>CM073774.1:78458549-79168685 GCA_037158775.1 Hetaerina titia | reverse complement strand
AATGTTAGACTGCCAAAAAATACAACGACGTGATTTTGGTTTCATATAAGATCTGATGTAATAGGTACGACGAACCCTCGGTTATGTTCTGCACAGTGAATTTTATTTGGAAAAAAGTCACGAATTTTATATGAAATAAGTACAAAAGAACGTTCCCTTCATAAATTTTTTGTTTCGCGATTTCAAAAAGATGGAGAAGTGAACGGAAGGAAAGTCTAAAGGTTTGAAATATTTATAACGCGTTTGGACGTGCGTATAACGTTTCGATGGATAGTTAAAGAGTTTTATCCGTAAAATATCTTTGGATAATTTTGTTTACATACACGTTCAAGGTTTAGCTCCTGAGTTTTAAGGGTTGAGATGGCAGTAAGGGTAATACAAGGGGACAATTTTGGAAATGGTTGTGATCAAATTCACCAGCATTGAAAACTCGCATCTTTTGATTTTTTTTTGCATCCCTACTTATATCTCTTTCAATTTTATCAAATATCAATCTTTTTCCCGAGAATTCTATTTTGAATTGCATTTTTTTCTTTTCAGACGAGAGCCTCAAGAAATGAAGCTTGGAATGATGAAGAAGGGTTTACTTAACCGAAGAGGTACTGTTCTTTGATTCCAGGAGATTACTTCAACGGGACCTTTAGATTTCCTCACTGTCGGTGAAATCTTTATAAATTTTCGTATTTATGACTCTTAAGGCGGTTGATTTTTATTCTAGTCATCTTTATCACCGCCCACACATAAACTCCCGTCCATTTCGTATGCTTCCACATAGTTCCTTGATGTGAACACAAGATATTTTTTTAACTGAGTTTTCCGCGTTCCAAACTCATATACGTATATCTTGCTCCTCTAATCTCTCCCATTCCTAAAAATAACTTTTGTTTTGTTTACATTTAACCTCATTTCATACCTATCGCTTTGAATTTCCTATACACTCATCAATACTTGTAATCCCTTGGTGTACTAATAAACTAAAACTTGGTCATACGTAAACCTAACTAATTTTATGAATCCTACACCATCGACTTTGATTCCCATCTCCAGATTTTTATATGTCTTTAACCTCCACGTATACGTTGAATGACAAGGGTGATAATGGACAACCCTGCCTTACTCCTCTTTCTAACACTACCCATTTTGACTTACCATTTGCCACACTCACCTGAGCAGTCTGAGAAATGTATAAAGGTTACGGATAAGTCTCTAATGACTCCAGTCGACTCCTATTTTCCGCAATACATATATTAAATCTACTTAATTCACTCTATCGAACGTCTTTTCAAAATCTTTGAAAAACACAAGTGCATCCAGATTTTATTATATGTTCTCTTTATTTGAGATCACATTACTGCTTCACCATCACGAGTGTCTATCCCCTTTGAACTTCCTTACATTGCTCATCCGGACTCTCCATCCGCCACTCGCATCTGTACGGTAAGTGACATGTGCAGGTTGTGGATGATTTTCCTATTCCTGCAATTTGGCCCTAAAATAAGTAATATACTCAGTGTAAAAAAACCTTAATACAGTAATCAACCCGAAGGTCGGTTTAGTAGGTGATGGTAGAGTTCATTCAATACTAAGCCCGACGTCATGCGAAATTCACACACTTGGGTAGGCGGGCCAGTTCCTTTGCCTTATGCAAAATATATGTTTATGTTTATGCATAAGCATATGCCACATGTTTTTATTGAGGCTTGCGGAGTATTGCTTAGTTGATGATGAATAAGATTGCTACTCCAGACATGGATCGAATTTGTGTAAGGTCGATAGCGCACTTGTTCCTTTGTTCTATGCTCGTAAACTGGCATTCCAAATGGATTCGCACGCTAGTTGATTCCTTTGCGTAATCGTTGCTTAGTCTCTACGTTCAGTCTCTCACACGATTTAGTTTTACCTCGAGCAACCGAACTCTTGTTGCATGGATTTTGAAAGGGAGATACGGATGAAACTTTCGCAAAACCCATCTTTTTTTTATCGGAAAATTTTTCCCTGTGCGACAGGAATTACGCGCGGATAAGTCCAAAATCCTATTGTCCGACCCTGCTCCTTTTTTTGCCGAGCGTTTCACCAAGCGCAGGGGCTGTAGTCAGTCGGTACTTTCCTGAATCCCTCGGATTTCCATCCTAATTCTATTTTTTTCGAATCAACCTGGAATTCAAACCTCCTTTGCTCATCCGGCTGGTCCATTTGATTGAATTTTCTACGGAACGCCGTTGCCCTTCGGTGGACCTTCATCAAACCCTTGGCGTATCCGTCTTAATTAATTCTATCCGTTAAACCCTTAACAATCCCACCCCGTTGTCTAAAGTGATCACCTAACCCTTACAGATGGTCGAGGATTCTTTAAAATAGTTCGGGTTTGATTAAATACGTGTGGCTCTAGGAAATAATTAAAAGCGTTTACCTTCGGCCGCTTATATTTGAACTTATAAAGTCTTTCCAGAAAGTAGGAGAACAGGTCAACGTTAGGAAAGTTATTTAAATACAATATATGAATGATAAAAAAGAAATAAAATAATAAATGAATTTCGGAAAGCGTTAAGGGAATTCAAACGGAAAAGGCAAGTGGAAAGTTGTAAGGACAATCCAAAAGCATTTTGGTCATACGCCTAAGAAGTTCAGGAAAATAAGTCAACTGTTAATTCACTGAAAAATGATTAAGGCGGAAGAGTCCCCAGCAGTTTGGAAAAGGCTAACTTGTGAAGTTTCTTCTTTCAAAGCGTAATCACTAATATCTCACCGAATACCTCTGATAGCTTACCAAATCGTGCCGGTCAACCGATGCCCAAAATTGAAATCTCATATAATGGAATAGAACGTGTGGTGAAAAATATTAAACCAAGTAAATCCTCCGGGCCCGATGAGATAACAGCTTGTATATTTAAGGATATAGTTTCGGAAAATGCGCTGTATCTAGAAATAATATACAAGAAGTCGCTGGTAGAACATAAGGTTCCCAGAGATTGGAAAACGGCAACATAATACCAATATTTAAAAACAGAGACAACGAGGAACTGAGTAATTACAGACCTTCAGTGATTACAGTCCATTTCATGCAAGGTTATGGAACATATAGTGGTAGGTTCGATCGTGAGACACCTCGATAATCAGGAGTTATTAACGAAAAATGATCGCGGTTTCCGAAAAGGACGATCCTGCGAGATACAACTTGCACTTTTTGTTCATGAAATTCTTATTTCAGGAGAGAGGTACTATTCCATTGGACGCAATTTTCAAGATTTCAAGCAAACCTTCGACAAAGTACCTCACAGGAAACTACTTGCAAAGCTAGAAAATATGGTATAGATAAAAATATCCAGGGTTGGATGAAAGACTTTTTGAATGATTTGGTTCAAAGAGAAATCATAGTTAGAGCTAGCTCAAAAGCAGTGGAATTTACTTCAGGGGTTCCCCAGAGAAGTGTCATCGAGCCTCTTTTATTCCTACTTTAGGTTCAAGACATTGACTCCGTATTCACTAAGAAGATACGTTTATTTGCCAACTCTTCAGTGGTTTACCGAGATATTTGTAATCCTGAGGATGCTGGTGCGGCACTTGGCAATTACGATTAAACATAAAAAAAGCGTAGTAATGCATTTTTGGAAAAAGAGAATTTCATTCCAGAAATTTTACTGCAGCGGGGATAAATAAATTTAATGTGTACATAAAAAAAGGTTTCTGGCGTAACTTGGTGGAAAATCTTCATACTGAAATTTTAAAATTAAACAACTTGGCCTTTCCACTTAAAAAGGTAGATATTTTAAAGTGGAAAAGCCAAGTTGTTCAATTTTCAAATTTCAATTAATGTGTAGACTCAATTAAATAACTAGGCGTTATCTTCACTCACTATTTCTCCCGGGTGAAACATACTATATAGAGGATCTATGGAAGATCAAAATATTAGAGTATTAGGCTGGGAATCACTCACGGAGCGAAAGCTAAATTACCAATTGAAGCTATTGCATAAATTGGAAGGAGGTCTCTTTAGCAATGATGTTAAAATATATTATCACCCCTATCGGACTACGGTAGGAGAGATCATGACAAAAAAAATTAGAAATATTAAGTGTAGAACAGATAGATTTAAGACATTTTTTCCACGAACAATAGGGGATCATAATAACATTTTTCGACCGCGGTAGGTTCATGTTCTGATAAAATTATTCTGACGTGAATTCAACCCTTGCGCACACCCTGGTGGTAGTCTGCAGGGTAATTATAAAGAAAATAAATAATTACATTATTATAAATTTACATGATCACATACCATATGGGAACAGAAGTAATTTTTTTACCATTGTTGTGTTTTACAATGATCATTGTTACTTTGTGCTGATAGCCAGCTTTAAAACATTTTTATATTTGGGACTGTGCGATATTTGTTTTCTGGTTTCGACTTAAAACGTACCGAATTGGAAGCGATGGATTTTTATTGAAAAAATTGGTTGCATTTTTGAGTAATATCGAAGTTATCGATAATTTCAAACAAATTAGGCCATATGGTTTATCAAAATTTTTAGAATTGATACGATCGCATCGAAAATACGATCTAATTTTCATACCTTAAGCAATCGATTGGTTATAAAAAACACTTTGATACATAGTCGTATAAAAAATTTACATAAGGAGGACCATAATGTGTGCCTTCAGATATCTTGGTCCCATAATTCATGGCTACAAATCAATTTACCATTCATAATTCATTAAAAATCACAAAAACACGTTTATAACGACATAAATCCTTTTCATACTCTTATTGTGGCAAAATTTCAATGGACAAATGATTTCAGAATGATTTGTGGTAAATATTCGTCCGTTATTATGCGGGAGTTTCAAATTGATGCACAGCTTTGACATACGGGAACCGATTAGAATTAAAGCATTTGCGTGTTCTCCCATTTGTCAGCATCATAACTTTTGTGAGATCGACAAGTTTTCTCTGGGTAGCTGGCAACGATGACTGAAGAATATACAGTACGAGTATTGTATCTGTCTAGGGTAATTACGGCTTTCATGTCTATAATGGAAAGAACACAAAATCGCAGTGAGAAAATTTGTGTGGAAGCTTATAATGGAGATAACTGGACGGATATTATATTAATCTATATTGCGTACAAACTAAGTAGCTTTCCATGTGACGGATGAATGAAAAACATATCTTTAAAATGTGTGTTTGGCTATATGTATGTATGTATATATATATATATATATATATATATATATATATATAGATGATGCGGAAGTACTCACGAGAGCAATATAACTTTTGGACGGCACAATAGAACACAGAATAAAACAGGTAACACGTAAAAGGACACTCACACTGTAGATGATTTAAGCTTTCGGCCTACTCCGAGGCCTTCTTCAGGTCTGACCTGAAGAAAGCCTCGGAGTAGGCCGAAAGCTTAAATCATCTACAGTGTGTGTCCTTTTACGTGCTATCTGTTTTATTCTGCGTTCTATTGTGCCGTCCAAAAGTTTATATATATATATATATATATATATATATATATATATATATATATATATATATATATAAACGCATAACATCATCATCGGTATTTCATAGCTAGGATTTGTTCACTGCAGCTGCTACTATTTATTTGAATGCAAGGCTGCATATTCTAATATTCTATGAAGAATAATGTAGTGGTTTCCCGTTGCCTTCCATATCGCAGTAGTGCGGCTGATATCGTGAACTTCACTCTCGCCCGGTGCACGGTGGGCGGTCAATTAATGAATAAATGAAGGAAAAAATCATATATTCAATTGAAAGTTTATACAAACATGGTGGGAAATTTTTGTAATTATTTTATTAGGACTCAAAATATGTAAGGACAATGTGCACGTAGTTTCATAATTTCTTTGTAATTACTATAATCTATGAAATAAACGGAACTAAACTATTCCCATTATTATATTAGATTGGAGGCTTTTGGAATGTGGGTGTGGAGAAGAATGGAGAAGGGGAAATGGACCGAAAGGAAAACAAATGAGGAAGTACTGGAGATGGTGGATGAGAAGAGGGGTTTGTTGAGAGAAATCGTATGGAGGCAGAAAAAATGGATGAAAGGCGTATTGAGCGGTAGTGGGATGTTAAAGAAGGTAATAGAGAGGAGAATGTTAGGCAAACGAGGAAAGGGCAGGAATAGGATAGGGATGTTGGACGGGATGAAGGGAAGAAGGAGGTACATGGAGATGAAGAGGGACCTGATGTAGATTAGGTCGCTGGATTGTGTTTTGTTAGGAGTCACAAAATATTTATTTGGTAGTTGTGTCCATCCAAAAACCTACCTTAAGCGGTAGATTATCTTATAATAATAATAAAAACTATTCCCAAGTCATCATATCAGCCAATTTTCATCTTTACTGCAAAAATAAGAAAGAAGCATAATTGAGGATTTCGGACAGTAAACGTCAATATCATTGGTTGTTGATAGTGAAAGTGAAATTTTAAATAAATTTGTTGCTTGTTTTTTGGGCCCAACATTTTTATAATAATATTAATTATTGTGTGAAATAAAACACGGCATAATAATTGTGTATGATAAGAAACGCCATTGTATATTAAACATATTTAATTAAGAAAAAACGTATACTATCCATTAAAGTTTCCTGTAACATTTATTAATCTTGTATAATTTGATAATTGGAATTGTCTACAAATAAACATTTATTTATCTCAAACATTCAAAACCCTAATATAAAGAATGGTTTAAGTTTACTTATGTGCCTTTGCATGCTAATATTTTTCATCATCTAGCAATATAAGAAATGTCGTAAACAAGAAATATGTATTTATGGCACATCTGTGGAAACTGGTGAAGGTAAGCACATTTTGATTTCATACACATAGTATCAATAAAACGACAATGATATTCACTTATTGAACTCCTAACCAAGAGTGGTTCGTTTTTGGGTTCATACGTTATTATGTCATTTGTGGTGACCCAGTGTTTGTAGATAATTGTTTCATTTATGGCGGCCGCTGGCAAAACGGAAATTAACCTCAATTGGTTCAGTTGAATGAGTTTGCGCGTCATATTTTACAACCAGCTTGGCCGCATTTTTTTTCTGGGACACACCACTTAAACAATAAACTTAAAATATTCCTCTTGCATGTGGTCACGTTTAGGAAAACGATTTGACCTAAAAGTTTGAGTTGAAAAAATGGAATAAAAAATGAATCCCAGTTCCAGGCGCGTCGTCTACGGTTTTCGAAGTGGGAAATTAAATCCATTAAAATGGCGGTTTAACGTTGGTTCTTGTCAGTTAGTGATCAGTGTTGGCGAAAGTCCAAGCAACAAAATTCATGTGTTTTAATGATGCCTTTTGAAATACATTGAACTCTAAATTCCTCATGTTTGGAATCAAAGTGTTACTGATCGAATATCAATTTGCCCCTTTCGTTGTTGAGTTTGCACGAATGAAAGGGCGAACCCATAATTTTCAACGACTTGAGTATCAAACCGCTCCGCTGCTAAATACGAGCAAAGAAATGTTTTCTCCCTTTAGCCTTACATACTTATATTACAGAAAAATATTTATACATGATATTATATATGTTAAAACTATTTTAAATCCTCTAAAATATTAAAAAAGTAATTGATTGCCTCTGAAAAACTTTCTGTTTCCCTTAACTGCCTCAAAAAAACGTAATATTTTCCTTTCCCAGTGGCGGCAGTGATATAGAGGGTACTCTGACCTTTATATCACCGACATCTACGTGAGATTATATATAAATGTATACATACACATAAATAAATATATATATATATAATAGTTTTAAAAAAAATATAGATGTTATAATCCAGGGATCGAGCGTTGGGCTACTGACTGGAGGACCCAGATCAGACTGCCCGGTACGCCTCTGAGCACCCTGAGCTACACCCGAACTGTGTGACTTTCCGACCACCAGGACTTACTAGAAAACCATAGGTGGCGCAGAGGAAGTGTATTTATGTATATATTTCTATAAGAATCTGGCTCCCTATCCTGATTTGTGAAATTCACACACCGTTGGGCTTAGTACCTGTATTGTGGGAACTCAAAAATCATCTATCAAACTGACCTTCGGGTTGATAGTTGACCTGTATAATAAGTAACGTATATATAATATACATAATATGATATATTGATAAATATACATGTATGTACATACCTGTATACATATTCAATGTATATAACATAACCGGCACAGGGAAAGGAACTCGCCCCCCTACCCTGATGTGTTAATTTCACACGCCGTAGGGCTTAGTACATGGGTGATCTCTACCATCACATACCAAATCGGCCTTCGGGTTGATTACGGCGCTAATGGTTATTGCTACCGAAAGTTTTTTTGAAGCAAATACAAATATGTCTTACTCCTTTGTAAGGGCAACAAAACAATTTCCAAGTGAAAATATTTATCAAAAAATAGTGGGTAATTTCCCTATCCCTCTACCAGAACATTTTAAACGCGTATGTGATTTTTAAAGATTTCACCGTGCCCCTGTAGAAGGTGGAGGGATGATAGGGAGAGGTGCGGGGGAGAATCGAGGGTAAGGGTAATGACGCCGGTTGGGGGAGGGGGGTTCCGGGGCATGGGGAGGGTTGTAGGCAGAGAAAGAGATGGGGTGGAAGAAGGGCAGGGTTAAGGGGAGAGGAGGAGGGAGATAGGATTGGGTTGTTCCGACGACCGTCGGCTGCCAAGGGAGACACAGAGAATGGACCTGAAATCGAATCTCTCATACCATTCGTCTCACTCCTCTACGTTCCCTTTATCGCGGGAGAAGTCAGTCAGGACCCACCTGCAACCTGGACTCACTTTCTTATTTTCCCCTTGCTACGACCCACCCCTTTCCCTCGTTCCCGAGACACCCTCCCCTTCCCCCTCTTTCCCTTTTCCCTATTCTTTTCTCTCTCTTTTTTTCCTTTTCCTATCCTGTCATTCCCCTTGCCACTCACCTCCTTCATTCCTTTCTCCAATAAACTCCCACCTCGACCCTTTCCAATAATTGAAGCCCTCTCCTCCTGACGAATAACGCCCTTTTAACGTTTTCCTACCCTCTTCTCTACTTTCACCCACATCTACTTTAGACTTTCTCTCTTAATTTATTTTTTGACGTAACGACGAGAAAAAGCTCGATGCAGCTCGGGTTGTAAAAGCCGCTCGGACTAATTTTGAAGTGGGGATTGGATGGGAATCTTAGCGGGGTGTATCGGTTGAAGGACACCGGTAAAAGGGTGGGAGAAGATCGAGGGAATGGAGGTCTTTTCTTGGTGATCAACTCAATGCGCCGTTACTCTTTGAATCCTGTGTCAGTCAGAGTGAGGTACTTTCTCTTGCGGTCACCGTAATTTGATTTCCACCACTGATAGGCATTATCCTTGATTACAATTTCTGTGGAGTTCCTATGCGGGTATTGGTGTTATTTCCTTGTCTGTTGATAAAGATTTATGAGATGATTTTTTTCCAATTTTGAGAAAGAGAGGATTTGGTACCTTTATTTGTGGTTTTATCTTTATTTTTTCGATATTTAAAGGCTACACGTTTTCTAATGAATGAAGAAATTGTGGGTTCTTAGTCCCACACTTCTTGCCCATACTTCAAACGTTCAGGTTTTAGGAACCCCGATTCTGTTATTTTTGACAAAAAGTTAGATTTCTTTTATCTTGCTATCCTGAACACACACCAATGATTCTCTGTCTCCCAGATTCTGTTAACAAGCCGCCGGACACTGTGGTTCAAATAAGGTACAGCGAATCCAGAAACTACGCCAAAGGTTTGTGTTCTGGAACCTGCGATTTCACTACTCGCATCTTAAATGTAGCTTTCATTGACTTTTTAACCCGATAGGTTTTTTAAATAGAATTTTTATTTTCTGGATATGTTCGATCTAATGATGTGTGTTTTAGATACCGTGATTCATGAAACAAAGTTGGGTTCCTAGGACTCAAGGTTTCAGAATCAATTCGAAAGTGTAGGTTTCAAGAAACGCGATGTCTTTACACACGCCCATTGTGTAGGTTTTGTTCTCACGGTAAATGTATAGGTAATTAAAATATAATAAAATTTAATGGGGTGCAAAAGACTGCCAGAAATTGTGGCATCTTTTTATCACTATTCCCTATACTATCATACACTTTTAGGTTCTATTAGTAGGAGCCACGGTTTACAGACATAAAAACAGAAAAAACTCTGATATTATGGCTCCAGAAAACAGATATTGATACACTAATAAACTTTTGGGGATTGAATGTCCAAAATATTTATATTTTGATACATTTGTGTCGTTTGTATTCATATTTATACGTGCAATTGGGAAGAGTTGATCGATACAATGCAGTTGGTTGTTTCAGATGTCGCGTAATCGATTTGATAATAATGAATAATCTTTGCGGATAAGAATTGATTAAAATAACCCGAAGATTTAGTTTAAGGAGTCTAGACATTTTTAAATAAAAACACGTTTCATTTGAAAGGGAACTAAAATGTATTTGACACTTTACTAAAAATATTTTGAACTTCCACTGCCCTGAAACTGGCGTCAATTGAATTTATTAAAAGAGGATTGGAAATGTAAATATTTGAATTTCATCTATTTTCTGATGGTAATGTGGAGCCTTGCTATCAATGATAAATAATTCTGACACGTTTTAAAAATTGTGTATATTTCGATGTGTGTTCAACAATACTGACAACACATGCAACACATTGGTCATGGATTTTAATTAGTTTGTAAGGTGATCCACAGTACGTCACTTATTCTATTGTAATCAATTCATTTATTTGTGATTGTAAAGAAGCATTTATTACCATTTATTTAAAAGCAATATATCTTGTAAGATAAAATGTATTTTCAATACAACAAGGTGATTAAAATAATTAAATAAATACATATACATATATACATTTGCATATGTATACACGTATATATATATACATACACATATATATTCATACACATTATATGCATATATGTGTACATTTACATAAAAAATATAGAAACACACAATGCTATACAGAAACATACCCTTACGCATATTTTTGGAACTTAAATTTGGTGATCACCATTTCAAATAAATTCGTAAAATTTAAAATTTAGTCTCTCGTGCTGGCGCCTGAAGTGACGCAACCCACCACGCGTCACATGGCAATACAAGCCTATGTAAAGCTAAGAATTTTTAAGGCTTCGTGCTCGAAATGTTATGATAGTATTACAAAGCAAAGTACAAATCTATGTATATTATATGTATATATATATTATACACTAAAAAAAATATGTATAAATTTATTGGCAAGTGTATATACTATATATATATATATATTTTTTGAGTGTATAATATCTTTATTTTATTTATTTATATTTTTATATACATAGATTTGTACTATGTACTGTAATACTATCATAACATTCCGAGCACAAAGCCTTAAAAGTTCTTAGCTTTAAATAACCTTGTATCACCATGTGACGCGTGGTGGGTTGCGTCACTTCAGGCGCCAGCACGAGAGACTAAATTCTCGTATATATATATTATCTAGATACATGGGTTGTATAAATAATGTCTGGGAAAGGTTCGGAAAATGATTTTTTTAGATTTTGTTGCACTAGCTCAAAATCCTTCACACATCCATTGAGCGCCGACACATTTTGCCAGCGACTTTTCCACGATTCAAAGGCTCCCAAATTGTAGGCGGATTCCGCAAGGTTCATAATGGTACGCGAGCAAACTTTTATGATGGCACTTTTGCCCGATCAAAGGAGGGAGAATTTGAGGGAGAATTTTTCTTTTGGGAATAGAAAATAGCCTTTTGGTGCCAAGTTGGGAGTGTAAGGAGGTTAGGCGTCTTCTTCAACGTGTTGCAGAAGATCTTCGCAAGCAGACGCTCGACTCTGCTTTTGGTCGTCCGTCAAGTCCTTCGGGAGGAATTTATCGCAGATCTTCCGATCCGCCAAGTTTTATGTACGAGTATAATTATATTTATAATGCTCGTCTATCTCTTTTCCTTCTTTAAAAATTTCAACGGAACTGCTCACGTGATGTCTCAGAGGGGAAATTTAGATTGGGAAGGGTATAAAGGAGATTTTTCCTGAATTTTTGATGGTTGGTAGTGATGGATTAAGTCTTTTCATCTTTTCAGAGCTTTTTCGGGAGTTTTTTAGATTGCGCGTGTACACCCAGCGTCGAAAAAAATTAATGTGGAAACAAATAAAAAATCATCCCTCCACTTTGCACTTAATATTTGAAACTTTGAATTGCTAGAATTAGTGATCTTTGAGATATGGGCTTAAAGAAGGATTCAGAAGGCGAAGTGGGCAGAGAGGAACAGAAGCGAGGAAATTCTAGGCATTATAGGGGAGGAGAGATACTAGGGAGGCAGGAAATATGGATTCAGAGCGTTTTTATTGGGAATGAGATGTTTAAGACTATGATAGAGGGGGAAACGTTAGACAAAGGAGAAAGGGTACGGATAAAATAGGAATACTGGACGGAATGTAAGAAGAGAGGCAGAAATATGACTTAATGAGAGGCATACTAGAGCGTCTGATGTCAGGTTATGCTTTGCTAGAAAGAAAAAAGAAATGGAGGAGTATGGTTCGCGTCCATTCTTACTTAATCTGAATGGTTGGCAGCCAAATAATAATAAAATTTAGATATCCTCTCCTTTGATCTTCCAAATATTCAACTCATTTCATTTGCTAAAAAGCCACCATCCTTTTGAATGAAAACTCGTTTATCGTATGAATGGAGACGATCTCGTCTATATTGGGAGAGCAGGTATGATTTTGTACGCATAACTTCCTTTAAATCGATTGAACATACTAAAATCACTCACGATTTGAGGAAGAACCACGTGACTCGCACCAAGAGGTTCCCTCAAATACAAGCGAAAACTTGAGAATAGACAGCCTGGTTTTTTTAAAATCAATTCTCTATTCCTCGAATTTCGTTCCTCCATCGACATTCCCTTTTCAACCAATTTGGACGAAAATGTTCCGTTCCCCCTTTTTTGTCCCTCGTCAGTTTTATTTCATCCCTCCAGCGCGGAAAACCCATTTTATAGCTCGGGGGATTGCGAACCCTCAACCTAATGCCTCTGCCACCGGTGGCGGTTGTATATTTATAGATTGCTCTTATATGACCTTCGAAGTTACACTTAGCAATTTATGGGAATTTTTGCACTGATGCGCAGAATCGTACGGGAAATCGCTCTATTTTTTTTACTGGCCCTATTTATTTATTTGCGTAGTCGTCCTCACGTTCTGCCAATCGATTGTGAAATGATGCGCGCTCAATTGCCTAGGGAAGAGTTATTGTTTAGAATGTATAAAAAAATGAACTGTTATATATCGTACTTAAATATAAGTAATGTCACCATAAAATCGCTACTCTACTATGGTTAGACTTATTGAATTGATTCTCCTACCACCAGGAAGAATTCAAAGCAAAGTGGTTTTGTTTTGAATTAAATTAAAGCGAAATAAGTTAAACAAATATGACAGTATGAAAACATACATGGAATGAATTGTATGAAACATACATGATTCTTACTTTATGAATACGCCTCGACGTATTCTTAAAGTAAGTACCGTTTGCTTATATTTAAATATTGGCGCTTCATAACACAGTTTTGTTCCTGCAGCGCCATCTACTAATTCATTGAAAAGCTATAGCAGCATTTGTTTTGTTTCAGAAGTCGTTTGCTTGTCCGTGCATGCAAACAACAATGTCCGCGGCAATCGTTGATCCCGCCAGCTGTGAAGTGCGTTCTGTCATACGATTCTTGTATGCAAAAGGATTGTAGGCTGCTGAAATTCATCGGGAATTATGCCTAGTTTATAAACCTACCTAAAATGAGTGAAGGAAAGGTTAGACAATGGTGCTGTGATTTTAAAACGTCCATGGCGAAGAGCGAAGTGGTAGGCCCAGTATTCTGACCGATGGAATTGTTTCGTAAGTGGAACAAAAACTGCGATGTGATCGTCGATTGACAATTAATGGCCTGGCTGAACAATTTCCTCAACTTGGACGCACTACTGTCTACGATATTGTTACGGAAAACCTCGGATACCACACATTGCGTGCAATGTGGGTACCGAAAATGCTCACCGACCACCACAAAGAGCAAAGAATGTCCAGTGGACGAGAGTTTTTGGGTCGTTGGGAACTCTTTAAACCACCCACCGTACAGTCCTAACCTTACACCCAGCGACTACTTCCTCTTCTTGCACTTGAAACAGTGGTTCGGTGGACAACGTTTCGAAACCGAAGAGGAACTCAAAAATGGCGTTGTCGATTGGTTCAACCCTCAGGCGGCGAGTTTCTATGCAGAGGGGTTAAAGAAGCTGGTGCAGCGGTACGAAAAATGCTTAGAAGTGAACGGCGATTATGTAGAGAAGTGAAGTAGGTTTGTAATAAAATATGTTTCATATGAGTATATTTTTTCCTGTGACCAAAAGGGCCTTACTTTATGAACACGCCTCGTATATATAATATAATATGTAATACATACAGGTATATACATTACTTCACACATAGAAATAGATATAAGGAAAGGGGATAGGAAAACATAAGACAAAAACAGGAAAGGTGGGGAAAGCGAATTTGAGCAGATCACAAATGTAAAAATATTTCCTTATCCGGGGTTTGAACACCGGACCTTCCGGGCGGATGCTCTACCAATTGAGCTAATAAGGAAACCCGATTTACATTGAGATCTGCGATCTTATAAAGTTCCAAAGTGCTCCGATTTTCATGCTCCAGAGATGGCGTTAGAGAGCTGTTTCACCCACCATAGGAGAAATTGACGACACACACAAGAAGGGGAAAGGATAGTAGAAAAGCATTCATACGATATCATAAAGGATAGGAACGGTGCCGGTGCCAAGTAATATTTGTTCGCCGTATGGGGCGATTTCGTGTTTGAATGTATATTAGTATACTCACACACACACACACACACACACACACAAACACACACACACACACACACACACATATATATATATATAACACAATAAATATAGTAAATGAGAATGTACGCCAAAATACTTACGCATTGACCTTTTAAAATAAAAATTTACTAAAAACTTTCTAGTCCAAACAGCGACTATTATTCAATATTGAATACCCAAAATATTTATATTTTGATACACTTGTGTCGTTTGTATTCATATTTATACGTGCAATTGGGAAGAGTTGATCGATACAATGCAGTTGGTTGTTTTAGATGTTGCGTACCCGATTTGATAATAATGAATAATCTTTGCGGATGAGAATTGATTAAAATAACCCGAAGATTTAGTTTAACGATTCTAGACATTTTTAAATTTAAACACACATCCTTTGAAAGTGAACTGAACTGTATTTGACACTTTAAAATAAAAAAATTCTGAACTTCCACTGCCCTGAAACTGGCTTGAATTTAATTTGTTAAAAGAGGATTGGAAATGTAAATATTTGAATTTCATCCAGTTTCTGGTGGAAATACGGGTAACTATCTATAATGATTAATTCTGACATATTTAAGAAATTGTGTATATTTCGATGTGTGTTCAATAATACTGACAACATATGCAACACATTGGTCATGGATTTTAATTAGTTTGTAAGGTGAACCGCAGTACGTCACTTATTCTTTTGTGATCAATTCATTTATTTGTTATTGTAAAGAAGCATTTATTGCCATTTATTTAATAGCAATATATTTTGTAAGATAAAATGCATTTTCAATTCAATAAGGTGATTAAATAATTAAATAAATATATGTATACATATATGTATTTATACATATGCGTATGTATACGCGTATGTATATATATTTTTTACACATACACACACACACACACACACACACACACACACACACACACACACACACACACACACACACACACACACACACACACACACACACACACACACACACACACACACACACACACACACACACACACACACACACACACACACACACACACACACACACACACACATATATATATACTTATATACATATATGCATATGTGTGTATTTTTACAAATATAGATACATATACACACAATGCTATACATATAGTATACATACCCTTTCACATATTTTTGGAACTTACATTTGGTGATAAATACTATGGTTTTTATTACTATGTTCAGAAATAATCGAGGAAAATACATTAAACGCACTTCACCTAGCCAAATTCAATATGATGAGGTTGGTAATTCATTGAATTTTTACTACATGTACCTTGTACCATGAAAGTGACGACTAGGGTATGTGGTGGGGGATAATTTTGCACCAGGAATGCAACATCAGTATTAAATTTTCCTTAAATGTGCGATAAAGGAAATAATGTTTAAATGAGTGAGTTAGAGTAATGAGTTAATTAGGCATGCTTCTGAAGGTAGGTAGAAAATTTGTGGGATTATATAATGGTTTGATGTCCTGTGTCGTTATAGAAAAGTTAGGGTCGTATAAAGCTCCGCTCAGCAATGTATTGATGCTTATTCGATGAGTATATCATAATATATATGTTGAAAGGTATAAAGTTACTTATATTATTAATGATGGAAACGATATTGGTACTGAGGTGCTCTTCGGCTTGGTACCGTTTGAACCAACGTTACACATTTTTTTATAAAGTATTTCCCCCAAAAGATTCAATATCGGTTCTTTGCGAATTATATTTGTAACCAGAGAGATTTAAATCATTTTTTATTTACACAGTCCCTCTTATTCCTGCCATGAAAAGCCATCAAATCAGTCGTAAATAAGTTTTATTTCTTATGATCTGTAAAGATGCCATCAATTTCACATTGTTATATGATAAAAACTCGTTGTATACCCTTAATTCTCTTTTATAACTGATTAACCTTTGACAGGACTAGTTCAGCAGAGATACGAAGAGAATGAAAGTAATCTTTGAAGTGAGATTTTATTGCTGTGCTGTGAGATATGGAAGATTAACTCTCCAATTACGCATAAAAATGAATGCAAGCTACCATCATGTGGACGAAATGTTTCTTTCCATCTCAACCTGAATTATTTATCGCAGTCCTTTTAAGAGTGGACTGCCATAAAGTTGTCTCAAAATTTTCGAAGGTTTGAGTTTTTTTGGACAGGACAAACACGCAGACCATGCGCAAAGAGAATCTTGACTGCTATTATTTGGTTCAATTTTAGTTTTTTTATTTGTTTTTTTAACCGATACGGATATTTCTGGGGGAGAAATACCACCGAAATGGATGCAATTTCATTAAAATTGGGTCAAAAAAGCTGGCAGGTGGAGAAAAAGTAATCCCTCACGTTGCTCCTCTTATCTTTTGCGATTTTTAAATTCACGCGCGGTGGCCATGTTGAATATGGATGAAGGAAGGAATGAACGACCTTGGCCGCACTGTCATTGGTTGGGAGACCTCTATTTCCTAACCCCCCCCCTCACTCCCACCTCCTACGAATCCACTCTTCCTTTCCCGCATAACTCTCTCATTGGCTGGTCACGACAATCTTCCCCCCTACCCACTCACACTTTCATCCGTCTTGTCTTCCTCTCTCTCTCATTCTGTCCTATTCTTAACCTCCTTCCTAGTCCTGTCCTCCAATCGTTCATTATCCTCACTAATCCTCCCTATTTTTTCCCTTCCTCCGGAAAAAAAGACGTCGGATTCGCGCTCAAGGCTATGGCCCTTTCACTTTCTCCTTCCCGTCGCCCCATTTCCCACCAAAACCCTCCCATTCAACCCCAACACACTCCCCCAACCCCTTTCTCCTCCTTATCACCGTTCATCTCTGTCACCGTCTGAGCGCTCTCAATCTCTTTCTTACCCTTTTCAACCCTGGTTTCGTTCATCGTTACCTCCTCAATCCCAACATCCCCCCACCCTTTTCCCTCTGTCACTCCACCCCTTAAATTCCTTTTCCTCAACCCACCCTCAAACTTCCCCATCCCTCAATAAACCCTCCCCCTTCCACCCCCTTAGACCGAGCATCCACTTTCCCTTATCCTGTCTCATGCTTGTTTCGTACACCCACCCCCCCCACATAACCTTTTTTTTTCATACAATCGTGCTGTCATTGGAAACGAAGATATCTCTCGCAGTTTCTCTCCCCAATTTCTCCCTTCAATCTCATCCACTTATTTATTTTTTAAAAAAAAAGGAAGGGAGACGGAGAGGGTGAGAAATTTAAGGTTCCATCGATAATGAGGTCGTCTTCCGTACTTTGCGCAGCCGAGTAGACTGTCACGTAACCTGGGATTCGCGGTCGTGCATTATGTCGCAGACGAGCGAGGGTGGCGGTTGGAGGGTGTGAGCTCGAGCGGGTTCGAAGCGTAGCCACCCGGATCATTTTCGGAAATGGTATTGCCCTCTTTCGTTAAATCCTAAGTTGCAATATTTTCCGGAAGAATGACTCTAAAGGGTTTTTATTTATTTATATATATATATTATATATTTATTACCGGTATTACTAGAGCACTGGCATATTATAGCGAGGAATCCTGCCTTTGAAAAAATTGACTGAAAAGTCATCAGCGCCTAGGGAATATTTATTTTCAATCGTATGCCTGCATTTTACGCTAATCTCGTGTGTTTTTTTTTGGCAAATCCCTTCCCGTTTTACCTGGTGGGATTGATATTCTCGTATAATTAACTTAGTGCATGTTAAAATACTCCCTAACCATCTTCCGTTGTATTTTCAAACCTTTCCATCCCTTATCCTTCTACGTGGATGAAGCCTGACGCCTTCCGCTGACAACTGTGGGGTTCCTTATTTTCCTCCTATGACTTTAGGAATGAGAGCCATAAGTGGCATAGCCATGGAACAATATAATTTTCCACTTCTTGCTTTCCATTTCTTCATGACCTGTATTCCTATGGCTGTGGCCTACTGTGTAAGTGGTTGAGATTAATTTTTATGCCCTCCGTTTTAGTATACCAGAGAGCTTTAATAATGGATGAAAATGACCCTTTTATGGAACTATATTTTCTGCTAGTGTGTTCATGAATTTGCAAGTATTTTCGGGTATTTTTAGTGAATGCTATTTCCTCTCTTCCTAACCCTTTTAACACTCTTCCTCACCGTTATCCCTTACCTATTCCACCTGGTGCTTGTACCCCGTGATACAGAACATTTTGGTGAATCGGGAGGTATTTATGTAGATGTAAATAGGAAGAAAAGGCTAAGAAATACTAGGAAAGTCAAGGGAAAGGAGTGTACTGCTGGGAGAAATACAGAGGGGTAAATACGAGTATAAGTGGATGCCGAGTTTATTGATTGATGACTAGGAATAGTGAGGGCTATCATAGAACAAATAACATTAGACAGACAAATACGTGGATGACAATAGGGATAGGAAGAGAATAGGGAATTTAGATGGAATTAAGGGAGACCAAAAGTACAAGAAATTAAATAAGGGTTAATTGCAATGTTTTTACTCACGTCGTGGACCGCTAGGTGAGAATTTGAAGTGCATCAGTGATTAGTTTGCGTTTATTCAAAACCAACTCTAAGCGGTAGATAGCTATAATTAATAATAATAGCAGATATGGATATTTTAATCATGAAACTAGAACCACTAACAATTTTTCTTGACCTCATGTCCGATGACAATCCTACACTTCAAATGGTTTTCTTCACAAAAGCTGAAATACTCTTAGGTAATATTACGTCCATAGATGTCACTTTAAACTACTTTAAGGTTTTCCTACCCGTCCGAAGAAGATGTCCTATGACGCAATGTCACCGGAGTGTGAAAAATTACCTGTGTATGTTTTAATCAAAGTATTACTGCCTAACTACCGAGAAATACCTAAGGCTCCTAACCTAGACAAGAAGCTTAGAAAAACATTTTCATGTTTTCTCAGAGACTAGTGTCGATCATATATTTTAAATGGTTTGCGCTTTATTAAATTACATTAAACGAATGATTCGTCTGATAATAGCACAATACTCCTCATGTTACCACACTCGATTATATACGAAAAGCCATATGTGAAACATTACCGAAACAATAGTAAGCCTGAGGGTTGGTTTGGAAGTAGAGGGGGATAGGATCCACCTAAGCCAAAGAGGATGTGATTTTCACAGAACAAGGGTAGGGGATGCAGATCAGGTCCTTGTGTCGCCTGTGGTCTCCCAGGAAGCTCTGATACCTCTGAGTGGCATATAATGACTAAAGGTCTTCATTTAAATAACCTAAGCCTGCTGAAATCCAACCCTTCTTAATCGACGCATCATCCCTTTCACTTCCCTATACAAGCCATGGGCCAAATCCAACACCGGGTCCTCTCCTTGTAAAACGTTGTTTATCATTGTCTCACTATCTTTTACGGTTGACCCGCCAACCTTCGAAATATTCTGCATCACCACCGCCTTCCAAAAATTCCTTCCCCCACTCCCGCTTACATTAAACACCGGCCACATTAAACCTCTCTCTCATCCGCAGCCTTTCCGCTTCTATCGGTTTCAACAGCCTTGAGGCCTCATTCAATGCCAATGGCCCTTACCCACGAATTTTCTTTTGATTACTGTTTTTTCCTTTCTATCTTTCACACCCTTTCTCCCACTGGGTCGAGTACGTGGCTTAAAAGAACAGCATTATCAATATTCTGGCTGTCAAATTCATTCTGTTTGCCAGGACTGAACAATTTTTACTAAGCAACATTATGAGGGTAGAGGATGAAACTTTGCTCTTCCACATAAAGATTTATGTGATATCGAGACCTTGGAACCAAGAAAATTCGTAGAATCCGTTCCTGAAGTACTTCAGGTTTCGTACCCTATTGCTACCAATTTAACGGTCTTAGTTTACTTGCTTTGGGTACTGACCCTGGTCAAAAAATGTTCGTTTACTTCAATATCTGTACTGTTTTACACGCCACTGCAATTTTTCTCTGAACTGAGTCGTCCACTTATTTTTTTCATTTTAGGCGATTTCTCCTTCTTGGCACATCTTCCCTGTTGTGAGGCTGGGGAAATTTTCATTCTGCTTATGCACCTGGAGGAAACCTCATCATCACGAGCTATCAATCAATTTCCGAGGATTGGTTTGTGGCAGCCCTTTAATGCATGCATTCAATTATCTACCAACCTGAACTCTAATATACCATGCCATAGAGGTAGAAACCTCACAATGACTCAGGGGAACCTTTCGAATACTTTGTGGGTTTCATGAAACAAGCGCGGGAGAGAACCGTAATCTGGTCGTCCCCAATCCCACATCTGCCTCGTACAATTACTCGTTCTCTGTCATTGCTTATTGGGAACTTAGTAAGTCCCAATTTCACCAAAGGGGTTCCATCTTCACAGTCAGTCATCATTTGAAGGCAATTTTTCATACAGACTTTGGCCACAGCAGAACAATGTAATGACTGACAAAGAGGACATAATGACATATATAAAAGAAGACTTAACAAATATTAAGGTAAATAAGTTTTTAAAGGAAATAATTTACTGTGCAATAATCGTGTGCTCAAAATATTTTAAAATTAATATGTAATGCATGCGTGGTACATGTTTCATTGATTTGATTACAGTTTTGCGACAGCAGTGGAAATTACAAATTCAAACAGGTTCACTTCATCTACGGCAGAGTAAGTTGTGGTCAGTTAATCTATCAACATTCAGGGAATAGTTTATAGGCAATTGAATAGATCTTTCTGTAAGAATATAATGAAATATATCCAAGGCAATATCAACCGAGCAAAAGTCACATTTCATAGCAACATGCTGAATGCTCCACTTAGATAATACACGGCCGAATATAGTAAATCCTTTTGCGGAATATCTCGCAAAAATCAATGTGAAGTGTAGAACTCATCCTCTTTTACATTCAAGGTCTAGATCATGTGACTTTTTCTGGATGTATATATGTGTATACTACTGCTAAATTCATAAATCCCGTTCGTCACGAAATAACCTGACCCAACACACTAATAATTGACTCTTTTCGTCACTATTTCCTGCAGTCTAATTCCATTAATTTCGTCCTCCGTGCTCATTCTCTTTATTCTCATAACTCTCGTTCCAAACGTCCTTCCCGCTGTTCCAGAGTTTAGGCTTATCGTCGAAAATCAAAATAACCTTTCCTGCCTCCTTTCTCGCCTATGTCCAGTACTTGTTCGTTTGTTTTTACTTTCCGTTCATCTAATATTTTATAACCTTATTAATTTAATTTTATTATCATTTGATATTCAAACGTTTAAGATTTCAGATGAAGAACAATACATACTTAAGTTTAGACTAACATAACGCAACCTGGCATTCAATATGGTGTGTTATGGTGTGCTAGGCTTTCTCATGTTAGGTGACTCTTAGAAGAATCCTGGCACGCCATACCGCTAACAATGACTATTTTTTCCTCATCCTATCTAGCTCGCCTAACGTTCTCTCTATCGCAATCTTCTTAAATTCAAAAGAATTAATAATGAACATTATTATTTTATGCTCTTGCTGTTTAAATTAATCATAGATATTAAATACAAGTTTATCTTTTTGGAAAGAGTAATGGATGAGATCAGAAGAGTTAAAAGAAGGCTTGCGTTGGGCAAAAAACCGTTTGCAAAGAGTCGAAAATTGAAGGCAAAAACATTAAGTAAGAGTTAAAAGAATAGAAAAGCAAAAACGTGTTTTTGCATAATTCGGAAGATCGGTTGTTGAAATAAGAGGATAAGCATATAAATTGGAAGCCTTTGAGATGCTGGTTTGGAGAAGAATGGAAATGATAAAATGTGAGGATGTGAAAATAACAGATAAAATTTTGGAAACGGTATGAAAAGAGGGGAAGGTATTTCGGAGAAATTTGAAAAAGACAGGACAACTGAATACAGAAGATACTGAGAGGCAACGGAACGCTAAAAGTGGTAATAGATGGGGGAATGCTGGGAAATTGAGTTAGAGGGATGAAGATTATAGGTACGTATTTTGGATGGAGTTAAAGAGGAAAGTATGCGAAACTAAAAAAATGAGTTTTTGTGGAATGTTGTAAGGGATCTAAGGATATTAGATGTCATGTTATGTGATACTAGATGGTGATAGAGAGATGCGTAATATCAGGTTTCATCAAAAACCAATTATAATAGCAATTATTGATTCCAAAACACGCCATTGTGAAGTTTGTTTTTAACAGGAATTCCTCAATTCTATCATTTGTCAAGCACAATATATTCATTGGCTGAATATATTAATGATACATAATGAGTTGCTTGAATGCAGGTCTGATAGGGGAGCGAAGGTCATTAAATCCTGGTGAACTTATGTGGTATTGGATACTTATTCGTTATATAGGGCGTGCACAGGGTTTAAGCATACATATAATTTCATTCTCGTCCCCGATTCTCTCCTTCCAAACTCACGAGACGGAATTGGCTCCGACACGCGACAAAATTGGCACAGAATGCGCAACACGTTGACCGCTCTAACGCCAAAATAATAAAAAAAAGGTTTCCGGAACCTGGAATGCAAATGACTGAATACGGTTCCAGTTTTGGGAAATTCCCAACGGCGTCCATCGAAATTACCGCTAAATTCGCCCTCTGGTGCGCCTTCTTTAATCCGAAATTTCGTTACGAAGGCCGTAGTTGGTGGCATAACGGTGCTATTGGTGCTCCTGTGTAACCTCAGGCTCAGTGCTCATTGACAAACAGGGTTTGGCATTGGAGGAGGTTCTGCACTTGATCTCTCTAATTTTAATTGACCTGAGCTCTCCTCTCATAGAACGCAATTTAAATATCATGGCTGAAGAGACATCCAATTTAAGCACGAGATTAAATCAGTAATTTTAAAATTCGCTCCGTGAGTGACTACCGCTTAGTCATTCAAATAATCTTGATACCCGACTCAATTTATCATACCACCATATTAAAAATCTAGCAACTCTTTGTTGCATTGTAGATATCCATATTTCCTGATGTAAATGCGTTACATCTACACAGTACCCCGTAAGTCGCTGCAAGGACGTGTAGCAGGGAACGTTAGGTCACTACCGCTGAAAAGAATAAAACCGCGAGCAAAATCCACGAATTCATGCCAATCTACACCCTCAAAGACGTATTTATTCATGCACGAACCTTTAAACTTATGCGCATGCAAATACATATTCTATCAACTAACATATACATGCACCTATAAACATACCTTATGTCCATATATAACGTTTAATCTTGCCCTGACTTGTAAATTATATGTATTTAATATTTCTCTAATGACTTTGGTTTCTTACTGTTATGACAGTCCTGATTTTCCGGGGAAATAACGAATTTTTTTACCTATTTGTGCTCGAATTTGTCTCCCTTATCATAACTTTGTGGTCTGATATCATGGAGCCATAATAATTCCTTTAGTATCAGTTTTCAACTCGTTTGTTTTGAACCTTTCTAAAAGCCTAAGTCTCGCTTGTTCTCTTCTCATCTCACGTGGCTCCCAACCTAATTTTCCTATTAAGCCTGTCACACTCGTCTCCTTATTGCCATAATTTTTCACGAATCTCTGGACCTCATCTAATACTTTTGGCCGACTTTCTCCCAAGGATCCCAAATACTTGCGACACATTCCAATTGAAGCTCAACTAGTGCAAAGTAACATCTCGTTTACTTTCTCATTAGATTTCCCCACCACCTGTTTAATTAAGCCGAGTCTAATTAAAGCGGATCCGCATATTGTGCTGATATGTGTCCCCCCCGAAAGGTGTGGTGTTAGAACTACCCTCAAAGTTTTTGCTTGATCGGCCGTAGTCAGCACTGAACCCTCTATTTTACAATTTATATTCTCTTTGCCATTTACTTTGTCCCAAAATTTAAAAACTGCCCATTTGTCTATGTCAAGTATTCCATTCCTTGCACCAATCCGATATTGTGTCTAAGCTTCTAGAGAGTACCTCGCAATCTGATGGGCCCTTTATTTCCCTGTACACCAACGTGCCGTCAACAAATACTGTACGGTTGCTACTAACGTGTGAGCTTAAGTCATTAATGTATATTGAGAATAGAAGCGGCCCTATTACACTTCCCTGGGGGACGCCCGAAGTTACATCTCTATCTGTTGAGCAGCGCCCATCGATGCCTACTATTTATTTGCGATTTGACATCCTAAACATCCTAAAAATAATACATTAGATTCTCTAATTCAATGTATTATTTTTATATTGATGCCATAGCGTTTAAGCTTGTGTAACCCATTATCGTGCGGGAATTTATCGAAGGAGGTTCTCTTGACACTCAGAAATGCTGCGTCAGCTTGTGTGTTGCATTCTCCCGATTTAAGCACATCGTGAATAAAAATACCCAATTGTATTTCGCAAGATATGCTCTTCATAAATCCGTGTTGGTTGCGGCTTAGTATCTTCATACTATCAAGAAATCTCACTATGTTACTGAAAGTAATATGTTCCATTATTTTACGATGGATATCAATGTCAAAGAAATGGGTCAGTAATTGATTGTTTCTCTCTATTGCCGCCTTTATAGATGGGAGTTAAACAGAATAGCTTCCAGTCGTGAGGTGCTGAGCCTTCTTCTGAGAGTTTTAGAGAAACAATTTCTGAATTCAGGGCAATATCTTCAGCTAATTCCTTCAATATTCTCTCAGGTATTTCCTCTAGACCAGATGCTTTCGGTTTTAAACCAACGCGAATTAATATGAAACTTGACGTGCCCTGGATTTCCAACATCGAAGGGATCATCATATCTTGGGGAAGTTTTTCGTGGAATCCTGGGGAATTTTCGACCTTACGATAATAAACCCTTAATCTAGACCGATGAGAAGGTGCTAGGGTAGACACTCTGAGATTTTTCTAGAATACATCGCCTTAAAAAGTCATTTCTTCCCTCGCTGCTCTTACAGTGAAACTGGTTGAATTCAGCCACGGAGCCTTTTGAGCAGGAATAGTGTTGGGGCTCGGTTATTTTATTCGCCGTAATCCGCCTCATTTCCTCTTTGGAAAACCGTTAGAAGGTGGGAAACCGCCTTATATCGGTTATTCAAGAGATCATCTCCATCAAAAGGGTAAAGGTTAGGCGGTAAATGAAGAACGCGTTACCACGGAGATCATTTTGATGTCATAATTCCAAATTCAGAGGGAAAGAAGGGTTTCACCCGAATCCTCCTCATAAATTATTTGCACTCTAGTTAAAGTCGTTTTCAAAAAGCGAACTTTATTATTTGCATTTCCTATAAATTCTTGTAAAACGTGTTTGTAATGATTGAAGAATACTTATTTAAAACACTACCCAAGGAGTTGAACTGTTTACCAGTTTCAGTTTGTCCCTCAACTTTAATCATGTCTTTAATCTTGAGATTCTCATCACCTTTTTTTGTGATGATAAATTCCCATCCCATACCTATCACATTTATTCTGCAATATGCTAAATAAAGATTTTAATCCTTTAATAGGCTGTCTAATTAGTGCTTCATTGTCCGCATATGTAACCGATTTGAAGAGATACATATTCTCACTCTAGTCGATAACCCTTTCCATACCTCGCTGACGATAACCATTTCCTTTGCATATAGGGTCTGTCCCAACAAAAAAGTAGAATAATTCTTTGCCGCCGATGCAGATGGCTGGAATAAGGTGATTTGAGGTGAAAGAGGTAATGGAAGATTTTAGTAAAGCAATGCGACCCACGTCAATTAAATTTGAGTATTGACATCGTACGGATTGCTGATATATTGGATCCCTTTTCGCCATGAATTCACGCACTTTCCATCGAGAAATGCGATAAAATCGTGCATTAAGCTTGAAATATTGGATTTGGAGACCATAAACATTATTAAGGATGCTTATGGAGATGGAGAAATGTCCCAAATGATTGTATTCTGCTTGCACATGGTTTTCTGGGAGTGGCGAGGAGGATGACGATGAAAAATGCCCAGGACATCCATCAACAACGTAATATGATGAAAATGTGCAAAAAGTGAGACGTATGGTCAATTTTGATTGACCCCCAAATGTCAGGATGTTAGCAGAAGAGGGCAATATTCAGAAAATATCACAGTGCGTTGCATTATTACAGAAGATTTAGCCATGAGAAAGGTGTACCAAGATGGTCCCCATGGTGCTGTCAGAAGACTGCTTGTGTGGCAATCTTGCCTTGGATGTCATGGGCCTCGGTGAAAGTGACCCAAATGTTTTTGAATAGGTGGTTACTGTGACGAGACTAGAGTCTTGGAGTGCGATCCAAGTATAACCCCTTTGAGTACCATTTTGGAACAATTCGAAGAGGTCATGACGAGGTGACGTGTTTCTGTTAAATATTATAGCAAACTGCGAAAAAGTTAAGACTGAAAAAATGCAACTACCGAAGGGAATCGAAGGATTCGAGGGAATTGGTGGCGTTTTAAGGAGTTGAATCATCAAAAACTGATAGAAGAAAAGAAAGCAGGGGTTTCTAGGAACTTTGGTCACGCTACAGGGACATCTCTGGAATTGAAATCCGATTGCCAGATGGAGCGCGCACGCGTGTTCGCCCACCCGCAGTATTCCACGTGAGAGGACAAGGCGTGTGGGAAGGAAGAAAAGATGCAAGGGAAGAAACGGTAGGGATTCAAAATAAGGAGAAGACCCTTGTTCAGACTCAGTTCCGTCTCCTCCACACCCTCTTCAGCCCGCCCTTACCGTGTACCCCTTATTCCCTTGCCCCTCCTAACCTCGTTTTTTTTATAACCCTTTAATTCAAGGAGAGAGAGGGGAAAAATACAAATACTCGCACTCTCTTTTTATTTGAGAACACATCTTATTCTCCGACCTCCTCTTTCCATCTCAAACCCTCAATTCTTCGCTCTTCACCACGCCTTCCCGCCTTCACTTGTTTTTATTTCGTCCACACAATGTTTTATTCCGATGTTATTTTTTCTTAAATTCCTTCCTTCCCTCTGAAACTCTTTTCTGTTGAAGGCATCTCATTCTTCCTCCTCCCTCTCATCCTCCCTTCTCGCCTCTCCCTCCACAATTCTTCGTTCTTTACCACGCCTTTCCTCTTTCATTTGTTATCTTTATTCCGTCCGCTTTTATTTTCATTGTTTTATTCCGATGTTTTTTTTTGTTATTACCCATCCTCTCACAGCCACACTCTCAAAAACCCGATTCTTTTCCATCCATGAGGCGGACGTCTGAGTTAGGTTCGTGTACCTACGCTCGAATTCTGTCGCATGGAACAAAATCCTTTCTTTGGCACCATGCCGACCGATCGCGAGTACATAATGTTGGATGACTCTCTGATGGATTTTTTACGAGGGAAGCGTAGCATTGATCTACCATAAACACTCATTATTTAAACCTTTCCTGAAAAATCACAATAAGTACCGTTGAAAATCTTCAACTAGATGGTATTTTTTATTAATTTGCCATGGAAACAACATTTAATATTTATATTGACCGCGAGTTTGGAAAATGGAGGAAGGCATAACTGTTTATGGCACTCAAATTTTAGCTACGCCTACATCTGTCACAAAGTGTGTTTGAAGGACAGATTCGAGTGACCATGTCTTCAGCACACTAAAGTACCGTCAGCGACAGATTCAATAACTCATTCTTTCTTCGCATGACATGTAATCATGACAAAATCGTACTCAAACACACGAATATATTCAAATAAAGACAAATATCTAAAGATCGAGTCAGTTGTCGCATTCTATTGTAGGCGTTTATGCGTGTGTGTGTGAACGAACCTTTGAATATAATATGACCAAATTGTAGGTAATCTATAATTTCTCGCTGCCCTTGTGACGGCTAGCGTGGTACTATGTAAATGTAAAAAGATACAAAAGGAGGACGTTGGAAAACCTGAGTGAAGGAAGGAAAATATACAGGTTTTTTTAAACACCATGAAGGCAGATAGTCTTTACGAAAAAATGAAGGGAGACATAATATAGTTCAAAGAAAGAGGAGCATCGTCAATTAATTTGAATATAATGATCATTATGAACCATCCAAGCCTACCTTAATATATTTAGAACACATTTACAAATGAATTCTTATTCTATATGCGTGCAATAAGTAGGGAGTGATTATGCATTCTTATTTTTTCTCATTTATGGTTATTTAAAAAAATCAATATTTCAATACTTCCAATACAAATTTCACATCCCAAGAAATCTGTTTTTCGTGATTCACACGTCTTTTAATGTCTTCTTCATACATCTCATCCCTTTTCGTGAACATTCAACCACATCAAGTTGACAGAAAATGGCAAATGTTTACATAAATATAGATTTGCACAAATGACAAAGCCATACCTTGACTTCGCAAACGGACTCCTTCTGATGATTTCTTCAGATTGAAGAATTCGAGGGTCTACTTTGTCGGGTCCCGAAGGAAAACTATAATATGAAATGAGTTAATGATTTTCAGGAGATAGAGGGCAAAAAGTTCCTAACGACGGCAATCAGGTATTTAATTTGGGTCGGCACGTTTTGCTTTAAAGCTAAAAACTTTTTCCATGATACATCCACTGCTAAGAAGTTTCACGTTTGCTAAGTGTCGCTAACGAGGCTATGACAAATGAATAAATAGCGGCGGCGGCGAGGACTCTGGGAGTTTAATCACGGTTTTAAATATTCCAGTGGGAGTGAAACCTAACTTCCTCGGCGAGGGATGAGGGAAGTCTAGACCGACTCCTAGGAAGTTTACTCTATCCGCACTCGTATTTTTCCTATCTCTCCTCCCAACCCCACCTTCAACATGAGTTTTCACGCCTGCGAGTTCTAGCTCCAGACTTTTACACCCACGTCCACCCCCTGGTCAATTCCACACCATTTACCTCCGTGTCCTCGTCCAAACCATTCCTCTTCACTTCTCTTCCCGTCTGCAATAACAACCCGAAACTGAAGAGAGAGTTCTTCTCCTACCTTCAACACAACGATCAGAATCGTAATTATCGATTAGCTATATCGATATGACGTGATGATTGATATAAGTATATATGATATAAAGATTGCATAGTACCAAGACAATACTGTGTCGAATCAATTATCAATTTGAAATATGCAGAATACCTTTTTTTTCCTGAAACCTTTTGCCACAAATGATATCTTTCAATAAACATACCGGGACCTTGGAACTCATTGCGTGGAAAACACTTTTAAATAATAGAATGCTTTCAGGCGTCTGTTGAAGCGATTCATATCGGAAAAAACTTATTTATTCCACATATGTTTTATTAAAAAAGACCACTGTTTCTTCTAACAAAGTCATCAACAGTGAAGTACAGAAAAACACACCAATTGGCTTTATTTTCTAATCAATTTTTTACGGTACTATTAATATATTTCAAAGACCTATTTTCCGCGCAATTAAAAACCACTCTTCACATCAACGTTTTGACGAGCCGTTTATTTACATACTTACTCAATGTCCCTGTCATCAATTATTTCTGAAAGAAATGTAAAGTTGAGACATAAGACAAGAAGTACATAAAAACTATAAAAAATAATTATAAACTTAGAATTGATTGGACTTAAATTGCAGACAGTGACACCTCTAGTATTGAAAAATGAATCCGATTACAAAAATGCTTCTTGATTCGTCAATCAATTCGACTGCTGCTGTCGGTCAGATTTTTGAGTAGGACGATGGGAAATATTTCGAACGATGAAAACGCTTAAAAAACACTTCTCTCATCTATACTCGCGGAATTCTCCATTTTAAGTGATAAGGGTGGAGGAATATTATTTTTTCAGGAGGCCCTTTTACCATCTAACTTTCCTATTTAATTTTTATGCTCTCTCAAAAACAAAAATGGGAAATATTTACAGCAAAACGAAAAAGAGAATCGCGAACCACCAGAAGAATGGGAAATGAATGTCGTCAAAAAGTGAATGAGTCGGAGTAAGGCATTATGAGGTGAGTGGAAAAATAGGTGGGAATTTGCGAGGAAGAATAGGTGGGTACGAGATGGGGAATAGGGGGTTTCTAGCTGGGGAAGGGAGAGAGTGAAATGTGCAAAGATAAGACTTAGGGTTTTGAAGAAGGATACAGCTTCAAAAAGGGTAGGTTGGATAGGATGGGGGTGAGAGGACAGCGAGATGAAACTGAATTGGAAATGCAGATGTCCTCGAGAGGGGTTTTCTTGTCCCTTTAAATATTCTTCCGCAAATCATATCCCATTTCGACAAAAGTGGCTGTGGGCACCACAGGGAAAAGGAATGAAAACATCTTCGGTCTTCGTGGGTATATATGTATGAATATATCTATATATATATATATATATATATATATATATATAACTTTGACAGCAACACACAATATGAGAACATATAAAAGTAACACCCACACGTTATTTCTTGATAATTTCGATGGGGTTGAGCTCCGTCTTCCTCAGAAGATTAGTTAGGACTCTAAAGACTTTAGCGTCCTAACTAATCTTCTGAGGAAGACGGAGCTCAATTCCGGCGAAATTATTAAGAAATAACGTGTGAGTGTTACTTTTATATGTTCTCATATTGTGTGTTGCTGTCAATGTTTTTATTTAACACTTCCGTGTTACTTCGAAGAAATCATCTATATACTATACATATATATATATATACATACATATATATATATATATATATATATATATATATATATATATATATATATATATATATATATATATATTGTGCTTCAGTGACCACGTTTCCGCGCCGTACATAACTACGCTCCATATCAGAGTTTTTACGAGTCTTGGTTTTACATCCCTACTCAACGTCCCCGTCATCAACTCCCTCCTCTTTGAGAAAGTCTCCTTGCCTAGCGGAATTCTTCTCCTTACGTTCCTACCACTTTGACCATATTGGTCCAAAACACTTCCGAGATATGTAAACTGCTCTACCTGCTCTATTTTTTCCCCGCCTATTTTAATATTTAGCTTAGCCTTTTTCTTTCTGGAAAATCACATAACCTTTGTTTTATTAATATTGATTCTCATCCCATATTTATCGCACTGAACCTCCAATTCACTCAGCAATACTTGCAACCCCTTGGCTGACTAATACTTGGCAACTAATGCTTATATATATATATATATATATATGTATATATATATATGTAAATGGAATTAGCACTAGCAGACAAAGACAAAAACTCAGAAACACATAGGTTCGAATTTTCGGTGGTCTAGCCATCTTTCTCAAGAGAAGAAAGGATTCCGGGCTCTCCTTCACCTCAGTTCCGCTCCTTCTTTCTCTTGAGAGATGTGGTTAGACCACTGAAATTTCGATACCTAGTAAGTTTCTTTTTTTAATGTGCTCTGCGTTCTATGTCTTTGTCTACTAGTGCTAATTCCATTTACATTATTATTCACGTCCGTGAGACTTTCACAAAAGTGTAATATTTTTGATATATATACATAACAGGGAGCATCGGCCCGACAAGTCGAAAGACCCGGTGTTCACGTCCTAGTCAAGGAAATATTTTTGCGCTTGTAATCTGCTCACTTCCGCCTTCCCAACCTCTCTGTTTGTCCTTTATGTGTGTTCCTATCACTTTTCCTGAAATCTATTTCCTTGTGAATGAATATTTGTTAGTCGTATGGCGGGATTTCGTGTTTGAATGTTTGTATGTGTATATATATGTATATATATGCATATAAGGGAAGAGTGGAGGGGTTGGTTTGTATAATGTTGGTCGGGGAAACAGACGGGAATCAGATTCCTTGTTTTTTGATGGAGTTTTACAGTGGGAATTCGAGCTTTTAGCATTGTTAGCGACTCAAGAGAAAAGAGGGAGGGTATGTCGGGGGAACAAATTAAAACGGTATGAGTCTCGAGTTATCCTTCGTCAGAAATGAAAGCGAGGGAAAGTTTTCTTATTTGATGCCAGTCAATCGTTCTGTGGAAAACATTGGTTGTTGAGTGTAGCGAAACTTTTTTTTTCGCTCTTTAGGGGGAGAGAGATACAACATTGACAGCCCGCCTGAGCTATCAATTTGCTGAGCCAATCCATTTAAGTCTTCAGAATGGTAGGGTGATGAAATAATTTCAATCTGAAAAGAGGAAAAGAAGGGCGCTCGGCACAAATGGAAACGTCGAAATCTGCGAAGGAATCACGACGAATTTTCTGTTAAAGGTATTTAATATGATTGCAAGAGTCTTAACTTTTCGTACGCATGAGATATTTTTTGAAGCGCTGTACAAATTCACTGTTGAATTTGTTTTTAACATGCAGAATACTTTGAGCTTCATGACGTACAAATGTTTTAATTAACCCTTCTTAATTAACTCTTACGTTCAAAGGTCAAGCGATCCTCCAAGTATTTAGAAGAAGTTATCATGATGTTAAAGAAAGGGTGCCTTGGGGTTGCCTCATTCTTTCCCCTCTCTTCTATTCTTGCAGACATTTATGTGGATAATTCAGAAACACAATCATTCACATTATAACAACCTCTCATAAAAATATTCTACGTAGGTTCAGTCGATGTTTTCTGTGTGTGGAAATGAACCAGAAGGTAATCAAAGATTTTTAAACGTTTTTAGATCATTTAAACATATGTACGTAGTTCACAAGCGTATTGGGAAAAAACAGAGCATTGAAGAATCTGGGTCTGACTGTTAGAATAGAAACTCTTAGAATGACTTTTTGATTTACAAGGAATATGTGTTGCTCCCAACAAATTATTCAACCCAAATCCAAGAATCTTAATTCAGAAAAACTATCAAACGAGCACAATACAGGTGGACCTTAGAACCATTAAAAATTCCAGCCAAAAATTGATACAAAAAAATTTCTTAAAACATGTATTCCATTAAGCAGACTTGTACGATCCAGAGAGAGTTATTTCAAGTAATAAAACCAGGTGTGCACTAATAGAGGAGATAATCATTTAATGGCCATATTTAATTCAAAATACAACAAGTGATCTCCAAAAACAAAATTAAGACATTTTTAAAAAACGCAAGCACGCCATACTTGGTTCTCCTGAAGGCATAAGTAATTGACATGATTCAAGAAAGCCGGATTATTATACTCAAAGGCGCAAAATGTAGTGCCATGAGCAAGTCGATGTACAAGTATGGCTGGTGACTCGTAGTATGGTTGGTGACCCTGCCTTACGTCCTTGAGACGGCTTGCAGGGAAGGTCCAAATTCATATTCATCCTTTGCAAACGAACAACGTGCGTCAGACAATTTAATTTGATGCCTACACAGGGGCTTAAAAATCCGCAGATTAAACGGAGGGTAAAACCTTTCACGGGAAATTGACATAATGCGCTTCTATAACTTCTTTCTTTCCTTTCTTTGCAGGGTAGGGTATTTATGTAAATATAGAGGGATATCGGTAGTATTTGTATTTCGTGGACAGAATTAGGATTGAAACTAAATAATATCAAATGTTCGTTGGTAAATGCCTTTCTATCTCGAGGAACTGGGAAAGGCGAATGATTTTTCCTCTTTCGAATTGTTGCATTTTAATCCACATGACACCGTTAAAAGTGACTATAGTGACATCTAACGCGGTTCTTTGCATTAATTAACGAACAATATACACTATACGTTTTACACACAAGATATAGATGGCGGCACCGTGAAGCGCAGAATGCTCGTTTAGCTGTCGCTAGAGTGAGAAATTTTACCAGCACTTAAAATGGCAACGTTTATTACACAAGAACAGCATTTCGTCTTCTAGAGTCGTTTAAAACTTTAAAAAATTCTCGACCAAATGAGTGAGACATGATTTACTGGTCTTATAAATGTGAAAAATGTGCATTTGTGGTAGTTAGATAATTCAAAAAAGACCGAATAGTCGGGTGACAATCGACTCAAAGAACTTCGCCCACTGAACACCAAGGTTCTCGCTTGCAACCCGTATAAAACCATTCTGGATGGTCATAAGGTCGCCGTAGATTTGACTTTATAAAATATGTCAAAGTCTGCAGGGAGTTTAAGATGGGAAATCATAGAAATTTTACTTTCCTGGCGTATGTAGTTGATCAGAAAAAAAACAAGAATATCTTAGAACTTAGGTCACTTCGTACTAGGGGAGATTTATCGAAGCATAAAACATTTAATCACTATTTTACGATTATTTCACCTAATTTTTAAGATGATGTGTACATCATAGGATTATTCTTAGTCTGATCTGGTAATTATCCTTTAAACGTGTAAATTTCACCTCTCGCCGGGAATATCGAGCCGTTCTGTGCAGTGTTATCGAACCGCAGAGTGACCATCATACCCTCGCTCTCTGGTTAACCGGCCATTTCTCACCGACTCCGATGGGAGTTCCTGCATGTTACGTGACAAGGAACTACCTGTCACTGACATGTTCGTTCCCCTCTGGTCCTCTTTGGCAAGAAGACCATACGGCTTCCCGAACGATACTTCTACCTAGGACTCACTAACTTTTTTAAAATCGAAAATAATATCTATTTTAACCTAAACCTTACCCCTAATTTTCTGTAACGATCACGTGTAATTAAAAAAATGTATTTTAAGATATTAATTTACATGGAAACAGTAGTGTGATATGTGTGGGATAAAAAGAAATATAAAAAGAGCAAGTTTAAGAGCTTTAGAAGAAAGGAGAGGCATTTTTAAGCATTAAAATGGTAGGTCAACGACTTGAGTAGTTTACCTATCCTGGCAGAGTTCTGGATTGTGATAGTAAAAGTAGCGGGGTCATAAAAATAATTGGGTTAGGCAAAGAGGCTCTCACAAGGAAGAGGAAATTTTTAATACGGATGTTGAATAAGGACTTAAAGAAAGACTATCAAAACTTTGATATGGAGTTTAGTGCGGTGCGGAAATAAGATTGTTGAAGGAAGTATATAGGCGTAGATTTCGAGGCTTTTGAAATGTAAATGTGAAGAAAGAAAGAAACGGTGATGTGGAGAGAAAGGGAAACAAACGAGGAAGTGGTAGATTTCGTGGGGTAGGAGAGAAAACGGTTGGGAAATTTTCAATGGTGGCAGGAAAGATGGAGTCAGATCGTTTTGATTGGGAATATGATGTTGAAGACTGTGATAGAGGGGAGAGTGTTAGGCATACGAGGAATGGGTAGGAAAAGAATGTATTGGACGGAATGAAGGAAGGAAGTATAAGGAATTGTTGGGGGTCATATTGTGTTGTCCGATGCGAGATTGTGTTTTTTGTTAGGAGAGGCAAGTACATTTGTTAATGTGCCAAATATCTAAAACCTACGACAAGGGTAGAATGTCAGATAATAAATAAAAGAAGTGTGGTGGTAGAGTTTTTTTTAATGATATAGATTTAGAATGTGAGTATATACTTATGCTCAAGTACTTTTTAAGCATGTGTACGTTAGATGACGAGTATTTAGTTGATATGAAGGTGAACTGGCCATTGGTGTACGCCCTCCTAGAAATAGCTATTTTATCAGAAATAGTTGAAAATTATACAAAAAAACCCACCAGTTAATTCTGGGGATCGCAGGAGGAGATCAGCGCATTCTTATTACGCAATAAAATTATTAGAAGCGTTCCAAAATCACTGCTGTGAGATTTTATTAGTCTCTAAACTTAGTGAAGGAAGATCTTTACTATTTTTCGCCATTTTTAGCTCATGATTTCATTTCAGAATCAAAATGCTGCTGGCTGTGGGGGAGGTTAGTTATGAAAGTTTAATGGGATTAAAAGTGCATTAAATAATATCGCTAGGTTTTGTCACTGATTCAATTTATGAGATTATTAATTCAGACCATTTATAGCATTACTGTGAGGAGATTTTTAATATTTACATGATAATAATTTACTTTTTCCTGCGGGTAAAGGCGAATTTTGCATTTGTAAGGACTAACAAAATGCGAAAAACAGTTATACTAAAATCATAGAATAGTGAAATTGGTTTATTGAATTCTAATATCCAGCAAGTATTTCTGAGATTAAAATTTTAAAAACAAACATTTTTTTGCTGAAAATTTTTTTCATTAAAACATGTTTTATTAGTTAAATGGGAATATATCATACTTCAGCTATATGTAATCTATTGTATGTATCTAGTACAGGAATGTGTCTGTATATTATAGGAACACACTTACACATCCTAAGTCTCCAGCGCTTTTTCATCTCTTTTCCTGGATAACATTTTTTTGTAGTAATTATTACCGTAAAGATGCTAAAACATTAGCAAATTGTTGGCGAGGAGAAATCATGTTTTATGTTTTGATCAAAACGCCAATTCATTGCGAAATAAATGCTTACCAAATGCATGGAAAAGTTGAAAGATAAAAATATCATTTTAATTTTTCAAATATGCAATGAAAAGCAAAGTTCACTACGGAAAATAAGGAAATGCAATTTTTCATCCTAATTTTATGAACTCTATTTTTTTATTAACTGGCAGAGATATTTTAATCGATAAGCTTCGCCTCTCTTAGGTACTATTTTTTTCGCAACCAAGCGGCGCACCCAAAAGGGACCATTTTTTAAAAAAAATTTAGTCCCCAGGAAAAGCGTCTGTTTCATTTCCCGGCAGTCGAAGAGCAAAACAATTTTCGCCGCTCCTTCGCGATTTAACACGCCATCCCCGCAATTTATCAGTCGGGGCGATTTCCTGTCAGTCACGGCCGAGAGTGATATAGAATTCCACCGTCGCTACGGCGGCCAGGGAGGGAAAATATAAAAAAAAAGAAAAACTAGCTCGGCGTGCCGGAAAAGAGGAAACTTTTCGCTCTTCCACCTTTTACTTTTTTTTGTAAAACGGATGCCATGGTGACCAGTAACCCTTCGTGTCATTCGAGCGGCTCGCCGTATCGTCCAACTCGATCTCCTCCGCCCCATTCGACCGTTCCCATCCTACCTCACCGCCGACGGACGGTATGAGAAATAATACCAGCGTCAAAAGAAGATTCCAGAACATAAAAAACTTCATTAAATCGCGTATCTGGAGATACTTTATCCTTCCGGGGAGGCACTAACTGCGTGAAGATAAGAGAAAAGACGCGAAACAATAGGAATAATACGTGGGGCACGATAAAGGGCTAATAACTGAATGGGCAGGTCGAATGCCACCGATGTAGAAAGTACTGTGAAGAGTTTGGAAGGAAAGTAGGTGGTCACGTAGGTGACCACGGCTAGGGGGGAAACAGTTCAATCGTTAATAGTATAAGGCATAAAATACTTACGGGAACATTGAACGTGATTACCACGAAAACATTTCAGGATTCCGTCTAAATCTTAATCAGCAAGTCGAAACGAGATAGTGTTTTGCCAGGATACTTAAGAAAACAGTCATTAGGACACCTAAACAGTCATTTTGTCACCTCATTAATCCGTCTCCAGAAAATTCTGTTTCAGTATATTTCACGTTGTAATTTCTCCCATATGTTTACTACTGGTCGGAGTCATGAAGATACATTAAGAGTCATCAATAATTCGTTAGAAAATCCAAGAGATGGCGCTCGTACCAACGGAAAAGTTTTGCTTTTAGTAAACACAATGTTTCGCTTGACTGTTGTTAAAGTTTCAGCGAGTTCACATAGTTTCATTTTCATAGTCGAAAGAAGCAACAAACCTTTTTACACAGAAATTGGAAGAAAAACAGTTTTGTGTGGTGATGAAACACCACTATTTAAAACACCAGGAGAGATCAAAGCCGAGTTTGATGTAGTTCATGACACATCTGATTTTGTGTTTGCAACTGTTTAAAATTGGCTTAATAAGTGAAACATGGCTATACTTGTACATCCAAAAATTATGAGCACCACTCGGGAAGTTCAGTGATAGTCACTATCACTGAACTATTTCCTATGAAATGATCGATGAAATCCACGATATGATTTTGACTAATCAACGAATCAAAGTTCGCCTAGTTTTTGAGACCCGAGCCTTATGAATAACAAAGTAGACTGTTTTCAATTTTGTACGAAAAATTGGATTCGAAAAAAATCTCGGTAAAATGGATTTGTTTTCTCTTAGTGGTAACTAAATGCAATCAATGCAAAAAATGCCTTGTGTGGTCCTTTCGGATGCTGGTTTGGCGCTTTTCCGTTCCAATCATAACGAGTTTCTGCGTCGATGAATAACTTTGCACGAAACATGGATACGTACACTACTTCCCTCTAGGGATAAAGGAACCATCAAAACGGTGGACTTACAAAGGCGATCCAGCTCAGAAGAAGGCGAAGACGGTGAAATCGGTCGACAAGGTGATGACCACGGATTTTTGGTAAACACCCATAATCACCTACATTGATTACTTGCAAATAAGACAAAAAATAAATGAAGAGTATTATGCATCGTTATTGCACCGGTTGTGCAAAGAAATCAAGTAAAAACGTCCTTAAATGGTAATTTTAACAATTCTTTTCCATCAAGACAATACCCGTGTGTTAACTTGCACGGTTTTGATGGCGAAAATTATGGAATTAAATTTCGAGTTATTATTCACCGTATTAACCAGAAATGCCTTCCGGTGACTTTTTCATTTCCAAGTTTGAAAAAATAACTCGGCGGAAAACTAATTATCGTCGAACGTGAATGCGGGCAACACTATTACTTATTTGGAGGACCTTGTGAAGTTACTTTTTTGGAGGGCTAAAAAAGGCTGGAGGAACGCTGGGAGCAATGCAACGAGCCAAAAGGAGATCAAGTTGAAAAATAAAACAAATCTACTTAACATAATTTGTTTTTTTCTTCTGTGGACTTATTGAACTACATAGATAGGCCATTATGTAGACAATTATTTGTGGAATGAAAAAATTCTCACTTTTTCCGACAGTCGTTTCAATGTCCGAGAGATTTTTTTTGCGTGTGATAGAGGAACTTAGAAAAAATATTCGAAATCGAGTCGAGTAACAAGGTTTTGTTTATTCTGTCGCTCTTCTCTTTTCGTTTTCCCTATAGTAGATACTTGAAAAGGTTACAATGATTTAGATAATAATATTCAACGATTACAGAGTTTTTAAGAAAGAATGAGGTAAATTTTGAAATTAACTCCATAATCAGAAAATATTCATATTTCGTTTGATAGCTCGTACGTTTCAATTCAATTCCCCTGCAATGGGTGCTGGCAAGCTATCTTTTACTCTACAAAATGATACTTTGACAAGAAATATTTCACAAGTACACTTGAGTTGGTACGTTGGTACCAGGATTTCCAAATACAAACATTGAATCTCAGCTTTGACGTTGTTTACATGTGGACAAAGAATCTTCGGTGAATACAGTTACAAATTTGGCCACTGTATACCATAAAATTGCGGAAAAACCGATCAAGTTGGCGGAATAAATGGATGAACGATTTGCTTACCTTGGATGTATCGCAACCTAAACAAACAAGGTAACGATTTGAAAAAAAAGCAACAGAACCGTCAGTCATTGCCATTCCAACAGTTGCGTATCGCTGCGCGTGTTTTCCGAACGCGAGTTTTGATTGATTAATTCCAGTCAACAGATATCTGAGATTCAAGAGGCGTTTCAAACGAGTAATTCATCGGAAAATTTATCACGCAACTCAAAATAGAGTTCAATATGACCACAATCATGACATTAGTTTATAAAAATGTTTCTTTTTAACAAAGTTCTTGAACGAAATTTGGAGAATATTTATAAGAAAGAAAGGGTGCATTGCAAATGTAATTTGTAAAGGCAATCAGTTGTAAAACTTGTAAACAATGATCGAAATCGAAACGAATGATCAGAGTTTTTTCACCATTTCGTAATTGCCTGATTGAGGTCCTTCTAACCACATTTCATCCAAATAACAAGGGTGACTAAAATTACAATATTTAATGGTAATAAATATTATAGGAAGGCTCTGAATCACTTTCATTGCGGTTCGGTTTAAGCAGGCCTTGGAATTGAGCGCGTATATAAATGTGTCAGGCATCAGTATGAAGACTTAATAGTGGTTTACTAAGGTAACAGAGGTGTGACTGATTTTGATTTGTGTGAGCTCAGGTTCAGAATTCTGCCCATCGAGGGAAGTAAATTTCGTGGGCGCATAAGAAATGTTCATTGAGAACTGACTCTTTAAGTTCTTAAAAGTCATCAGATGCGATTTTCTCGTAATTGCGTCGTGTTAAAGAACCGTGAGAAATGAGTTGTATACTAATTAGATTCAATTTATTCGCGTGCCAGACACATGTGGTGTTAAATGTTGCCACACCTCCTTCATCGTTACAAAATATACTTCCTGGCCCGGTACAGCAGGAAGTTTTTTTGTTTACCCAACTGAAGAGAGAGCTGAAAGGAAATCATTGGGAGACCGCGAAAAACATCCAAAAGCATATTAAAACATTCCTGAGAGGCATTCCCGTCGAGGAGTTTTAGGATGCCTACCAGCTGACACATCTCCGAAAGTGCATTGATGCAGAGAGTGAATATTTAGAAGGATTTTAAGCATTTGTACAAGTACGATAGTAAATCTATATTCCCAGAAAAATAAATAAAATTATGTGCATTGCTTTCATAATTGACCATGTCTCGTACGTAAACTTGAACTGTGTGACGCAGCCTTCGTCCAATGAAGTAGCTGAACCTACGCTTTGGACCATTGAGTGGAGGGAAGGAAACCACGAACGGATTAAAGATCTATTTCTGACGTGTGGCTGGGTAACAATCAAATGAGTGACCTTAAAAGCTAGGGCGCGTGTTATGAAAACTAAGGGGTGTGAAGAAAACGGGGGGGTAAAGGATATTCCCATTGACTCGGTTGGGGGTCAGGGGTTGTTCCCCACTATCGAGAGTGAACCTTTATCGGTCGACTTACCTTCCGACCGCTGGCTGGATCTCTTGTCTCCTTTCCCCATCCTCGTGAAGAGCTGCTCTCAGAACTGCGAATACACAATCACTTTAAACACTCCTCCCTTTCACTTCCTCCTTCCTTCTTCAAACGCCTCTCAAACTCCTCCCTTCACAACACTACAACACACACGAACAGAAGCACACGGGAGCGATCTCTATTTCTCCACCCCCACCCTGCTTATCTAATTCTCACCCACTAGCCGCCCTTCTTACTGGTTCTGCCTGCCTCCTCCTCCACGCCAATCTACCCCCCCCTGCCTTCACCGCAACGCTCCCCTCCGCCCCTCCTCGCCTTCCTCGGTGACCCCTCTACACCCTCCCGGGAACATCTGCGAAATCGAGAGGAAGAAAAATGATAAAAACATTAAGAGAGATCAGGTTTATGCAGAACATGAAATGTTTCAAATTGAATCTTTACACTGAGGTGTTTTATCATTAGACTAAAATAGGCATTCACCCAAGGGTGTCTTCCGTATCTTTAAAATTATTATTAATGTTTGATTTTCTGCCGTTTAAAATAGCTTGCAGATGGACATAGATCGGAAAATAATACAAAGATACATGTTTAACAACTCTCCTAACAAAATACAACCTGAGATCCAACTCCATAATAAGCTCATTCTCAAACCGAATGCTTCCTCCATTCCGTCAAACACGCCTATGCTTTTCACAACCCCTTCCTCGCTTGCCTGTCACCCTATCCTCTATACCCCAGTCTTCTACATTTGTTGTGAATAAAAATGCTCTGATTTGGACTTGTTGTGAATAAAAATGCTCTGAACCTCCTTTGGATTTCTGCAAAAAATTAACCCCTTGTCAGATTTGTCTATTTGTTTTTACCTCTGTCCACTTCCCCTTTTCCACCATTTTGCACACCCATGCATTCATATTTACTACCATATTTGGATTTCCCCCAACGATCCCATCTACCTACCCCTCACTAAATCTTCGTTTGTTTTTCTTTCCGTTCATTTTACTTATTCCACCCGTCTGCACACCCGTATTTCAACAGCCCTAATCTACACCTTCCTCTCCTCGCCAATGACCCCTGCCCTACCCCGCCCTCTCACCCTACAAATCCAGTGCTATATAGCCATGAGGAATCTTTGTAAAATTGCCAGAGGATGATGATGCGTTCTATCGAAACAGTTTGCAATAAAGTTATTAGTATTTCGTGGAATAGCAGTATAATACCTTTTCTACGTATGAAATGTGAAAAATTATGCGCGTCAACATTTGATTCATTACTTCCGTCTTATTTTGTCTTTCTTGTGCTCAGAGCGGCAGCATTTTATTTATTGAAATCGAATCTCAATCCAGCAGTAGGTATACAAACCGTGAGAGATTGAGTTCGCATTAGTCGTCTAAGATTTAAATTTATTAAGAGATATTGACGTATCTTAAGCTCAACCACATCCGTTTTTCTACTCACAGACCAAAGAAAAAAAACATGGCGACCTCAGAACTTGGACTCATCTAGTAATGGAAATTACTAAAAGTGGACTGAAGGAGTAAGCTCATTGGTTGTAACAGTTGAGTGGAGGTACAGAGCGTCACCATGCTGCTTCTTTGATAGCCGCGGTCTTGGATTCGTTAGTTGCTCCAGTTGAAATTATACCGAGGAAGGCAATAAAAAGGTTTAATAGGCATCGATCATTTTTCCCTTGCTCGTTTCACTCATAGTGGCATTTTTTTTATTGATGGGTGTGATGCAGTTTTATGATGCACAAAATCAATGAATATATTACGGTCGCGTAGTTGATTTCATGAGGCTAATGGAACCTGAAGTTGATCCACCCATTACAGTTTAGATAAAGAATACAGTGTAAATCTCATGTCGTTTTTGCTAACCCTTGTAGGATTAGCAAAAACGACAAGAGATTTATTGCCAGAGTTAGGTCGAATATAATTAAAAAACTCAACTTGATGGTGATACAATCAATCTTTTATATGCCAATTAGTCACCGCATCAGTAACATAAATTCAGAGTTCTAGTTAAATTTGCCTACTGAAAAATAACAAGAAAAGCGGTCCTATGTGATGGATTAAATTCGAAGAGATATCTCTATTGCGTTGCTGCACTAAAATGTACTTTTTTATTGATTCATTAAATTACGGATTACTCAAAAATATTTTTTCTTTTGATGAATTAATGAATGATACTTGTAATAGTTTAAATGTAGTATTTTTTGCTTGAATTTAGCAGCCTACCAGGCATCATATAAATGTAAAGAAAGATGTTTTTTATTTAATTTATGATAGATACGATAACAATGGTGCTTGAACTCATAATAAACAAAGGAGATTGCCAAAAACCAATCTTGAAAGAATCGAGAGAGATTGAAATGAGGTAAAGATTATGGAAACCATTAGCTACCATTGTTATTATTTATTTTCTAGCAGTTAAGTTAGATTTTAGATAGACATAGACATTGGTAAATTTGTTAACCCCATCTAACAAGATTACCTGATATCCCACACTGCGACAAATTATTCTTCAATTCTTCATACTTCCTTCCTCCCTTCATCCCAACAAACATTCATATCCTATTCCTGCCCATTCCTTGTTTGCCTAACATTTAACCCTCCATCACAATCTTCAATATTTCATTACCAATCAAAATGCACTGCATCCATCTACCTTTGCTGTCTCTTTTCTATTTCTCCCAACAATTCTCTCTCCTCCCCCACTTCCTCATTTCTTTTCCCCATTTCACCTTCTCTATCCTTTTTCAACCCCCACATTACAAAATCCTCCAATCTATGCCTAACATTCTACTTCAATGGCGATGTTTCCACGTCGTAAAAAAGCACACTATATAAATATTATTCCTTATTTTTTCTTAACGACCGAATTCAATCCCTCTGTCATCCATTCCCTCCTTCTTGAAGTTTTATTTTATCATGCAATTCTTCTTTTACTATCCCTAGTAATTTGATAACCTTGGTTCAAAATACTTCGAAAGTAGATAAAGTTTTCCACCTACTCAAACTTTTACCCTCCTATTCTAACACTTAAAAGCCTTCCTCCTGCTCAAAAAATTCATTATATTTGCTTTGCGTATGTCAATTTTCATCACATACCTATTAAACTGATTACCTATTTCGCTCATCAAATACTGTTTCTTTCTTGGCTGACTGGCTAACCAAAACTTGAACACCCCCACACTGATTTTATGAATATACCGCTATATTCCATGACCTCCTACAATTATGCAGCTACCTCATTTCAATACAGTTATAAGAAATTAATATAATTTAACAATAAATTATCTTTAATTTCATTTTAATTAAATGTTTATTTATATATCTATAGGATAGCATAGTCAAGCCCGTAGAACATAAAGATCTCCCATAATTTACTTGATAAAGCAAGGTAATATTAGGATTGAGGTTTACACTTCAGTCAAGTTTAAGTTCACAGTTTATTCAGTCCTTATTCGTTTCTAGTCAGCGCATAGTAAGTGAATAAATTATTCTTCAGTAGAGATTAATATTTGAATACGCTCAGACTCCTTGAGGACTTTTTATGAAATATACCTTCGTATTTATTCCCCACATCATCAGAGATTTTCAAGTCCCGTTATTTGAAGAAGGGTATCTCTCTAGAGGCCAAACCAAGTAATCTGAGTGACACTGTAATTGCTTAAGAAAAAAAACCATCAAAGATTTAAAACGTGCGGAGAAATTAAATCGACTGAAGGCCATGATGGTGCCCTGAATCATAATTTCATATAAAATTGTATGACGCTTCTATTGGCAATTACAATATATCTGCAAACTAAAATTAAGTACAAAGTTTTGAAAATCAAAACCGAGATATTGAGGATTTGAATCAACTAACTGCGATCGAAATTTGTAATAAACCTTAAGCATCTAACCGTAAAAGCCTTTCGACTTTTTGTGGGAAAAATATCTTTCTTGTCTCCTAAAAAGGCTTATTAATATCAAAGTAATGGCTAAGAAACATGATAAAATTTATTTGCATCATAATATTTTCAAAGATCAAAGATTTAAACCCAAACTTATTAATTTTTTCTAATACGATATTCTTTTTTTGGTTAGTTTAAAGTGTAATAAATAAATGAATATCGTATTGAGTTTTCAAATCCATCATTTTGGCTCATAATAAAATTGTTGAGCTACCTTGCATGGTCAGTAAAGAACCTCTATTAACTTTATTGATTGGTTTTGGTGCTTCCAAGAATAGGGTTTGGAATCGATAATTGAGATAGGTAACGAATAACGCGAATATGATTGCCGGAAAACTGCAAGTCCTACGGAACCCGTGCACTAATTCTGCGGAAGACTGACAGAACACGTCAGAAACAACTTCACAGATTGCACTCCGTCTACATCGTTGAACACACAGTCCGTTTTGGCGTTTGTCGACTTCGAGTGATGTTGGAAGCACATCGGCTGAGTTGTTTAAATAAATGTACCGTTGGTTTGCGTCGACTAAGCATTGCAGCGAAATTCATTCAACAATCACGCAGCAGGCGACCAGGACGTATCGGCATGTTTTCCATTTAATCAAGTGGGAACTTCGCGAAATGGGGCGACGGAGTCAAGGTTTATTCATTTCCATGGCGAGGAGTTAATTTCTCACCCTTCTCTCTCCACCTACATCCCGTGTTGACTCGAGTTCAAGTTGCTCCGTGGCTACAAAGTCAAAACGCCATTGTGCAAACGAATGGAGGGGAAATATTTGAATGAAAAAAGTTCGAGGAGAGGTGTTATTTCGTACTGTTTGGCTTAAACCTCAAGTTGTTACGCTTATAGAACCCTACTCAGAAGGAGGCTTCTTCTTTCTCCAAGTAGCAGGCATTAAGTCTGCTAAGAGCTCTTTCAGGCTTGCTATTTCCATCTCTGGCGTGGACGTCCAAGAGATATCCTGACTCCATGTATTCTAAACTCCACATTTCCATGTGTTTCTCTTCGCCCATTCGTTCTGGGTGGTCTTATAATCTATTTTTGTACCCTCGTTTAGTTTTGTCGTTGCCTTGATCATACAGTTATTGTATTATATTCGCATTTCCTTTTCTGTTCATTCGTATTGGTAATCTATTCATTTCTTAATTTACATGTACGAGGTGTGTTCAAAACACAAGGAGAATTTTTTCATTTCGCGGGCTTGGAGAGTCCGATTGTCAAACTTTTTTTTATTATGCTGGTATACATGCCCCTGAAGTGTGATAAAACTTTCAGATATTTTCATTGCGGACTTTGTCTGCGACAGCCACTAAAGTTAGACGTGTTTTATGAGCTCGGCGATTTTCGTTTGTTAAAAGAAATGGATCAAAGAATTTGTATCAAATTTTGCGTAATAAATTAAATTAAGTGTAACAAAGAATTTGCTTTAAGTAAATCAAGAGTTTACGAGTGGTCGTAGCTCGTACATCATTTTTGTTTGAGTGTTGACGGGATTAATTCGTGTCTTCAATCGTGCCTTTTAGAGCCTATTTTGTGTTTTATAAAGCTAAGTCGTCATAAAATTAATCAAATTAACATGTTTTAGCGGTCTATAATTATTCATGTGGTACTTCACAATTTGAGGTAGTTTTTGGATGAACACCGACTCAACATTTCTCAGCTTCGTCTAACAAGACACAATATTAAACCATTTGAAATGCAATATACACGAATTCAACTCCGCATTTCCGTCAGCCTCTATTCATATTCGTCCAAGGCGGGTAATTTTTCCCTTCTCCTTCATCGGTTGCCTGATTTCCCCCTCTATATCACAGTTCTCAACATTCGATCGCCAAATTAATTCTCTGCATCCATATTTCCGACTTTCTTTGGATTTCTCCCAACAATCCTCTCTCCTTCCCCGCCATACAAACCACTTTCTCAATTGTTTTTCTTAATGTCAATTTTACCTTTCCCGTCCTACCCCACACCCAAATTTCAAATAATATCGATCAATAAATTCGACAACAGTTCTCTCATCCACCCTACCATACCTCGAAATTGCCCAGTTAAAACTTCCAACTTAAAAAATCCGCGGTCTAATCATCACGTACTAAATTTAGAACTACAGGTTTATTAAATAATAACAGGTAACATTAATAAATATCAACTGATATAATGGTTGGTGAATTAAAATTTCCATATGCCATACGGCATAGCGGCCGCTTTCAGAGTTGGTAAGTGGTAGGTGCATAGTATGCAGTGGGTAGGAACCAGGAGATGAGGAGACGAGGATGGAAGGAAGTTTTATTCCTCTCAGCTGCGTTTGTTACGATTCTAGTCAAGGAACTTCAACTGGTTGTTAGTCCTAGGGCAAGTGAATGACGTCGGAGTGGGAAAATGAGCTATTCACTGCGCGTCCAAACTTAGACTTCTCGTGTCATAAGACGAGGCAGTCGCAAAGGCCCCTTGACGTTGAATGATCTTGAGAATACTGCTCCAGTACTCTTGGAAACATTCCTCAACGAGGTAGGAAGAAGGTTGTTTATCGTGCTGAGGTAATTTTTTTGAAATTTTGCTATTCTTGTCTGATGCATCCTACAGGTCGTATGTTGTCCATTACTATAGAAAATAATTTTTATAAAAGACGAATAATATTCCTATGGGATTAATAGTTTTTTCGACTTAAAATTTTAAGTGTAAATTTTATGACAAAATAAAAACATTCTTTGCTCTCAATATTTAAAAGTAAAGGTTTCATTAGACATTATTTAGTTTCTAAAAATTATTGCATATCTCGTAGGAATTAGATAGGTAAGAATTATGTAGAGCTAAAGAATGAGATATTGTGATATTCGATATAGAGTTTAAAGATCCTTTATATCATGTTAGTCAAAGTAGCATAGGTGCCAAGTTAAGGTAGTACAGTGGTGCCTGGTGCCAAGTTTCACCAAAAACCAAGTTTGTATAGCGCTCATTAAAAAAGTGCATTTGGAGAATGCTCTATTTGGTATTTATTTGGTAGTCAATTCGCTGATTATATCTCCCCTGACAAATGAAAAATTGACTTGTTTGCCCCGAAAGATTAAATGGAACGGGTTTAACATAGTCAAGTGTACTTTATAGAGAAACCACTGCTGGTATAGCAATTTTAATGAGTGAATTGGTACGATACAAGATTATGTACGTAATCGCCACATATATACAAAAAAATATCATAATTTTTTCAATTTTCTCCGTTAGATCCCTTATTAAAGTGTATTTAAAGAAAATAGATTTTCGAATGCCTCGATTCATATTCATTTGCGAGCAGGCAAAGCCGGTGCTGTTTTCCTTAGCCCATTCTACACTACTCCTACCCAATCTCCACATGATGTCACCTTTTTCTCAACGGCGGACTTGGGCACACATAATTTCAGCACGAAGAATTTCATCATGCGTAAATATCCGAGTTTCAAATTGGTCAGAAGGCCGGCTGTGTGTCCGTAAGAGGTTCCCACAAATACTTGTTAGTTCTGCCGTAAAGGGTAAACTGTACTGGGATGCTGGGTTTTCTTTTTGAGACTCTCATATGGTGTTTCCAGGAGCAACACACGGGACTCCTTGGAGGGATGCACAGGTCCTGGGATTGAAGTAATTTCACGCAGGTGGGCAGTATATACATGGACTGGCGTTGAACGAAAACTTCAGAACGGCATGAACGTCAGAGCAATTTATCGCTTTGAGCACAGGCAATGCATGGATCGATTGCTATTACTTCGAGCGTCCAATTTATTTCGCCTACAATTGAACTCATTTTGACATCGTTCCATGGCCCATCAAAGCTATCTCACTTATCGGTATTGACTCATTTCCGATTCATAAGCAATAACAAATGAATAGTCATCTTGGATACCACGTTCCGGACGGTGAGTGAGAATTTAATTAGGCATGTAATTTGAGTTTAAGTTTAGAAATTGGTTTTGATCATGGCTCCTAATACTTTGCTTAACTCTTGGCTTCCAAACAAAGAAACAGTCAAAATGTCACCCGGGGCTACCCAGTTAAAGGAGGGGATTTAAAGAATCGTTAAACTTTTGTTTAAATTTATTTAATGTTTTGTTTAAACTCCAGTGATAATTCGCGACTCTATTTTCCTATGTTTTTTCCACCAACAAAAAACCAAATGATCGTTGTGCGGACTACACTGCTCGGGAAGTTTGGTGAGAATTCGTGGAGTCATTTCAATTAATTATAGTAGGTTCAAAGTAAAAGTTAAATTTTAATTCACTGGGTCCATTTCCTGTTTATTTTCGGCGCCAAATCAATAATATATACTATAAGTTGTTTCCCGCACTACACAGCTCCGGACAGTTGGTGGGACAGAATTTTTACAGGTCTGGTGATACTTCTTTTATCTCTCTGACACCAATTGACATGGACAAATTAGTTTAGAAATCTTTGCGTAACATTATCCCCTAACGCAAAGAAAGACGTCATTTACATTCCAATTAACCTAATATCCCTTCTAGACGGAAATTAGGTGATGTATTTGTAAATATTTCTCACACAAAATGTTAGAAATGTATGGGCAAATACTTTGAAGAGTGGTGGACTGTTCAGTTTTTTTGAGAACTTTTTCTCTCTTAGTTGAGTGTCAATGAGTAATATTTAGTAACCTATTTCATGGCATAACATTTTTTCTATGCCATATTGCTTATTTTTTTCGAGGGTTATTTCTTTTCTGAAAGAAAAGATGACATAATTTTTGTGGAAATTAATTAAATTGATAGATTAAATTGAGGTCAACTGTCCATAATTCGTTTGAAAATTTTTTTCAACGTCATAGGAAATATTTCTACAGAATCAAATTTATATTGCGTAGATACTTAGCTAATTTTACGTAGTTCATCCTTGGAGTTGTTCTCTAATAGTGATATTGTAAGATTTTTGTGACAATTATCTGAAATATATATTAGATGGAATGTTCTGACCCTCCCTGTTTACATATAGTATGTTTAGAGCGGTGGCTAATAGTTCTTATTTATTACTTTGAGATGTTTTTGTTTCAGGAAACCTCCACTAGGTTGTGCTAATCCAAACCAAAAGGACGTTTGTAAATCTCCTTTATTCAGAAACGTCTTATTCTCGTGTACATTCCATTTTATAACAAGAAAATCGAATTATCCTTAAAAAGTAAAAATAATTTTCTCAAAAAGTGCTTTAGTAATTAATTTTTCATGTCTCTGGAATTAAAAAGGAGATGATGGTGTGATATATAACAAGTTGTGTATTTTTCCTCTGTCTTTTGTTTATCTCATTGCAATGACTGAGAATAATTAGATAAGCACTAATCATTTAATTAATGAGCTGATGATTTACCCACCGATTGCAAAAATTAAAAAAATCCGACCTTGAAATATGTAAAGAATTTTCTGTATGTCGAAGAATGCCTGTTGGGCAATTAAGAAATAATCAGCAGTCGACCGAAAAAGTATAGGTTTTATTGAACCATTCCAAGTAATTTTGGCTATTTTTAAGAATGAAAAGATAATATTCCTTGTTTTTGCGATTCCATTCATGGCTCAAATTAGTTATTCGGATCCAACAATTTCAATTTTACCTAAAATTCCCAAATCAGGCGTATTGCTTACTTTACGTTCACCTTTTCCCACAGCTATATTTAAAAGTAATGAAATATTATTAATTTATTAAAATTTAGTAAAATAATATGGAAAGCTTTTTTTCATATTCACATTACTTAGAGACTCAAATAGTCATAGTCAATCAGAGATCTGAGAGGAAACAAGGAAAAATATTCCAATCGTAGAATATTATTAATACTGGTTAAGGTAGGTTTTTGATGAAGAGTACCTATTCAATTGTACAACAATGAATTTATGTACATCTTCTAACCAAAACAAAACCTAAAATTAGTTAACTAAGTTCCTCTTCAATTCTGCATAATTTCTTCCTCTTTAAATTCCAAAATACCAGTTGTATTCCGTCTCCTTCCTCATTTTGCTAACGTTCTCCTATGTATCAGAGTCTTCAACATCCCATTCCAAATCAAAATTCTCTGCACTCATCTTTTCCGCTTCTTTTTGATTTCTCCCAACAATCCCCTCTCCTCCTCAATCCTACTTCGTACTTCCTCGTTTGTTTTACATTCAGTCCCTTCTATATCCTCCACTCTTCTCCAAACCCACATTTCATTACTCTCCAATCTAAGATCATAATCTTGCTTCATTGATCATGTTTTCGCGCCGTACATAACTACGGTCCATATCAGAGTTTTCACGAGTAATTTCTTAAACTCCTTATTCAATGTCCCTCATCATCAATTCCCTTCCATCGAAAGCTTCTTTGCCTTGAGCAGTTTTTATCTACAGGTATGTCCCTAACACTTAAAACAATTTGGTCCATAACACGTTCAGAATAAGTAAACTGTGCCACTTGCTTTGTTTGATGAATTTCTGCTATACAATTTAACACTTCTAGTTTAATATTTAATTGCAGACTATGTTACTCAAAAACATGGTGATTATTTTTGTCCCGTGGCATTACCACCTTCAGGATTGGCCACCTAAATGTTCAACAAAAAATCAAGAGCGAGAGAGAGAGAGTGAGTGAGGTAGAAAATTAGTGTGTGCATAACCCGGGTTGGGAACAAAACGAATCCGTAACGCAGTGTAAGCAGCTGATTCGCGAGCCATTGTTACGGTCCGAATCCTCAATCAATAGGCATTTCGTCGATGGGTCGAATAAAGGAGAATAAAGACTTGGTTTTTTGAATAGCCGTTGAGGGGGCATCTTTTCCTTTACGGTCGGTAGAACGAGGCATGTTTGCAAATTGTTATCCGCAATAATATTTATCACGGTGTTGGGGACCATTCGGAGATGCCGGGACTGCGGAGATCACTTTGTGTACTTTGGGAGCTAACGTCATACCTCCCAATTAAAACCTCCCCCCCCCAATCTCTCTCCCTCCCAACCCTCCGAATTCCGTTGCTATTCCAGGTGATAGACACACTTCTACGTACAGTCTTTATGTCATTTTTAAAAAATTAATTCTGCCATTAAACACGGATTTCAGAGTGAAATTATCTATCTAAAAGGGAATGGTGGTGTGGGTTTGGGCGAAAATTTAACTTGAGCTGTGCGGTTCAACCACATTTTTCATTTTTTCATCTTCTTTAACTGACTATTTACTTCTTTCTCTTTTCCCTCGGCAAAATTTGAGTATGCGATTAATATTCGAGCACGTATTAATTGGTAGATACGGTTAATTTTTCTGCTGGATATATATGTAATTTGGTAGCCAAGGTGTGCTATTGATAGGCAGAGACTGAACACGCTTACTCTTTTTAGCCTCGCTTAACAAGATCTGACAAACTGATATATCTATAATCTATGATCTATAATAAAACATGCTTCTTTTCCTACATTCCGTCCAACATCTTACATCCCTAGTATCATATTCCTACCCCATTGGTCATATTACATCAACTCATCTTTTAAGTATGCATACATACTTTTCACTTCCATTAATTCCATCCGTTATTCCCATTTTTCATTGTATCCAGCATTATTCCCTTTGCTACCGTCTTCAACATCTCATTGCTTCTCAGTTTCTCTTGAATATACCTGTTTTGTACTCCTAGAATTTCTTCCATTGGCCGTTTCTCTTCCCCATACAATTTATTGAATTTTATCGTTTGTTTTCCTTTCCATCCTTTTTACTTTTTCCATTCATGTCCACTCCTACATCTCAAAAGACCCCAATCAACGCTTATCCTCTCGCCTCTACGAACAAGTATCTGAACAACACAGAGCATATTCATCAACTTTCGTATCATTGTAAGAGATTCTTTACCTAACCAATTTCTTCCTTTATTACCCTTATCACCGTCTCTACGCTCATATCTGACAAGTTCCACTTAGATAAATGGTTTTACATTTTTACATTCTATTGCTGTAATATTAGCCATTCTATTCCATAAAGATCTCATTACATCATTTTACAATGGTGAAGTATGGGTGCGTTAGGATTATCATGAACAGCGGATAAATGCAGTAGGGGATACTTCTACTCTTAGGCTACTCATGTCGAGTACTACTGGTAGATTAGGGCATTTGTAATAAGAAGGTGATATGGGGTGGGGAAATGTTTATAAATGGGTGTTTTCAGTTATTTAAACAAACGTTATTTATGTATCCTGCAAGACACCGCTAGGGTGTGTGCCAGGGGGTGAATACACACCAAACCAGGTTTTATTCGAACATGACTGTACCGTGGTCAGACAATGTTATTATGATCCCTTATCTATCAAAATATAACTGTTCTACACTAAATTTCTCTAATTTTATCCACATGATTTCCCCTAGCGTAGCACGATGGGGATACTAATAGATTTTTAACATCACTGCTAAAGAGAAATCGTTCCAATTTGAGGCCTTCCAGTCTGAATTGGATCGCGTGCAGTGTAGAGCTAGATTTGTGAAACGTTGTTATGATAAACTAAATAGCGTATCTAAAATATAAGAGTAGATAGGCTGGGAATCACTCATGGAGCGAGAGTTAAATTACAGATTAAAATCTATTGCAAGAATTGGAAGGGTGTCTCTTCAGAAATTGAACAGAAAAGTTAATATTAACCCCGTTGTACAACGGAAAGAGCTGTCATTTGTAGTAATGACAGATTTAGGATATCATTTTTTCCGCAAATTTTTAGGAAATGTGAATAATTACAAGATACCACTTAAACTTATTTTTCTGTTTTTTATTCTAAGTAGTCAAAATAAATTATTCTTCTTGGTTGTCATTGATACATCTAATATTAGTTTATTTTTCTTCTTGTTACTGGCTGCTTTACTGGTATGCGTAGAGAATGACTTCATACCTAGATTTTTATTAGGTAATCTACCGGTTAAGGTAGGTTTCTGGATGGACACAACTATCAAATAAACATTTTGTAACTCCAAACAAAACCCAATCCAGCAACCTAGTCTACATCAGGTCCTTCTTCATCTCTGTGTACTTCTTTCCTCCCTTCATCCCGTCCAACATCCCTATTCTGTTCCTGCCCTTTCCTCGCTTACCCCACATTCTCCCCTCTATTACCTTCTTCAACATTCCACTTTTGCCGATCAATACGCCTTTCATCCATCTTTCCTGCCTCCATAGGATTTCTCTCAACAAACCCCTCTCCTCACCCACCATCTCCAGTACTTTCTAATTTGTTTACCTTTCGGTCAATTTCACCTTCTCCATCCTTCTCAACACCCACATTTCAAAAGCCTCCAATCTACGTCTATCCTCCTGCTTCAGTGACCACGTTTCCGCGCCGTACATAGCTACGCTCCATATCAGAGTTTTTACGAGTCTTGTCTTAACATCCCTACTCAACGTCCCCGTCATCAACTCCCTCCTCCTTGAGAAAGCCTCCTTGCCGAGCCATACCTAGATATCGTACTGTATTTTTCATTGACTACGTTGTTTGAATCATTTGGCATATACGTGGCTTGTACCTAAAATCAATAGAAGCATAATTACTGATATTTCATGTCTTGAGTTGTATCACTACCTTCCACGTAGCCCAATGGTGGCTTTCAGTGTCCGATATGTTTGTAAATGTGAAAGTACCTCTTTCTCAGGGAATTTCTCTCTTTAGTGACATTACCACATTTTCTATCTAGCTTCACTTCACCCTATTATTCTTCACCCTTCACCTTCGCCCAACCATTCCCTAGTTTGTAAAAAATCCCTTCCCTCTCCCATTATCTCTTTTCAAGTGTTCCCCATTCTGAGGGATTAAAACCGGGCATTTTGATTGCACTGTGATGAACCAAGTCATCGGTAAACGATGCCTTTAAAAATGGTTTAAAAAGTATTGCTAACTCTACGTAATCAGCTGACAGGTCTATGTTATGCTCAGTATAGTCAACGCTGAAGTCAGTTTGAAATATGTTTTTTCAAAACAGCATCGAAGATCCATTCAAAAATAATATTAAAATTACTCTTAGAGTGAAAGATAGTCTCCTCAAAAAATAAAAGAACACGCATTGTGGTGTTTTAAATGGAATGTGCAACGTGAAGGGGAATATATTATTGTCATGGATATTTGTGCTTGTGAAAAAAAATTAGAATTACATTTTTTTTCACTCCCATTATCGAGTTGAAGCTTAACATTTCTGAAAAGGTCGCCCGGGTGAAGTGTAATGGAATAATAATCAATAAAGGCGATCGCATTAATTGGCGCCATCGTTCACCGGAGATCGGGACGCTATTGATTGCAAGAAGATAAAAATATTTAGAAAATATCGAAATCCTCGGTGGAACGCAATTAATGTCCTTTGCAGGATGAAGACATTTTTTTTCATTGACCCTAGGTGAATGTTTCGAAGCTAAACCATATAGGATTGATACCGTTCTTCGCCGGATTTAATTCTGAAGCTATACAAAAAGCCTTTTTTAAGCAAAAATAGGGAAAATGCTTAAATAGAATTAGTAAAAACTTTAATATAGAGGGTGGTTTACACCCTCAAGGAAAATTGGTCATTGAAGCATGATGAAATGAACAGATTTGAGGTTTCAAAAATTTGGGCGTGGAGAAGGAAGGAAAGGGTGAAATAGGGAGAAAAGAAGACAAACGAAGTATTATGCGTGGCGGAGAAGGACAAAGAAAGGCAGAGATACAAAGGAGGGAGGAAAGATGAATGCAGAGAGTTTTAATTGGCGATACAATGCTGGAGACTAATACAAAAGAAAATGTTGAGATAGGTATGCATTTGGTGGAAAAGTATGCACATGTTACACGAGGTCAATGTAGATAGGAAGTATTTGGAGTTAGAACTCGTTTTTTGCATTACGGAGTGTGAAAATGTAGTCAAATATAAAACAAGGATCAAATTAAGTAGAGCTAATGCATTAACTTACAAGTTTTGCCAATTTTGCAGAGGAAATTTGGGGCAGTAATTGAGATATCAACCGAATTGCCTAAAGAAGAATTTTGTGGGAGAACATTTATGAGAAGTTTGCTGAGTAAAAATGCAAACAAAAAGATTAGTAAAAAAATTAATGTATTTGCGCAGCATGAATTGGAGAAGTGTTCGTTTAGACCAGAGATTGGGCATAGATAATATGCTAATGCTGTCCAGAAAATAAATAGCGTTTTTGGAATAAAATAAGAACCTAGTCACAAGGCAATTTAATTATATACATTTAATAGACTATGAATTTCAATAGGTTTTAGTTTTTTGTCAGTAAAAACCTAATCACAGAATGCACTCCATAAGTCGCGGGATTTTCTAATTGCAGCGCACATTTTAGCAGTTCGCAGTGATAAAAGTAGAAACACCGCAATCTTAACACTACCAAAGCAGGGTAAGTACTGAGTGTAGGGACGTTTAGGCACCAAAATGGTGGCCCTAGGCCTACCCACCGCCACTTTAGGCCGAAACGAAATTACTTTCTGATCAACCCTCGTACTTGCGAGGGGAACACAGAGAAGAATGGTGAACATATGTTGGGCAAAGAGGAAGACAAATGATGATATTATTAATAATGTCGATGGTTAGGTCTCATTTAGAATATGCTGCGAGTATATGGGATCCTCACGAAGTTGGATTGATTGCCGAATTGGATCGCGTACAGCGCAGAGGGGCTACATTTGTAAAATGTTGTTGTGATAAAATTGGTAGTGTATCCAACCAATTAGAGCTGATAGGCTGGGAATCACTCAAGGAGCGAAGGTTAAATTACAGATTGAAGGTCTTGCATAAATTGGGAGGAGGTCTCTTCAGCAATGGTGTTGAAAACGCATTATTACCCTCAATGTAATACGGTAGGAGAGGTCATGCCAATACAATTACAAAGATTAAGTGTAGAATAGATAGATAGATTTACGAGTAATATGTTATTTTTTCCACGAACGATAGGGGATCATAATAAAATTGTTCGACCGCGGTAGGGTCATGTTCGGGTAACATTATTCTGGCGTGTACCAACCCCCTACCACACACCCTGGCGGCGGCTTGCAGGATATATATTATTGAAATATGGTGGGCGAATAGAGGAATTTGCTGTTTGGAATAGAAAAATAACTTGAGGAAATATTGAAAGGTGGCAGAATATTCACGGTCCGGATTAGAAGGATGAGTAGTTTTAATTATTAGAGTAGATAACCAACAGCTGAGAAGTCATCTGTGTCGTAAGGGATGTATGGGTAATTTGGAAGAGTTAAAATTTTCACGGAATGGAAAAGGGCGAAGAGAAATCCGGCGTCGGAATTAATGTACTCTAATAAGGAAAAGCATCAAGATAGCTATGGAGGAAACGTAATTATTGATGGAATCCGCTCAATTGATTAGAGAATCGGCCACTCGATGATCCCTGGTTCAAGTCTCGGCCAAGATAACTTTTTTCCGCTTTTGATCTACAAACTATTCCTTTTACTTATATCTATATCAAAGTTAATACGTGGTCGCAATTTGACAGGGTTTTTAGTTGGTGAGTATATATCTGGTCAATATAGTTCCTTTCCTTCTTCTGGCTACGCCTGCCACAAAACTCACTGTTCGAATTTTTAATGGCATTGTAAGGCTGCTTTTCATACTGTCCATCGAGATACTTAGTTGCATAATCTCCAAAAATGTATTAGTTGACCTTTAAAGCTCAACTAATACATCTACGTAAATACCCTGCGAGCCACCAAAAAAAATGTGTGGCAGGGGATGTAGCACCAGGAGGAAAGGGTAAGGGATGAGAGGGTTGGGGTTTATTCAAATAGGTAGGGGAAGGTAGGGGGAACCTGCAAGAAAAAAAATATATTAATATCCACGCACAGTCCCTAACCTGTACGTTAATACTTATTGTGTGTGAACTGACTCCTGCGAGATTTCGACTACAAGCATTCTGGTCTCTTATCGTTCTAGGAAAAATGACATTTAAAACCTATCAGTCTTGCAGTCCATAACTCTAATCTTACATTCGTGATCCCTCCGACCGTAATACGTTGGGGTTCGTATTATATTCTTGATGTCATCGGAAAAGGGCCCATCTTCGTAAGAGAGTTCCAACCTAAATTGTCTAGCAAAGTAGACACGCTACTGCGTTGGTCATACAGGTAATGTTGTACACCTGTAACAATGTTTGACAAACCTAGCCCCCCTCCGCTGAACTCGATTTAATTCCGAAATCAAATTCATATTTTGAGGATCCCAAACACTGGCAGCATACTCTAGGTGGGGCCTCCTAACCAAGGCAAGGAAACATCGTTCATTAACTTTTTCGTCCCATTTAACTAGCACTTTTTTTAACAAATCCCAATTTTTTATTAGTACGACCGCATATTTCTCATATGTGTTTTCCCCAGGACAGATCGTGAGTAAATGATAATAAGAACGTCTCATTTGATAGAGCGCGCTCAGTTGATAGGAGAAAGTTCAATTGATAGGAATGCGCATGTAGAATTGACAAAGAACTGAAAAAGCAAACACTATATAACTAGAAAAAGGTTCTTACAATTCTAAGAAGTAAATAGTCTATGGAGAACTTTGCAAACCTACCATTTAGGGGTTAGAAGATCTTGCATTGGATGGAACTAAAACCATGCAGAATGAATATATAATAATTACGGATTTATAACTCTTACGTTGTTACGAACGCAATTCAGTATCAGATTTAATTTTCTTTCATTCGAAAAAACCCAGACAGTTCTGATCCCCCCTCTAATGTATACATTTTTTCCAGATCCCTTCATTCGAACAAAAGCGCCCCAGTTAGTTGGATGATTTCGAGTGATTAATACGGGGCAGAACGCTCGGACGATATTCGTACGTTCTTTATCGCACGCGCAGGGCATATTAATTTGGACGGGAGTTTATTTATCCCTTTCCACCGAGACAATGGATGTATGGGTGTGGCGGGAGTGATAATTGTTTTGTTCAGTCAAAGTTACCAATTAGCTTAAAGCGTTTGGCACCGACGGGTGTTGGTGGAAGAGCTAATCAATTAACTAATCCTCGCACACACACACACGTGCCAATAGCTAATTTAACACACGGACAGCGTTCACTGTAACAAGAAATAGCTTTTCACATAAAATTTTTCCGACATCTCGTCATGAAAAAGAATAACATCAGGCATGGGATGTTAATTTCGGACATAATTCCTCTCCGTCCTTTTTCGCATGCAAAAATACAAGCTGTATTTATGTTTTAAAGTTCTCTAAAGCTTACAGAAAAAGGTTTAAACTTCAAACACTCCTCATATATATTTGTAGTAACGTTATTTTTGTAATATGTGACGCTGTGACTTGATTGTAAGCCAATAACTATTGTATAAGTGTTATTTATAACCAATGGTAGGCTATCATTTGACCATAGCCAACTGACAATTGAAGATTCGCAAATTTGACTCAATTAGTTTAATATTTATAGTAGCCTGCAAATTACCACTTGGATGCGTGGCAGGGGGTGATTACACACCCGACTACTTTTCACTCAAAATACTTGGTCTATCCTACCCTAGTAAGACGGGGTTAATAATAAAATTTCAATGTTATCGCTATAGAGACATCCTAACAATGAATTCAAGAAATTCAATCTGTAATTTAACATTTGCTCCGTGAATGATTCCCAACTTCGCTCCTCTAATAATTTTGACACGCTACTTAATCTATCATAACAACTTTTTACAAATTTATCTCCTCTCCACTACACGCGATCCCATTCGGTAATCAGTCCAACTTTATGTGGATTCCATGTACATGCAGCTTATTCTGAATGAGGCCTAACTAGCGAAATATAACATTTTTCTCTTATGTTTTTACCACATTTCGAGCGCTACCTGCGCGACGCGGCAGGAGAATTCTTTGAGAAGGGTATACAAAAAATGCCATGACGCCTGTAAATCTACATTAATGGCAATATTGATTACGTTAAAAAATAGCAAAAAGACCAGTCTTTCGTAAATGTACAGTTTAATCCCAATTAAAGTACTTTTCTTTGTGATGAAAGTTTGATCCATTCTTTTACGGATAATCCTTGATTTATTAGTTCTATATTACCGATGAAGGTATGTATTAAATAAATATGTAGACCGACCACCACTAAGCTTCTAAGCGTCATCTGAGAGGACATTGTGACGTCCCATACTACAGTAAATCCTTCTTCAATTCCACATACTTTCTGCCTCTTAGCATTTGTCCATAACGCCGATTCTCTTACAATGTTTCTCCTGCGCTCTCCTAATGCTTTTCTCTTTATCAAAGTTTTCAGCATCTGGTTGCCATTTAAAATTTTTTGTATCCAACTTTCTTAGCTTCTTTGGATTTCTTCCTAAAATACTCTCTCCTCCCCCACCTTGTCTAGTATTTTTTCTTTTATTTTCCTTTCCCTCCATTCAAAATTTCCATTTGTCTACAAGTTCATGTTTGAAAATATTTCAAGATAGGCTCATAGTCTTGTCTCGAGGTAGTATTTAACAATGTTTCTCCTCCTTAGAAAACGAATGGCTTTTCAGTTAGTTACACTAACCTAAATTTTCGATAATATTTGATTAAAGTTGATCAAGATCCTTGCCATAATTATTTTGCAGATAAAAATATGTACGTCTAAGCATAAACAAAATAAAATAAGGCATAAACCTAATTTTATTTTTTTATATGTTTTTTTATTTGTTTAGTAAATTATTTTTATATTAATAAAGTGAACTACTCTTTCAAAGGCAACTGAAATGTGTGGAAAAACTTGGGAAACTGGCGTGAAAGAGATTTTTGGTTCTCCTACAACTGAGCGAATCACATGGAGTCCCCTCTCATGGACGATTTCTGCCATACTAACACAGAACCATTAAGGTAAACTTGTTCTGAACATTTCAAAGTCTGACTTGACATCGGATTAATACGTCAACAAAGCTTCAGCACAGTGCGACTACCGCAGAAACTCTTCAACGCTGCAAAAACTCAACCGTATTAAGCTCTACTGATTTAATAGATTTTCGGCTTACCGTCATTTCCTACATCATCTTATTCCTCCTTTACTATTTCCTCCGTGTGTACGTTGAACAGTGTAGATAATATAGCAAAGCCCTCTCTCTCTACCCCTCCTTCCATCTGCATTAACAGTGCCCAAAAAGTCTCTCTATCTGCCTCGCACAACTATTAGATAAACATTGCATTAATATTTGCGTATTTCACCACCCGAAAATTAGTTGTTGAATGTAGTAATTAGCATGTAAACTAGTAGCTAAAGGATGAAAATGTTATGTAGAAATCGAATTTTAAAATAAAAATATTCTTTCAGTGATTGAAACAGAGATATTTTTTATCCTGCATTGCATGCTGTATTGTCTCTGTGTTCGTCTAAAACCATTAAAGTACATACCCACTACTTTATTTATACTTATATCTATATACTTTAATTAATAGCCGACTACCATATAAAGTACCATTTAATTTTGACCCTGACGTCATACTGCGGCTGTTTTTCGTCACTTTTTTACCATCTACACTAAAAAAATGGAATTCTTTTCAACCTGAGCTATTCTCTCAGTATAGTTTTAGGCTCGAGAGAATGGTCAAACAAGTTATCATGAATACGCCATAGTAAATTTTTTTGCATCGTCCTCATGCCTGAAAATTTGAACTATCCGAAAATAAATTCATACCAAATCTCATCGATAATTCTATTCGTTAGTGAACTGTGATCCTCTGCCACACGCTCTTGGATGCTTGCAACGTATTATATAGGTGCAGATGCATTCTTTTTTTAGGGAATTGCCAGACTAAAATAAATAATCACCTTTCTTCAATGGCGAACCAAAAAATCTACATTTTGCACTTCAATTAATTATCTACTGAGATAAGACTTAGCGTTTAACGCCCATCTGCTTGAATTAACGTAATGGTTAATTTCTCTGACAGCCAATTGTATTGAAACATAGTAGTCTCCCGTTCAAGGTTGGTTTTTGAGGGATACAGACTCAACATCGCAACATTTGAAACAGAAATAGTCTTGTGATAGCATAAGAACGTCCCATATTAGGAGTTAAATAGGTGTATAAAGCTAATAGTTTAATGTAAATAATGGTTTTCAAGACGGTTGTTAAGAGCAACCAAATTGAATTGTAAAAGATGAATTGAAGTCCCGAAAATCTTTGATTTATATCTTAAAGTAGGTAATTACAGTTTTGAGAAAATACAAGTACTTATTTCGAGAGTTATTTTAAATTCCCAATTCTCACAAAATTAATCAAGGTACTCAGAATAACTCTTATGAATATCGTCAATAGTTTTAATAACATCGTTATCAATAAAAATTATTGGGTGTAAACTATTCCTCACACGTACTCCTAGAAGGAATTATGGATTGATATGTCAAAAACTGCACTTTGTTGAAATAATATCTCTCATTCGTTACCGTTCATTTAAATTAAGACTTATTACCAAAAATTATTTCCTGCATCAGTTAGCATGGAACGTGATCGGCACTGGTAAGATATGCCAAAGAGAATTGACCTTCTTTTTGTGAATATTAATACTTGTTAAGTCCCCAGCAAGCATTCCTTTCATCTCCGTTCCTGCTTCGTCCGCGCTTAAGTTTTGTCGGAGGCGATAAAATATTGTTAAAGTTCGTCTTCCTTTCGAAACTTTCGGTCATCATTATTCGAGCCTGATTTGATGACTTTTTATTTTTCCGTCGCAATAAAAAAAGTTTCCCATACCAAAGTTTTCCTTAATTAACCATGAAAAGTTTTCAGTGCTTTTAATTGGATCGTTTCGTTCCCCCCCCACTCGCTCTCCACAGTCTACTATTTTCCTAGTGATAGGCGTTCTTTCTTCGTCCTTCGGAGATTAAGGGCTGTCACTCTGGCGTATAAGTGCTTTTCGAATCGTGAGAGTGAAGCGCATTATATTTCGCCAACTAAGGATAAAAAAAATCTGGCGTGGCTAACCGGAAGTCCGTCACAGAGCAATGAAAGGGTGGTTTGAAGATAGCAGCACGTGGCGTAGCCAGGGAACGCAGAAAACGAGATAAATTGACCACGTAGAAGATTCTTCGGACCTGAATACTTGAAGATAGAAATGTTAAGTGGGCAGTGAAATTCAAATGAGTCCAATTGAGAAGAAGCGGAACCAGCATAGTCACCTGATATTGTTGAATCACGTGACAATGGTGGTCGCGACTATTCCAAAATTTTAATGTCAAACATTTTTGGAAAAAAATTACGATCTTAGTAAATATATGCGAAAATCATTTGTTACATATCTCATAAACGGACCTTCAAAGATATGACACTGAAGCGTATTGACGCTTCAGTGTCATTATTGTACGATATGTATAAATATACTATACATAAATAAATAAAAAGTTATGGTTAAATAAATAAATATTTATATATATTTAGATATATTTTATATTTTTATGTATTTATATTTTGTATATGTGTACATCTATTTTTTAAAATTATATATATATATATTAATATATTCTTGGGAATCATAATTGAGGTGGTTTCCCGTTGCCTTCCTCAATAGTGTTTTTAACGTGACACCATCACTTAATGGCCGCCCCACTGGGGTCAGACGCCATTGCAGCCGCCTCACTGAGGAACAGACGCTGCGTGGACTACCTTTCGTCTGGCTCCTAACCTTCGACCTATCTGGCATGGGTGACCCTTCCAGGAGTAATTATTATTACTCCCGCCAGCACAGCTCTAGGGGTCATCGGAAAACTACAAGCCCTTTCACCACGACAAGGTTGTAGTCCATGGGAGGGTCAGTGTTAGGAAGAGGTGTAAGGCAGGGTTGCCCATTGTCACCGGTACTGTTCAACGTATATGTAGAGGAAATGATTAAAGAGGCATGGGAAGAACTGGAGGTAGGAATGAAAGTCGGAGGGGAATTCGTGAAATCGGTTAGGTTTGCTGATGACCAAGCATTGGTTGCTCAGTCAGCCAAGGGGTTGCAAGCATTGCTGAGTGAATTGGAGGTTCAGTGCGATAAATATGGGATGAGAATCAATATTAATAAAACAAAGGTTATGCGATTTTCCAGAAAGAAAAAGGCTAAGCTAAATATTACAATAGGCGGGGAAAAAATAGAGCAGGTAGAACAGTTTACATATCTCGGAAGTGTTTTGGACCAATACGGTCAAAGTGGTAGGGACGTAAGGAGAAGAATTGCGCTAGGCAAGGAGGCTTTCTCAAGGAGGAGGGAGTTGATGACGGGGACGTTGAGTAGGGATGTTAAGACAAGACTCGTAAAAACTCTGATATGGAGCGTAGCTATGTACGGCGCGGAAACGTGGTCGCTGAAGCAGGAGGATAGACGTAGATTGGAGGCTTTTGAAATGTGGGTGTGGAGAAGAATGGAGAAGGTGAAATGGACCGAAAGGAAAACAAATGAGGAAGTACTAGAAATGGTGGGGGAGGAGAGGGGTTTGTTGAGGGAAATCCTATGGAGGCAGGAAAAATGGATGAAATGCATATTGAGCGGTAGTGGAATGTTGAAGAGGGTAATAGAGGGGAGAATGTTGGGCAAGCGAGGTAAGGGTAGGAACAGGATAGAGATGTTGGACGGAATGAAGGGAGGAAAGAAGTACACCGAGATGAAGAGGGACCTAATATAGATTAGCTTGCTAGGTGGGGAGTCACAAAATGTTTATTTGATAGTTGTGTCCATCCAAAAACCTACCTTAACCGGTAGATTACCTAATAATAATAATAATAATATATATATATATATATATATATATATATATATATATATATAGATGATTTCTTCGAAGTAACACGGAAGTGTTGAATAAAAAACTTAGACAGTAACACACAGCACGAGAACACATAAAAAGAACACTCACAATAATATCTTGATAATTTCGACGGACTCGAGCTCCGTCTTCTTCGGAAGATAATAGCATAAAATTATCAAGATATTATTGTGAGTGTTCTTTTTATGTGTTCTCGTGCTGTGTGTTACTGTCTAAGTTATATATATATATATATATATATAGCAGGTCGCGGTGGTCTAGGGGGTAGAGCTAGAGGTTGGACTACTGACCGGAGGGTCCCGGGCTCGATTCCCGGGCAAGGCACTTTGGGCACCTGCAGCTCCACCCAAGCTAATTGATTTTTCGGGTACCAGGTCTTCCTGGGAAACCATAACCGGCACAGGGAAAGGAACTGGCCCCCCTACCCTGATGTGTGAATATTAGTGAGCTCTACCATCACCTACTAAACCGACCTTCGGGTTGATTACTGTGTTTATGGTTTATATATATATATATATATATATATATATATATATATATATATATATATATATATATATAATATTATGGTTTCTTCGAGTAACACGGAAGTGTCAAATAAAAAACTTTGACAGCAACAAACAATATGAGAATACATAGGTGAGTCCTACCTAATCTTCTGAGGAAGACGGAGCTCAACGCCATTCCACAAACTTTATTCCATTTCCTTGATCGGGACTTGCACACTGGATCTTTCGACTTGCCGAGCCGATTATTTATCTAAGCGTCTTATTATTTTTATTCGCCTTATTATTATTCCGACCTTTCCTGTGATCATCCTATATACGTGTTCCTGGCCCTTTTCCGTTTTACCATATATTCCATGTGAATGAATATATATACACACACATATTTTTATATAAAACAAATTTTGAGAAACATGTGGATTCGGGGGATTCGCTTAATGAGGTTCAAGGGAAAATGAGGCTCATTTGGAGTAAGAGACGGAGATTGATAGAGTTGGATGAAAGATGGAATCGAAATTGATAGAAGAAAAAAATGACATCGATGGAGTCAAAAAAGAAGGATGGAATGATGTGGTTCAGGGGACGAGCTCGAAGGAACATAACGGAGGTGGTTAAGCATGACAAGAAATATGAGATAAGGAAGAGGAAAAAGGGAGGTTTACAGAGAAAATCGCCCGTCTGGCCGAGGAAAAGTGCTAAGAGGAAAACTTAAACCATCTTCGTTAGTGCTTATTTTCTGTGTTTCTATATTTATTTAAGGCATTAACCGGATTTTATTTGTGTGTGAATATATATAAACTTTGACACCAACAAGCAATATAAGAACACATAAAAAGAAAACTCACACGTTTTTTCTTAATATTTTCGACGGAATTTAGCTCCGTCTTCCTCAGAAGAAACAGTAGTACTGCCGTTACTTCTGAGGAAGACGGAGCTAAATTCCGCGGAAATTATTAAAAAATAGTGTCTGAGCATTCCCATGATGTGCTGTCATATTGTTTGTTGCTGTCCATGTTTTTTATACAACATTTCCTTGTTACTTCAACGTGACCATATGTGTTTATATACACATATACGTACACATTACATATGGGTACAAACGTCATGTAGCCTACGACCATTGCCTAAGCGTTGGCAACTCCGCCAAATGTTTTGTATCTACCTTTCTTTTTACACTTTTAGTTTATTTATATGGTGACAGAGAGCATTGAATCAATTCGTAATTACTAGGAGTTTTAGCGATTGAAGGAATAGAGGAAGCTCAGAATACACGATACTAGCGCCATAGCGGTCAATATTCTACGCATAAAAAATAGCTGATAAAGGAAAAATAACATTTTGTTAGAGTATTATGACATTCTTATTATATTCTAGCCATATTTTAAAAGTGTTTCTTTAAGAATCTGTTTTGTGACAAATAAATAATGATTACAGCGAAGATTCAGTTGACGCATAATTATAGTTCTGGCTCAACCTCAATGTGCAAGGAATCAATTATTTAATCTCTGTGAAAAAACCATATCAAAATCACGCGTCCATGTTGATTGCATCTTTCATTTTCTCTAGGTTGCCATCGACTTTAAACTCAACCTTTTCTAAATCCATCCATCCATATGCATCACTGTGCATCATATCGGTTTGATCGATATTATAAAGGTATCGAAATGTGGTCGATACATCGGGGTGTGGTAGCCTAGTGCGCGGAACTCTAGGATGTTGACCGTAGGGCTTGGGTTCGAGATATGATGCCTTTGACACGCAAAGCTTCACTCCAGCTGTGTAATTTTTTCGGTTGATAGGACTACCTGGGAAAACTGCAGGCGATGGAGAGAAACTAACCCCTTATTATGTTGTTGACGTGCAAAGCCTCCACCCACACCAATCGAAATCAACTGAAAACTTCGGGTCGATCACTATGGTCGATCGATATGCTCTCACAATCATCCTCGAGCTAGAGACGAGGGATGAAAAATGTTGACCGACTTCATTCGGCGAGTGAATCCAAGGACGCGGATGTGAGTGAGTTAAGGTCACGTCATTGTGGCCCGCTCGATTGAAGCGAGGGAGGGATGGAAGAGGAAGAGGAGGGGTGAAGGGGGAGGGGATAAGAGAGAAAGAGAGCCAGACGGGAAGGAAGAAGAGATGGATGGCGTTAGATGGCGGATGAGAGATGGATGGAGCCGGAGTGGGAAGAAATACCGGGTCTCGGAATTCAAACGTTTGTCATGGGCGGCAGGGCGCTTTGGTTGATAGGGTGAGGGTCGTGAGGGATGATGCAAAGGAAAGGGGTCTCATCGCCTCGGAGGCAAAGTTGCGGGTGACCGAAGAGAGGCGAGTTTTCGACCGGGGAAGGGGATAAATGAAGGGGGAGAGAATAAGGGAGATTTTTATTTGTACTAGGAATAATCCCACCTAAGTTTCACATATTTCCAAGGGATGTATATAGTATCAAGATTTCAACTAGTTGCAAGTTCGTATGAAAATAATGTTTCGAGCAATGAGTAAGTAGGGGCCGATATAGTCAATTTATTAACATTCAATGTAAACAATTTTAAATCATTACCAGTCATTGCAAATCAATATGCATCATAATATATCCATTTAGATATTAATAGATACTTTTGGATCGTTATAGCTCATTTTAGATCATTATTGTTCATCATCTTAGAACATATTAGAACATTATAGATATCCTTAGATCGTAATGGATCATTATAGACGATTATCGACCAAAATAGTAGATACTATCACATTAGATTTATTATGGATCTTTAGATCATTACGAAACAAAGATAAGGTAGACAAAATTAATGGCGTTGAGTAATGATATGGTAGGATCTACAATAAACATATTTTTCGTAGATAAACAATAATATTTGAATATATAATTATATTTTCTTTCATAGAACCACGAGAAGCACAAGTAACTTACATTAAGCGGTTATAATTCTTGCTGAAATCGTTAAAAATCAGTGTGATAGATACGGGATGATAATTAATGTAAACAATACAAAACTTACGAGGTTTCTAAGATATAGGACATTTTAGTTACATTTTATGGTAGGGCGAAAGAAAGTAGAGAAAGAGGAACGGTTTAACTATCTTGGAAGTGTTTAGGGATAAGATGGCCAAAGTAGTGCGGGCGATGGTAATTTCAATCATTTTCGCGTTGCCAAATCGTTCCCAGCGAGAACGGTGCTGTACTCAAGCATTACAGTGGTTCAGAGCTTCGCGTAAGAGACGTGGCAACATCTAACTCAGTCGGACTGGTGAATTTTTGAAATAAAGTCAGTCATCAGATAGTTACATAATCGGTTAACATTATCAGTTATTTGTTATTAGTTAAATATTATTATCAGTTAATCATGCATTATCACATCATGAAAGTTGTTAAAGAAGTAAAGATATAACCATAAATTAATACATTCTTTTATGAAAACATTTTAGTTCTAGATAATGCGTAAAACATTTTGTAATTACAACAGGAGGAACAATTTAGAGCTATAATATTTGCATAAATGTACACTTATTTATCATACATGTTCTGAAAAGTAAACTTTTGGCATAAATCTATTCTTATAATTTATCTGGCTATCTCCAAGCTTAATTACGGAATGGGGAATTTGAGAAAATATCTAATACTATTAATATCAACCCAGAGTTGATAATTGGTTGCAGAATATATATAGTTTTAACATGCCATTGTTTCGTCGTCTACTAATTAAGGTAGCCTTCTATTGCCTAAATACCGCTACATTTCTTGATTTCGCCTAGCTAGAGACAACCTGACTGGATCATGATACATCCTCATTCAATTCTGCATACTCCTTTCATTCCATCCAACATGTTAATCCTGTTCTTTCCTCGTTTGCTTAACGCTCTCCCCTCTATCAAAACCTTCAACATCCTAACGTCAATCAAGTCGCCAACCAAATCCACCTTTTCTGCCTACTTTGGATTTCTACCAATAGCACTCTCACAACCCTCCTTGCCTGATACTTTTTCATTTAAGTGTTTTGCATATAAATATTCGGTAGTCTACCATTTAAGGTAGGTTTCGGAAGGACGCAGACTGATCATGGATACATTTCTCAGCCACGTCTAACAAGATGACTCTATCTATCAAGAAGCATCTATTCATTATATGACTTCAGTAATCAAGTCTCAGAAATTGAATTTGGAGTAATTTATTCTTGCACGATTGGATGTTGACCAGATCATCTTTGAATATCGTGGGGGGTGGCAAAGGTTTACTATGCCCCTTTCACGCGTTAGACTAAAAATTAAACCATATCATCTTTGGGGGTAGGAGGTGTCAGTGAAAGACAATACTTGGGCAAGTATTGTCTTTCACTGACATAGCCCTTCAGTTGCAGAATTATAGATCTCAGTAAATGTTTTCCAAGCTTAATACTGACTGACGGAACCTTCCACACGAAACCACAATAATCATGCTTTAATCCCACATATCCTTCTTTTCATAACACCTGGATTTCTTACACTTTTTCTGCTCCTTCATCGATTGCTGCATTTAATTGAGGCAAATTAAAGATATTATTACATTTCAAAAGTATGAATCAATGTTTATTAAATTATAAAATCGAGTATACAAGACCAGATATAAATTTCAAAAATATACGGACATATTAATTTGACTTCGACTGCGTTATTACTTTGTGTATATGTTTATCAATTTATTTATTTCACTAATTGTGTATATGAAGACCCGGGAGACCAGGTGGTATCTTGCCAAAACAATGTTGGATGGATATAACTGCCTTATGAATACCAATACCTCTCAGTATATTCCAAACTCACTTTTTATGCCTTCATCGGATTTCTCTTAGCCATGTCGTCTGTTTCGTAGCAAGAGAAAAATATCAATTAACGTTAATCCGAAGCTCAAAGTATAATCGTTTGTGACAGATATCACACCATCACCATCATCATGCACCTATCCTGAGCAGTAAGGAACCACTCGATGGGTGTAATTGAGAAAATAGTTCTCTCCCTTTGTTTTTCTGACTCGAAGAACAATCGTTTTTAAAGTTGTTTCCGAATTACATTTTCGGACTGTAAAGCATGGCGGAACATTCATCCATAATAACTACGTAATTCATCCACGGAAGAATGGAGCGAATAATGGAGTGATTCTTGAGGCAAAGACCAATTTGGATTTGGGATATAGGTACGGGGATAAGGGAAGCTCTTAAGCCCTTAAGCTTCTTACAGTTGGGAGGAGATGAAAACGACCAAACTCTCCATCGCAGTCGAGGATTCGGTGAAAGAATTAGATAATGTCGACTAAAACGTCATGATTTCCATTCTTATCGTCAATAGTGGAGGAAATTGTAAAAGAATCATGGGAAGAGTTAAAGATGGGAACGAATAGAGATTGAGGATTCATGTAATTAGTTCGAATTGCGTATGATTAAGTATTGGTTAGACCAGCCGACCTAGGGCTTACTTATCGTTGACAAACGCAATGTAGAATCAATGCGATAGATATGGTGTGGTATTTCTTCATAGGATAACGTAAAGGTAATGGAATTTTAAAGACAAGAGGAAGGCTAGGATTTATATTTAATTTGAGGGTCATAAACTAGAACAGGTAGAGTAGTTCACCTATTTGAAAATTGTGTTGGAGAAGATTGGAAGGAGTAGTAGGGGCATAAAAAGAAGAAATACGTGGATTTAGAAGCATTCAAAAAGAGGTGGGTGTGAATGCTAGGCACCTTAAATAATGGCGTAAGGAAAATAATGCGTGACAACTCCAATGTGGGGCTTAGTTTTGTGCGGCTCGTAATTTTGGTTGTTAAAAGAAGATGGCAATCGTAAATTGAAGGCTTTTGAAATTCAGGTCTGATGAAGGATGGAAAAGATAAAATGGGAGATTAGGAAAACAAGCGAAGAGATACTAGGCATGGAGGGGGGGGAGAAAGGAAGATTGCTGGGAGCAATCCAACGGAGGAATGAAATGGGGATGAATAACATTTTTATTTGCATTGAAATATTGAAGATTGTAATATAGAGGAGAGAAAGTTAGATCAGCGAGGTAGGAGTGAAAAAGGATAGGCATGTTGAAGACAAACGTAAGTACAATATTTGAGAAATTAAGGAATGGTTCATTTAGTGTTGAATGGCAACGTTTCTCTTGTTAGACGAGTTTTAGAACTGTACCAGTATATTCATCTACGGTAGCCTGCCATGCATACATGGTATCAGGTATACCATATGAAGCACGCTACAAAATTATCGTGAAGAAAAAAATAGCACAAATGGAACTGCTGTTCAGAAAAATAGGAGACTTTTATAGTTATGAGGGGTAGTTAAATAAACAAAATTGAAATTTTACCTGTGTTTTTCAAATTTTCATACTACGTAAACGGCGAAGTAAGTCAAGAATAAATAACTTATAAATTTTACCAATAAAAGTAATAGGACATGCTGAACATTTCAAAAGGTCGTGGTTTCACCATGCTAAGGTGTTCCCACTAAGAATTTCAGGTCAATCAAGGATAGAAAACTAATTCATAGGTTGTCAATGGAAGAAGAGAGATTATGCTTTGTTGAACAAGCAGGGTTCTTAGTTTTTAAATATATAATTTTTAATGAATCCAAACTTGGTATAAGCGCCTTAGTAACATTTAGCTGATCTTGGGAAGTTATTTAGAGCAAACGGAAGTTCAGCGCCGTCGGAGGAGATGCAAAACTTTGAGAGCCTCGCACACCGCTTTCTATTAATAAAATACTCATACGGGCACATGGTTTGCTCCCACCGTTCTCGTGCTCAGATTAATATTGCCGACTCGTGGTGTAAAGGTCATGAGGTGGTCGCTGATGGTTCCACAATGAACTGTGTTCCCTCCTGTTGACGAATGCTCAATTGTGTGGTTTCAGAACACATGGAAATCATCTGCTGTTCTACTCGCAATCAGATCAAGATAAAAACGTCACCCGGTAAAAGCTGACTGAAATGATCAACATTTCTGTTACAAAGTAGGAAATATTTAATACATATAACCGTACTTCTAAGTGTCACTCACTGTCACCAAGGTATCAGTCACTGATATCACTTTAATTACAGGTATTCACAGGTATCGCATTGTAAATTGGAAGTAAAATCATGCCTAATTGTAGCCAATGTATTCGAGCGATGCAAACAATATACAAACAATGATTTGTTTGACGATTCTCAGGAAATTTGGTATTGCGTTATAATTTTTAATATGTAATTAACTCCGCAAATTTTATGATCACGCCGTTGAATTTTATTTTCTTTAGTCGGAATTCAATATTAAAATTACACTTGGTGTTCAAGAGATCACTAAATTTGGCTGGTTTTGGATAGCTAATTGCCTTATTTTCCAAGACTAAGATTTTTCAATAATTTTAAATTTGGAGTATATGTACTTCAATTTTATAAATTTGGCTGGGATGCTACTTACTTGATTGATGATAATTTTGTGCTTTTAAGATGATAAAATAATTTTAATTTTCTTGGTTTTACAATTAAGTAATAGTTTCTGCATGCCAATGCCAAGAGTAGTCTATTTACTCAGTATACGTACCTGCATTGTGTTAATTTAAATACCACCGTTAAGTTTATGTAAATTATGATGCAAAGCGGTTAAACTTGTTTCATGATATACTGGGAATATGTATGTCCCGTTACTCCATTTTCGTATTAATTTACCTAATTATCGGTGTAAAAGTCCAGGGATTTTAACCAACTTCATGCAAAAAAAAACTAAAAAGCTCTTTTCTGTTTTAGCTTGGAAATTACACACTAAAAATCAAATTTAGGAATAAAATTTATTTTACGTTTGGTGAAGTAACAAAAATAAATTTTAGACCATCCCATCCGAAAACCAACTCAATATAATTATGAGGAGATGCCATTTTTATGTGCAAACATGAAAAAATAGCTAATGGCAATGTAAACCCTTTGTAAAAATTAATTTATTGTTAAATTTGAATATTAACACGCTCGAGTGACAAAAACTGATTTCAATTTTCATCAAAAGAATAACTAGTAAAACTTATACTACTAAGAATATTTTTCAAATTTTTCTAGCTAGGCTTAACTCATTTTCATGCATTATCATATGCATTCTTCTATTTAAGGTTGGTATTGGATGGAAAAACACTGAAAATTGCTGCATATATTTATTTCGTCCAAGAAGACAACTTGACAACCCACACCAAAATAACCCTTCTTCATTCCCGCATACACCCTTCTTCCCTTCATTCCGTGAAATATTCTAATCCCTTTCCTCCCCCTTTCTCGCCAACCTATAGTTTCCCCTTCCACTGCATATCAGTGTTTTAACATCCCAGCGCCAATTAAAATACTCTTCATCCATCTTTCCTGCCTCCTTGGAGGTCTTCCAGCTGCCATGACTCCTCTCCCGCCATAACCATTGACTATTCTAATGCAACCATTTCAGAGAGTAAAAATCATTCGCCTTGACCGGGATTCGAACCCGGATCCCTCGATATCCGGCCAAGTGCTTTAACTACTTAAGCTACCGAGACGTCCCGAATGATTTTTACTCTCTGAAATGGTTGCATTATAATGCACACATAGCGGGTGACTCCGTTAAAGTTACTGTTACAGTTTCTTGAAAAAACATTGACTATTCTTTTGTTTTAATATCAGACCAGGAATAAAATTACTTTTTATGATTTATTCTTTTTCGCAAATGGTGGTCTAAGAAAATTCTTTCGTCTTCCAATGCTGAACGTCTCCACGGTAATTAATACTACTTTCATTGTACCGGTTAAAACAAGACAAAATCTTACTGAACGCTAAACAATTGAGATAAAGGTTCTATAGACTTGCAGTCAAATGAGAGAATAATTCGTAACAATTTTTCCTAAAAGACCCTCAATTGTACTTAAAAATGAAACCTTGGGTGCATTAAGGCGAGCCGTATTCATGTCGGCACGATTTTATGAAACATTCATTAGATTTTTTATCTGGGAATTTAACTTCCGCCCTAGATTCTTCTTTATTATCAACCAAGTAAGGCTCATCATCATCTGTGACTTTTCTTATCTCCAGTAAATCTTTTTTATTATATCCATTTTCATTAGGCTCTATTTCCCTTAAAATTAGTTTATCTCTCGTCTTCATCATAATCTATTGCTCTTAAATATTCTCCTTTAAGTTTTCCTTCCATTCCACTTCGAATGAATTGATTAAGTCTCGGGTTTGTTTATTTTATATTTATTTTTTTGCAGTGTATGGTAATGAATATCAAATTTCTCTCATTAAGGAATTTGTATCTAATGATATCATGAGGTTTTAATAAAGCAGGAAGCAGCAGAATTCTTGCAGCAGAATATAAAATTTACAAAAATGAATCGACCAAAGATACCTATAATTTGACCATGAAAAATGTTTAGAGAAGCCTAAATAAAATAAAAAATAGATCTTACGGACAAATTTATCAATGAAATTAACAATATTATTCAGTAGTCTACCGTTAAGTAGACTTTGGATGAACAGAGACTGAATATTGCTACAATTCTTACCCTCTCCCAATCAAATACCATCTTACATGCAAAAATTGCAATAAACCCTTCTTCAATTCCGCATACTTCTTTCCTCCTTTCATTCTGTCCAACATTCGTGAATCCTTATCCTCTTTATTCTTTGTTTGCCTAGCGTCCTTCCTTCTATCGTAGTCTTCATCAAAACGCTCTGCATCCACCTTTTCTGCCTCCTGCTCATTCCCCTACCCCATGCTTCCTACCTCTTCCCCTCAAATCCTGACCAGTTTTGAGGATGGAAATTGATGGTTTAATGCCGGGTAAAGGATGGGTAGAGCGAGGAAAAGAATAAGGAGACTGGAATTTTGGCTGGTAGATGGCATGTGGATCTGAAGGGTGAATTACTGAAATATGTGTTATGGCGTTAAAGGATATTTCTTGCCTTTTTATTTAAAGCGTAGGATAACGTTGGTGTGTAGTGCCAGGGTTAGTCAAAGACATACTCTATGCTGAGGGTCTACCTCTGATGATTAACTTCATTCAAATATCCAGAGAAAGGGAAAGAAATCTAATGTTTCCATGCGTGGATATGAATCTCTACTCATATTGAGGGAAGACTTCGGTCCTATCTCTCGAAAGGGGTAGATTTGAGCACTAGCGTTATAATCCCTTTTGTGCTCAGGGACGCTTGGGAGATGGGATTGTGAGGGGTGGGTAGGGTGTTACCCTATCCCCTCCTCTACTCCCTGATGTTATTGCGGTCGACCCCACCCTGTAACCCCGTGCTTGTACCCCTCACCCCGTCCCGTCCTCCTCTCCCCCTCAAACCCTGACCAGGCCCCTCCGGTCTCCGCGCTATTTGCAACAATCCCTCTCCCGCTTTAGTTGCGGCAGACCCCAAGAGCCGATTGCCCGGAACAGATTGCACGCTGTCAAGAAGGGAAAGGGTCGCGCGCGCAGTATCCCATATGTCTGACTACGCGATCAAATTCCATCCTCCGCTAGGTGGAGAAAGTGGGTAAGATTGGTGTAGAGGAATCCTCCCTGCACACAAATCCATCCACCATCCACTTTCTCCCATCCTCCCTTCCCATATTACATATATCTCTGCTCAGATTTGTCGTTACCTTCTCAGTTATTAATTATAGTCCCCTCTCAGGTGGTAAAATCTATTCGCATGGAACTATTTACTCTTTTTCTAAATATTCATCACAACGCACTTTTTTAAGTGGTATACGCAGAGACAAATGCACCCAGGTAACTGATCAAAGTAGTTTGAAGTAAATTTAAAAACGCATATCTCGATTTTGCATTAACTCGCTAGTTTATTCATGGATAAGATAATTTGTCAAATGAATCATTTGAAGTCTGTAAAAAAATACATAAAAATTCTTTGGCATTAAATGCTTAGGCTCAAATAACCACCCGATAATGCCATCATCAGAAAGGTATGATAAATATGACCTCAAGTAAAACAAGATTAAAGCTAAGGTGAGCTATGGTCTGAAGTGAGGAAGTAGGGAAGATAATCTTCCAAGTGAAACTAAGGAAAGACACACTGGAAATAATGGAAGAGTTTTACCATCTAGGCAGTTGGGTTAATACTCATGGAAGAAGCACTTGAAATTTAGCTAGTAGAATAAAAACAACAAAGACCCTTTTGCAATAGGAAAATAGGACTAAAGTAGACATATGTAAGCTTTTAATTAAAGCACATAGGTATAAGAGATTCTCTTTTCTAAAGATCTTAGACTTAGCCGATAGAAAGAGGAGAAAAAAAAGTTGCAGGAGATGATGTCTAGTGTCACCAAGAGGTTGCAAACAAATGCATAGGCAGAGTAACAACTAGAGAAGTAATTTGAAGAGTGTGTGAAGGAATAAGCTTTAGTACAGTTAGAAGAAAAATGGGGAATTTAATTAGACTTTTACTGAGGCAAGATAGTCGCTTGAAAATCTTAATTAAGGAAAACGTGGGGTCGAAGAATTACAGAGGAAGATCTATAGGTTGAACTACGAAGAGTAGGTAATAGGCATTCTACTTTCGATCACACCATTCGATAAGGTATTGAGTAAGTACTTCTATATATTTTTCTTAAAGTATTAAGACTCTTACTCCGTTTCATGTTCGAATTGCATCTTGCTGTCTTATACTTACGTGGGTCTAATTGTGGATCCCGCTTGCAACGTGGAAGTTGACTTGGTCAGTCCCAAACATTGCAATTTTGATCACAGGCATTGAGGTTGCTGATCTGCTTGTATCTAAGTTTCACGAGTCTGTAAAAAAAAGAAAATTTATGTAAGCGATGACATAGAGGTAAATATAAATACCACCGATCTTGCATCAACATCAAACGTCTGATGCTAAAACCCGATGTTTTAATTATTTTCCCTTCAGAAGTTTATTAAGGTTATAGGACAAGAGATAATGTAGGAATGAAGAGTAGATAAATCCTCTGCCACTCAAATATCTTCTCCGAAACATTGAAATCGGCCCATGTGCAAAACGCCTCCCATGTTCATCACCCCTCCTCGCCAAACAGGAATTACCAATTCTATTCCATTCTACTCGGTATTCTCTTTTGACTCCAGAAATGTAGTGAATCAACTGTAGTATCCCTCCATCGACATAAGTGAATGAAATACACTCTACTTTGCATAAAAAATCACCGTGAATCCTTCACCTTCTTCCCCTAACCATCCCCAAACAGTTCAAAATTATCGGAAATTTTAGTCAAAAATATCGGTTGTATTTTATTATGAGAAACAAGTCTGTGTGCGTAGTACCGTTGTGCAGGTCATGGTCCTCTTAAGAATACATTAACCGATGAATTACCAGTGTTTATCATTCATAAAGTTAAATTACAGGTTAAAGTATAAAAAGGAAACAATAAACTCATGCTTATGGAAAAATATGACGCATCCGGAATCCGAATCCTGAACAACACACATACATTGATCGGAAGTTTCATGTCCTTTTACACTCATTAATTATAGCACTATACGTCTATATCTACATAAATACCCCACGATATACCAAAAAAGGGTGTGGCAGGAAGTGCAAACGCCCGGTGGTATGAGTATGGGATAAGGGAGGATTTGGTAGAGGAAGAGAAAATGAAAAAAATAATGATTAAAAATCCTCAAATCCCTATTTATATAGATCGCAGTGGAAGACCTATTTCAAAACAAGTGGAAATTTCACTTGATAAAATATGTTTGACCTCAACCGTACTGCCATGCCATACAGATCTAGAAAGTAAAAAGGGGGAAGTTCTATTCCAACACCTAAAGTTACAAGTAGGAAAAGTAAAAGTAGGTATTAATGTGTAAATAGTTAATATTTATTTGTTTTTTGATACACAAAAGAACACACAAATTAACACTCCTTATGGTTAAGAGTGACTGTAAAAGACCAAAGATATCAGGAATAATTGTAATCACGTTTGAATTGATCACGCTCTAAGATTTAGCCATCAGCTCAAATCAAAACAGCCTTTGGAAGAACCCTAGCCCACGACCTTCGAGAAGCCAAATGGAAGACAGAGCATTTCTGCTAAATGTGTAGTATTTTCATGGAATAAGTGACACGGTGAACTCGAACACTGAACTTTGTGGACGAATATAATGTTCCTCATGTCATGATTGTGAATTTTCTCATAGTTACCCTGAAATATCGAATTATAAAATGTATCCTGTAAAAATGGAAATATTATTATTTCACCCAATTTTACGCTACAAACTACTTATTGATTACATCATTCGTAAACTTTTGTTAAATTATTCATCATTAATACTATGAAAACCTAAAAAGACTGTATCTTTTTACTGTCTAATACTGATTTAATATGAATTACTTCTAAGAAGACTACAGGATTCGTCCGGAAAATAAGTGTATTGAGCTCAGGAAAAAAAATTTATTACACTTTTACATATCTTAAGCTATTATTCCTCAAAATAGGACCCTTGTGAGTCGATACACTTGTTCCAGCGGCGTTCCCATTCCTGGAACGCTCCCGCGAAGGCATCATCGGGAACCTCTCGAAGACACGTCGTCACGGCCTCTTTGACGGCGTCCAAAGTCCCGTATCGCGTTCCTTTCAAACTCCTCTTTATCTTCGGGAACAGAAAGAAGTCCGGTGGTGCCAAGTCCGGGCTGTAGGGTGGGTGCGGCAGCGTTGCCACGCCGTGCTTGGCCAAGAAGTCCAACACGACAAGCGCGGTGTGAGACGGCTGGCCGGACGCGGGCGACTCGTTTTCGAAGCCTGTCGAGCACTTGGACGTAAAATTCAGCGTTTACAGTTTGTCGTTCAGGTACAAATTCGTAGTGGACGACTCCCCTTTTGTCAAAAATCCGTAAAAAATCAGTACACTTATCTTCCGGACAAACCCTGTACGTTGCCATAGAATTTTAAGTTCTACTTTATTATTTTTATCAGATGAAGGCAATTTTATCAACAAATACAAGCGTCAGTAAATACCTCAATGAATCCGAAATGTTACTGTGAGTGATTTACTAGTTCAGTAATGTTTCGATTGCTCTTGTAACGATACATTTCCTCAACGTGGTAAGGTCATTACAAAGGAGTTCCTCCGCCATTTAACGTTTTGTGCCATCCTCTTCTACGGCTGTGTTCGTAGTTTGTGTAAGTCGACATCTTGTGTTTGATCGCTACGGGAACTTGTCTTTTTACCACTCTTTACTTAAGGTTAGGATGTTCATCCCTCCTCTCTTTCTGAAAGTGCACTAGTGGAATGAGTTGAGTTAAGACTGATGATGCTTTAAAGAGCAGTTGAATCCAGCTGTTTCCCGAAATGTTCCCGAAGCTTAAAACTTTACCCATAATATAACTCTTACCAGATTAGTGCATGCACTCCTTGAGACATTTTAAAGGTCGACAAAGGATTTCCTTTATTACTCCAAAGGTATATAAGCTTGTAAAGATTTCTATACCCTGTTTAACTTACCTTCTTAGTTCCACTACTTCAAGGAAAAAATCGCTGCGTGAAAATGAAAGTGCATCAGAACATAGTTTGGCAAGGTCTGCTTTTTCTTGAATGTTTAAGTATGAAAAAATTAACTTCGAGTATCGAAGTTAGACTTTTATGATTAGCAGCGTGAAGTATAAAGATCATTATTTTTGATACATAGTTTCCATTTTATCCCATATTAAATTCAAGGAGCTATATTCTCTTTTCGTGTAAAGGCGTTAGTATAATTTAATATTCGATTTTAATTACAATTTTAAAGTACTAATGGGAACAAAACTCCTTGATAAAACACCTGAGAACGTAAAAAGTTTGCTTTAAGCTATGCGACATTATTAGCTGGAATTTAAATATTTGTGGAGAGCAGCGAAATTATATTTAGCCTATCGATTATGTACCGTTCATGTTATGTTAGTTCTCGTATTTTACTCATATTCCGTAGTGAAAGGCAGTTATATTAGAGCGTACGTCCTCTTCTCACATTTTCAAATGAATAATCGAAAAGTGGCATGAATATTGGTGTAATTTCAATTACCATTGAAACTTGATCAATAACCTTAATCACATGAGATTTTGATGAACGTTAAAATATTATTATTATAATTTGTAATAATTATTTAAGGTAGGTTTTGGAGCGATACGGGCTGAGCAACGATATGTTTGTTTTGGCCCTCTCTACAAATAACCTGGCATCCGGTATGACAATATACCCTGTTTATATTTAAATTACTTCCAACCCCTCCTTATTTTACCTCCCTCCCTTATTTATGACTCTATGACTCGAAAGAATATTATCCCCTCTTATATAATTGTCTTTAACACTCTAATGACTACTATGGCTATGTTCTGCCACCAGTTTTCCTACCTTAATTCATGTACGAAGTTCACAAGTTGTTGAAATAAGTAAACATTTTCCTAACCTCATCCAACAAGACAAAATTTGACATCCAACATTAGAATAAGCTCTTCTTCCATTCCACACACTTCCTCCCTTTCTAAGCTGTCCAAAATGCCAGTTCTATTCCAACCCCTTCCTTGCTTGCCTAACGTTCTCCCCTCTATCACAGTCTTCTATATTCAATCTCCTCTCAAGACATTACATATTAACATTTCCTGCCTCCTTTGAATTTCCCATAATAACCCTCTCTCCTCCCCCATCATGCCTAGTACTTCTTCGTTTTTGTTTCATTCCGCCCCCTTTACCTTTTCATCCTTTCTCATCTACATCTAAAAAAAAATCTTGGTTTAACAAGCATGTATCCCCGCCGTACTAAAATACGCTCCATATCAACATTTTAAAGAAGTCATTTCTTAAAATCCTTATATAACGACTTCATTATTGACACTCTCCTTATGAAAGTTTCTTTTGAAGTTTAATGGCTGAATGAGAAATTCAAACGGCTTGGATCATTCACAAAAATAGTCTAAGATATTTATTCCGCACTGATTTTCATTTCTAACTCTCGTAATTCCTATGTTTTTTTTATACCATGACAAATATCGAAACGACAATAATAGATCTGAATTAAAAAAAATAATTTTCATGCACTACTGCTAACATTGATAATATCTGTATTTAAAAATGTTTTAGATCCTGTGAAAATGTGTTAGTTGAATATTTTTTGATGCAAAAAATAGGAAACCACGCTGAATACTTAATGAATTTGTTTATAATCACATAAATAGTTTATTAATGCAATTTATGTCATGCAACATGGGAAATATGTGAATAACTTTTGAATTTCACTCTCGCGTTAGTTTCAGATCGTTGCACCCTACTGCTTGAGATATGTCATTTCATGCGATAAATTTTCAGGAAGTTGCTTGGTTAAAACCGCATTTCCCTTCTTCCCCGTTGCACACCCTAATTAGGACGACATCTGACCTTTAACCTCTTCACATGCAGGTACTCTTGATGCGTTCCGACTCACTCTTTTTTGTACGTCGAGCGCACTTTGCAGTGTCTAATCTTAACGCTGAAGCCGCGGTCTTCACTGGAGTAGAGGTACATGGTTCTGTGGGTCCCAAATTAGAAGCATGGCGGAGTGCTTTGCCTGTCTAACTGCAATCCACATCCCACCTCCCCATTCTATCCTGTCATAGTACAACTTGCTGGTTACTTGTCTTTCCTCTCCCCCTGTTCTTGTTTCACAGAGAAGGATGTCCATGCTTCTACCATCTAAGCCACTCAACAATTTAGGCCTCCTCCTCCATTCAATACCTTGAACTAAGTTCCAAGTTTTTTAAAGCCACACTATTCCCCTTCCTGTCCGTCAAAATCTTTTCTTTCTACAGGGGTAATTACATCTGGAATAATTTCTCTCTTGCGTAAAATGTTTTAAAAATGTGAACAATTCCGCCGAAGAATACGAGATGTGTTCAATCAATGACGGGAGTTTGAGTTGATGTTTTTATAAATCAAACCAATTTGCTTCTCCACATAAATTTTTTATTTTCACGACCCAGGTTTCGTTATAGCATAACATCATCAGATGATCATCCTGATGATGTTATGCTATAACGAAACCTGTGTCGTGAAAATTAAAAAGTTTATGTGCAAAAGCAAAGTGGTTTGATTTATAAAAACGTCAGTATGAAGATTTTCCACCAAGTTACGCCAGAAACTGTTTTATTTGAGAGTTTGAGTTATTTTGCAATAATTTTATTCAATCTTTTATATAAGTATCATCCCCTTCGAAGTAATGCTCTTTATTGATCGTTTGGCCTAATAGAAAGAACTCACGACGAACTATGCAATTCTCGTTACTTTTTTGAAAACAACTGGTACAAAGAGAAATATTTAACTGGTACGCTAATTTAGATATTTTAATTTTGAGTAAGAAAAATTATTCTTTCCTTAGTACTCAACCCCCTTTTTACTGATACCTCCCCCTAATATTCCATAAGTCGATGTTTTATTCACTCTTGTCAAATTTTTATCAAATATACCCATGGGATGATTTTGAAATGTTATAAAGAGTTTATGTATTCATAAACTTACAGAGATGAACGGGATGTAAAGTACCTAGGTAAAAAAGTAATGTTTCTGTCAAATTGTGCATTGATTGTGAATGGAATTTTTATGCATGTCTTTTAAAGGGGATAGTGTATCATCGTCATGCATTATGCATATGTCTACCGGGACATGAGCACGAAATTCAGTGTAATGGAAGCCAAATCCAGTATCTTTTTAGAGACTTATTTCTACGGTAAACGATACGTGATGGAAGCCACTTAATATTTTTTATCCATTATCTTGCATCCCTTCTACATCCATCAACCGTTTGTATTCGTGGTTGCATACTAAGTGGAACGTGTTTGCGAAAAAAATCAATTGAAAATATTTACAGCGATCTCACATTTTTTCGGATAATGGTCTGTGAAGAAAAGTGTCTCTCTGATATTATTACTATTTTTGACGGAAGTTTCTGAATTAAAAAGAGCAGAATAATAAACAATGCATGCATGTAGATAAAAAAACTTCGCGTCAAGCATCTGCAAAATCCAAAGCGTTGGAAGCATTTCGATTTAGACTACTTAGAGTTCTAAACAGCGATAACGATAGATGTATATTAACGCGGACATTTATAGATCACCAATTCTCCCACCGAACAATATATCTATCTGCAGTGCTCAATTTCTGGGGTTAAAATCCCTCCAAACCATTTGCATAGATCTCTTCCCCACCTTGGTTAGTTATAAAGTAAACGCTAATTACTCGCAAAATGCCCTCCAGGCGTTTCACAAATCTTAATGACACACTATAAACCACCAGACTCCTCAATAAAGCGTCCCCAACTCCCAATACACCACCGTCTCCTTCCAATCGATCAAGATGCAAAACCCTTCTCCATTCAGCCCATTCACACCCTACAGCGAAATAACTCCGAGTTTTCTCCCTTTCCTTTTTACCCCATCTGAAACCCTTAGAAATATAATATATTTCCTTCAATGCAAAAATTCTGTGTTGCCCTGTATGATAGGCATCCATTCCATTAAATATTCTCATTAGCAATAACATACAGGCATTAAATACCGCTTCCCTTTCCACTCATAAGATTTTGATATTTCGATGAATGCAACACCGCTTTCCAGGGAAGGACGAGAATACCAATCACGCTGAAGATAGAGTGTGTATTTTACTGCAATGTAGGGTACAAGCTATACTTCCAGGGAGATCAGGATCTATAATCTTCTTCTAAAATCGTGATAGTGCAGCTACTGAAAATTCAAAAAACTGCAGCAAGTATTACTTTTCGTTTCTGTTACAATTCACCCCTCCAAATATTTTTTAGATAGTTATTTATATTAAAAAACGCGTAAAACCAGCCTAATAGCGAGAAAATATTCACACTTATTTATTAATTTTTGTAATGGCCCGAAAACAGCACTTTTTGGCCTTTACATCGGACAACATTAAACACAACACTAAAAACAAAACAAACACCCAAGCCATAGGTGGAAAAATTCCCATCCTGGCGGGAATCGAACCCGCGACCATTAGACTAGAAGATGAGGACATTACCCCACCTCCACTGGGGCCGACAAATTTACGGATATAAGTGTAAGGAAAATGTGATAGCAACACCAATAAGAGCAATCAAAATGCCTGTGGGGAAGGTAAAAGGGTTTTGGATTTAAAGTAGAAAAACTATTCCTTGCCCGGTACATGAGGCGCGGACCTTCGATTGGTGCTATAGTAATTAAGGCATCGAGATAACATAATTGCCACTGATATTTTCAGAATGTTTTTTACAACCAGGTATCCCCTTTTATTGACTGAGTGATGTCACTCGGGAGTTATTCCATTTACTGCTAGGGAAATTGACGAACCCACAAGAGGAAAGGATAAACGGGAAATCAGTCATTCAATGCAGAATGTCGATAATATTACGTTTACCACTTAGACGGCAAGAGTAAATAAAGTCTTAGATTACACAGAAAAACAAGAATCCTATTTGGGTAGGTTATAATTCTCCAAATTGGCTCACCATTCATCTTAATTTCCTGTTACCCACGGTGCCAATTATAAAGCTTTTCGAATACTCCATATTAAATGGAGATTTATATTTGCACGAGACTGGCTTTCTTCATTTGAAAACGTTCCCAAGCGATATTCCTTGGAAACCCACTCGTTTCATTTACAATTTCTCCTCACAATATGACTAAATGAAATCGTCAGGGATAATTTTGAAAAGGGGTGAAATCACAGGCGAACGATTTGATTAGACACGATACTAATGAATCCCTTGAATTTAGTTTAACTGCAACATTGATTTTCCTCTGTCCTTTCACATAAAATAAATGCTATTTTTGGAGAAATTTGTAAATTTTATTTTTTTATCATTTAAACTTAAAAAAATTAGAAGACGATATTCGAAGGAATAATTTCAAACCACACAAAAATATAAAAATATAATTATCATCAGAAAATCATATAGCAAACTATTTGTAAGCGTATGGATATGTATGGGATGGGCTATGAGAGATAATGTTGACAAGGGTTAATTTTTCTTTCTGCTTTCATTTCTTCTTGATTAATATCTGCGCTTATAAGGACGCTCCTTATCCTGCTCCCCGACCTCGTTTAATTTCCAGTGCTCTGCCCAGAATAGGTTTTAGCCTTGCATTCCAGAGCTGTAACCCCTTGACCCTTGGAGCGTTTTGATGTATCGTTTTAATGTGCAGCCGTGAATGTATATTATGTCATTACGGGTGGGAGTTGAAGATAAATCAGCGTGGGGGTCGCAGGCCAAAGTACTCCTGCGGCCATAAACACACCTAAATCATTTCCCTACTTTTGGTCATCTGGGAAATAACCGGTGCAGTGGTAGAAATGGAGACATCAACGTTTTCTTTTCTTAGGGTCGATGTAATTACAAACGGTAATAACCCTGTGGTTGAATATTATCTCTTTTAAGGGTGGGGGTCGTTTGTTTCATGGCCGGGGCAGGAAGTCGCATCATCCATCGGTACACAGATAAACTGCTGTTTTTTTTTGAGGATTTATTTCCAAGATCAGCCTGAATCTCCTCTTTCTGAAGTCGAAATATATTGAAATTCGTCAAGGAAGCTTAGCACAATTGACGAGTCCCAGATTAGGAAATCATTGATCGGGCATATATGAAACGGCTGTTTCTCTCCGAATCACTAAAATAAAACTTCAATCATGGGCACTAAGAGTTACTGAGCATCTAAAAATTGTGGCAGACCATTCATTGGACCTGTATACCAGAACTTATCCAAGGGAATCACATTATTATCGTCAGTTAGTTTAACTGTTCACACCCAATGCCCAGTCAGATCATGCCAAACCACTGAATGTTAGTTCCAAATGCTAAACATACTCTGCTCATTTTAAGAGTCGTTTGAAAGGTCCACCACCTTTCATCTCTTTTCTGAAAATAATGAAATCCGTTTGGAATTCCGAACGTTTAAATGGAAAGAATATATGCTTAGGTAACGAGATCATTTGACTAGAAAATTGTGCATTCTTTCTTGTCCTCGAATCTTTAAAATGAGCAATTTTTGAACGATTTTACGAGCATTCCAAAGCGCCTTCTTTGCGAAAGTATTTCAACAAAACTCGCCAGACGAAGCCAGAAATTGCTTTTTCATTTCGTGTCTGTGCGTATGTTCCTTGTATTTCATTTCGAACATATTTTTTCAAAATAAAGGACCCACTGCCGTTGTTTTTATGATTTATTTCAAATGCCAGGAATCTCTCATATCACTTAGTGGCGAAAGTAAAACTTGTGCTCCCAATGTTCCAGAAAAGGCAACGACTAGCTTCTAGACACAGGTAGCTTAGATCTCTTATACGTAGATCTTTATTGACGGGCAAATGTGGAACAGTTGTGTCCCTTAAAGTTCTAAAGTAAGCTTTTTCAAGTGTGTACTCTCGCTGTGTTTTCTATTGGGGCGCATAATTGTGAGATACTGAATTAATTATTTTCGCTAACATTAATTAGGTTCACATTCACTGTTTTTTTCTATCATAAATCTTCGGTGCTATCACCCCGGACAATATCCCCTTTTGCTTATATTCACTCTTCCTTTACTTCTCCCATTAATTTTAATCACCTAACTTTATGCGTTAAATGAATTACATTATAGTACTACACACTTTTCATTGCTCTGAATCTAGTATTAGGTGTATATAAGGTAGTGCAGAGAAAAATAGAGCACATATAACAAATTCATTAATCAAAAACGTGTGACAGTTACGCAAAGCGAACTCGCCGAAAATATCCTCAACTTGCTTCTGTGAAACGATATCTTCCACTCGGAATTTTTCCACGGATAAACCTTATGAAAAATATTTCAGATATTCCCCATTCATTGTGTATTTGATTAGGTCGACTTGCTGGATATGTGGAATATTTGACATTAGTTTCTTCCAAAACCACATCTCAGTCAGGAACGACTTTTGTCGGACTGCGAATAATGTAACCGGGTAGGCGAGGTTAGCTGGGGAATATTGAGGGACTGGATCATGGGTTTCTTTGTCACAGCGAAATATTTATTGTCCATAAAGTTGCGGATATGACATTAATGTCTCTCGTATTGGTTTTATTATGAATTTCCGGGCGGAATCAGGGATTTTTTTCGACCTACGCGTCGAACTAAATATTTTTATATTAAGGTTTTCCTTTCGTGGCGCGTTATCAAAGAATTTCCGTTGCGATTGCATCTCAACAAATATACAGTTTTCATATCCAAGAGAGATTCTTCCCGACCGCTTTGGTTTACGGGGCAAGGGAAATAAAGTATTGACTGATATGAAATTGACAGGGTTTTATTATAGACGATATCCGTGGATGGTCTTCAAAGAGAGGACCCAGTCCAGCGGGTCGTCAAAAAAACATAGTTTGTCGGTAAAAAAACTAAATCCTTACACGTACTCAATGATCGAACTTGAGATTGCATTATGCATACCTATCCTACAAAATTTCCTAATTTCTGCCGATAGGAAAAGTTTAACCTTTTATGATGTTTTAAAAATATTTTTTTAAAATTTAATGTTTTACCTATATTAGGGTAATGTTTGTAGGCCGTGTTTTGGGACTAAGAATCCAATTTGGGCACACATTTTAGCGTATTGTATAGGAATTCTCAGAAAAATAAGTATATAATACACACATGTACAGGGTCGCACCAAAAAGTGGTAGGACTGATTTTCTCTGGCGCGAACGGAGCGGTGGAGGGGGATCTGCCTGGCAGAGTAAGGTGGAGGGGGCTCTTAGTAACAGACCGACACTAACCTCAGTCGCCTGCGGGCCGTCGTTGAGTGAGGACACCGTTTTTAGTGAACAATTTTTTTGTCCGCGTCGAAAAAAAAATGAATCTGAATTTAGAGCAACGTTATTCCGTGAAGTTTTGTGCGAAACTCGGGAAGACGGCAACTGAGACCCTCCATATGATCAAGCAGGCTTATGGGGACACTGACTTAAGCCGTTCCACAGTATTTGAGTGGCACAAGTTGTTTAAAGAGGGTAGGGAGTTGAAGAGCATAGTAAGAAAATAGCAAAATATATATTTTGAGAAGTTAATTTTAATAAGTAGCAGTTATTCTTGCTTTTTTATTGTTAAAATTCACTTACAACCTCAGAATAAATTCTTTTTTTAGTATAAAAGTATGAAATCCATGTTTATGAGAGTATCCATAGTTTCTCTTCATAAACATATACTTATAAGAGGGCATTGTCACATGGCCATGTTAAAATAGAATCTTTCCGTGTTTGTTTTACCAGAAATTGACATGCAAAATCCAAGATTTTATGCACACTTTTATGTTAGCGTAGGACTAATATAAGGAAGACTATGGCTAAACGCTTACAGATATATATGCCGTTATCGCGAAAAACTGGTATTATATACATGTATAATTATATAAGAATTGAACTAGCATTAGCATAACTGTATCCAACCATATTAAATTATATTAAAAATATTATAAAACTTTTTGGCATCCCAAAACTTGTCCAAATTAATTTTTAGAAAAAAATGTTAAAAAACAAGACTCTTTGAATTAATTAAAAAAGTGTAAATTCACATCAAATTGTATATTCACATCACACCACTTCAAGAACTACGCACGAATGGGTGCTTAATTACTTTTCATCACTCGTCATTAATACGCGAAATAAGGCGACACATTTGACTCGTGCAGTCACGATCCAACCCTCATTAATAGGATGCATCTTCAATTAATTCCCTAGCGAAGCTGAACGCCTCCTTAAATTAAAACCGAACGGAGCGTAAACGGATGGAAGAGGGAGTAGAACATACGAATTTCACGGAGGGTGCAGGGAGGGAATGGTGAAGGGAAGGGGAAATCCTGGAAGAGAAGGGTATAGAAGGGTGCCAGGGGGATATAACCCAGGCCATCTAGGTTCGACGGCCGGAGGTGCCAGGAGCATTTGAGGGCTTCGGTGGGCATGGTGGGAGTGAATTTTCGCATAGGGCGAAGTGGATTGAATTTTCCAACGCTCCCGTTCCCGCAGTAACAAGCGCGTGGGGAGGGTTGTGTAAGGGGAGGAGGGAAGGGGATAGTAGGTGGGGACTCGAGCTAACACAACCGCGTCAGTTAACGGCTACGGGGGCGAGGGTAATTGGTGCGGGAGCGTAGGAAACGGGAAATGGGTTCGGAAAGGGGGAAAATTTGAGATTTCTTTTTTCATTGCTGTTGGAAGAGGAGGGGACTTCTAGAAGCTCCTCAGGGAGGTGAGTGTTGGGTAGTGGTTGGATGGAGCTGGAAGCTTGAGGGTGAATTTGTGCGGAGGGTGAAATAAAATTGGGAAGGGAAAGTTGCGAAAAATATGATATACATGCACTGCAGATACGGTGGCTGGGATTCCCTCTGGAGCCATTTAGAAGGGTGGTTTTGCAAACTTACCGACAAACTCGCGATTGGACACTGTGTGCATCTACGCTCAAATCCGAGTTACCTATATATCCCGAGTTACTGCGGTACGCCAGGCGCTTTCGTGTTTCTGGGATCCTGGGTTCACATATATTTCCAAGATGGCCCTGGCTCCAAGTGGTTTATAAATCCAGGAATTCTGAATACTTCTGCAAAATCATCCCTGAAGGCAGTTTTATCAACTGGAATGTTACTCTTCTTAACTGAATTTCCCCTAACCTGGACACGTGACATGGGTTACTATATGCGTTGTTGGTGACATAATTGGCAAACCTCATCTGAAAGTTGAAAATTTACGAAAGTTTTCATATATTAAATAAGGTTTTTTTGTTTTTATATTTTTTTAGTTAAAAAAATATATGTAAAATCTTCCGAAAGCTACCTTGTGAGATATCTATGCTTACATTTCCAATGTTACCTCATTTCTCGTTTTGAAGGGGAAAATGACGTCTCGACTTAAAATAAGATCGGTATTTTTGACGCGTTTCTATGTTTGAAGTTAAAACGATTTGTTTATTTCCAGCCCCTGAAGATTCGATAGTTTTATGGCAAACTAACAATAGGGATCTATTTCCGATATCATTGATGCATAACTTACTACATGTGTTAATTAAGTATAACATGCTACATTTTATTTCGATAGAATAAATGTTATTCTCTGATTCTTCAAGCTAACTTGGCAACGGTGACTCAAATAAAAAAATAAACCATCATTAGGTACGTATTTTTATAATAATTTCGTATTGTAACATAAGTAATATTGTTCATTATAAAAGTTTTAAAAATGCAGGTTGCAGGTTTCCTTAATGCTAAATATGTTTAAATCAATTGTGCCATAACATAGAGTGTTCAATATTCTGTATTTAACTCAAACCGACCGTATCTACTTCCAAATAGGTTCCACGCACGTTAAAACGTACGGCGGAGAAAATTTTATTAATATCCTGCTCCTAACTAGAGATATACTTCCAATATATTCAGTATGGCTTGAAAATGCCTGTCCTGGTACGCCGTCCATTTTTAATGAACCCACAGTCTATCGGAATAATAGGTACGGATGATACACACAACATTGCACTCTTGAGAAAGCGAGTCTTGACTCACATGACATGCCATATACCCCGCGGTTGACAAGTTAAGTAATTTCGAGTCATGAGATAATTACCGTTTATAATTACCTCGTTGGCCAGGGCAGCAGGATCACATTTCCCGATTTTCATCAGGACATCTGCGGCAACGGTTATTTCCCAAGTGACCAAGAGTAAGGATATGATATAGGCGTGTTTATGAGCTTGAATTCACCTCGCTTTAGATTTCTATTGGACTTCTACTTCCAGTGATGACATCATTTACATTCACCGCTGCACATCAAAACGAAACCACAATACGCGTAATTAATGTGAGGAATCAAAGGGTTTTGAATATGACATGTAAAAGGTGGATACACATTCTGGTTAATTGCTTAGTGAAATTGAAAGTGGGCGTCGGTTTACACATAAAGGAAGCAGTGTACGTTTGCTCTCGTAGGAACCACCAGAAATGAAGTAAAGAGGGATAACGATCAGCGAAAGATTGAATAGAAAATGTAAAGGAGAAATAATATTAGAAGAGGAAAGATAGATAGGACAGGGTAAATTTAAATGATAAAAGCGAGGAACTCAGCGATATTTCACAGAATCGTCCTCTTTACCTTTCTTCAAACGAAACTATGGATAATTCGAATTATTTTGGTGATATTAAGTGAATTAAAACTTTGCAATATATTTAATTTCATCGGTATATTAGATGGTTTGCGGTCTCTGCGTTACTTGAAATCTACAATCATACATTCAAAAGAAAAATAATATTATAAGCATGTACTTTTTAATAACAAAAAATATTCATGTATGGCACAGTGAGCGTTTATCATGTAACTTTTAATTTAAGCAACAAAGTGTATAGTCGTTCACGTCATATGTGAATGATAAAACTTTGGTTTGTTTAAACATTTTCAACTAGGAAATAAGTTGTAAATACTGACACCTCTGTCGGAAGGAAAAGAGTTAAACAGGATGCAGCGTTTGGATTAAATTTAGACATATCGAATTGCCATCATATTTGGAATTTTTGCAATTATTATCCACTGCATATTATCTCAGTGGAAAAGGGGCTCTACAATAACAATATGATGAAACTACTATATATTAATCTTAATAATATGGTGTCATTACTTGTATAATGTGAATTTTAGAAGAATAAGTGCGTAAGAAAAAGACGTATTTGAAAGACGAAGAGAACTGATTAACGGCGACGAAGATATGATTAACAAAATAAATGAACAATGAACGTAGCTACGGTCGTGAACCAATGTAAACAAAAAAAAGGCCGAGACCGACAATGAATAACAAACACTTGAAATATGGAACGCAGCGCTTTATGGATGTGAGACTTGTCTTTGAGGCAAACGAGCGAGCGTAGATTGGAGGCATTTGAAATGTGTGGGCTTGGCGGAGAATGAAGGGAATAAGTTGGGCAGAGAGAAAGACAAAAAAACAAAGTTTTAAATTAGGTGGACGAAGAGATGAACTTATTAAAGGAAATCTGCAAGAGGCAGAGAAACTGGGATGAGAATATAGAAAAATAATGGAATTTTGAAGACCTTCATGGAAGAGAAAATATTAGGGTAGCGAATTAGAGGAAAGAAGAGAGTAAAATCTTAAGACAATATAGTGACTGACAGAATTTACGAAGAAATTAAGCAGGATATAGGAAATTCTAATTATGCTTAGAAAATTATCGTTAGGGATCGTTTAAAAAACCTAAATTTAATTAAGGAAAAATACATTCATTGATCGATCCGCTGTAATAATGGTTTATACATATAGGTAATGTTAATTAAGGGAGAATAAGGAAGATGCTTATTTTTTAAACTTAGAAAAAAAACATTAAGTAGCAAAGAATAATAATAATGTTTTAAATTTCGCGTATTTGTATGATGTTTTGAGTAGCATGCTCTTATAGCACCCTTCCACCACATTTCCTCACCCTTCCCCACTCGGTTCCTGTGTACCACCTCTATTATCTAACCAATCTGTCCCCACCACGAGCCCACTCAAACCCCCCATCCTTTCTCTCATCAACGAAGGTAAATACATTTGTCAAAATGTGTGTAATTTTCACCTGAAACGAAGTGCTGAAACCCTAATTGTGTGAATAAAAATAGTATAATGAAAATTACATTTGTAAAATACTATTTTTCTCCAATATTCATAATTATTCGATTAAATTTTATGACATTTATTCAAATACCTATATAATTGGATTATTATATAGCCATTTTGGATTTCATCCACGGTTCTTCTTTATTCGATTTCGCTAAGCAGCCTTATACCAACGTTTTTATAGAGTTTCATGATTTTAAACGAAAGAGTATCGTTAAAAATATTTACGAATGAGGTGTGTTTATTTTGGTTGAATATGGAACATTTTGTTATTCCGCAATGAAATTCAAACCTTACGACCATGGTTTCGACGACTGACGTCACCATTATTTACGCTGTATATATAAATATATATGTATGTTTATATGTATGTAATATATATGTATACATATGTATGTTAGAATTGCTACGTTGTTAGAATTTGCCGCGTGAAAATAAATTTAAAGGGAATTGATTCATTGAACTGTTTTACAAATGTTGACTTCCGCAATGGAAAGTAGACGGTCCTTTAACCCCCATTAAAAACAGCCCGCTAGCAGCACAGCAACAAAAAAGCTTTTTCCCTTCGGGTTACAGCCAATCCTTCGCGACTGGAGTTTCGATTGAGGGAGAGACGAGGGTTGGAATAAAGTTTTATGGGATTTCTCTTCAAGTCAGAGTGTTAGACTGTCCCCATCGAATAGAGAAGCGTGACAATCGACTCGAATCGTGGTGCTTGCGAATTTTGAGAACGTTGATAAGACCCTTAATGCCCATCCTTGCGTGACATTCCTGGGGTCGAGCTGACCTTCCATTCATTCGCATCAAATCGTTGATCATTTTGGTGATTGGACGTGCCGAATCACTTCTATTAGTACTGTTTTTTCTGTGATCATGGTAGCGTTATGGTCTCCTTTATAGCTGTGCCTATTTTGCGCCAAACAGACGTCCATCAAATTGAATGTTTATAGGTGTCCTGTCTATTAATTCACCGTTCTGCTACCCATACAAAGTGCTGATCCATTTCATCTTATGCTACTGAAAATTTCGTTGGGAGAACAGGTAATACTACTCTTACTCCTCTACTATTCTTACTCTACTACTAATACTTCTTCGTTCCAAGTTTTACTTCCATGGAGTGTAGAAAATGTTAACTGTGCTTTACGTCATTCGAAATGGCACGACTCCATTGCCGAAGTGTACAAATGCCACGTGACAAACGGTAGTGGGTATATTCAAGGCATTGGCAAAACCAGAGAGTGGGTACTCTCGTTCCAGATTGGCAAAACCAGGTAGTGGGTACATTCCAGGCATTAGCGAAACCATATCTCCGCCCAGAGATACTTATGTATACATACGGTGTTTGACTTGTATTTTTACCTGATGATGTTATGCTATAACGAAACCTGGGTTGTAAAAATTAATAAGTCTATGTGGAAAAGTAAAGTGGTTTGATTATTAAAAGTCAGTATTGGCAAAATCGACAATTTGTTATCGTTTGCGATAGAAGGCCACTTGGATTTTACTCATAGGTATAATGAGTTTTTTGAGAATGGTGGAATGCACAAAAAGTAAATAATTTTAAATCTACCCGTCACTAGGGCCAAAACGGTCGGTGTAGAAAACATAACACAACTGCTAAGAAAAAATTAAAACGTTTTTGACAGTGTCTCAGCACTCTTATTAGAATATCCCGGTTTTAGCATTTTTTCTTTAGAAATATATTGATGCGAGAAAAAACTAATTCTTTCCTTCCAGACGGTTCATTTGACTGAGGATCGAAATATTAGTCTCATTTTTGCTTAAGGAAAATGTGAATCGTCGTGCAAACCACATCAACATCACGTCACCACTTTGATGCCCTTTCGCTCTTATTCTTTCCACTGAATAATAACTCCGCCTTTTGTCACTGTTTGAGATCGATCGCTCCTAGCAATTTCTTCGCTACTTCGATCAATAGAAAAGAAACCCCCTCTATCGAGAGAAATGATTATAGTAGATCTATTTTTCCCTTTATACAAGATTCTTTGATAAATTCAACACGGTTGCGGAGCGTGGTTTTTGTATGGATCGGCAACTTGGTCATCGAGATCTTAGAACAGCTATTTTAATTATAGTATATTTGTCTTTTATTTTCTTAATCAACTCATCAATATCCTTATACAGTGTTACAATTTGTACATTTTCCGTGCTTAATGTTGGGAAGTACTATATGCTTGCATAATCACCAGATCAGTAGATGTTTTTTTGAATTTGTTCATCATTAGCCTATAATTTACCATACACAAGCTAGGTATTTTTTGCCCAATTGAACTTTATAATTAGTGATAAACCATTCTTTCCCCTTTTCACACCTCCGCTATAGATTTCTTTGAAAGCATCACTACTGGATGCTTCATTTCCTATCCACCTGGTTTCACAATTTCCCAGTGTATCCATATCATAGCCCTGCATTATTTTCTTTATTTTTCTAATTCTAATGCCTTCAGTAATTTTCTCAGATTGGCTCAGAAACTTGGTCGTTGAGGTAAAAACGGAAAGGTAAAACAAACTATGAAGCTCAATGATTGGTAGGAAAAGGAAGAATGTTGTGGGGCGACATTTGAATACGAGAAAATACAGGCGATACAGAGAAACAATGGGACCCTGAAGACGGTAATAGAGGGGAGAAGGCTGAGAATTGGAGTTCGAGGGAGGAAAAAATTGGTGATTTGGATGAAATTATGGGGGGAGGAAAGTATGCAAATCGTAATTATGAGTTATCATTATTTATAGTCTGGGGTTTATGGATACTTGTGCAATTGTGTTCAAGGATTAGGTGCGCAATAGTGTGTATTCCCAGGGTTCATCAAATGCCTCTGCTAAACCGATAGAATACTATTAATAATAGATCAGGTTGTAGAAAATTCCGATTGCAAATATTATTCGCATACTTTCTACGAGGCGTGTGATCCATGTCCTTTCAACCGGCGTTCTAATTTTATTTATTTGACTCTCCTTTTTGCCGACACGTACACATTCGGGCGATGCTTGGAATTTCGCATCCAAGCCATCCTCCACATCTCCCTCATTCCATCTCACCCCATCGCGTACCGCGCCCTCTCCCCCAACGCGCAACCGCCGGGGCCCGCAAACACTTTCTGCCTTTCCCGCAGCACGTTGATGTTGGTATATGTGGCGTCGGAGAATTTGTCCTAAGAGGGAGTGAGGTGGGAGGGAGGGAATTAATAACGACGAAAAATTTTTAAAAATAAAAAGGGAAAACCGCGACCATAAAAAAGGGCGTCCTTCTTTTGTAACGCAAATTTCGCAATAGGGGATGCTGGGATGAAAAATAAATGGATGAACGAAACAAAATGTCTATCTTTTTTTTTATATTTGAGAACACGAAGGGTCAGGCAGAGAGGTCAACGCAAAAGTGGTAGAATCATAATCAGAAAAGAGAATATACTAAAAATATTCGTTTTTTGAGCGTGCTATTCCATACAATTGAGATGTAAACAGTAGACAAGGAAGGATATAAGCGATAGAAAACAACAAAAAATACCTATTTTTTACGCTGTAGACCTCTACGGTGGTGTATGACGATGGATGTTAGGTCACAAGACATAAGGGTATTTTAAAGTAAAAAATTTCGTATTATTTTATTTTCAACGGGTTAAAAATGTCTCACGTGATTATACCCAACATACCGTAGGGATCTTGCCTACCGATGTAATGCGGTGGCGAAATTATTTCTTCGGCGACAGTGTTAAACTTGAGTAAATGGTACGTATTCAACTACATTTCACAGTCTAACTTGGGAGACAATGGAAGTACGAACTTCGTGTGCAAGGATTAACCTATTATCCTTGCATATGAGTTTCGTATTTCCATTGTCTCCCAAGCTAGACTGCGGAATAATTATTCGATGATTTCCTTTTGTTCATAAATATGTTTCACAGGCGGGCTGGTTATCGATATGATGGTCGCTTTCCTCCGCATATTACTTCTTTATCTTTTTGCACTTAATGAGAACAGAGGCTGAGAAAATATTTCGCGTCAATATGAAAACCACGCAGATGAACCTTAACGTTGGTTTTGATACGCGAGGTGACAACAGATCTCTTAGTAAAGTTTACGCTGGGCGAAATTCACACATTAACAGCAGCGTAATTAAGGAGAGGTGGGAGTGCACTTTTTTCACTTTGCCGTCAGTGGTTACCACTAAGATCTGGTGCCAGAAAAAAAATACACAGCTTGGATAAAGCTGAGGGTGCCAAGAGCGAGGCACGTAATAAAACCCGAGTCTTCCGATCAAAAGCAAAGCGCTTTACTTACTAACTTAAAAAAAATGGCGAAAGAAGATTGTAGGAAACTATTAAGTATGGGATGTGTTAGACTACAGCGGCCACAGAGTTAGTATATTACCGTTTCGGTTGGATGAGAGATTGCCGGGGGTTATCAAGGGAAATTTTTCGGCCGACCGCTACATCTAACCCTGAGACCTTCACAGGGTCCATCTAAAGGTTGAAGGATGGATGAGGTATGCGAGGGATTAAATTTGCTCAAGGTAAATCTCATCCTTTATCCTCTTGGTATTTAAACTCCAAATCGTAGAAAAGTTTAGAGAATAGATTAGTATAAACAGGGAGTATAATTTTATAGATCGGAAACTTGGTATTTGATGAAAGGAAAGAATCGAAAATTGGAGGCTTTTGACGTGTGTTCTAGATGAAGGAGGGAAAAGAAGTAAAGACAATGAGCGAGAAAATTTATTAGTTGAATAAGCTTGGGTAAAAGAGAGGGAAATTATGAAACGGACCTTAAGTGAAGATTAACAGAGAGTATTAGGGGAAGTTTTTTTATCAAAGCATAGATTTGTATGGCTCAGAAACTTGGTTAGTGAGGTAATTGGATAAGCGTTGATAGGCATTTTTTTAAGATATATTTGGAAAAAACATAAACATCATAAGCAGAGCCGTCTTAGGCGGCACTGATTGTAGTATGGAGAGACACAAGGTCGGTAGAGACTTTTGAGATATGAATAAATAAGATGGAGAAAAATAAAATTGGCTAAAAGGAAAAAAAAATAAAACAGTGCTCGACATGTATGGGGAAGAGTGAGATAATTCCATTTGAAGAATTTGAAAGCATTCAGGAAAGGTGGATATATGCCATATTATGTTCAATTTGAAAGACTGAAGACTGATATATAGGAGGAGAGTTCTGGATAAGATAGGTAAAGAGAGGAAAAGAGTAATCAAGTTGGAGAAAATGAAGGAGGTTAAAATGGATTTGAATTCAAAGAATTATTAATAGTAAATTGTGGATCGTAGGTATAAAATGTCGGACTTGGTTTCGATTAGAAGCATAGTAATGCTTAGTTTCAAGATGCATGAACACCCTAACCTAACCGGTAGAGCACTCATGGAAAAATATTCTCCCTCAGACCAACTCCCGAGAGGCAAACCTTTTCGTTAGATCGTCCGAGATTCTCCGCTTTTAATTATTTGCGGAAAAGAGTGGAGGGCAGGTGTCGACGGAATGTTTGGAAGAGGTCTACGGCTAAGTTCTGCAGACTCATTAATCCTCAGTAAGCACTGTGGCTCTTAAAGGATTGGTAGATCGTTAAATTGTTCCAGAGTGCGAAAAAATTTCCAAAGAAATTGTGAATTGAAATACTCCAGTTCATCTCAGACCATCTCGAAGACTTACACGATGGGATTGTATGAAAACTGTCTCTATCCGAGGCGTACATTTTGTACTGTCACGGTTAAAATAAAATACAACAATATGAATGAAACTGAGTGGATGACAATGTGAACAAAAAAATAAGTTTTAAGCTAGGGATGAAAAAATTGTGGATTTCACGAAACAAGTAAATTATATGTTTCGAACGTATTAGTGACCAAAATAGTAATTCCCAATTTTTCACTCATTTATAGTTAAACTGCTGGAAAATTGGATTTATATTTTTCATTGATATGCTCCGATTATCGATGGAGAAGCCTTTGGAAAATTGGATTCATTTCGTTCCTTGAATGCTAACAATGTTGATAGTTAAACTTCTGGACAATTGGAATTATTTTGTTAATTAATATATTCCGATTTCACCAAATCAGGCCTGACTACAGGGTTAGTACGTTTCGTTCTTCGCACAATTGACATCTTCAGGTTCCTTTTTTCTGCCTTCTGTCTGCTGATGTGTCGTATGCAATGCAGAATTTTCATCGCAAAATATGCATTGTCTTTTATTCCACTTTTAAGGTGAGATATCAGATGGTTAAGTCTGATTCCATCCCTTAGATTAAACTGCGCCGACGGAGCGCTATTCCCAGCGGTACCAGACGACATAAACGCCATTGGAATTAGGATGGAAATCAGAAAGTACGGAGTTTGCATCTCGTATCCCGCGAATGATTCATTCAATGCAATTATCATCTTGTGCCAACCTGCCCCGCACAAGACTCCATGGGAATTCGTTCCTGAACCAGACAATAAAGAAAAAGAACGCAAGTACGGGAACCCATTAAATAATCACTGTCGTGAGAAGTAATGAATTCCGCGAATATTTTTCCTTTTTCTTTTGCTTGAACGGATCCCCTCAGCATTCTTGTTCTCTGCCCGTCTCCCTATTACCCTAGCACTTCTACGATGTCTCCCCTAAAGTACCATAAATTGTGGCCTTGATGGCTGTTTATGGCATGCTCAGATGAAGTTTGTGGCTAATATCCAGGTACTAATTTATACTAGGGACACGTACATTGTTGACGTTGAATGCTTTGGGTGATGAAAGATTGGCGTCCAAGGGTTGAGCGGAACCATTATAGTACTTAAAACGTCTCGGACCCCCCGTAAAGCTTCACGTTATCGACCTCAATGGAAGCGTCCCAATTATGGTTCAAAGCGCACGGAGTGTTGGTATTAAACTCAACGTTCACCTACACTACTCATGGTTCCGGCGGGCAGTTAATGTAACCCAGGAATTAATACCACTCGATATGATCATCGGCGAGTTCGCGGTATCCTAAAGATTAGCGGAACGGAATGAAAGGAATATCCAATAGTCTCCTGGACATGAATTCGGAATTGAGTAGTAGTCACTTCATACTGCCCGCAATGAAGTCACCTCTGTCGGAAATTCCGAAAAAGACCTATTCGCCGAACCGTTTTATCAAGCACGCCATTCGAAAGGCTTGGATTTTTCAGAACTGTCGCAAGTCTTCTTTCAAGGTCCTCACGAATGCTCATCTTCAATAATAACACTTCCCAAATAGTTGAACTATAACTGGAATATAAATAAAATTAACATAAGTCAGAGCAGCTAGTTTTGTGAAAATTTATTATGGACAACTTGGCAGTATCACAAAACTATAGGATGAATTAGGATGGTGGTTACAAGTTGACCAAAGGTTGAAACGTAGGTTAACTTACTGGATGATTTTGAGGCACATGACGTATCCAAAAATGTTGACGACATATTACAGGTCCTGACTTAATATGGTAGATCATATCATGTACGTTAAATTAAGAAGATAGACCGTAGAACAGATTTAAAATGACCTTTTATTCCTCGTGCGACTAGACATGAAAATATATATGATTGCGGGCGCGAAAGGGATAATTAACATTGGTCGTGTATATATTTTATTGATATCCTGCATACATCTTAAATAGACTCATATTTATGATATGTTGCCGCATTATATGAAAATATCCTGTGATTCGAAATCTCATTAAATTATAATAATCATGAGTTATCAATTCTTAAATTGGTTTGAGAGATGGATGAGATCGATTGTTTGCGGAAATCCATTTATCAAGCACAAAGAAAAAATCAAAGACTTTCTTTTTAGTATTAGGTTATAGCAAGTTTTCAAACTGAACTTTATTCTGCGAATCATTTCATTCCTTCTCGCCACCTTTCACTCTCCATCAACTGTCTCTTGTGTTTCATTTGTTGGACTTATTTGATAATTAATCTCCTCTGCCCATCTAATCATTCAGGTTTGGTTTTAAGTAACCTGTCGTGAATTTGACTGTGATCTATTAGTTCTCTCCACGGTAAAGGCAGTTTAGTTCCCAAAGGCAGCTTCTCCCTTCATCCACTCCACAGTTTAGTTCTTCATTGCATTTCATTCGTGGCACATAAAATAAAAAAAAATATTTTTAAAAGATTTCGCGTACTTGGAAAGTTTTGAAATGTAATAATTTGAGCTCATTGCATGCGAGTCAATACGGACGTTTGTGAAAATTGTGAGCTGAGTTAAGGTGAATTAATAATTTTACCAGGTCAACTCTCATGATGTGTCCTGGGAAAATTACTGAGATCCTTTGCTGACCCGGTCAAAGTTCTTTTGTTGTCATAACTTATTCATATAAGAGCTTATATCCCTTGGGCCTCTTTTGACATGTGAAAGTTGTGTTGGTACTAAGCCCAAGGGCACGCGAAATTTACACACTCAGGGAAAAGGGGGAACTGTTCCACCCCACCTTCCCTCTACGACCTCCATGGTAATCGTACAGGTGACGTCTCAAAATAGGTTCTTATTGAACACTGCTTATAAGATCTACAACTACAAGATCCCTCAAAATTTACCGCAAGGTCGTGTGGCAAGGATGTTAGAACACTATCCGTAACACAAAATGCAACTATAATAACAGATCAGTATGTACTGAAAGACAGTATAATATTGAAGACCATTATATAGAGGATAAGCGAGTTGGAGCGAGTAAGAAATTGAGTATTTTGAACGGAATCAAGTAGGACAGGAAGTATGTGGAGTTTAAGAATGACACATTGCAATGCATCTAAATTTTAGATAATTTATAGGGTGTCGTTTAAATCGAGGATTAGGCTATGTAGCAGTGCTTAGTGAATGGATTTTTTTAGTACTTACTTTTTTGATAGACTGCTCTCACTGTTAATGTGAGCAAACTTAAAACATTAAAAACATACAACCAAGGAATACTTTTATTTCGATTATTTTACATAATTATAGATAAATAAAAATTGAAAAAATAAATTATTACGTTGTATGGATGGTGTAAATTACCCCCTGCCATACACCCTAGCGGTCGATTAGGCAAGACATGTAGATGTAAATATAATAAATATATGTAAATAAATATGTTTGATAAACATATAATAAAATAAATATTTGAGTGAGTTTAGAAAGGGAACAAGGAGTTAACTCAGCGGAACACCTAAGTAGACATACAGGGAGGTCAACCGGATACACTTCGTTTTGGGGTTTAACACTCCAGTTGCTGGATTCGATTTCTGATATATCTCTATCTAAAAAATCTGGAATTTATTACATAAAATCTCCTTTCAACGTTTTGGAAATAATATTTATTTTACAACTTAACTCAATGAATAAAAATTGAATGTTACCTTAATTTCACAGGGTGCCCTAGGCGTCAATTTCACAGTGTACCCTAGGTGTTAAGGTGAGAGGATGCTAAAGGTAAAACAATCAGATGCATCTACATCTACACAATACCCCGTATGCCGTAGCAAATGCTTGGGCCTTGGGACACCATCCGTAAAAGAGAAAAAAAAATTACATGAAAAACAAACAAAAATGCCAATTCACACCCACACAAACGAATATATTCATGTAAAACCCATTTTAACGCACGCACATTCAAAACACGCACTAGCAACTGACGCACACGAGCACATGCACTTACGAATGCGCCAGAGATTTACATAGTGAATAATCCTGTCCTCGATTGTAGTGCCAGTGTCTTTTTTCTATTAAGTCTTTGATTTCTTACTTTTATGATTCCCGAATATCTCAGAAAATATGGAGCATTTATATCTATCTACACTGTATTCTATGTCTCTTATTTTATGTCTTTGGTCAAACTTACCCAAATAGGACCGTAATAATTCCTTTTGTGCAAATGTTGAATTTGTGTGTTCAGAACCTTGCTTAAGGAGCTTGTTTTCTTCATATATCAAGGTGCTTATAACCTAATTCCTATTAAAGATCTGTCAAATTCCTCCTCTTACCGTAACAATTTTTGACGAATCTGGCGGATTATTCCTAAATTTTATGTAATTCTTGTATCTACGCTTTCTCCTAAGGATCCCAAATGCATACGGTGTACTCAAAATATGGCCTAAACAAAGCTAAATAACATCTCTCTTTAACTATCACATAAATTTCCCCACCACCTATTTAATGAAGCCGAATTTCTTTAAGGCGGATCCACATATTCTCCTGATATGTTCTCCACGTGAAAGGCATGGTGTTAGGACTAACCCCAAATTTAACCACCATTATTTGGCTTGATCTGAACTCGCATTTTGAAACTCTTATCCAGTTTGTGAACTCGCAAGAGGGAAAAAGATAATTTTCCTTGAGTGATAATTTCAATTGACATTGTGATATTGTTCATGACTGCGCAATCCTCTCAATACTAAGTAATGAATGCCCCAAAATACATATCCAAGATACTCCGAAACGAAATTTTTAATCTGGTCATCCGAAGAACATCTAAATTGAACATGTCGGAGACCACGGCGTAATTTCCCTTTCATTTTTTCACATAAGATTTCATTAATAACATTTTGCAAAACATTTTATGGCCTTGCAATGGAACGCGACAGCTTTTCTCAGAGTAGTACTCTTTATCATTCCATTCCCCCCACCACCGAGATGCACCCTTAAAGTGTTATTTTCATTTTACTTTACGCTGCTACGCTTTCGTAGCGGATACTTGATCTGGCCGGGAGACGTAGCGGTTACTTGATCCGGTGCGGGAGGCAAGACTCAAATATACTTCCTCCCACTTCCATCTAGAGAGAAACTTCCTGGAAAATTCTGGAGGAGATAATGAGCCGTGAAATTCTGCACATGCAGCAAAATTTCGAAGCTATTTTAGCACCTTCGTCGCTCTATTAAGTAATCTCCTCAGAAAACGGAATTGTCATCTTGTCCTCCTTCGCATTTGACGATATGTCGGTAAGGATTAGCATTTTAGGCCTAAAATATGAGAATATTGTCCGAAAAAATTAAGGTGCAACGAATTCATATTATTGGAAATTATGATTTGGTCAAAAATGAATTAAAAATTTTTTTTTCGTAATTCGATTTGTTACATCACCTTACCGGTTTCTACATAAAAACGCCAATAACATAAAAAATTAACGCTTTGTGTAGTAGATGAATTCTTGAACTACTAAAATTTAGTTTTTAAGGTTAAAATGGATTTCGTTTTATGATTTTTTTCTATTGGGATCGGGTATAGTACGAGGAAATAAAAATCCTTGAATTTACAGTTGCTGTAGTCTCTTTCTCCCATCTTATCGGAAGACCCTAATGAGGGGCCTTAATAAATTTTTACGGTGTCATAATTACCAAAAATATAGTAGTTTATTATAGTAATACATTATAGTATATTTTTATAATATGAGTATGGCTAGAAAAAGTCCAGTGAATGGAAAGAGAAACAAACGAGGAATGGTGGTGGTGGAAGGGAGAGGATTGTTGGGAGAGATTCAAAGGAGACAGGAAAGATGGATTTGGTGCGCGTTTTGAGTGGTAATAGGATGAGATATTGAAGGCCATGACAGAGGGGAGAATTTCAAGTAATCAAGGAAGCGGTATGGGAAGGATAATTATTTGGATGAAAGGATAGGAAGAAAGATATTTCCGAGGAAGTTCTGATACCTGAAAAGTCAAACAACTCGAGTGAAACTGAGGATGCTCGAGAGAGATGTACTTCCTCGGGCACCCTCCTCCTTACTCCTAGATATTTACTCTTTTTTACTACCAGTTTGGTTTATTTTACCCATTTACAATTACAATTGAACTTACTTTGATGAAAATGAATTATTTTGTTTTTCTTATAATAAATGTTCGTTTTATTATTCCCCATCCACTATTGAACGTTGTTATGTCAACCTACAGTGATTTACAACCATTTACGTTATTTATGAGTTTATATATGACACAATAACTACATGAGACAATTAAAGAAAATGATTAATACTCGTATACATTGATATTAATATAACAACAAAAAGCATTGGCAACTGCCTTAGGGGTACATCTCAATGGACCAGAATCTCATCGGATGATTTATCAACCACTTTGATTCTTTGCTTTCCATACGTAAAATATGTTTTTACCCTGTCTGTTACTCTTGGATCCAGCCCCATTTTATCAACCTTATCAATCACTATATTATGATTTACCACATCCAATACTCTAGCAGAATCTATCACAACAGTATCTACTTGCTTCATTTGGTTATCAGCATCGACTAGATCCTGAAAAAAACTTGAATACATTAGAGGGATTCAGTAAAAGATTTGATTTCCCTAACCTATTCCAGTTTCGTCAGCTTAATCTTCTCATCGCATCAATTTGATTTGACTCAAGGAGTGGGATGAGCCACGCTCCGACCATGTAAGGTCTGTATAACATAGTTTGCCGTCCCTCACCCACTCCTCTTCTCCTTCCTTCTCTGAGGAACCAGTCCCATTTCCTTTCCCTCTGGCCTCTCTCCCCCTCCCCTTAAACCACCCACACTCCCACCCCCTACACACATATGCACAAAGCACACACCGCACCATTCCCTTCTTGAGATGAAGAGGAAGGTGAGGGAAAGGAGCAGGTGATTGAGGGAGGGAAGAGGGAGGGTGGGCGGTGGTAAGGTGCGGTCGAGTGTAGGCATCCGGAAGGGTTTTGAGGCACCGTTTCTCCGCGGTATCATTCCAAAAAAAACCTTATCCCTCCCTACCCGTCCTTTCTCTCCCTCAAACCGAACTCACTCCCCCTCCGATTCCTGTGAATGTTCTTGCTCTCGATTGTGTGTGTGAGGGCGGAACGCACATTCCACAGTGGGCACCAATCGATCATGGGCGCCAATCGAAACGCTTGGAAGGTGTGGGGGAAGGCGAGGAAGGCGTAGTGTGGCAGGAAATGATGCTGACTGTGGTATGTGTACGTATTTACACACACATATGTACGCATATAAATATAATTTGTGCATGTATATGAATATATTATCTATACAAATACACACATCCACAAATTTATATGGGTGGTTACACGTTCATATATGAATGAATATTTGTTCGCTGTATGTCCTGATGTGTGTGTGTGTATATATATATATATATCTCGATAATGTGGAAGCATTCACGAGAGTAATACTATATAACATTTGGACGGCACAATAGAACACAAAAAAAAGACAACACGTAAAAGTGTTTACTTTTACGTGTTGTCTATTATATATAAACTTTGACAGCAACAAACAATAAAAGAACACATAAAAGGAACACTCACACGTTATTTCTTGATAATTTCAGTTTCTTAAGATGAGCTCCGTCTTTATCAGAAGATTCGCAAGGACTCTAGCGAATCTTCTGATACTGTTTGTTGAAGTCTGTCGAAGTTTTTTATATAACACAATATGTATCCATATATATGTGTGTGTATATATTTATATATTTACATATACTACACACACACACACATATATTTGTGTGTGTATATATATATATACACACATATCCACAAATGTATGTGTGGGGCAAAAGAAGATGCCCTGACTGATGGCGACACGCCCTCTAGGGTTTGGTGAGATGACCCTCCGCGGGCGGGTTACGTGGGAGTGGGGATGCTTGATGTCCCCCGGGGGTTTGGGTTTCCGGAGTGTGGGGTGGACGTTGGGTGAGGAGGGAAGGGGATGGATAGGAATCGGTGTGAGAGGGAGAGAGATCGAGAGCAATGATCCCTTATTTGCTCACTCCTTTTCCCTTCTCCCTATGGTCTCTTCTTCCCACCTCTTAGGATACACATCCTCACCCCTAACCCAGACGGTCCCCGGGACAAGGGAAGAATGGTGACGGATCTCCTTCCCTTTCCCCCTTCAAAATTTCCTCCTCACAAAGAGAATGAAACAAAGATGAAACGAATCCCGTGTAGAAGGCAACGCGATAAAGGTTGTCCTTTCACAGTAATTCTGTCTCAATGAAAAAATTAGTGTAAAAATCTAACATTGGCTGTCATAACCTTGTGGTAGTTTGCTCACTTTAACAATCCTTGAGTATTCTAAAAGGAGGGAATAAAAATGAACAAATGTCTTTTCCATAGATTTCTCTTTCACTTCCATTACATTCACACATAGTTTAACTCATCTACTTCTGATTCTGAGATTCTTAAATAATCCTCATCTTGACATAATCTGATCAACCACATTCACCAACCATGGTTTTTACGGCATATCAAATTTCTCTAACATACGGTTTATATACTCTTTTCTATTTCACCCTTTTGGTGATTCGACTCCGTTCAAAAGAATTACTCGTCTCGAAGCATGATTGTAATCGAATTTAATCATACCAGCATATGTATCGATTGAATTTTGATTCTATTCGACATCTACTTGCTCAAATTGTAATTGACCCTCGTAAAACTCTGACGCTAACGAAATATAGCATCTGTATTTGTGAGGGTTAAATAGATGTAGAGACCTTATGGTCTCAATTTCGTTCGAATGAAGACATTTATCCATCAATCTACTTATTGTGACGCACAATCAATGTTCGGTTTATTGGGTAACACCTTAAGATTTCCTACCAACTGTCCTCCATTCTAAGTTGTCCCTCAAGTGTCGTGAAATACAAATTCTAATTTACGTATGGAACAAATTATGACGAAATGGTAGTGGTATCTTGTTTCAACGATGTTATTTTGGTTTCTTTTCTTAGAATGGTGAGTTGTGATCCTTCAAAATCCTTAACTTATTCATCAAAGAACTAATTTGAAAATTATAATAAGTATGTTTTTAGGAGATAAAAAATGAATTAGTAGAAATAAGGATATTTTTGCATTTGCAAGATGGGTTGAAGTTCATTTCGAATGATAGAAAGTAATTAGTAAGTCATTTAAGTTTACGATAATATTACGGATGATGTACTGAGTATCTCAAGAGTTCGTCTTCCTTTAATGCTTGGTTGCTAGATGGGTGAGAGGAACTATTGTATTGAACACGAATCTTCAGCAAGTATTTTTCACAAAAGCAGCAAAAGATGAAAATTGAAGTAATGGAATCGTCAAAGACGCCGATATGGGGCATCAGTATGATGCAACGTATGACACAGGAAGTTAATTTTAGAGAAGAAAGAGGATAAGCCCTAATTGGAGACTTTTTAGAAGACATGGGTTTGAGGATGATTTGAAAACAGATTCTGGGTGGAAAGAAAAACTCAGGGTGGAGAGAAATTTATAAGACGTGGAAAGAATAAGTAGACGGAATTTGAAGGCAAGAAAGGTGGTTAGAGGCGGAATTGAAAGTTAGCGTTGAGGTGACTCTTTAATTTAGTTGCATACCTACAGGTTACCTCTCAATGTGAACTATTTTAATTTGTCACTGAGTCATCGAAAGAGATTTTCTTATTTTGCAATATACTGTGTTGAAACCTTGCTTCGAAAAAAAAAGATTTGAGAACGCATCATCGAATCCACTTTCATTACTACCGAAAGGGATAATGTTCACATCTGCGAAGTAGTCTATATCCGCCCGAGCATTTCATACTCACTGGTGGGTATTATGTTCGTTCGTCTGCTGTGATAAGCAATTCAATTTTGAGAGCGACATCTTCTTACTCTCCCCAGCATTCTTTTCCACCTTATGTCCTTCAATTCCCTCAACCGAGAACACTAAAACCCTTCAACGTCTCTCCTTCTCCTTTCACCTTCTCCCAATCTATCAAAAGTGCGACAGTCATGACCAGTTATTCGGAAAGTTTGTATTGTCTCCAGAAGAAGGAAGTTAATCTTTTTCAGAGTAATGGAAGAAGCAGTGAAAGTGTCCCTTGAAGATGATTTTCGAGGGATCTCCGAGAGATTGATCACTGCCGCATGGGATCATTTTTCAAAGAGATCCAAAAACGTCCTATCCTTCCACATGGGATTGCAATGAGGGCACCTCAGGCATATTTGACCTCAGTTTATAGTGCTCTAGGGGAAACAACTCCGCAGTGATCCCTAGTGCCGATGTACATTGCAATGCATTTACTAGTGTCTTCTAAAGCATGGTTTTTTATTTTCAAAATTTTAAATTACTATCTGCCTAATCATGGCGTATTTTTTGGGCATGGCGAAAAAAAATATCAAAATCCTTTCTCTAAATCTTTATTCCTGCTATTTATTCTCTTAGGGGCGGCTTTTGAGACGCGATTGTGGTGGAGATAAATGGTGGAGTGGAAAAAAACGAAGTACTAGTCGAGGTAGGGTAAGAGAGAAGGTTGTTCGGAGAAACGAGGGGAAGGCAGGAGTGGATGCAGGGATTGTTGGGTGATGATGGAATGAGATCGGTGCTATGGGGAGAATGCTATGTCAGCAAGGACCAGTGATGTAAGGAGAAAGTAAAATAATTGGAATTTTAGACGGAATTAAGGTAGTTCAAAATTAAGTTGGCAGAGTAGAAATTTAAAAATAATCATGTACATGGTACTAGCACGGACATAAGGAAGCGATTCTTTAAGAGTTCAATTTTCTTAAGAGTTATTACACATACCTACTTTTCTACAGATATTAGACTTGAACGATAGGAGCAGCAGAGGGATTGGTGGGGATGAAAATGTAATGCTATGGAATAGTGATGAAAATCGAACAAATATAAAAGAGTAACTGATGAAGAAATACTCAGGGGAGCGGGCGAAGCGAGAATATTATGGAAAACACTCACAGGATGAGGACAATTGAATGGACGTATCCTAAAGCATGATAATATACTGACTATCATTACAAAAGGGAACATGGAGAGGAATATTTACGGTGGTAGGCTTAAATCTACATGGTACCACGCGAAACAACAGTTTGGTGTGTGGCAGAGATGGTGTTTCCACCACAAGTATGAAAACTAATATAGCTTTAAACTTTAGCTGCCGATAAACATGCCAAAATTCTAATAACGGAGGTAATGTTCACATGAGAAGTTTTGGCTAATGATGAAGTACGAGAAGGAGGTCTTGGAAACTGTGGCTATGAAATTAAAGATATGGGAATTAAGATACTGGCAGGAAACAGGATAGCTTGGTGCGCTGCTTCAAACTAATCCTCTACTTGCTAACTCATAATACGAGCCACCCATATTATATCTGGTTTTAAGGTGTCTAGAGCCGCGTTTGAAATGGTTTACCGTACCCTGAAAGCAACCTAGAGAGCGAATGGCAGGGATCTTTGAGCCACCAACTTTCAGTAACTAAATAGATTAGTACTCGAAGTTAGTGGTTCGCAGCTAGGTTAAATGGCTGGAATTTATTCTTTGTTTAGGTGTTTTTGATGAGATAGCGAATATTGGGAGAAAAGAAAGAGGTTTAGAGAATTTGAAGTGAATAGATTGCATTGATGGGTAGACTAATTTTATCAAAGATTTATCTGTCTATTATCAAGGAAAGGAGGTCCTGGTGGTGTCCCTCGTAAAAAATGGTACGCTGTATTTTCACTTGTCACATTGTTCTAGTTGGTTGCTCCTGGTTTATATATGTATTAGTCCATTAAAATTTCAATTTCTTAATCCTGCAGCCAGGAGTAAAATAAAAATACTTGTTTGTAATTTTCATTTATAACTGATGCTTGCGCAAAGACAAAACGCTGGCTAAGCAAAATGATTCGTCTCCCCAAAAATTTGACGATTTTCAATAACGAATTTTCAGTTCACCTTTGGAATTAAATAAAAATTTGGAAATAACAATTGGAATTAAATAACAAAAATCTTCAAACATTTTGAATTGGAAAATGAAGGTGGGATTACCTGGAAAAGCTTATCGTTAACTCACAACACAGGAAGCCGTCCACGTTCTGAAATGTTCTTTTTTGATTATTTTAGGGATGCATGAGAGTACAATTTGTATTCGAATAATAACAGGTTCACAAAACAAAAAAGTACCAAAAAAATGTCTCAATTTACCGTTTTCATTCGTCAAGAGAACAATAGTACTCTTTCAAAATTTCAGTTTAATAGAGCTGACGAATGAACGAAGTTGATAATTTAGGTTTTTGCCAATTAAAATCCCCGGAATTCCCCGGACTTGGCTGCGACTCATTTTTTTCATACTATTAGCGATCGAAAGGACGTGTGACTATTTTGTAACGGCGTAACCCGTTATGGAGTTTTCCATCAATGAATATTTTTGAAAATTGAAATAACACCTAGACACGGGAAGATGCTATTAATTATTTGATAAATTAAAATAAAATAACATACGTAATAGAACCGTAGCGTCATAGTGGCCAGAGAATTTGCGTAATTGTAAAATCCGACTTAAATACCCGCATTTTCACTCAAGTTGTCTAATGTTTTAGTCACAATTTCTTCCTGGGAAATCGCAAGTAGCACTGAAGAAGGAGATATGTACCCTAAACTATATAAATATTAATTTAATAAATATTACAAGCATTTCCTAAATATTTGGGTTAAAAATTAGAGTAAACTTCATGTGCGACAACCTATGTTTGGCGGTGCATTTGTCTTAATACACGTTGAGCATTCCTTTTCATAAACGTGCCATTGAGATCAGTACCACTAAAGATCAAAACAGAAATGATCGCAGGTCCGAAGAGGATAATTGATATTTGTTGTGTATATAATTTTGTTGATAACCTAATGCATTTTAAACAGATCCATTTTTATAAACTTGTTACCACATAAATTGGATATATCGTTTTATCGAACAATCCTTTTATCGAATAACTTTGCATATAAATAGCTTAATCGCGTGAATAACAATGTTGTAGCACATGAACGAAATAATATACAAGTATGACATATGGATACGTAATGACTGTGCATGGATGCCTGGTGACCTAACAACACTCATCACAAACCCTTCCGGTAGATCGAGGGGTTTTGTGTAGATTTAGATGATTTGCATAACACTAAAATAGGGAGTCATGGAAAACAATTAAAAATTCTCCCACCACCGGTATTCGACCACGAAATCTTGGGATACGAAACCAGTAGTTGTAGCACTATCTGCCGTGCCAAGCCAGTGTGTCGTCTACGTAATATAACATTGACGATGTGTATCGACTCTCGATAAATGGATACCTATAAACCGATCGACTTGATATCGACGTCGTCACATCGCACCATGTTCAATCCGACCATCTGGTAGTCCGAACGCTGGCCTCGTTTCCGCGAATTAACATTCACGCGACGCGTCCTTTTATTCGTCCTAATGAACGAGAGAAAACGAAGAAAAACATGAAAAGTACGTCGCAGCGTTCTCGAAACTCGGTTTGGGAAAGAAAGAGAGAGTGGGATAGGAACGGCGAGAGGCGGCTCCTTCCATTTGAGTCCTCCACGCTTCCCCTTCTCCATTCTCAATTTCCCTCCCCGAGAGAAAGGTAACGAACGCCCTTCTTCTAGAGTCTTGGACGATCCGCCACCTCCCGAAGTCTTTTGCGCACTGGGAGGAAGTGAAGGGAAGTAAGATAAGAGGTCCAATAAGGAGAGGAGAAGATTAATGGAAAGATAAAGGGATTAGTGCAAGAGGACGTGCGAAAGGGAACGATGGGATTAGGGGTGGTTGGTGAGGAGGGAGTATGGAAGGCGGTGAGAAGGGAATCATCGGGGTTTTTGACGAAAAGTCTTGCACGGCAATTTTGGCGATGGCGAGGGTTGATGGGGGAGGTGAAAATGGCAAAGGGAGTGGAAAGAGGAGTGTGGGAATGCATTCTGAGTCGTCCGTTTGGGGTGAGAAAATTCGGCAAGGACGATACATTTGAGCATTGAGGATTCATTCCCGACTGGATAGGCAGCCGATATGTGGAAGTGTAACAAAAAATTATATGTGTTATTCTTTGTAAAACGACCAGCAAGGTCTAAATATTCGTCGATGATACAATCATCTAGGTGACATAAATAATAAATCACAACGCGAGACATACCTCTGGCGATTTTAACTATATTAGTGCTCGTTCTTAGGAGACTTTGTTCTCTTTATGTTTGGATCCCTACTAAATTGAAGAAAATGTAGAGAAATGAATTTTTGGGAAAAATACACACAACTCGACAACTATGGACTCGGAGGGTTTATATATATATATATATATATATATATATATATATATTCAAACATGAAAATCCCGCCATACGGCGCACATATACTATATTCATTCAAACAGAAATAGGTATAAGGAAAGGGGATAGGAAAACACATAAAAGGCGAACACAGGACATGTGGGGAAGGCGGTTTTTGAGCAGATCACGAAAGTAAAAATATTTCCTTCTATATATATATATATATATATATATATATATATATATGTGGGTCGCGGTGGTCCAGTGGGTAGAGCGTTGGACTACTGACCGAAGGGTCCCGGGTTCGATTCCCAGGCAAGGCACTCTGGGCACCTGCAGCTCCACCCAAGCTAGTTAATTTTTCGGGTACCAGATCTTCCTGGGAAACCATAATCGGCACAGGGAAAGGAACTGGCCCCCCTACCCTGATGTGTGAATATTCACACGCCGTCGAGCCTAGTACATGGGTGAGCTCTACCATCACCTACTACACCGACCTTCGGGTTGATTACTGTGTTTATGGGTTATATATATATATATATGTATATATTCACTTTCTTGGAAAAGCCACGAACGTGCACAATAAAATTCACTAAATAGTCATAGCAAACACAGAAACTAAAACACATTAAAGAGGGACTCACTAGTTCTCGAATTTTCGGTGGTGCAACCACCTTTCTCAAGAGGAATAAGGAACAGAACTGACTCTCCGAAGTCACAGAGCTCACTGGAAGGAACAGAACTCACTCTCTGAAGTCACAGAGCTCACTGAGTTCTGTTCCTAATTCCTCTTGAGAAAGGTGGTTGCACCACCGAAAATTCGAGAACTAGTGAGTCCCTCTTTAATGTGCTTTAGTTTCTGTGTTTGCTATGACTATTTAGTGAATTATATATATATATATATATATATATATATATATATACATATATATATGAACACAGATATAGATTTTTAAAACAGAAACACAAAGAAAGGACACTGACATATGTAGTTTTGACGTTTCGACGGCACGACCGCTGTCAGGTATACATATGCAAGTGACCTTTGTGTTTCTATGTTTTAAAATTTTATATTTGTGTTTTTAAACATTTTTGCGTCACCAAAGAGCGTTGTATTTCGACGATATATATATATATATATGTATAACGTGTCAGCATTCTTTTTATGTGCTCTTATATTGTCTGTTGGTGTCCAAGTTTGTTTATTCAACACTTCTGTGTTGCTTTGACGAATAAATGTAAAAAAATATTTCTTATGTAGATATACATATAAGCATATAATACACATAGAACATTCACACAAGCGGACGTGTGTGTGTCTGTATAAGTCACACAGACGTTGCATCTATCAAGAAGAAACTACGTAAGGAATACTAATATCCGCAAAACTGCATCATGGAGACATAGGCTTCTGAAACGGGTAAGAAATGAAAAATTTAAGGAAAAATTGTTTATTACGCGTTTGTTAGACCTCACCTAGAATACGCGCTTAGTGTTTGATACAGTTTTTAGAAGATATTGGACAAGGAATTAAACGGAAAGTGTTTAGTGAAGAATGGTTTTCAGGTTCCTAGGGTGTGGAGATACTAGAAGCAAGAATTATTACACTCAAGGATACATATTTTTGATGCGCACCAATTGGAAATTTACTCCATTTCAGTACACTTGAGCTTGATGTTAAACCAAAAGGGAGAATTTCACTCCTTCCTCCGTTATCACTCCGATAGGTGAGTCAATGGAAAGAAATGGTGTGGTACCATGGAAATGATCGATATTAGAAGTAATTTTTTCCATCAGCAGTTCAAAACTACAAGATTTAGAAAACTTTCTCGTAAAAATTTATATTTCTCTAATTCCAATAATAACCAATCAAAAATTACATTATCCAATAGCTGATTACGTAAAACCCCTCGTCACCCGCCGTCTAAGTAGATAATATAGAGATTCCAGGAAGGAAGTCAATTCGTACAAAAATTATTTTCCATGCATACTTATAGATTTGATCACATTAAATTTCGTCTTAATTCTGTCAAATTGCTTCATATTTTGGTACATTTAGACATTTGTGGTTTGCAGAAAATGCAGATGCAGTATCTTTAACGAAATTCCGCACTACTGTACACAGAAACGCGCGGTGCTAGTTTCAAACCTTCACCTTTAAATTCTGAGTTTCCACATTTAATTTACAATATGATAGGGATTTTATTATTTGCGTAATCTCATACTATTTTCATAATTTTATGATTGTGTATTTTCTATAAGATCATATTTCAAATGAAATTCTATAATCATTGGTAACAATCCAAGCATACGAGAGAACTAAACTAATCCCTGAAATTGTTAACTTTTACTAATTGAAATGCAATTCATCTCTATACTATGAATTAAAATAATAGTTTAATACCATGTTAATCATGAAAATAAAGTTATTACCATGTGAATGGGAAAATAAAACTTATATCAGTGGTTGATGTATAAACTACTTTTATTGGGAATCTACCGTTCATTTGAAATCGAAGGAAATTTAACTTCAATATTCCGCTAACGTTTGACCAGATAAAATAATCTTTTTGTAATGAAAAGGAAATTATTCCTTACCAAATGTTTCCAAAATTAGATTTAATAGTAGCAAATGCACCTGAATTGATGTATTAGATGGTTCAAGGCTATGTGAAATATCAACTTCTTGCACTGAGGTGTATTAGTTTATACCCACCAAAGTTATACTTCGTGCAAATATTTTCAATTCATGGTCTATCATTTAAGGCAGGTTTGAATTGACACAGACTTCACATCGCTGCATTACATAGCTTTGTCTAACAAGACACAACCTCACACTCCACATTACATTCAGTTGTTCATCATTTGAAGATATTTCTTTCCCCATTCATTTCGTCCGGCATACTTATGCATTTATCCACCAATCTTGCTTGCCTTCATACCCAATCAAAATCTACCATTCCTGTCTCCTTTGAATTTCTCCCAACAATACTTTCTCCTACTCACAGAGTAAACCGACACTTTCATTCTTTTGTTTTACTCATTTTATGTATCCATGTTACCTTTTTCAGGTCAGACTATATACAGTGTATATTATATGTATATATATATACATATATTTCCATTCACACGTACATAGAGAATGACGGAAATATGTTGAAAGTAAGACCTGCCAAACTTAAAATTTGGCCGAAATATATATAATTGTTTAATTGCATGATTAAAACTGATGAAAATCCAAAAATAGCCGGACTAAAAACTGTTACCTCATAACGTACTGTCACCATTGCTTCGTCATATCACTACAATCACTTGATCATTTACGACTGCTAATATATTGCCATTCAGAAAAATAAATATTATTCATAATTAGTCCTTTTGCATGACCAATATTTCAACCATTATATAAAATTCCAATTTTATAATCAAAAACGATCAGTTTCTAGTTCGTATCTGTCTTTCCTCATTCCGGAATATCGTCTGATGAGGACACCCGCCTTGGGGAATCATTTCTTGTCCGATTGGACGTAAACCGATATGGGACATAAGGGGGAGTTAAAGTTCTCTACCTAGGGAACTTTAGGGAATAGAGTCCTATGAGCCAAACCTGCAATGTTCTTTCTAAAGAAAACCGGTCCCGGTAGGAGTTCTTTGAAAAGAATCCATATTAGTACGAAACTTCAAAACCAGAACTTCGTCGGCTACCCTTTCTGAGGTTTCAACCGAGCAAGCTAGGCTGTACCCTTAACTTACCGGAGCTCAGCACCGGGTGCTGCGCGATTTTCCGTCAGGAAGAACGTTCTCAATACGCATAAACTCCGTCGAAAATTTTACCTGCAACGAAATGCTGCAGAAACTTGATCGTTGCAGCTAGAGAAGTAAGTATAGTTTGAAGGCTTTTTTTGGCGGATGCTGATCTTGAGAGAAATGGAAAGAGTGAAATCGACAGTGAGAAAAACCTGGAAGGGTTTGGCATGGTGGAGGGAGGAAAGAAAAGTTTTGCTGGGAAGAATTTGAAGAATGCAGGAAAATTAGAAGATGGTAATTAGGATGGGTAATGGAATGCCCAAGAGCATATTAGAGGAAAGATTGTGTGTAAGCAGTCAGTGGAAAATTATTGGAATTTAAATGGAATAAATGGAAAAAAATATGGCAAGCATGATAGTTAAGATGTTCAGTATTAAAAAACGGTATGTTTTAATGTAGATTATATCGTAAGTGGCATTTTTGCGTTTTTCACTGTCATATCTTTAGTTGCTGATGAGATTTGTAGCAGGCAATACTCAATCCTTGGAATAATCAAAAAAGTTAACCTAAAAGGTAAACTTTTCCTATTGAAATGGTGAATTGATATCTATTCTTGATGCTATTTTAGTCCTTGTTAGATGGAGTTTCAGATTTAGGTCTAGGTGAACTGTATTACATATTTCTCATTGCAAATATGCACTTTCGCAAAAACATCACCCCCCCTGATTAGGACTAGTTTGAGAAACAATTAACGTAGGTTAAAGTAACTATTGTCTTAGAAGTACCTTAGGAAAATGAGATAAATAATTTATTAAAAATTTGCTGCAATAAAAGAGACGTAAAAATAAGAAATGGAAAGCACCAACAGTCAATAAAAGAGCATAAACTCACTTTCGACGGTAAAATTCAACAAAGACTTTGATCATCAAAAAAACAGTTCTTTTACATTACACTCATGATTGTAATATGTATAATCCATCAGGTAAAATAAGATCACGTTCGAATTTCCCCTAAGAAAAGTAATTAAAATTTTTCATTTATTAGTTTTGCTATGCTGAAGGCAAGGCCATCGGTGACAGTAATCAGACTCTATTGAAATTAAATTCGAATAATTGTAATTTATTACAAGCGCCAATCTAATCAAACCGATTTCTAAATTGCCATCCATTTAAAAGTATACTAATCTTTCTCTGCACGCCTGAACTAAAGAATCAGTTTTTTCTCCTACTTACATTGAAATTATTAATATTGGTCTTCCGATTTAGGGTAGCTGTTCAATAGACCCATGGATGATTGGACCCACCCCGATTTTCCAAAAACCCTGACCGACATCAAACAAAATATCCTTAGAACTCATGCAACACATTACGACAAATCATTCCTTAACCCTGCGTACTTTCTACATGTTTTAATTCCTTCTAAAATCCCTGTTATCTTCCACTATTTACCTCGATGTACAGGAATCAGCTGCTCAATTGCCATATTCACCAATAAATTGCCTGTCCTACTTTGATAAAACATACAAATGAATGATTCTCCATTAGTTCCTACTTGTAACCCCATACTGGACCATTCACTACGTGTGCAGTGAATGATAGCATAACGCGAGAAAATATGATGACTTAAATGTTATTTTTTGATATGCTAAGCACTTTATGTTTATGCAAGAAAACGCATCCTGATTATTCTCCAAGAAGCTGCTTAGAGCTTTCACGAAGCAAATGTATATCTTAGATGAAGCTCAATCCGAATGGATATTCTCCTGGGAGAACCCTAGCTTCCACTGAGGTTTGGAAGGGGGTCGGTTGTACTATCTTATTAGAACATGGTGAGATGCATTCATGTATCACATCCCTAGAGGAATCCTACCTGTAGGTTTATTTTTTAAAGATTTTTTAAACAAAACGAACTACACAATCATACTTTGATTGCGAGGATACAACAATGTGGAAATGCGTAATTATGTCTTATATTTTAAAATTTCAATAAAAAATCAACGATGTTCTGATGTTCTTTGCCGGTATAGTTTTATAAATACGTGTAGTGTTAATCGGTTGTCTGAGTTGGTACGGTCTCGAGTGTAAAGACCATAATTGAAGGAAAATTACGGGAAATATACTTTGGTAAGGGATTGATGAAATCAACGCTATTAGCAATGAGGGAATTAAAGAGCTTGCTAAGAAAGTGGAATGTTTTGAAATATAGTATTGCCATAAACGACGGCTCAAATTCGTATCCCTGGAGGAAAATATAGAAGAAATATTTAAGGTTACATTTATAACCATTTCATCGGTATTTCAATCCTAACATAGGTTTTATGCAGCCTTTCATTCCTCTCTGTTTAGTGTTAATTCCTCATCACCCACTGATAGCTTCTCTGTTTTACCTTTCCCTTAATTTTTCATATGTCATTGTCTCTTTATCTTCCTCACGGTATATTTCCCACAAATCTCTTCCCTTCTGTTATATTTCTAACCTTTCTAATTGTGCCTCAAGGTGTGTCTAATCTGTCTTTTCTTTTCTGTAGAGTTTGCTCCACATGGCTTTTTCCTCTTTTGATCTTCTATATACTTCCTTGTTCTTCTCTTTGCACGTCAAGAAAAATTTCAACATTCAACTCCAGCATCATGTTTCAAAGGCTTTCATTCTTCTATGGTTTTCCAATGTTCCATGTGTCTAATCGGTGGAGTATCGTGCTTCATACCACCTTTTTTATGAACTGCTTCCTGGTTTGCAACCTCAGGTGAATTTACAGTGGACATAATGGAAAATATTTTTATATCTCGTGCATTTATCTAAGAGAAAAACATATGTTGCATGCTTACGGAGGTTAAAAGAAGAAAACTAATTGGACGTATGTTGAGAGATGACAATTCTCTGAAGGCCAAAATTTAAGACGACGGAGAGGAAGAAAATCGCGGAGGAAGGACAAGGATGGATTACGAGTAGCAAGTGATGAACGACGTCTGCGCTAACAATTGTTATGAAGGAATTAAGAGATTAGATTGACAGGTGACAGCATAGACATCCCAGAAGAGCTTCCACATAGCAATTTTCGGATTGATTACCCCTGATGGCGGACGAACATTGAATTGAAGAGAAACAGACTCGGGAAAAAATAGCAGCACTTCGCCCCGGATTCGATCGATTTATCTCCGTGGTTTGAGGGAGGAGGAGATGTGAGAGGTGTATGGGGACTGACCGCGTTTGAACAGCCGCTCGGCTTCCGTCGCAGATCTCCACCATCGGACATTTCTCCCTTTTCCGGAATCATCCCGCTCCTCCCCTGCCATTCCCTTCCATCCCTCTGAGGTGAACGAGGGCGTGCGGGAGGGACCATAAATATCTCCACTCGGTTTCTGCATCGGGGGACTCTTGGACGGCGGTAGATCTATCCCTACACCGCTCGGACTAGTACAATCACGCGACGGAAATCGATGGTTTCCCTGAATATTTCTCTTCATCTTATAAAAAGTTATAACCTTGATCTCTTTGACGTGATGTCATAAGCGCGATGATTTATGACCTTAATCAAGGATATCACCTCTTTTATTTGAAACAATAATTTTACTGGATAAAGAAGCTTTTACAAGGAGAAAGAAAGTGATAATAGAGAGAGTAAATGTGATAGGAAATGATTTGCAAAAAACCGTGATTTGGACCCTGTTTTTTAAGGCTTGGTAACTTAGTATCTATAAATAGTTAATACGAGGTAACATACGATAAGTTAATATCGTAATCATAGCCATTGATTAGGAAATTACCTACGGATTAGGAGAAGGATGGAAAAGGTATATCTTTTAAATTGTTTGTGATCTTGCAATTTTGCGAGTTGGTCTATGGCTACAATTATTGACTTTTACTGCTATAAGATGGCAGAAGTAGTGGAAGTAGTAGGGGTAGTAGTTTTTTTGGTAAAAATTTCATAACTATGACGTTATTATTGATGTCAATAATGACAACAAACTTTGGAAAGCCACCCTGAAGATGTTTAACTAATATCTCATAAAAATGTGTTTTAACATACAAAACATAACTCTCTCGCATTTAGATTCACCTAATAATTATTTTATTGAAATTTTGTATCTACTGGCCAACATATTCGTCCGTAACCCAGACATTCACAAGGACCTCTAAATGCCGAACCTATCAACCAACCTAAGAGACCTAGCCCTTGTCATTTCAGCATGCAATAGGAAATACTGGCAACCCTCTCATAGAACCTTAAGGGACTATTCTGATAATCCCCATTTCAAATAAAAACGCGCAAAAACAAGTCTAAATGAATCCTAATAATCACCAAATATAAAATTGACATCAGCTGCACTTATATATGCTCGTTTGCTTAATTTCGCCCTTAAGCCACCTAAACCACTTAGCCTCAGCCCTTAAGCCACACAACCGTTTATCAGAATAGCTGGGATTCGGTATAAAATGCGATTAACGGCGCAGTAAGGTAAGCATCAGTCAGTCAGTCACAACTGCAGGTATTTTCAAGTATCAATGACCGATGTTTGGATATCAGGTACAAGAGTATCATACGTTCTTAGTAAAGAGTAATTTTGGGCACAACTGAGATGGATTAAGTTTAATTGTTATTTTTAGACTTATCTTCATAGTTACAATTTGGAGTAATATGTTTGTACATTTTTTCCAGGATGTCTTGACTTTTCGAAGGCCCTCATTAAAACCATTGCTCCACCTCTTGAATGACGTCATTTGTGTTGTTAAATCTTCGACCCTGCAAAGCTTATTTGAGTTCAAGGAATAAGAAATATTACTTGGGGTGAGATAGGAATTTAGCCAGATGTTACAAAATTTTGAAGCCACATCGATTTGATTGCCGGAAGCACCGTGGTCGCAATCACAGGTCGCGCTTTGTTTGATTCTGAAAAGGTGTTAGTGGTCGTGGAACCCAGCCTACTGACACCTTTGACCTGCGCAGTTCTTCGGAAATACTTTTCCACGAACTCCCGTAGCTACCCGTGATCATTTAGATGATTGGTCTATGGTCTAATAGGATAGATTTATCCAATTTCTTCACTGTAGCAGCATCGTCCGTGTGTGAATGATCTTCCACTTCATGTATCTTCTTTGAAGGACGTGTGGGCAATTTGAAAATTCTTTTTTCACAACTAGGTTACATGGCGGGCAATCGTTTCCATTAACAACCATAATTTCATCGTGGATTTGCCTTGCACTGTAACATTCAAAATGAAAGAATATAATCGCACTTTGAGCTTCAAATATTCCCATGTTGGGAGTTAATCAAATCTAAGGCTTCATGGAACAACAAAAATTAGCATTGATAGCTTATAATTTACAACATGGTGTACATGAGAATTAATTAATATATACAATAGATTTTATCCAGTTATCTCGGTTATTTCTCAGTCATATTTACTTAATAACGGTGAACCCCAATTGTACCACAAGTATGGTCGCCAGTTGTTAATAATACGTCTCTAGAGTCCAGAACGTGAAAACCTCTGGCACACATCTTGCTGTTCGACGAGTAGATTTTTTCCAAATGTTCTCCTTCACTATGTGCTTCAATAATTTCATTTCCCCTAACTTTGTATTATTTTTTCATATTATATACTGCCGATTTTTCATGTTTACACATTAGTGGTGCCTCCCCTCGCTTGCGTTCGACCTCCCTGCAAGAGAAACCTTCTCTGGACCCTCCGACCAGGCTGTAAGTAGACGGATTCATACGCGTCAAGCAGGCATGAATTCCACACGCAGGAAGGGTTGCCGACTTACAGGGGATTACCACAACCCCCCACCCTTTACAAGAAATTCGACCAAAAGTCACCGATAATTTTTAGATATTTAGCAACGCATTAATTATCCTTTTAGTTGACATTACATATTAATATCTCTTCAAACATGGTTATGGAGAAGGTGTAATCGACAGAAAGGAAAACAAACGAGGTACACGGCATGGTAAATGGAATGGGAGCAGGATTGTTGGGAGAAACCCGATGGAGACCGAAAAGATGGAAGCGGATCATTTTGATTGGCAATGGAATGTTGAAGACTGTGATAGAGAGGAGAACGTTAGGCCAATGAGGAAGAGAAATTGGTTAGACATGGAAGGAATAGATGGAAGAAGAAAGTATGCGTAATCGAGGAAGTGTTTATTGTGGTGTTGGTTGTCAAGTTGAGTTTTCTCATGAGAAGTAAAGAAATGGACTATAAAATAATAATAATATTCAATAACAACAACAGATTAGCATTCTTTGTACAACGATTTCATTTGTGACGATCGTCACGCATGAGGAAACGCTTCTTCGAATTGACTTCAGGATTTCCATAAATTGGAGAGATAGCCTTGTGAACAAGACTTGATGAGCGGCGATGGAATGTGAAAGACGGAGGAGGTATAGAAGGAGGTTTTACGATAAATTGAATAAGACGAAAACAATATTAAGCATGCTTGACGGAATTCAGTGATGCATAATATCCTGGTTTTAGGATATTAAACCATGGTTCATATTTAGAGGTCTTTGTAGGTTTTAGGGAGCTCTAGTGTTGGGTTACGTGGAAAATAAAATAGTGACTTGGAATAGACGATGGGTCTTTCAAAAACAAACCTTTGATTCGTGGACGACAGAAAATAATTAACGGATGCCCTGTTAACCGAGTTAGATAAAGATACTTCTTACCTTTCAAGTGCAGCGTTAAAATCCCCGATTGATGCATCTTGAACATCTTTTAATTAAAATCCACGAGGTGAAATATGTAAAGGTTTCTATGGTATCTTAAATTTCATGTAAAACTGAGAAAACGAAAGATAATAAATTCCAACTCAGAAATTGTAGGTTGCAGATGATATAGACCTTAAATCGAGGTCTTATTTAGCCATCATATACCAAAAATTAAAATTTTTGCCGCAGAAATTTGGCAGGCAAGATATTGGTAGTTGAAACACGTAACATTTGAAATGACAGATATTTTAGTTAACGAGAAGCTTTGAGATCATTTGTAATCTTGAGTCTTTCGATTAAGATAAGTAGACAATTTCCGTTGCCTAAAAGTGTTTCCACATCCTTTCAGGGAGTTATTTCTTCGAAAATTCTTGTTAAGCTTTTTTAGCATCTTATTTTCATTCCAACATTTTTAAAAATTTTAATTATAGATTCCACATTTTATTTAATATCCTTCCGTCTTTCTTAGCTTTCAGGGTTATTAGTTCTTTCAATATTTTCAGAAATAACTTCTTCTCCTCAGAATGTTTCCCATTATTTACTCCTACTCTTCAATAAATACTTCCAGCAGACCTCTCTTTTGGCATTACTATTTAAACAGTTTTCTAATCATTCTCTGAACGCATATATTGAATGCATTAAGTCTATTCTCATTGCCCTCCTCCAATAATAAGTATTCAAAATGTGCAACGGAAGCCGTTGTTTTAAAAATAAAAATGTTCAAATTATTTTCTAAAAAAATATATATATGTAATATGTTTGTGTATTTATACAATATAATCTATATTATATAATATTATATATTTTATTTTCGTTTATTATGTTGTTATAGGTATACACAAACACGTACACCTAAGAGAAGTCAGAAAGCTCCAACTATCTTAAATGTGAATGTCTTTTTCCGTGATTTTGAAGAACGTATATCGTGACACAAAAGTGTTATATATATATATATATATATATATATATATATATATACACATACACACACACATATATATATATATTACTAAACCGACCTTCGGATTGATTACTGTGTTTATGGTTATATATATATTATGCCACCCTATATATATACATTATGCCACCCTTGTATATGTGTCAGATTTTATACATAAAAATATTATTTCACACATAGAAATATATAAAAAGGAAAGGGGATAGGAAAACACATAAAAGACGAACACAGGACTTCCGGATAAGGAAATATTTTTACATTTGTGATTTGCTCAAATCCGCCTTCCCCACCTTTCCTGTGTTCGTCTTTTACGTGTTTTCCTATCCCCTTCCTTACCTATATATTTCTATGTATGAAATAATATTTGTTCGCCGTATGGCGGGAGTTCGTGTTTGAATATTTATATATATAAAAACAAGTGTTACAGGGTTCGTCCGGAAAATAAGTGTACTGAGCTCAGGGAAAAAAATTATCGGCATCATCGGGAACCTCTCGAAGACACGTCGTCACGGCCTCTTTGACGGCGTCCAAAGTCCCGTATCGCGTTCCTTTCAAACTCCTCTTTATCTTCGGGAACGGAAAGAATTCCGGTGGTGCCAAGTCCGGGCTGTAGGGCGGGTGCGGCAGCGTTGCCACGCCGTGCTTGGCCAAGAAGTCCGACACGACAAGCGCGGTGTGAGACGGCGCATTGCCGTGATGCAGCCGCCAGATGTTTTTGATCGCTGGCCGGACGCGGGCGACTCGTTTTCGAAGCCTGTCGAGCACTTGGACGTAAAATGCAGCATTTACAGTTTGTCGTTCAGGTACAAATTCGTAGTGGACGACTCCCCTTTTGTCAAAAAAGACAATGAGCATCATAAACTTATTTTCCGGACGAACCCTGTATGAATATTTATATACGTTCATAAAAATGTACAGAAATAAGATTGTCAGTTAAATATATTATCATAGCTTGAAAAATAATGACAGTTTGTTTTGAATCAGTGAAAATACGGATTATAAATGATGCAAAAGGTATTAAAAATATTTCATGGTTGCCAACATTTACTTAGTAAATTCAAATTCAAATATACTCAAATTATCTTTGACATATCATGATTATAATTAAAGGAATTTCCGAATTTCATTAAAAACCAGTCCATAGGCTTGGGACAAATCTTTCTTATTTATAGCATGAAATATATATTCCTTTATGTATGTATATTTCATATGTTTCCAGTTCTAAACAAATACATTTCAATTTTTCAACCTTCCCACGCCTGAAGCCAAACTTCAAATAGTTAACCCTCAATCACCGAGTTCTTAAATCTTAGAATGACTTGTTATTTATAATTTGGTAAAACCAGTTTTTGTAAGTAGGAAATGACAATAACTATTGGTTTGAATGAAAGTGAAGGATGATACTCAGTTGCATACGTTCAAATATCTTCTTCTACAGTTACATGCTGTGTCGAAAATAAACATTTTTATCACTTTTTTCTAAACGCACTTTTTGTTTATTGGAGCGAAATAATTCAAAACTAAAATAAAAAAAATCACAGAAATTTACTTAACGTGACTCAAATTTGATAACATAACTTTCGTGAACCGTTGTTAAATCTGAAAAGACAAATATTTAGGACACTCCGGGTTTTTTGTCGTCTGATTGAAATATTTTGCATGCTTGGGAGAACATATTGACTTAAATGAGACAATAGAGAACGTTGAACGCAGAATTCCTTCTTTTCAATTTTCAGAGTAGGTATGGAGAAATGATGAGAATTACAAACTCTTCCTCCACTACGTAATGAAAAGAAGAAAGCCTTCTGAAAATGGACTTTTTTGGAGTACGAAGACTGAGATTTTAGTGTGTGTTTGCTCCTCATGATGTAGCTTTTTTACGTAGGCTCCAACCAAACCTTACTTAAATATTTCCCATCGAACTCTGGTCGACTTTTGAAAGCTTTACATTAGCAAGGCTCGTATCGCGGCTCGTTAATGTAACAGGAGTTGAAAAGAAAACCTTGAGGGGACTTTTGTCTCTCTCCCTCTCTCTCAGACGTAATTAGTGAAGTGGCTTTTGTGTCAAGGAAGTTCCTCTCCTGTTATGCCTCGGAAAACATCTTCCTGCATCAAGACGTAAACTTTTCTAGCTCTTCATCTTATTTTGCTCGAAAAAGAATTCATTCTCCCAGAGAGGTTTTGCGTACGGGAGGCAAATTGGGTGGCGTCCGTCCATTTTGGTTCCAAATGTACTTCCCACAATATATATGTGTATATAAAATACATATATATTGTATATTTTTAAAAATGAAACACTGATATATTTCTCTCTCTCTTATATATATAAATATATATTTTTATACGTGTATATATATATATATATATATATATATATCGATGATACGGAAGCACTCACGGGAGCAATATAACTTTTGGACGGCACAATAGAACACAGAGTAAAGCACATAACACGTAAAAGAACACATTGAAGATTATTTGAGCTTTCGGCCTACTCCGAGGCATTCTTTAGGTCAGACTCTGTACGAGTCTGTTATAATATAATTATTATAGCAGCCTTTCAACCTAATCTACCACTAGTTTCTATCCTAAGTTAATCTTGATTCCTAACCATCAATTTTACCACTAAACAAAAGTTGGCGTTTGAAGTATATGCTTTAAAAAACAGAAATTGCCATTAATGTTGGCCAAGAAAGTTAAAACATTGTTCAGGAATATTTTCAACCAAAGAATTGGCAAGAAGTTTCATTTTAAAATGAACTTTTATTGAGGTCATGCTATGGAGTCACACAGTTTTAACACATTTAAATTCACGATTTTGGACTCTTTTTATCATTAAATAATTCCTAGTTACTAGAATATAATAAATATTACATAATTTCGGGCAGTGTGCTGGTTTTTAAGGTAGTTGTACATGTATTTCCTTTAAAAACTATCTTTATTTCATTTAATTACAATGTTGAGTAAACCAACAGATTTTTGTGGAGGCCTGTTCTCGTAGAAATTCCTTTCATAGCCTTTTTGTGAAGTTTTCCCATTCTATGATGAAATTTATCTGAAAAAATATCGCATAGGTATCTTGTGAATTTGTGAAACCACAACAGAAACAGAAGAGAGTAATGTATTCCCAATACAACAAAAATATAAGTGGTTTTTTTCCAAAAAAAAATCAACTGGATTGATGGTAACTCGTCCGGGAAATGTTTCCCATGGTATTTTTTCTATTAAAAAACTAGCGCAAAAACTTTATAAAAATTATTTTTTGGTTGAATTTTATAAATGTTATTTCCTGCAAGCAAGTATTAATTAAAGGCTCCCTGAGTTTTCAAGCTACTTTTGAAAACGAAAAACATTAGATATTGATACCGAGATGTTTTTATGGCTTTAATTAGGGATATTGTTCGAATGTATTTGAATTAGCCTTAAACTTTAGTACCTCCAGGCCTATTACTGCAAAAATAAAACTTTTAACAATTTTATTTATATTAATATTCAGAGATTGTATGGACGGGGAAGAAATAAAGAATACTCTTTCCTTTTTATCCGTACATATTTAATTTATTACGCGCAAAACGCAGCCCAAATTAATTGGCTACGATAACATTTTCACTAATTGCTCGTATTTTTCCCCAAAATGATTTTCTAGTCCCCAAGAAAATCTTTTTTTTTCTACCAAAACCTCCCACGTCATGGAAGAAGAAAAAGTGTAACAAAACGTTTAACAGCCAATTATTTTTGTGATCCAGAGATTTATATTATTTACGCGACGTCATTCCTGGCCCATCAATTCGTCTGCGACTTGCGCCAAAGGAACACGACGCTGCGACTCTATTCCGACGCTTTGACGGACCATTGCAAAATGGCAATCAACACGTCGTTGGAGGTCAGGCTATGATCGAGACGTATGGTCTGTCGGCTCCACCACCACCTTTGCTCGATTCCCTCCTCTTTCCCCCCTCCCGAACACCCTTGGATGCGCGCTCGAATGAAAGATCGATCAAGAAAGGGATGCTGGACTCCCACGCTGGAGTGGGGGGAGGGAGGAGTATTTTATGTCCCGCCATCAAAAGGGAAGGGACGACGTGAACGATGCGCGAAGTGGATAATGGGAGAAATTACACCAAAGTGACGGAAGCAAAAGGGGCGTGGCACTCCGTTTGAATAGTTTGCGGGGCTACTGACCGAAGGGTTCCGAGTTCGATTGCCGTGTTATGCCTATGGAAATCTTTCAACTCGATAGTGTTATATTCCATGCATCAGATGCTCCCGTGAAAACACATATGACATCTTCTGATTCATGGCTGCGGTTGGTGGATGCAGAAAAGGGATAAAATGATAATTCGGCTCCATTCGCAAGTCTCTAAGTAAGGTTCAGTTTAGGGAGTAACTCAGTGAAAATGTTTCATGCTCCGCGAGTTTGGTGATAAACTAAATTTTAACTAATTTTACTGTTATATTCCACGAAGATGGCTTCCTTACGGCGAAGCATCATCAAGCGATGATGATGTAAGGTCCCAAAGAAAATACAGTCGTGAAAAAGTATTGAGGAACTTGCAGAGTAATGCCAAAATTGTAATTTACACAACACTAGAGCAGCAATACGTGTCCTCAGGGAAGATTTTGGAAACATTTTGTGTGATTCCGGCTGGCAAAGAAATTCCCGAATGTTTGATGATATGAGTATATTCACTCTTGATTGAAGTCTCAATGTACCGGACACTAATCAAGAAAAAAACCCGGTAAAGCCATTAAATACCCACCCTTTACCTAATGGACCCTCCATACACAATTACTTCGAACTTCATTTTCCTTCTTTAATCCATGAATAATTTTGACCTTCGTTTGCAGTGACTTAGAGGATATCTTCGGGTAATGATTTTAGACCACAGAGGTCAAACATAGAATGATAATATATCGATAAGTTTATTTTAGGTCAAGGCGTATGGCATGGCGAGATGAAGAATATAAAAGCATGCTATTTCAAATAAGGTAGTATGAATTGTTAACAAACCCGAAGGAACTATTTAGCGGTTTGTGAAAAAGTGAAATTTTCTGATGGATTTATTTGTATTAGTGAGAATGATGAGTGTGAATTGCGGTGTCACGTCGTGTCATGTTAAGTGAGGCATATAAATAATGCTGTGATTTATGTGTCCATCTTATACCTACCGTATTAAAAATCCTCTGGGGTAATCCTTTAGAGGAAGAAACAAAAAAATATTACTAGAGGCAGTCAAATGAAAACGTAACACCCACTATAACACAGAGCGGCTAAAAACTAGACGCTAGCTTTGTACGTATCAATACTGCCATCGCTGTGATAGGAGAATTGACAACTCACACGCGCACGTAGTTGTTGGAGTATGTCCTTGTTGCTTCAGGGACTGGTTGTTGTAGCGGTTGTTCGATTTACTTTTGATTGCCCTTAATACATTTTCCCCTGAATATTCCATGAATAAAGATTCTTAAGAAAAAATAAACAAAACAACCCAGACTATGGAAAAATGAGTAAACATTATCCCTCATACAATAAATGGCACAATTGTTACGATTGACAGTATGCAGATAAGACTGAAAATCAAAAAACGCAGGTAAATAACCTTTATGAATTTCTTAAGTTTCAATTTTAATTTTGGCATCCATTTTTAAATATTAAAATATATTTCGTGTTCATTCTAGAAAAATAGAATGCGTTAAATGAGCTATGTTTTCCTTTCTCTATTAATTTAATTGACGCACTAATGGAGATAACACACAAGGCTATTTATATTTTTTATTGCTTTTATATGAAGCGTAGTTTTCATACGGTCCGGAAAGATGGTCGTTGAAGTAAGATGATAAGCGTAGTTGAAGGTTTTTGAGACATGGATGTGGAGAAGGTGAAATGGACAGAAAGGGAAACGAATGAGGAAGTGCTGGATAGTGAAAGAGGGGAGGTGATTGTCAAGACAAATCCAAAATAGGCAGGAAAGATGCATGAGAGCCTTTTGATTGGCAATGTCAGGTTGGAGACCTTAATAGAGAAGATAAGGTTAGGCAAGCGAGAAAAAGGAAGTCATGTCGAAAGAAATAAAAGGAAGGAGAAAATATGAGGAATTGAGGTAGTGATTAAGGTAGTGTATATCATGTAGTAAGGTAGTATAGATCATGTTAAGCCATGCTTAGAAACGTCACAGATTAATTTTTATATCCATTTAAACCGTACCTTCAACGGTGGACTACGGTAGATAATTTAGTAACTTGAATTTCACGTTGATCGCTTTTGTTGTGTTATTTACCCAATAAATGTATCTCCATATTATTATTATTATTAGATAATCTGCCGGTTAAGGTAGGTTTTTGGATGGACACAACTATCAAATAAACATTTAGTAACTCCAAACAAAACCCAATACAGCAACCTACTCTACATTAGATCCCTCTTCATCTCTGTGTACTTCCTTCCTCCCTTCATCCCGTCCAACATCCCTATCCTGTTCCTGCCCTTTCCTCGCTTGCCCAATATTCTCCCCTCTATTACCATCTTCAACATTCCACTACCGCTCGATACGCCTTTCATCCATTTTTCCTGCCTCCATAGGATTTCTCTCAACATACTCCTCTCCTCACCCACCATCTCCAGTACTTCCTCATTTGTTTTCCTTTCGGTCCATTTCACCTTCTACATTCTTCTCCACACCCACATTTCAAAAGCCTCCAATCTACGTCTATCCTCCTGCTTCAGTGACCACGTTTCCGCGCCGTACATAGCTACGCTCCATATCAGAGTTATTAGGAGTCTTGTGGGGTTTGTTGAGAGAAATCCTATGGAGGCAGGAAAAATGGATGAAAGGCGTATTGAGCGGTAGTGGAATGTTGAAGAAGGTAATAGAGGGGAGAATGTTGGGCAAGCGAGGAAAGGGCAGGAACAGGATAGGGATGTTGGACCATACTATTAGGGAAAGGGATTATTGCCACTGTCGGCAAAATATATTATTGAGAATGACTTAGAAATATCAGGCATTTTCCTATGGGAATTCATGGTCTATTTGTCACAAGAAGGTTGTCGTCGATTTTCCTCGTGGTTCAGTAATGAAATCAGGCTCAACGCATAAGATCTCTTCTCTTTCTAATTTTAACAATTCGTCGAATGAATTGATGTATAAAGTAAAACATTTTAAATCAATTGTTCAGTAAGATTCAGAAGCTTCAGTAACAACAACGCACTGGAGTAATATTTAGTGTGAGTAGTTGAGGATGAAGAGGGTACTTTAATCGTTGAAACCATCTGACAGCAAATGGAAATGGAAATAACAGTCAAGATAAAGGGCCAGGGTGAAGGTTACTTTCCTCCTGATTGCTTTTTCTACAGGCACCCTTGTAATTTTAAGGACATTTTCGACGGTTCTCGCGTCGTATCATCATGGACTTTTAAAGCAATACCATACGTCCCAATTAATGTTTGTCCTACTAATTTATCTTCATCAGATCCTCATACTTTCACACCTCTGAGTTGCCATATCTGTTAAGTGGCCTTCCTCTTCACACCTTGCGTTATTTCTTCTATATCACGGTTTTCAACGGACATCACCGCAACACAACATCTCATGTACTTATTTTTTTCTTTGTCAAAGTATCCCACACCTAACACTTTACTCCAATTTTTTTAAATTTCTGTTTTAATATATTTATCATCCCTTAGCTGCGCGGTTAAAAAAGCTCAAATTTATTCTTCTGTGCAAACTGACAGCAATTCTGTACCAAAATTGTTGAAAGCAGTTCAGTACCACATATACAGGGTTCGTCCGGAAAATAAGTGTAATAAGCTCATTGTCTTTTTTGACAAAAGGGGAGTCGTCCACTATGAATTTGTACCTGAACGACAAACTGTAAATGCTGCATTTTACGTCCAAGTGCTCGACAGGCTTCGAAAACGAGTCGCCCGCGTCCGGCCAGCGATCAAAAACATCTGGCGGCTGCATCACGGCAATGCACCGTCTCACACCGCGCTTGTCGTGTCGGACTTCTTGGCCAAGCACGGCGTGGCAACGCTGCCGCACTCGCCCTACAGCCCGGACTTGGCACCACCGGACGTCTTTCTGTTCCCGAAGATAGAGAGGAGTTTGAAAAGAACGCGATACGGGACTTTGGACGCCGTCAAAGAGGCCGTGACGACGTGTCTTCGAGAGGTTCCCGATGGTGCCTTCGCGGGAGCGTTCCAGGGATGGGAACGCCGCTGGAACAAGTGTATCGACTCACAAGGGTCCTATTTTGAGGAATATTAGCTTAAGATATGTAAAAGTGTAATAAATTTTTTTTCCTGAGCTCAGTACACTTATTTTCTGGACGAACCCTGTACATGTATTATTTGGTGTTTTGTTCCAGCTGGTTCTCGTTTTTCTTTCCCGATTCTCTCCATCATCTGCTAGTGTCGCCTTGTCGGTTTGCCGTCTTCCTTCTCTGAGATCATCGATCATATCGGTTTTCCTTCCTAAACTTGGTCTTCCAGCATTTCTCATAAAAGAGAGTCCTCAGTCTCTAAATGTTTAATACTTGATTTTTTTCTGCTCATGTTGAGTGGTGGAACGTGAATCAGTTATCTTTATTTCCATCTCTATTATAAAAACCTCGTCTATTCCTTCATTTAATCTATTCATTTAACACAATAATATTCGAAACCACGCTTAAAAGCTCTATTTTTTATTAACCTGGAGTGATCACGACGTTTTGCTTCACTCAAACCGGAAAAAATAAGTCAAACGAAGAACTTTGTAAAATTCTTTTTTACGTCAATTCTAACGTCATATTATTGGCCAGTATGCAGACGTCTTAGCCAAGCGCCATTCTTGAGATCTGTTAAATAGAAATGATCATTTTGCATTCGCATTATTTATTAAACACCCATGTATTTCTATTTTATATTATTAGCTCAGTGTGAATGGTATATTCGATATAAATGTTCGGACATTCATATTAAAATTGAGGGATTTGATTTGCAGATAAAACATACAAAAATAAACCTAATCAATATTGGAGAATTATTATTGTTCTCCCTTTATCGTCATGAAATTCATATTGAATTTCCTTATATTTTTTATCATATGGGCATTACATTTGTTTTCCACACCCAAGTATACGCATTGGAACGGATGAGATGACAAAAATAACAGTTGGAATAGCATTTGATAAATTTGGAATAAAATATTGTCACAAGACAATTGATGCGTGTGTTTTTTCCATGAATTTTACGCTGTGAATTTATCCTAAAATGTTATCTCTTTGATGTGATTGCTGCATAGTTGATTTGAAAATTTATCTTTAAAATTTAATAGTTACTGCAAAAGAACGCTTTTTTTTCTTTTTTGAAATAAAAATGTCTTTGAAGCTCTTTAGTATTTGCAATGCAAAATTGGCATGGTTTCTACAAAAATTACATTCTGTCAGAATTGTGTAATTCTACACATGTAACAACTGATTTAAACGTACAATAGTATTATGGAGTGAGAAATAGTGCATGACTCGTTACAATTATTACAAATTACATTTCAGAGGAGATAAAATTGTATTCCACGAGAGACATCTTGTAAATGGATCAGCAGGAATATTCTTCGGGGATGTACACAATCAATTAATCAAGAGAACATGATGGACGAATTCCCTCGTGATAAATCGCGATAAAATCGGGAGCGGCCCTAGAAATTTACTGGAACGAAGAGAAAAATCTCGTCTGGCTCTTTACTATAATACTTCACGCGAATTTATATTCGTGCATGAGGGAAACCATTTTAATTAGCCAGCCTGAGTTAAAAGGGAAGGGAAAAACGAAGCTGAACGCCTCTGAGACCGTTGAAAAACACATTAGAGAAGAATACTGTCCGTATATGTCCCGTACTCTATTAGGATTTGAGGGAAGAAGCTCGCAACCTTTACACATCCCAAGACGCTTTTTGCAACGGAATGACTCCACAATAATGCGCCTGCATTCTCTTAACCGCAAAACCGTCCGAGTCTTGGCGGAGATAAGAATGCAGTCTGCACCCACGAGGTTTGCTTTCTATAAAAAGGGTTTCTTATCTCCACATTGTGCCGGGTAGGCGTTTTGTTTCAGCTCTGTATCAAGGAGTTACTCGCTGACTCCCATTCGTCGTCGTTCCCATGGATGCAGTGAATGCAGACAAACAGATGCTAATTACGAGCGTCACGAGTGTATTTTTAAAGAAGGAGAAAGGGGGAGAGAGGAAGTGCATGAATAACTCGGAGTGGGCGTCGGGAAACAAATCAAGTCTCCACGGTGGTATCCCATGGGACTTGTATTATGGGGAACGCTATCTCCGGCATGGAAGGGCTTCTTCCCCTTTTGCACCTAGACTTGGTAAACGCACAGAAGGGATTTCCCCCCATTGCATTACAAAAGGTTGAGTTCTGCAATGCAAAATAATTAGGCCACCAAAACCGCAAGGAATAATGATGTCCTCCTCGGAGTTCTCCCTCAGACTAAGGGTAGTTAAACGGGGTGTAATCCTACTATGTCGACCTGGCATCTTAGTTAATACGTTATCCTAATGCTAACGAGCCATATGTTCATAATGAATTAAAAAAGGATTCCACGAAATAAAATCCTATGAAAACTTCGTACTGTTATCGCAGTGTGGATAGAACAGCTGAAAAATGTCACATTTAGTGATTGTTGTTCATTAATTTATTTCTTTAGATATAATGGGATATTCGTGAAAAAAGACGTTCACACATCTTGCTCATTCATTCATCATTTGGTGAAAACAGTACCTGAACGTTTTATAATATGCGTGAGTCTGTATTTTATGTTATTTTTTTATTGGGTCACACCTGTGTAAATAATTTGTTGTTACGATTGGCACTTTTTCAGATTTTCCATAATCTCTAAAAGTTTTATGTATACATACTTAGTTCCTCTGTCAGCCAAGGGGTTGCAAGCATTTCTGAGTGAATTGGAGGTTCAGTGTGATAGATATGGGATGAGAATCAATATTAATAAAACAAAGGTTATGAGATTTTTCAGAAAGAAAAAGGCTAAGCTAAACATTAAAATGGGAGGGGAAAAAATAAAACAGGTAGAGCAGTTTACATATCTCGGAAGTGATTTGGACCAATACGGTCAAAAGTAGTGGGGACGTGATGAGAAGAATTGCGCTAGGCAAGGAGGCTTTCTCAAGGAGGAGGGAGTTGATGACGGGGACGTTGAGTAGGGATGTTAAGACAAGACTCGTAAAAACTCTCGGAGCGTAGCTATTTACGGCGCGGAAACGTGGTCGCTGAAACAGTAGGACAGACGTAGATTGGAGGCTTTTGAAATGTGGGTGTGGAGAAGAATTGAGAAGGTGAAATGGACCGAAAGAAAAACAAATGAGGAAGTACTGGAGATGGTGGGTGAGGAGAGTAGTATGTTGAGAGAAATCCTATGGAGGCAGGAAAAATGGATGAAAGGCGTATTGAGCAGTAGTGGAATGTTGAAGAAGGTAATAGAGGGGAGAATGTTAGGCAAACGAGGAAAGGGCAGGAACAGGATAGGGATGTTGGACGGGATGAAGGGAGGAAAGAAGTACACCGAGATGAAGAGGGACCTGATATAGATTAGTTTGCTAGGTGGGGAGTCACAAAATGTTTATTTGATAGTTGTGTCCACCCAAAAACCTGCCTTAACCGTATATTACCTAATAATAATATATATAAATATTATACACATGCGCAAAATATGATAGGCTCATAATAGATTATTGAACTTCAGTTTACGTTGAAATTAAATAAATGACTAGCTTCAGCTTAAATAAAGTGGCCTGGAGTTATTTTTCAAAGGAATTGTGTATTTTATTGCCAGGTTTATCTGAAGCGGGAACCTGGGGATTTAATTTGTGCTTCGTGATTATAAACCCAAAGAAGGATTTAATCTCGAGAGCACGTCGTCCTATTTTTTACCTTTTTTTAACGGGTACTCCACCCCTTCAAATTTTAATGTAGAGAAAATATTACTCTACCAGGTTTCAACAGTCTTGAAATATGGATTTTCCTCTTGCTGTTGGCGAATTAGAATTTATGTTTATTTTTAGTTTTACGTACGCTTTCTACTATTTATTTCAATTTATGTAAAATTAAATCTTGGTTTTTATTTTAAGGAAGAAATAGGGACTTCCCTCGCGAAGATTTAAGATGTATGGTCGAGCGAAAACGTTTGAATATCATCTCAGTCAAGGTCTCAGTTTAAGTGCATTAAAAACATGAAATAAATAATGAAAATAGAAATAAATGCATAACACCTCTTAAATGGTCGAATAGGACTATTAAAAGACCAAGGATACCCCTTAATATTTTCTTAATCTACACCTCCCCATGCACACCCTCGTGCACCACCCCTTTTACCCATAATGGATACAATTGAGTTAGGAAAAGGATTAGAATGTTGAAATGAATGAAGGAAGGAAGCATTTATGCGGAATTGAAATACAGTTGGGTGGACTGTTAGTTTTTGCCTTAGGCAAAGGTAAAAAACGTAAGAGGGTACAATCTGTGTCCATAAAAATGACGAAATTCAAAAAGGTAGACTACCAGACAATAATGAGCTCTATGCTCAGGAGATTAACATACATTGAAACAGTAAATTTAGTATTAATTCAACAATTTTCGATGCGTTTTTTAAATATTTAGATGAAATGTATTGCTTTAAATTCTTATCACAAAACGCTAATGAGTGTGTTTCATAATAACAGAGATGAACACTACTACAATTTTCCGCAGAATAAAAATGTATTCACGATCTTTTTCGATTCACTACATCATTTTTAAGTGTTATTATTTTACAATTTAACTTTTAAACACTTAGAATTAATTTAGTGCATTGAAAATAGTCGTGAAGAAATTTTTTTAGTGGAAAATTGTAGTAGTCTTCATCTCTGTTATTATGGAACAGTTCCACCACATCATATCTACATTTTATATTAGAGTGTGTTTTAGTTTTTAATTAAAATATATTGTAAAATTATCGAGAAGAGTGGATTAGCTATCTCACGCGTCAGTATTATGAGGTGATTATTTCTTAGTTTTGTACGTTAAATCAATGCAGCAGTCAATAACCATCCCACCAATTTTGTTTCAAGCATTTTTTTTCTTTCCTGCTTCCTCCAAGAGATTGGAGTAGCTGCAGATGTACTCTAAGAAGGGAAAGGGATTATTAAAAATATCTGTGTAGACTAGAACGTTGTCATTGTTTTATCCAACCCATATGTTCATCATCATCAGAATTTCAATCCTATGTTTAGTTTACTGCAGCACTCCATCCTACTCTATTTAATGTCTATTCCCTCAAACCCTGATACCTTCTCTGTTTTACGTCCTTCTTAATTTGTCCATCCTATGTACATGTCTCTTGGTCTTCCTCGTGAAATCTTCCCCACTATTTTTCTTCTATTATGTTCCCAATCAATCCATTGTGCCTCAATGTGTCCAATCCATCTACGAGTATTTCTTCTGTGCCATAGAGTTCTCCATATGGTCCCTTCCTCTTCTGCTCCTCTATATACTTCATAGTTCCTTACTTTTATTCATTTAATCTTCAGCATTCTCCTCTAATACCATTTTTCAAAGGCTTCCATTCTTCGTTGGTTCACTTTTCCAATGCTCCAAGTCTCGGAACCAAAAAGCGCCATGCTCCACACGAAAGTCTTGACGAATTGCTACTTTGTTTCCAGCTTTAGGTTTTTTGAACATAGTAATTGCCTCTTCTTCATGAATGCTTTTTTATCTTTGACTATTCTTCGCTTGATGTCGATCGAACCTCTTCAATCCCATGTTATACTAGGTACACAAAGGATTCAAGTTGCTCTAGTTTCACCCCCGGAATTGTGATATCTGCGTTCAGCTTCTCTTTTCCACACACAAGGATTTTCGTTTCTTCTTGTTGATGTTCACCAAGAAGAAAACGAAACCCTTGTATTACTGCAATTTATTTTAACTATCACATCCTCACACATGAGTAGAGTAGTATTTAGCACTAAGATACCGCACGTAACAATTGAACGTAAAGTGAACGTAGCAATTGGTAACATTACTTCCGTTACTTGAAAATAAATTACAAAGAAAACTTTAATTTAGGATTTTGTTTGCGTAGTAGGAAATCACTCCTTTCCACACACCTCAGCGGTGACTTTTATAGTACAATGCAGATGCTGAATTTCATCGTTGAGCTTGAATTGCTGCATAATAGGAGGGTGACAATCTTAAATACGATATTGTATGCCATCGTTACAAGGTAGTTTGAAGAGAAAGTTTTATTTAATATACTTCGCACACAGTTTGGAATGACGCAAATTCTACAAAAGAAGCCTAAAATTTATGGTTCAAATATGTATAGTTAACGATATATAATGAAATAAAACCTTACCGCGATATACTTTTTTCTATGATTGAGTTTGTCTGGAAAATATTGACAAAAAATGATTTTAGCTTAGCGCAATTTAAATTACTTTGTCATATTATTTACTAGGGTTTTTTTGCCAAAATTTAACTCTGATAATTTCAGCCAAACACCTGAAAAAATATTTTATGATATTAATTACAATGTTGGAAAATTAATGACCGTTAGAATATTTGGTTTATATTGCACCAAGAATATTTTATGTTTTCCAAAAATATGCCAAAAAACTCCAAAACACAAAAGAAATCAACGGTGGTCCTTTGAATTTTGTCATTAGCATAGCTGTTTGATGACGCGCCATGCATTCCTTCATCATTTTGGGTTAACGCGTTGCCTGCTGAATTGAAATCCTTGGGATACCATTCGTGCCAGTGCAGCTTCACCGTCACATTCCAATCCTGGAACTGGAGCGTGCACAGTGCTAGCAACATCTTCCCATTCCAAACTTACCGGTCCGGCGCATACTGATGTTAATTAGTAGCCGATATCTCTCCATTACTGTGGATCCCATTTAAATGACGCGACTGGTGAACTTTGAATAATGCAAGGGAAGGTTTCCGCAACAACAGATATCTTTCTCACTTGCGTCATCACGCGCGTGCGCCGGTTTTGGAATGCTCGCGGCTTGGTTTCCTGGGAGAATAATTCCATTGTTTTTTTTATTTGTACTCTATCGAAAATATTATCTCCCACACTAACAGCACACAGCTTGTGAAATTCTAACATTTTTTGACCCCCCCCCCTTACCCTCACCCAAGGTTTCGTGAGCGGATGGAGGTGGAAAGAGGGAGGAAAAGGCAATGTGATCCCTCCCCCTCGTAACTCGTGCATTTATACATGAGACGGCGCTTAGTCATGAGCGTGGGAAAACAAACGACGGGATGGAAAGCTACCGAGAGAGAAAGGCGCGAGTTTGGGGATGGGTGGAGAAAAATAAGAGATAGGAGGAAGGGGGTGAGGAGGAAGTGTCTGGAGGGTAGAGGGGTGGGAGGGAGTTAGGAAGGAGGAGTACGAAAGGAGGAAGAGATATGGGATTACTTGGTGATACTATAAAACAAAAAAAAATATGATATGAAAGTTTCGAAGAAATAGCTCTGTGGGAGAGAGTTCCTGTGGGGGAAATTTAGCGGGAATGAAGCTAGGCGTTGGGGGATGGAGAGGAAAGGGAAGGTCTCGGGTTGCGTACAAGACAGCGGGGTAGGGAGAGTATGAGACGCAATGATGACGGCGGGAAAGGGAAAAAATGAATGGCTTAAGGGCGGGGTAAAATTGAATATTAGCAAAAGCCCGAGGAAGATGGATGGGAAAAGCGGGAGAAAGAGGGGGAGGGAAGAGGAAAAAAAATATTGAGGTGAGAGAGAGGGGATCGGGGAGGAGATTTTTTTTTAGAGTTTTGAGGGAGGAGGAAGGACGGAGGCGATGCGGAATTAGGGATTGGGTAAGGAGACCGATTAGGGCCAGGAAGTTCGAGTAAAAGAAATTCGCATTCGCGAAAGGATTAGGGGGAAATGATTTGGTTTCCCTGAAGGGGGTTTGTCGGATTTTAGGCGAAAGGATGGGAGAGAGAAAAAATTTATTGCGTGCCAACGTAAAAAAAATACAAGTATAAATTTAGCTCAGATAATGGTACGGTAATAGGAAGTACTAGGAATGGTATAGTAAGAAACATATTTTTGGGGAGAAATCCAGAGGAGACCTTAAAAGTCGATGCAGAACAATTTGATTGGTTATTAAAAGGAAAAGACAAGCGATACACTGAGATCGGATTGATGGATTAGGTTAGTGTTAATGGCCTCATTTTCCTAGGACTCGGGTTCGAATCTTGGAAGTGGCAGATTTTCCTTCATTACTGTCACAATGCTTACTTTGTGGTGCTATATGAAGGAAACTTCAGCTGGAGTACGCCTTCCGTCGGATGCGAAGTTAAACTGTGAAACCATAGGCGCCTTGCTTATAAAGTAGTCCAATGCCGGAGCTGAGTCTTTCTCACTTCCTTCTTCCATTCTCCGTGCATCATATCTCCACCCAATTATCTACCCATCCTTATTGGCGGAAGCCTCATTCAAGTAGCTACTTCTACTGCCGTGGTACAAGAGTAAATTTAGTCAAGCGAACCAGGACGAGGATAGGAATGGGCATGTTTGAATGGTTTGAGGGCAAGAAGGGAAAAATCGGAATTCAATTCGAACTTATTTTAGTATTAGTTTTAGACTTGTGCCATGTTAGGTTCAGTAAAGAAATTTAAGTGTAATTGGTCTGTTTCACCATCGTAAACTTATCTTAAAAAGTAAACTGCATTAACTATGATAATTGTAAGATTCGGAGATAGGTTAGCGCCAATATGAGTCAATACATCCAACTTGGTTCCAATTATCACGTGTATTAACAGTGATATTAGCAAACGGAGGAGGTCATGCCCATCACCAGGCCCGAGTGCACGTAGCTATATGTATCCAGGACAAACAGCAAAACCAATTTTTCTCACGTGCCATTCCGCCCATCAAATAGTCTTGCCTATCCGCGGGGAAGCATTAGGTATTCCTCCTCCGTGACGTCACTTGGCAGAAAACTCTACCTGAACGCCAAAGTTATACACGCACTTGTAGGCTAACGTGTGTTACAAGTAGTCTCGTTAGAGAGCTATAGAGATAATAAAGGAAAACCATCCCTACCGCATGAAGAATTAACAACGACATACGATTTTACGTGAGGGATGAAGTAGTGGTAAGTAAGGCGGCAGAACAACAGTTTTCAGAATACAGATAACTAATTATAATAAATAATTAATAATAATGACAGGCATGAGAAAGCAAAGTGTTTGCTTAATGGAAATACTTCTTCAAATTTTTTTCTGCTGTGGCTTTTATGGCATGGAAGGGATAGGATAGGTGTGTAGGTTGGAGGTTTTACACACTTGGCTTCGGCGGAGATGGGAGAAAAAAAGTTGGACTGAGAGGCATACGGACAAATAGGATATAAATATGAAGAGGGAAAATCAGAAGAAGGTAGACAAATTGGATGGAGGAAATATTGAAGGGTAGGGTAATATTGGAGACTACTGAGAGACGGGATAACGTTGCCCGAGCCACAAGGAGAAAAGAAGAAAATTGAGTTTTTAGACAGCATGAAGGCAGGAAGAAGTTACCAAGAAATGACAAAGGAAATGAGCTTGAGAAGAGTATGGGGAATTACCTTCAGGATTGAAAAGTAGAAATTCGTTTTTGGACATGAAATCCAATGAATTTGGACATGGATCTCAACATGAAAATTATTTTCGCTCGTTTTTAGGTAGTTATATCTTTTAGACTGGCCTAAATAGCAAAGTGTATGAGAATATTTTATTTCCGAAGGGATTTTTTAAAAGTTTTGAGTGTCATTATCCAGATTGTTTGTGAGATCTGACATCATCTATTAACTTAAGAATATCGCATCAAAATGTTTTATGTTCACGGAATCTTAAATTAATCAATCTTTCCTTAGTTATATTTAAATGGAAATCATTAAAGCAAAGACATAAGACAAAACATGATTGCGTTTTCCTTTATGAAACTGATTGGGAGTTAATTTATTAATTAAATATATACATTGCAAGAATTAATCGTTTAGTTTCAATGTATATTTATTTAAATAACAAAAAAATGTTATTTTATATTTTTTTAGATTTATTTAATTGGGCAATGATATACGATCTACTAAGACATCTCCTATTAATTGCAATGACAGACAATAAGAAAGGATCATATGCATACAAGGCTTAAGTTAACAAAGTGATATTTCACCAATGTTAAAAGTTGTATGGTAGAGCGGTAACATATTAATGCTAAAGTAGTGAACTTACTAGTAACACAAATGGATATTTTATCTACGAACAACTTTGATTCATTTACCACACCTCTTCCGACGCATACATTTGGGCGTTACCCATTCTCGCGTCCTCTCCTAGATGAAATTTGTGGAAAATATGCGGAAAGGTTAGCAAAAAATTAGGATTGATTAAAAGGGTATTGAGGAAATATAACAAAAAGATTAAAGGGAAATGTTATCTTTCGCTGGTTAGGCCTCATTCGTAATACGCTCTTAGCATATAAGATCCTCATGAAACATTATTAATTGCCGAATCAGATCGCCTACAGCGTTGAATAAGGAGATTTTTAAAACGTTGTTATGATAAACTTTGTAGCGTATCAATATTAGTAGAGGAACTTTATTAGAAATACTAAGGAGGAAGAGTCTGGAATCACTCACGGAGCTAAGGTTAAGCTACATATTAAATTCCTAACATAAATGGGAGGGAAGTATCCTTAGCGATGATGTTGGAAATTTTTTATAAGCCCCATCCTCCTACGGCAGGAGATCCTTCGACTAAAATCATTTTTGACTCGAATAGGATGTAGTACATGGTAACCGGTCGTGCAATAAATCAATACCCAATTGAGAAGTGCTATTATTTCGTCATTATTATGTTCGAATTCCACCACATCTCGCCAGAATCTACCAAATTATTTTCACTATTTGTTCTTGACCCTCCGTAATGTATTATAAATTTCGAATCATTGTTTTACGCAGGTGTTCTTAAAATGTACAATCACGACTATCCTAGTAAGATTAGCAATATGATGGCTTAGTCTTATTAAGACTCCTCCACTGTTGCGGATTGATCCGATCAGGCATTTTATCTACGAAAAATTACCAAAACTAAGGCTGACATACTTAACTCTGTTCTGTTCCTAATTCCTCTTGAGAAAGGTGGTTGGACCACCGAAAATTCGAGAACCAGTGAGTTTTTCCTCTTTTGTGTTTTGGTTTCTGTGTTTGTTATGACTTATCAGTGAATTTATATATATATATATATATATATATATATATATATATATATATATATATATATATGTATATATAGATGATGCGGAAGTACTCACGAGAGCAATATAACTTTTGGACGGCACAATAGAATACAGAATAAAACAGATAACACGTAAAAGGACACTCACACTGTAGATGATTTGATCTTTCGGCCTACTCCGAGGCCTTCTTCAGGTCAGACTCTGACCTGAAGAAGGCCTCGGAGTAGGCCGAAAGATCAAATCATCTACAGTGTGAGTGTCCTTTTACGTGTTATCTGTTTTATTCTGTATTCTATTGTGCCGTCCAAAAGTTATATATATATATATATATATATATATATATATATATATATGTAAAAAGGCATAAATGTATATATATTCGAACACACATACACATGCATACAACTAGTCCTTGTATATATGTGAGTATACATACATAAAACGCTTTCAAAAAGGAAGTTATGTTGCTGCACCCTGTATATACACATATATGCTTGGCCCTTTTGCGTGGTGGGTGATAAGGTCAGAGAAGGGGGAAGAGAGGCGCGGGGGGAGAAATGAAACCGGCGGATGTGTTTCACAAGATAAGAAGAGAAAGGAGGTAGTAGTAGCAGGCACACCGAGGAAGGAGCAGACATGTTACTTGTGAAGAAATTGAGTCGGGCGGGCCAGAAGGGAACCGTTGGTGGTTGTTAGGTCGGAGGGAGAGTGGGTGAAAGAGAGAGGGATGGGGCGGAGATAAAGGAGGAGGAAAGGGAGGCGAGGGAGTATGGGAATTAGTGAGGGGAGTGCGCGTCTGTGAGAAGGAGGAGAAGGAAGAAGAGGATTAAGGGAAAGGAAGAGGAGGAGAACGGGGGGAAGAAGAAAGTGCTTTGGAGAGGAAACAACATTGGGAGGCCTGCGCGGGAGAAAAGAAGAGATAAAAGAGAGAGCCTTGTGTGCGAGGGGGAGAAGGGATGTTGGGGGGGGGGGAAAGAGGTTTCGTGGTGGAAATGGAGAATATGGACCGCAGTGTTCGCTTTGGTTTCTTCCCTTATATTTCGGGGAATTAACGCATGGAGGAGGAGGAGGAAGATGGTTGAAGAAGGTAGATTTGGGAATGGAGGAAGTTTCGGAAATGCAACTCGATTGAGCGAGAACAGCTAAAGGGAAGAGGAAATTGGGTATTAGAAAGGAGGGGCGAGAATGAAGTAGGAGGGAAGATGATGGGACGGGTAGATAATCAGGTGGAATGAGGTAAGTTGCTAGGGAGACAAAAACTTCTCTCGGCCGAAAAGGAAGAGAATATCTATACACTAAAGATCCACTCCATGTATATTTCTCATCATGGTTTGGACACCAGTGAGAACGCTAGTGAGTCCATACAAATGTGAGTGAAGTACCTCACACCATAAGAATTTTTACCTTTGTCATCTCTTAAGCTCATCAAAGAGCTGTTCTCATTCATGTCTCTCTAATCATCTCGCATTGAGTACTTCATAACTATCTATAGTTCGTTACTTACCGATGTACCGCAGAAATTCAACGGGGGACATTACAACGAATAGACTTAATGAGCACAATTCATCCATTCAAAAAATTCTATCTAATTAGGTAGGTTTTGAAAGGTCCCTAAATGCTCTCATCTACGTATGTGTGCCCAAAACTGTATTCCCTCTTCCTGTAACCTCCTACATGCTTTATTAAAAGCCTCTTTATCGGCAATTTATTTCTAAGTATTGTGAGAACTTCCGGTTTTTCTTTTTCATTTCTTCGTAAATTTCACCTGCCTTCGTGCTGCCTGAAAATGCTCACTCGCTTCCTTCCTCTGCCCCAGCTTACTTAACATTCACCTTTCAATCACTGGTCTTCAACATCCCTTCTCTTCTAATATGTCCTCCATTTACCATCTCTACCTTTCCCAAATTTCTCATTGTTACTTCTCCTCTTCGCCAATTCTATTTAAACTTTAGCGCTAGTCTTCCTCTTTGTCCAACTTATTTTCTCCATTCTTCGCTTCAACCAAATCATAAAATCCTGATCGTCCTTTAGCCTCAAAGACCAAGTCTCACATTCATAAAGAACTACGCTATACGTTTGAGTATACACTAATCTTTTTCTCACATATTTACTTAGTGTACACGCTCTTAATACTCTCCTCCCTTAAGATAAATCTTTCAGGAACCATAATAACGAATTATAAATATAATCCGAATTATGGAATTATTATATTTAAAAGGAATGTGGTAGTCCAGGGGTGGTGAACTGAACTACTGACCAGAGGAACCGGGTTTGATTCCCGCGGTAAATTTTACGGCTTAGCATTAGGTGAGCTCTACCCTCACCTATCAAACCAACCTTCGGGTGGATAACTGTAGGTGGGTTTATTTTTCCAGTTCAACGCTTAAATCATAGCATCTTTGAAGTTTTTCGTACATTTATTGTATTCTATGTTTCATCTCTGACATTTAGTATTGTTTCTATTTACTAAAAACCAATCACCTGTAATAATCTGTACACAATTCTATTTCAAAGATTTTCCAATTTCCCAATATTTTACGCCTTAATCTATTTACTAATTTTCTAATGATCTACATCCATACAATAACCCGTAATAATTCAACAATTTCAGAGAGTAAAAATCATTCGCCTTGACCGGGATTCGAACCCGGATCTCTCGATATCCGGCCGAGTGCTTTAACCAATTAAGCTACCGAGACGTCCTCTTACACTCTGAAATTTTATGGGCTTTAAAGGAACAAGTTGTTATGACGAAATACTGTACATACAATGTCACAGGCATTCGTAGTCGTGCGCGACGCGCCACAGTCCACGATGTTAATAAAGCCAATTTCAAACACTTAGGCTGTTCATGCCTTAGACAAATTTCAAGAAACTGTAACAGTAACTTTAACGGAGTCACCCGCTATGTGTGCATTGTAATGCAACAATTTCAGAGAGTAAAAATCATTCGTCTTGACCGGGATTCGAACCCGGATCCCTCGATATCCGGCCGAGTGCTTTAACCAATTAAGCTACCGAGACGTCCTCTTACAAGAGACGTCAGAGGATATATATATATACTCATACTAGAGTATATATATATATATACTCATACACTTTATCTATGCTCATACATATACATATATAGGATATATATACTCTTGACTCTTGTAATCTTGTTATATATATATATATATATATATATATATATATATATATACAATCAAGAGCCAGATGAGTTCTATGAGTAAATATGTAAAGAAAAGATTATTAAAGGCTTTAATGTGAAGCCTGAGGCTTTATAGATGTGGGACCTGTCTTTGAGGCAAGGGAATGAGCGTAGATTGGAGGCTATTGAGTTATGAGTCGGAGAGAGAGAGAATGTATGAAATAAGTAGGACAGAGACGAAAACAAAAGCCTAGGTTTTTAATAGCTTCTGGGAAGAGGGGAAGTTAATGTGGTAAATCCGAAACAGGCAAAGAAGGTGGATGGAGGAAATATTGAAATAGTATCTAGCGGCAGGTAAAAGGGGATGGTAGAAGTAAATATGGGGTCAGCGGGGGAATAGAGGAATTAATTGAGTAGATTTATTTGACAACAAGAAGTTTGACAGAAGTAACGACGCAATGAATTTAAAAAAATACAGGTCTAAGAAAGAGCAAGCTCTTGTAATACTGAGAAGTACGTGCAAATAGTCGTTGAGGGAACTGTCGGAAACCAACATTTAATCAAGTAAAATACCTTGAATGAGCTCATAAACATGCATAAACTGACACGTATGCAAGCATATCTACAGTATATTACATAGAGTTTGTTGGAGTAAAGTTTTAAAGTTTAATTTATGAATTAGGAATGTAGGGACAATTTCGTCTGATATAAGTCATGCGAGGATAGACTAAGTACTTGAATATAAGCAAAGATAAATCGAATTCATTCGGTGTATGTTGTTGGAACAAAAGAAATAATTTGAGTACTTCCTAACGTTAGTACCTAGACGAGGAGAAAAAAAAAGAAATTTAGGGACGCTGACCTCTGCTGAATTAAACTCAGGGAAGCTTTCTATCCCACCTACAATTTGTTACCACAAAAAATAAAAAAAAACACATAGGGCAATTTGAAATCTCGGCAAATGAAAAGATGTGGAATGCCATTAATCACCAATTACTCTGTCCGCTCTTGACCCGAATCCCCCCTGCCACACACCCTCGCGGCAGCTTGCGGAGCAAGATGTAGATTACTTGCTCGGCGATAGTTCCCCCTGGGATCCGAAGCGCGCGATCATCGCGGAGAACGGAGTGGTTACACGTCGAGGCTAACGGAACGGGAAACTGAGCGATGCAAGTAAGCGGGCGTACGAGATTCTCCCAGCGGGACGGGAAGATAGACGATATTACGGGGGCGGAATTGAGACCATCTTCGCGTGCGCATTCCATCCGTCGTCTCGGGACGGAGGAAATGATGAAAGAAAATACAATGAAAAGAAAAGCTCAATAGACGCTATAGGAGGTGGAAAAAAATATAAATTTTCTCCAGACGAGCGAGGGTTGTGTGCGCGTGATAGAGCTGTATAAAAAAAAGATAAAGAAAGAAACACACACACACGCACACACGTATTATATGCATGAATATGTGCACGAGGGATATGAAATTTCGCGCGGATGGTGGGTGGGGGAGGAATTGTTGGTGGGTTACTGGAACTCATACATGCCAATGGGAGGAGGGTGAAGAAATCGCGAGGGGGTGGGGGAAAAATGGTTGCGAAGGGAGGAAAGGGGAGAGGATACATAGGAGAAAGTTACGTCTGCGGTTAAGAGGGAAGAGATTTGGGGGTGGTGAGATGGAAAGGAAAGTGCAGATGAAGCGATATGGAAGAAGGGCGCATAAAAAGATATAGGCCGAGGAAAGTGAGAGAGAAAGGAGATAGCTGGAGGGAAGAGTTAGGAAATAATTGGAACGCTGGAAGGAAAGTAAAGATTAAGGAATAAAAAGGGTAAAGTGAGAGGAGAATCTGGATCTAACTCTCAACTCTTATATGCCATGTATTAGAAAGAAAACCCTGAAGGAAGGAGAAAGTGGGGAAACCTCGGAATTATATTATCTACTAATAATATTATCGCTTGAGGTACTCTCGGAAAAATTCAACGTTAGAAAACCCATGGCCAATATAAACGAAGTTTTCAGCCAAAATTCTCGATGCCAGTTGGCAAAGGACTAAGCGGAATTGGCGCGACTGAAGACCAGCTTAATATAGTTCGCCACAGAGCAGCGCCAGTTCACAACATTCTCCCTCGAGTCTCGATCTGTGAAACAAAGTACCCACGGCAATTAATTTGGTCAGTGCCTAGCCGTTCTTCGCATCTTTATGACCAAATTCGAATCGATTTAGTTGCCAAGACTTTAATTTTGAGTTGAACTATTATTTGTAAAAATTATTTTAAAAATTTAGACACGGTAGGAAAAGAGAGGAAAAATCCAAGTAAAATCCTAAGGTGGTAGAAAAAGTGTACAAAGGAGATATCGCTTGATAAATGAGATGTTAAAATGGCAAAATATCTTACGCAACATTCACAATTTGATTTAGGCAATATTATTTGAAGTTGGGACGCAATTCACTGAATTAGGGTAAAATTACGTAATGATAAGCGAACTTTTGGTTTTGGTCGTTCCCAAACACTAGATTTATTTTTAGATATTCAAATACCTGCCAAATATTCCTCAACCGGAAATTACTTCCAAATATTTCTATCCGCTCATGTGCGACGAAATGCGAAGATGTGAAATGTGAATTTCAGTGTAAAAATTTTTCGTAATATTTGCGATATAATTTGCATTTTTCTACGGGTAATGGCAAAATATTTTTACATTGTGACTTTTTGTAATTGTTCAAGGGTGAATAGCGGATATTGAGATTCCATTCCTTGAACTTCTATATTTCCGAGCAAAATGTACAGTTCAGTTAAGTTTGATTTTTAACTTGTTACTATTTACTCCAAGGACCAGTATTCCGAAGGAAGAAGGAGAGATGGCGAATAATTGACTGTTAGAAAGAAGAATGTTGTGAATACTAGAGAGATGAGTTTTTGGAGAGAGAATTCTAGGAAAAAATATTAAAAAGAAGGTGCTAAAAGGAATAAAGCTTCAAAAAAGAATTTTAGAAGGGAAAATATTAGAACTAAGCATGCATGTATGACAATTTTTAAGGGAAAGAATAAAGGCAGATGAAAAGAAAGAAGGGACCGGGCTTATTATTATTAGATGACATGATGACAGGCAGAAAATACAAAGTATAGAAGAAGGAAACAATGTTGGCTCGACTAGATGAAGCGTATAATAATTTGAATACAATTGTTATAGTGATCCTCTCAAAACCTTTGATATCTTTAAAATAGTAGTTGTAAAGAGTAAATTGTTTTAAATTGAGCAATTTTGCATTTGCGATTGGATGGCTTCTCGTAAAAGCACTCGGAAATTTTAAGATTTAAGTCATCTATATTTTTATCTAGGTTAAGTGATTGTAAGTTACTTGTTTAAGATTTGTTAAAAACTATTTTTAAGCACGAGGATTTGGGATAAAAAAGGACTTTTCGAAGAAATTGGATTAAAATACTGAAAGATAATTCAGTAATTTGAATGGAATGATAGAAGAATAAAAAAAATGGAAGTACTTCACCAAGATCCAGCAGTAAGTTAAGTCGCTTTAAGAGTCACCGCCAAAATGGGAGTAATAATATTTGCATAAGAATTTTCTATCGGAAAAAGGATATAGACGAGAGCTACTTTGTTTGACGCTCTCATAAAGAAAAGTCCCGTTAGTATTTACGTTAGTCTGAGTAAACGATAATTTTCCGTTTGAACGTGCCATGTTACATTTGGGAATGGGAAAGGAAAGGGATATTCAATTTAAAAAAAATGATTTTTAATGATCAAACGGTGAAACGATTACCTAAGGAAGAAGAATTACTTGTGTAAAGATCATTACCACTAATTTTATAAATGGAGAATTAGATAAAAAATGATTGAATGATCAGATTTTCAATAAAAACACCTATCTAGAGAGGCGGCCGAAATGAAGCCACTGAATAATGACAAAAATTAAATATTGAGGTCATGACAGAAAAGTTACATGAGATTAATGTTTCCATATCTGAGGCCTAAGATAGATTGTTAAACGGTTAATAGGTGCAAGTGGCCTATTTTGGAATTTTGATGTTCTTTCGTAAAAAGGGTTGTGGTTCATTTTTATTCCCTCCTTTTTAGCATACCCGAGAACTCCTACAGTGAGTGAAGATAACACTAGACACAGAAAAATAAGATTCTGATGACGACGGCCGTGCAGTAGAAACGTAAATATCTACTGTAGGTGTCCTTCTTTTATTTTTCTGTGTGTGTAATATTTATTATCTTAGTGTTTGTATATATGATCCCGGATAAGGAAATATTTTTACATTTGTGATCTGCTCAAAACCGCCTTCCCCACCTTTCCTGTGTTGGTCTTTTATGTGTTTTCCTATCCCCTTTCCTTATATGTCTATATCTATGTGCGAAAACAATATTTGTTCGCCGTATGGCGGGATTTTCAAGTTTGAATATAAATGAGTATATATATATATATATATATGAGTATATATATATTAATATATATATGAGTATATATATATGAGTATATATATATATTTTTATTTATTTTATTTATTATCGACTTAATTGGGCGAGGTTGAGACTAAATAGTCCCTTCTTCCACCTAACCCTTATATTACATACATTACATTGCAGACAATTACATACAGCCAAGCCCTGGATGGAGAAAAATCCACCCAGACGGGAATCGAACCCGTGACCTCTCAGTTGGTAGACGAGGACGTTACCCCGCCGCCACCGCGGCCGGCGGTGTATATGAGTATATATATATATGAGTGTATATATATATTTTTTTGTTTTTTTTTGTTCCTCTAGTTCTTCTCATGCTTCTTTAATCATTTCCTCTACGTATACGTTGAACAGTACCGGTGACAATGGGCAACCCTGCCTTACACCTCTTCCTAACACTGCCCATCCGGACTCTCCGTTCCCCACTCGCACCTGAGCAGTCTGAGACATGTACAGGTTGCGGATCAGTCTCCTGTCCCTCCAATCCATTCCTATTTTCTGCAATACCCGCATTAATTCTTCCCAATTCACTCTATCAAACGCTTTGTCGAAATCTACAAAACAGGCGATTACGTCCTGATTGTATTCTATATTCCTCTCGACTAGTGATCTCATTACTGCAATGGCATCACGCGTACCTCTTCCCTTCCTGAACCCAAAATGATCATCCCCTAAGTAATCATTTGCCTTATTCTCTATCCTTTTGTTAATGATCCTGAGAATAACTTTAGCTGCGTGGGATATCAAACTTATCGTTCTGTAATCCTCACATGACGAAGCCTTTGCCTTTTTTGGAATAGGAACTAACACCGATATCACAAAATCTTCCGGCCAGATTCCTTCCTCATAGATACTACGAATTAGTCCATATATGGCCTTCTTCCCACCTTTCCCTAACCATTTCAACATTTCTACAGGAATATTTTCCACCCTCACAGCCTTATTTCCTGGGAAGAACTGGAGGTAGGAATGAAAGTCGGAGGGGAATTCGTAAAATCGGTTACGTTTGCTGATGACCAAGCATTAGTTGCTCAGTCAGCCAAGAGGTTGCAAGCATTGTTGAGTGAATTGGAGGTTCAGTGCGATAAATATGGGATGAGAATAAATATTAATAAAACAAAGGTTATGCGATTTTCCAGAAAGAAAAAGGCTAAGCTAAATATTAAAATAGGCGGGGAAAAAATAGAGCAGGTAGAACAGTTTACATATATCGGAAGTGTTTTGGACCAATACGGTCAAAGTGGTAGGGACGTAAGGAGAAGAATTGCGCTAGGCAAGGAGGCTTTCTCAAGGAGGAGGGCGTTGATGACGGGGACGTTGAGTAGGAATGTTAAGACAAGACTCGTAAAAACTCTGATATGGAGCGTAGCTATGTACGGCGCGGAAACGTGGTCGATGAAGCAGGAGGATAGACGTAGATTGGAGGCTTTTGAAATGTGGGTGTGGAGAAGAATGGAGAAGGTGAAATGGACCGAAAGGAAAACAAATGAGGAAGTACTAGAAATGGTGGGGGAGGAGAGGGGTTTGTTGAGAGAAATCCTATGGAGGCAGGAAAAATGGATGAAAGGCGTATTGAGCGGTAGTGGAATGTTGAAGAGGGTAATAGAGGGGAGAATGTTGGCCAAGCGAGGTAAGGGCAGGAACAGGATAGGGATGTTGGACGGGATGAAGGGAGGAAAGAAGTACACCGAAATGAAGAGGGACCTAATATAGATTAGTTTGATAGGTAGGGAGTCACGAAATGTTTATTTGATAGTTGTGTCCATCCAAAAACCTACCTTAACCGGTAGATTACCTAATTATTATATATATATATATATATATATATATATATATATATATATATATATATATATATATATATATGTATATATATATAAATGCGTATACAGACTTATGGGTCTGTACGACTTTTCCGGGAATTTTAGTAATGTTTTCCCATTTTCCTAATCCTTTAAATGCCCTTCCTCTCCATTATACCCTAACCATCCCAACTGATGCTTGCACCTTCTGCCACACACCTTTTTGGTGGATTTCGGGGTACCTAGATATAGGTAGATATTAAAGTATGTAGGCAAAAGTACAGCAATTTCTTGTTACATATTTTGATGAAATCAGATCCACATATTTTCTATGAATTTACTTCATCATTTGTTCTTTTACTTTGATTTACGTGTACTATGTCTCACTCTAATCGGCGTTCTCAGTAAACGGATGATCACTTGGATGAGGCAGAAAAAACTGATTGAAGGGGGATCGAGGTGGTGTAGTGGCTAAGGTACTGGCTTCCTACTGGTACTGGAATCCCGCTGGTGGTGGTATTTTTCAGTGGCATCCTGATTCCTACTTAGGGTGCTATGTGAAGAGCACTTCAAATGAAGCACGCCGTCCGTCGGAAGGGATGTAAAACCCTGTGACCACTTGGCGATCATTGTTGAGAGTAGACTAATGCCTGATTTCTCGCCGGCCTTTCTTCGTTCCCTGAATGTCCTACCCTTACCGGATTACCTACCTATCCCTTCTGGCCCAAAAGACCTCTATTGCCAGTCGCTTCCCCTGATAACTACCACTACTGCAAATGGATTGAAATTCGGCCCGTCCTATCCGTCAGAGTTTTGTGACTTTCTCCCCTAAGGAAGCGTAAAAACTCCTTTGTAAACGATCTGAAATGAGATATTTAGATGTCCTGAATGGAAAAGGTTTTTCATATCTCATTGTCACGATATAAAAGATATGCTCATAAAAGTATTTTTATGAGTAATAATTTTCTACCTGCGTCACTGAACCGGCTAGTTAAATTGCAATCCAACCGTGCTATATCCTTTTTTTATTTTTTATTATTACGCTTGCATATCATACTGTTTACGACTGCAAAATATAGAATAAAATAATTTCGATAGGTCTTGTTGTTAGCAATGCATATTTATTTATGAAAAAGTTATCACTCTGATGACACTGATGAAGAAAATATGAAGTCATTTCACGAGAAGTCTTCAGATTAAGCTTTCTGAATTAAAACTACAAGCTACCTGCAAATAACAACACATTCTCTATGCCTGTATAATATTCATGAAACCCCATATATACCAACTTGAAGTTTAGCCTGTTATGTAAGGTTGTGAGATGTAGATTGATCGATGTGGAGGAGGTTGTGGAGAAATAATATTAGGATATTGTGCTGCAGAAGTATGAAGCTAATCTATTGAGTAGATGAACTGACTTATGAAACATACTTCCGAGTATGGAATGGAATAGAAGGTAAGAAGACCCAGAAAAGAGGAAGAAGAAAGCTAATTGAACGCAACCTGGGGCATAATATTTTACCGAGGACCATGATTGAAGGTAACCCTGGAAGCGAACTAATAGCGCAAGTGTGGAGAGGAAGTCAAAGGGATGAGAATCAAGGGATAAAAAAAGACAAAACTAAAAATGAAGGAAGAGATTGGTTGGTGACAGCATGGCTTGGGATAAGAGGGAGCGGGCGGCGCCTATGATCCATGCTCGGGAGTGATATCCTACGTGATTATGACTTCGTCTCTGGTGGAAAGCTTGCCATAATAATGCCCTGTTTTCTGATTCATCGCGGCGACGTTTTAGCGGCCGTAACTGGATGGCGCCCAGGGCGGTTAGTTAAGCACGCCTCCCCTTCCTTCCCAATCTGCTTTTACTCCCTCTCCCCTCCATCAATCCCCCTCTCCTATCCCGAGAAACATCAGTCCTCGACCGCGCGAGGTGCGGAGAGAGAAAACCTCGGCCTTGGAATACCGCTAATTTGAAGTCCTGGGGACCGAAATAGAGGAGGAAAAAAAATCAAGGCAAAAGAGGGTGCCGTTTTGGGGGTCGGAGATTCCATCCGAGCAAACGGAGGGTCAAGGGGAGCATACAATTTGCCGGTGGTAGGAGTTGGGACTCGAAATTGAGGGGATCGCCACATCCAATTCCTATCTCTACCCCCCCCCCTCCGCTCTAGGTTACCGTGTGGTTGAAATTGGGGGCGGGAGAGGGAGCAGCAAACAATGTATTTATTGGATTGCTCTGGGGAGGAGGAGAGGGAGGGTGAAATGCGGGTGAGGGGTGGAACAGGGATTTTGAAAGAAGTGGTGGGCAGAATGGCAATAGGTGAAAGCGAGCAGTAGAATAAAATAGATAGGAATGGAAAGGAATAGCACGGAATGGAACAGAATTACGGAATAGGGCGGTAATGAATGGAATAGGACTGAATGTACTTGATAGAATGGGATAACTCAAATCGATTTTTTAGGAGAAGCTTTACAAAATGGAATGGGATCGTGGAATAGAACGGTGTGGAATGAAATAGGATGGAAAAAAATGGAAATTCTATTTAATTCTAATTAAAATATATCATATTGATAATTACGGAATTGAAAATATTAGATGGAACATGTAGGTGGAGGAAATGGAAACAATATTGAAAACTGATCTAATGCTAATTTTCAAACAGATGAGTAAGTTTCTTTATTCATCATTTACAACTACACAATATCCCACAATCCGCCGCGAGGACGTGTGGCGGGGGGTGTTAAGTCATCATCCGTAAAACAGAGTAAAATCACATGAAAAATGTGCAAAAGTATACCAATGCACACCCATACAGATGTAGTATATATTCATGCAAAACCCATTTTAACTTACAATCGTGTTAGCAACTAAAATATCGTACACAAGCACATGCACTTATGACTTCACATGTATCGTTTAATCTTTTCCTCGCTTATAATTCAAATATATTTACTGTTTCTATTTTGGCTTTGATTTCTTACAAGTTTTAGTCCTGAGAGTCCAAGGAAAGAACGAATATTTATATCGATCTATTCTGGAAGCTATCTACCTTATTTTATCTTTGTAATTAACCTACCCATATAATGTGGTCAAACCCACCCTATCCAATAATTATAAAATATAACTTCCTTTGCTTTATAGTTAAACTCGTGCGTTTAAGTCTAACCCTCGCTTGTCCTCTTCGCATTTTTAAGTGGTACCTAATCTAATTCCTCTAAAAGATCTGTCACACTTAACTTCTTACTGTAAATATTTTTGACGAATCTGACGGATTTTGTCTGAAATCTATGTATTTCTCCTATCAGTGCTTTCTTCCAAGGAAAATTCCAATCACCCAATTTTCAAATGCTAGCGAGAGTGCTACGCGTATTATCATTGCAACATTTTAGTGGGACATAAATAAACAATATGCATACTAATATGACGCTGATTTTCTGACAAATGCCTAGCATTCACGGCTTACCTACGAAAGGGGGATAAAAAACATAACATGCGCGTTACCACTTCAATGTTTTTGGTCAGCCAAACTGCAAGGAGGCGTTCGAAACAGAGATGCAAATGTCACCCTCAATAGAGATGTGACTTTGGGCGAATAATCTGTGTTGTGAAGAGTAAATTGAAAGTTATGAGAAATAAATGCTACGCTACTCTAAAGGTTCCTTGGTTGATGTCATGAATGAGTCTGGTGGTCTATAAATCTTGAGGTCTGTAAAATGAGCACACGAATGGTGGTGGTAGTCCTTTGCGATGCACCAAAACGCTTTCTATGTCATTTTCGTCGCGTTCATAACGTAGGATACTGAGTAGTGAATTTACTGAAATTTATTGCTACTTCGCTAGGGCTGGTACGTTTTATTATCTTGGGGATTTGAGAGTCAAAGTCTGATCTGAAGTAGCGAAAAGTGCTGAATCGAACATTATATTTTCCCGAATATATAACTTGCATTTTTTCCTACCAAATATGCTAAACACTCAAAATGTATCCCACGCGCTGCCAGCTGCAATAACTCGGCGATATAATGAGCCCCAGAGCAATTGAGGTATGCCCGACAAAATAAGAGGAGTGTCCTCAGATCCACAAAGTCTGCGTTGCATCAATATTCCCACAATCCTCTACTCAAACCCAATAAAAGGCTCACATTATGCATGCCTGGTAACCTAACACTCCTCATTACCAGTCCTTGCGGTCGCTTACAACGTATTATATAGATGCACATAAACTAAACTTAATATATCGTAAATGCATCCAGACTCATTATCTAAACTTAGAGAAAAAGTATGATTAAAACAATATGTTCCTACCTAGATACACAAAGTCGCGTGAATATAATACTTGATCTATTATACTTGCACTCCCTAATCCGTCTTCCTATTCCTAGGATATCTCTCACCAAGCGCTTACCTTCATTTCGCCTCTCCTCTCTTCTAAATTCACTCCCTCACACTGTCATTCCTTTTTACTTATCATCACCACCCAAGCTTTATCCCAACCATCAACCTATTAAATTTTTCCCCGGTCCAAGCTCGGTTCTCGTTGTTATTGTTATGATTGTTATTGTCTTTTTGTCCTCTTTTATGTTTCTTATATTTTTCACTGTAAATTGGGGCTACTGCTGTGTGTGAAGAATGTTTTAAAATCAAATAAATAAATCCCCGTGGGAACATGTTAAAAATATCTTAGAAATAAATGGAGATTTTCTTGGAGAGAGAGCATTTAAGAGTGGTATGTGGCGATATTGAAGAGGATAATGAACTTTTTAAATTTGCTTATTTGGGATAAATGGAAGTCTGCGAAGTTGACTTTTACCAGGCTTTAATCTATCCCCATCACTGTTTGCATGCGGAGGAGGCTAAAATCTCTCTCTTCATTTATTTCACCGAGAGAGTTTAAATCTATTACTTTTGGTATTTTGCTTCTCTCTTCCCAAATATTGTACTCTCGTTCCGATCCGTGTGAGCTCGGGCCAATGGATAATTGAGTGGACATGGAGATGTGAACTCATCCGCTCAAAAGCTTTAAAAAATTTATCTACTCCATAGTGTTTTATTGGTTAAAAAAAGTCTGGAATTATTTTATATTATTTGTGGTGAGTTTTAATGCATTTTTAATTCCTATTTCGAACCTCGCCGATCTCACGTTCGGACGACTCTCCGTCAAATATCTAATGCAGGACACGTACGTTTAACAAATGTTATGAGGTAGTGAGTGAAAAATTAATTCATCTCTTTGTAATTAAATTTTTATATCAGCACTCCCGGACGCGTTCCTCACGGACACAAATTCGTCTGCTGGGTCTTTTCACTGCGGTGACTAGTGATTCGTTTGCCTTTTAAATAAATAATTCACTTTTATTAAAATTACTTAATAGAGGTGCTCTGCTTTGAGGAATTAATGTCAAAATTTTCAGTCATTGATGATTGTTTTTTTTGGATTTCATATAACTGATATAATTTCATAATGTATGAATTAAATTTAATCAAGAAATTATGTTTATTGGCTGTTTTGTTATTTATGTGGTAGTCTACAGTCTAGGAAATGTTTTGGATGGACACAAACTTAAAACCCATATATTTCTTTCCCTCGACTAATTAATATAACACTATCTGGCATCCCCCATTAAAATAAACCCATCTTGAATTCCACACAGTTTCTTCCTTCTTCCCTTATTTCCGTCCAACAAGCCTGTCATATTCCTTCCTTTTTTATTTCCTTACCGTTATTCCATCTATTACAGTCTTTAGAAGCCCATAGTCCATAATCTAATCCTTTCCATCCTCCTTTGATTTTCTTGCATAAATCCTCATTCCTCATCAACTACGTAGGCGTGGTACCACATGTTTCTTTATTTAATTCCATTTTACTTTTGCTATTCTTCTCCTCTACCCTCTCACATCATCCAACAGCAATTTAAATGCTGCATATCCACCTTTCCCTCTAATTTACTCTTCCTTTCCATTCTTCCTTCCAACCACTTAACTTTTATTTTCCTTTTCGTTTATATTTTCGTTCATTTTTGGGTACCCCCTCGTGTTTATGTACGAGTATCCAACTTATTGTTCTGTAATCCTCATATGATGTAGCCTTTAATTTTTTCGGAATAGGAACTACACTGATCTCACAAAATCTCCCGGCCAGATTCCTTCCTTATAGATACTACGAATAAGTCCAAATAGAGTCTTCCTCCCACACTTTCCAAAACCTTTTAACAGTTCCACAGGAATGTTGTCCACCCCCACTGCCCTATTTGCTTTCATCTCCTTTAATGCCCTTTCAATTTCATCGTCGAGTATGCCTGGACCTAAGCTATCTTCTTCTACGTCATGTTCCTTGTCTATGTCTAACCTTGTCGGACTAAGTTCTCTACCGTACAGTTTTTCTATATATTCCTTCCATCTCTCTTGGATATATATATATATATATATATATATATATATATATATATATAAGGAAACTCTTTAATGGCATCAGTCAAGTCACGCTTCAATGGCTTCGAGAAACACCGCAAATTCAATTCTGACAAAAAAAATCCCTGGTGTAGATCTTTTATGAGAACCATGAAGTGAATGTACCGATATTGTCCTTTAATTAATTAAGGAATATGACGGTAACACGCGTAATATTTCTTAATATTATTTTTCAAAAATATTTTTTCTTTTTCCACGGATATTAATATATTTAACGAAGTGAAACCATCAGTTCAGAACGTACTTATTCTAGAAATTAATGCTTAACTAATAATATGTAATTAAGTTTATCCGATGTACGATTAGTTGGACGTCACCCGGTCGCTTGTGTAGGTGGATAGTGGGAAACCATAGTGACGGAGAGAGAAAGCGTGTTGGCTGAGATGGAGTCGCGTGGATGAGACAAATGGCATCGGTGCTCCCGAGGGTGAGGAGCAGGACGGGTTCGGGGACGAAAGGAAAAGAAATGGTCGCTACGGAGGAAAAGGAAGAGGATAATAAATCCAGAGAGGGAAATAAAGAGTGGAAGGGTTGAAAGGGAGGGTTGGTGGTTGGCCTGTCGAAAGTATTGTCCCCTGGGGTGGATAAGATCGAAACTAAGTGTGAAGCTAATTTTCAAACAAATAATGGCGTGCTTCTTCATTCTCCCGGTAAAACCTGTGAAAGGCATGATCACCCAGGAAATTTAGTGAAATATACGGAATCGATATTAACAAATCAACCTAACGCCAATTTCTAACAAAAGAGTTAGTGCTAAATCATTCACTTACGCATACAAATAAAGGATATAACTCGTATTATCATCAAAATAACCAAGTGAAATATGAATAGTCATCTTTGAGACCTGGTGTTACGCCACTAGTAAAAAAATGAGCGAATATGTATTTTATTATTTCTCGGCGAATGCAAAGTAAGGGAGTTTGCACGCATGCTGCCATTTCAACATTTTTGATGACTTAAACAAAAAAAAGGCGTCCACCTTCGAGATCAAATAATTCACTCAAAAAAGACGTGACATTGGGAACGGAAGTTGTACGTGGAGACATTTGGGAGAGATCAGGCACCATTGGGAAGCAGAACGGGAGAATGAAAGTTTTCGAAACTTGGTCCTGGATGAAGGGATGACGAAATTCCAATCGAAAGGTAAATAAACGAACGACAAAGAATGGGTAGTAGAGGAAAAGATCGAAGGAGAAAAAGAAGAAGGAAATGGGTTGTGTACAGCCTGAAACCCCATATGAGGCACACTAAGGAAAACTACGAAGAGAGAGACCCAGCAAGGAATGCGAAAGAAATGAGAAACAAAAGAGTGATGCCAGACGAAATGGTGCGGAAAATACAGCACATTAAGAAAATGTAAAATAATGACAGCTTGTTGTCTATGGAGAGTTTCCTTATACAACTGTACGTGTAGCATTGCCTATTCTAATGGAATAGAGAAGGAATAAAATTTTATCCGATTTGGGACTTCGGTAGAACATAAAATGTTCAATTTTAAAGCAGGTAATGAGGATGTAGTTTTGAAGGGAGGCTTATCAAGAAATAATCCATTCTTCGTAAATATTAGTTCATTTTGATGAGTTGGTAGTATTATAATGCAACAATTTCAGAGAGTAAAAATCATTCGCCTTGACCGGGATACGAACCCGGATCCCTCGATATCCGGCCGAGTGCTTTAACCAATTAAGCTACCGAGACGTCCTCTTACACTCTGAAATTTTGGGGGCTTTAAAGGAACAAGATGTTATGACGAAACACCGTACATACAATGTCACAGGCATTCGTAGTCGTGCGCGACGCGCCACAGTCCACGATGTTAATAAAGCCAATTTCAAACACTTAGGCTGTTCATACCTTAGACAAATTTCAAGAAACTGTAACAGTAACTTTAACGGAGTCATCCGCTATGTGTGCATTATAATGCAACAATTTCAGAGGGTAAAAATCATTCGCCTTGACCGCGAGTTGGTAGTAGTTTTTTTAGGGGGGGTGACCGACAGCTGAGGTCATTTGAATTGTTTTCATAATAATCAGTTCACACGAGAGCAGTAAAAGCGCGGGAAAATTCTTACACTAAGAAGAAGCCACTTACTGAATGGCGTGACACAAGTTAGAGTTGATGGATGAGCGAAGAGTGGAATATAAACAGTTAAAATTATAGATAACTCGAAGGATGGAGAAGAATACTATATACCTGGATATGGATATGGCTGAAGAAGGGGAAAGGCTAAGAACAAGTAAAGAAGTAACGGAACACCCAGTGACCTGAAAGAGGATTGCATATTATAATAAGTGAAATAGGGTGAACAGCCTTCAACCATTCTTCGGAATAGTGATACCAATAACTAGTGACTCTATTTTTTTCAACTATCTGGTGGCTCGTAATTCAGAGACTGAAGGAAGCAGCAAATATAGCAAGAGAGCTAAACGATAACCCTAACGCGCCAGTTAATGGAGAAATGCTGTTCACAGGAGCTAGGATTATAATTTTTGCGGCATTAATCAGAACGCTACAATTGAAAAATAAGCCTTTGAACGCACCAAAAATGGCAATTATGGCGGTGCAGCAGTATAATCACACTTATTTTGTAGCTGTGCCTAAGCAATTAATTTCCATTAGTAAATTACAAAAAGCAAATGGAAGAGAGATTGTTAGGTATGCGTCCTAGAGGAAGGATGAAAATAGACAACATTGGTAGAAGAAATATGTCAACGTTAGGAAGAGACTAAGGTTGGACAAACGGATGGATAGAGAAAAATTAACTTAAAAGTTGGGATAGGAAGGGAAAAACTGGAGTAGGTGGAACAGTTCACGGAAAGAGGAAATCTATTGGACCAAGATGAAGAGGTGGTGCGGTAGCTAACGAACAGGCTTCCCACCGAGAGGGTCCGAGTTCCAATCCTGAAACCAAAATTATTTTCAGGGGTATCCCGATACCCTCTTTGAGGTGATTTGTGGAGAGCACTTTGAGTGCGGAGGATGTCCGTCGGATGGGACGTTACACTGCGCCTTTCGTCAAAGAGTAGGCTAATGCCGACGCCTACTCTTACTCCATCCCTAATAGCGACCTTAGCTGTCGGTCGCCTTCCATAAAAACCACTAATCTCAAGATGAACAGAACAATAGAGATGTAAGAGTAAGAATTGCCCCAGACGGTAGTAACCGTAAGTAAGGAGGTAAGAGAAGGCCAAGTGAAAGCATTGGTAAGAGTGTTTTTGTACGACACGGAAACCTGGTTAGGACGATTAGCGTAGGTTTAAGGCTTCTGAAGTGTCGGTTCAGAGAAATTTACAAAAGGTTACATGGACGGATAAGATATCAAACGAAGAAGTACGGAATCACGATGGAGGAGGAGAGGTCGTTGTTGGAATATATATAAAAAGGCAGGAAAGGTGGATGCTGAGCATTTTGATTAGAAATAGGATGTTGAAGACTGCGATAGAGGGAAAGTTGTTAGATAAGCTTGGAAGGGGTAGGATTATCTACTACATTTTGTATGGAATAAAGAGGGAAAGAAGTTATGCAGAAGAGTTAATTGTAGTGTTAGGGTGTCAGGTTGTGTTTTGTCAGGAAAGAGTAAGAAATGCAGTCGTGTACAGTCTGCCAATACATAGCCTGCCTCATGCGGAAGACTACGAAATAATAATGCCAGAATTTAACAAATAAGTTGGTGTTTGATTAAGTAGTTAAACATATATCAGTTTAGCTGCCTAATATCTACACCCCAACAGCATGTAATCCCTGCAGTACTTGACGTTTCCAACTGTGGAAGCATCAGAAATTCGAACGGAAAACCGGGTGAATTGTATGTCTTGAGGTAGAACATGAATCTGATAGAAGATTTAATGAGAGAAACGAGGGTAATGCTCCACAGAGCAAGAGTAAGCGATAACACACTCAGATAAAAGATAGAGAGAAGTGAAAGACTGGAGGGGAAGGATAAATGCAAAGGCATGGGATAAATTGGAAGGACTGAAGTGTCCGATTTAGATTTTAATACGAGTTATGGGCACTAGAAAATTTAACGACGAATATGAGTGATGGAGACAAAGTGACTCTTCAACGCAATATCGAAAAAAAATATCATGTCTCGGTGCAGATGGGTTTGTTCCTGTCTGCCCCACCGTAGTTCCGGCTACGGACTGGAGACGGGTATGGGGGAACAACGGGGTCGGCCGCGTCTTGCTCGCGTTGTAAGTCTGGCGAAGCGGAAGGAGAAATGGCACCCTGGGATTAAATGGGAGAGGGCAGACGGTGTGTGGATAGGAGGGACAGCCCAGGCGGAGGATCGGTGTGGGGATTGGGGGCGGGGAGACAAGGGGACGGATGGGACGCAGTTTATCCCGCATATGTGCGTGCGTGTGTGTTGGATCGGGCAAAGGGGAGGTTGGCGAGTCGGGTAAGGATGGATTGAGGGAGCAGGAAGGGAGTAAGTGAGAGAGGGGGTTGTGTGCTTGCGTTTGCGAGGGCATTGTCGGCGTGTGCGTGTGACGTTACGTATTTGTGTGCGTCCGGGGCTTGGAGATGGGCGAGGTGGGCGACATGGGAGGGTTGCAGAGAAGGGGGTGGGAGACGTGGGGAATCGGCGAGGGGACTGTAGGGAGGGGGTAGTGGGCTGGAGGGGAATGGGGAGGAGAGAGGTAGGGGGAGGGTTTGGAGGGGCGGGATGGTTAGGAGTGCTTGCGCAAAATCGATACCCGTACGGACCGACCCGAGAGGGGGTGGAGGGAGGAAGGGAAGAAGGGGTGGACGAGGGCGGAATAAAGCGGGGAGTGGTCTGAGAGAGAGAGAGAACTAGGGGGTGAGGGGGTGCTGTTGGAGAAGAGCAAGGGTTTTAAACTTGAATATAGGGGTGGATCGAGGGGGTGGCTTTTATGTGTAGGCGAGGGGGTAGGAAGTTGGAGAGGGGAAATAGTCTCTCGGAACAAGCGTGGGCGTAGTTGGACTTTGAGGGGTGGTTCGGGGAGGTCGCCAGGAGGGTGGGTTTTTGACGTAAGGGGATGAGACGGAAGGGTACCTGAGGGGGTGTTTAGAAGTGGGGGTGGATAAGGGACCCTACCAATAGAGGTTTTTGGGGGTGGAGCGGTAGGAGAGACGTGAGAAAGGGTTTTAAGGATGGAGGGGATTGAACAGGGGGTGGAAGGTAGAATTGGACTTTAGGGAATCAAGACCCTGCAAATGGTTTTAATTCGCCAAAAACTCCATCTTCCCTCTTTTTGGGCAGGACCCTTTTTTTCCCTTTAAAATCCGGGGGAATAATTAGCCCGAAATATTTCCCATCTTGGGGGGAAATTGATTTTTTTCGCCCATGACGTCCGTCCAAAGTTCAGCTCGTTTGCTTCAATTTTTTATTATGCCTTAGGTGGAATGTCGACGTGTTTAATATGGGAGCAGCACAAACTGGAGGAATTTGCCTTTTGCCAAGGGGTCGCAAGGATGGACTAATTTTTCATCACTGGGGTTAATATCGTCTGCGAAAATTATGACACATGGCTAGGAATGAAAAATTTAAGAAATAAAGCTACAAGTGAAGTAACATTTCATACATTATTGGATTCGCTCAATTCTTTTTTTTGCTAAATGGCAAATGGAACTTTCATGATTTGATATTTTTCCTAAACGTTTTGGCAAGCTCTTCGTGGAGGAAAGCACGGAAAAATCGATAAAAATGGATTGATACATTTAAGAGTAGTGAGTTTTAATTTGCACATAACGGTTCAAAATTCATTGGTGCAAAGTAAACTTGTCCATTGCATGAGATTCAACAAAACTCATTAAGTTCTGGAGTTTCATAACATGAGTTATAGTATGGCTCTATATATTACTTTCAATGCAATGGGTAAGAGCTTTTATAACCGTACATCCTGGCAAATATTCAATTTATTAAAGTTTAAAATTCAAGAACGATGTTCTTATTTTTTCAATTACCAATAAAATTATGAATTAGATCCAAACGTAATTTATCTGATGGATGGATGGAAAGGTGTAAATTGAAGGTAGATGTTCATGGAGATTTTTAATAAAACTCAATGTTAAAACTATGGGGATAAGTGCTTCCACTTTGGAATTCTTAACTAAAAACCACTTATACTACTTTGATCAAAAAGTTCCCGGAATTTATTCAGAAAATTAAAAATACAAGTTTATTCATCTAAATCTATATTGTCCCCTTCAAAGTAATCCCCATCGACTGCAACACACTTATGACAGCGCTTGATCCAATCCTCGAAACATTTTTTATATTCGGTTTTCTGTATGTCCATCAGTGCTTCCTGCGATTTTTCCATTACTTCCTCTCGGCTGCTAAAACGCGTTCCCCGTAATGGTTTTTTAATTCGATTGAACAGAAAGAAGTCACAGGGAGCCAAATCAGGTGAATTCGGTGGCTGTTGGATGGTATTTGTTGCATTTTTCGTCAAAAAATTACGAATAATGATAGCACTGTGCGACGGTGCGTTATCATGGTGCAAAATCCACGAGTTTTCTGCCCACATTTCTGGTCTCTTTCGGCGAATTGCTTCACGCAAACGTCTCATAACGCCCAAATAATACTCTTTGTTTACTGTCTGGCCTTCTGGCAAAGTAGCTCTTCTGGCAAGTAGCTCAACTTCCGTCTCGTCTCTGTCGTAAGTCTTCCAAGTCATTCAAGTTGATAAGAGAGTCGGGTCCAATGCATTCTATTACTCAGTAATGTGTCAGTAGCAGTCAACGTAATTAACCACCAGATTTGAAGGATCAGATAAAGTTATATAAAGTGCTTGTTCAAGTACAATGATTGAGGCGTCCCACTGTATGCATTAAGTGACAGTTCCACATTTATTAAATCTTCGAGAGTTCGAAATTACAAACTAAAAACTCCGTTTGTAAAATCTTAGCAAAATTTGGTTTCCATGCGTGAGTTAATTTAGTCCAGTTATGGTGTGGGGAAGAATTTAGGATTCCTTAGACGTGGAATCGTTTTGGAAAATTTGAATTTTTACCCTGGACAGCGATATTACTGAGGTGCATTTCAGTAGTGACGATGTACGGAAAAACAAACTTTGTGCAACGAAAAAATTAAACTTTGTTTTTCAACGCTTTGGAATTATTTAGAAAAGAAATACTCCCATAATTATGATCAGATCAAAATTCTCAGATTAATAATTTCACACAAACACACGTATAAGACATGTGATCTAATTTCACTCCAACTTAGTAAATCGACAAAATAACATGCACCACCTTCATTTAACCCTGCATTTCAAAAGGTTTCTTAAATTATTACATTTTCAACACTTTTGATAGATGCCTTCATAAGACAATAAAGATAAATGATATAATGCGTAGCGCGTAAATTTCGTATTTTTTTCGAGTGTCGTTTGAATCCAAGTTTTGATTCTGTATACTTAAACGAACAGCTTATGTCAGTTTATACAAAATTCAAATTTATAGCATACCTGAGTGTATACCACTTAACTTTATAGAGAAATAAGAACTTCGTCTGATAGCGTAGCACACTCATAACGATTTAGATAAAATATCGGATTAGTACATGGAATGGTGATTAGTAGTAAGTGTCAGAAAGGAGACAGAAATGATGTTTTAAAATAAGAGAAACTCAACACGTACATTTTAAAATATATGGGACCGAGTCCAGTGTTAAGGAACAGGTGAAATTCTTGGGTGCCTCGTTGATATGAGATCTTGTTAGGGGTAAACGCTTCAGAGGAGCATGCGAAAAAGTCGCAAAGGAGCTAGGTGTTCTTTTTTATGAGTAGTCGGAAAATATTTTGAAAATATAACAGAGAGATGTTTCCATTTTTTTAGCATGGCCACATCTGAAACATACGGCAAGTGTTTCGTGTCTATGCAAAATAACGTAAATTCAGGGATTGGAAAAAGGGCTAGAGAAAATCAACACAATTTATTAAATATTCCTGCAAGAAAAGATTAAGCGTGACGGGTATGTTAGAGGGGCTAGAAGTAGGTTGTGTGCCCTTCGGTTCATGAAGAGAACAGGTAAGGCTTTAAGAAACACTCCGCGTTAAAAAATAATTGTATTTTCTGGGCATCTGAGTTTCCTTGCGATACAAAGGGAATTAATGTGGCACAAAGATGAATTGGTAGATCAGACCACTGGAAGAAAATAAGAAAGGTAGACACCGTCACAAACAGGTTCAATTACTCGTTTTTCCCTCCCACGGTACGCAATCAAAACAAAATGGAACCAGAGTGTCTAAATATATTCACTTACATATAAAAATTAATTATCTAGTCAATTGTTACATGAAGGAATATGCGTGAATGTGAACGAGTAGGTTTGTATATGAGCTAATATATATAGTATATTCAAATGGATTTACATATATGAAATAGTAGTTGAACATATATAGTATGCCTCATGCCCTTACACCCACCTCCACACTCCCATGCGGTGGCTTGTGGGGTATTATGCAGATGTAGATGAAGAACTTCGTATTTTTTTAACAGAAAGGATTACTCTCCTTGGATCTTATGTCAATTCAATCAACCCCTTTTTGATCGAAATATTTTAGTCCTTTTTTAAACATTTTTACTAAAAATTAAATACGCTTTGAATCTTTCTAGGATGAAAGAAAGATGCAGAAAAAAATAATTCATTAAGAAATTCGAAAAAAAAACATTTTTATTTAATCGGCCAAGAGCCACAGCTTTTCAGGGATATGGGTGTAGTCATTAATCTGTAGGCAGGTTTTGCTTTAACTCATCCCAAATGCGATATCTCATTTTGACGGGAAGGAGGATATCAATTTCTCGTGCCCTCGTATTTTACGGCCACGTTCCAAGACATCAAAGGAGTCCTGTTTAACCTCTCTCTCCTTGACTCCACTTATAACTTTTCTATTTTTATTCTTTACCCACCCCTGAGATACCCTTGATGTCGTTAATGACTGAAAACTTATATTCCTATTGCTGAGTGGCATGATGCGGGCGTATTGCTTGAATTTTATCAGCAACCGGGGCCCGTCTTGAAGACTTGAGCGGGCGACTTCGCTCAAAGAAATTCTATGGGTCTCCCTTCTACTATCGTCGTCTAAAGTAGTTCATCAAAATGAACTGCTAATACGAGAGGTTGTTCAATTCAATAAACGATCAAAGTATTTTCATTCGCGTAACGTATAGTGCAAAAATATGATTGTACACATTATGTAAATTGTTGGCATAATGTGTAATGCCTACGTGATGCAAGTATCATCGATTTGAATATAGTATTTCGTAAGCAGTAACCGATGTAATACTTGATTTTATCCGCTCTTTAAACTTTTACAAACATTTTCTGTGATAAACGGAAAAAAGACTACATTAGCCTCCTGTAGTATCAGTGAGACCCAAGGTGACGATTGCCTAGAGAAACATTTTAATTCAGTGATGAGTTTTACTTTTATTGCCTTCGTTTGGAAACAAACATGCTAAAAATTGCAAATTATAACTCTGAAACGATGCTACTACAACATCAGATTGTAGAAAGATGGATCAGATACACATTCCTGTAGCATTCCTCATGGGGTACTTTACGGTTGAGTAGGTCCAAAGGAAGGCCAAAACTAATGTTTAGTATCGTGATGATCGAATTCACGGCATCTTATCCTTTGGTTTGTAGCATAATCCACAGTTTTCGGTCCACTATTGTTCCCATCATGCATTATTGGCATCAGCTCTCCGGTTTCAAGTAAACTTCATCTCTTTGTGGACGGTGCAGTGATATACATATAAAACATCTATATATCAGTCACGAGTGGTGTCAGACAAGGGAGCTAGATTAAGGCGCATAGGAATGTGTTACAATGAATTTTTGGAGGAAGAGTATTTCACCTGAAAACACTTACGTCATGCAGAAAACCAATATAATAAAAGTAGAATCGGTAAAATATTTGTGTGATACGAAAACTATGGACATATTCTGGAGATAAGACGTTCGCAAAATTTGCGGAAAGCTAATAAAAAGTTGGGATTTATTAAAAGGGTTCTTGGGAAATGTAATGAGAGGGTTAAAGAGCTTTCTTAATATACTTTAGCTAGGTTATCTTAACAAGGTAGGCTTAATTTTGGAAAAAGATCCGAGTGCAACGTAAAGCAGCTAGGCTTGTGAAAAGTAGTAATGAACAGCTTAGCAGTGACACGATACTATTTAAGGGAATCGAATGGGAACCTCTATTTGGCCGTTGATTGAAATACAGATTAAATTCTCTGCGTTAATTTGAGTCAGGTCACCTATCCGATGATTTTAAAGGCAAATTACGGGACTCGACTTACTATGTTCTATCAGGTTATGTACTTAAAATCAAGGAGATACAATCTAGAACGGATAGAATTAAAATGCCTTTATTCCTTGTACTATTAGAGATCCAAACGATATGATCGCAGGCGCGAAGACGATTATTAGTAATATTCTCCTAAACTGAACATTTGGATGAATTGTCCGAGTGAAAACATTCGCTTAATTAAAAAAATAATAAAAACTGCTCTCTCAAAATTTTGACGAGATTTCTTTCCTTACGTTTACTCTTGTCGCTAACTTCAGTCAGGACACCCATGGCATCATCAGTTACTGGAAAAGCGACAGATATCTGAGGTCGATCGCCTCTTTAGGAGTTGAGTGGTGATTTTACAGTGGGAGGTTGCTCAAAGAGTAGAGGGATAGTGAAATAGCGGTGAAAATCCGGTGACAGCATTAGTCTAATTTCAACGATAGGAGAACCTCCCAAGGGATACAAAGTTTAACTCCCCATCCGACGGACGGCTTATTCTCCACTTGGCACTTGAGTTGGGATCGGGATAGCTCTGATAAAAATCTTCCAACTCCGCGATTATAATCCGGGACATCGGTGTTGGAAAGCCAGTATGCAAAACATTGCACCAATTTAGTCAAAACTATTCTGGTAGACTTTTGAAATAAAATGTTGAAACTGAAAAAATATTCTCTGGTTGCTTAATTAAGGATGATACTTTATCGAACCGTGTAACTAAGAACGATGGAATTCAGTGAACGCTGGAGAAGGTGTTATGAAGAGAAACCTACGAGTTCTGTGCAATATTTAGTGAGAGTCCAAGAAGCATCGAAACAAAATAATAATATCGGTCAAGCGAATATTTTGCGTAGATTAGACAATACTTTTTAATTATACTAATCGGGTGGGTACGCAACGATTGCATACGAATGTGTGAATCTGTGCTTTGGTGGTTTAATCTCCGTGGCAACCTGCGCGCAAAGACCCTGCTTTAAATGAGATAGTATTATCTGAAAAGCAAAAATGGTAATGGCATTTATCGACTTATCCAAATTACCTAGTCTAAGTTTCAGTTGTAATTTATTTCAATTTCACCGTTTAAGGCACTTCTCCGGATATTTAAAGTCCTGTTGTTATAAATTTTAGGCATTGATGAGAAAATTGGAGACTCCATCAACAGTAACTTGAAATAAAGGATATTTTTCGATAAAATATCTCGTATAGAAATGTATTGGTGAATGAGTGAACCGTCAATTTTGGGCTTTGATAGCGTGAGAAAATCCTTAAATTCTCTCCTTGTCTCTTGCCTATTCTCAGTACAAAGTAAACTTTTCCTATATAAAGATAAACCTAAGCAGAAATAACCCATAAAGAGAAAATGTCAGTCACTAATTTACTTGATCATAATTGTACTGTTGAAATTGATATGTTCACGGTTGAAAGCTTCATAAATAATAGTATAATATAAAGTTGGAGTATATAATTTAAATGTTTTTCAATTACAAATTTGAAATTTTTGTATCTATTTAATTTCCTCTGTTTCATACAAAGTTTTCCGATATAATTTAAATATGTTCCAAGACTCTGCTTTGTGTTCAATAAATTACTCGTAAAAATAAGCTGTTATACTACATTTTAATATATTAAAGTAAACCAAATACATGAGTCACTCCTTAGGTAGTGTACTCAATGAAAGAAATTAATTATGCAGCATATTCCATAAAAAACTGGAAAGATGATGGTAGTTTTTTCTAAATATCCATCGTGTTATAAAATTCATAATCGTAGGAAAGGCCGTAAACAATTATGCATTGCATTTAATTCAAAAAAGTTTAAAAAAGAGGTTAGGAAGAATAACTTTACTTGATCAAATTTTGCATTATTCAGAGTATTAAATGAATTTTGTATTCCTTTTAAAACATATCAGAAAGTAATTTCCTCTGGAGAATTCAACTAAAATTCAACTCTTTTGTAAAATATTAGTAAATGTAGCAATGGTTCACTCTTATTAAACAGTGACATAGTGCTGCTCTAAATAGAACAAAATGTAATGACTGCTACTAATTTATAATGTGAATACGTTGAAACATCTCCTTGGTTAAATTTCAGAATAAGTCATATTGGTGGGAAAAATAAAACTGCTACTATTGGTAGAGAATAGGGATACAGTTCTGTAAAAAAACGTGTATATTTCATGTTTAAAAAAACAACATTTCCTATCGATAACTAAATATTTAACTTCAGATTCTATATTTTAATTTCTCCTAAATTTATTTCAGATAATAACTTTTATTACTCATGTCTTTTATCATTCAGTGTATTTCAAATTCTGAATTTTTTGTTACGATTGGTAGATGTTTACCTAAAAAAACACACTTAAATACCAACGTATTGTTAGGCAAGTAAGAATGATGTCATCTTGATTATCTGCTTAGCTTAGATAGAGGGAGAGGGGGGAAAGAAACAATCGCTAATGCGATTGGTTTAATTCTGACTGGCCTCCGTGACTTAAACGTCCGGATAACTTGTCCCAGATGTCATTCCCGCTTACGCAATCGTAACATATCACCGTCGCGATGATAATTTATCCGGAGGAAGGTGAGTAAGGTTTAAAAAGTGTCCACCAGATGGAGTCGTGCTAATAAAGCGCTCACTCTTGTCTCCGTGGTCGCGTTTCATTCCTCAAACCCTAATCCCGCTGAAAGAGAATGCAATTCAGACGTGTATGAATGAGTGGGTGGAGGGAGAGAGATGGGGAGGAGGAGGAGGAAGGGAAAATGAGAGCAGCTCCAATGGGGACCTCGAACAACTAGATGCGTTATCTCCACGGCAAAAGACCATCTGAACGAATCCCATTTCGGCATCTGGATGAAATACAGCATGCACTCTCGCACAATGACAATCCTTGCCTCCAGTGCTGGAACGGTGGCCGTATTTCAAGGAATCGGCTCGGAGCATGTGTTATCCGCCCTTGGCACTCTTCTGATCGGGGATGTGGTGGTAATGGAGGGAGGAGAAAGGGTTAGGTAAGAGGGTAAAGAGGGGTGAGGGGGAATGAATAAAAAAATGGGACGATGTATGTATTCATGGTATGCGTACACGGGAGCGAAAGAGATGTACTTACTCCCTCTTCCCCCTAAACCTCAAAAACTCTTCCCCCCCCCACACGTTCCCCTCTGCCCTCCTTCCCCATACCGAACCCTTCAACCTTTCGCGCTCACTCCGGTGGTTGGGTGGTAGAGTGGGAAGGGGTGTGTGAGAGAAACCCTCGTCTCCGTTCGTTTGTTTGCGGATTATGAGAAAAGCTGTGTGAAGCTCGAATATTGCTTCGGCATCATCGATTCGTGCGTGCTTGTGTGTGTGTGTGTGTGTGCGTGTATGTGAGAGAGATGTGCCGCTAAGGGAAGGAGGAGATGTTGTTTTTTTTTCAACCCTCCCTTCAAAACCACCCACTCGTGGGGCTTGGATTGGGGGGGGGTAGAATGCGGTGAGAGGGATGAGATTGGAGTGGGGACGAATCCTCCCCCATACCCTCTCCTCCCTGGGGTTGGAATCGGAGGGACGGGAAACAAACAGGCATTCGGTGTTTCACGGCTCAATTGTTTTTTGGGTTCCACGTTGGGGGGGGGGGCGGAGGGGGGGGATGAAGGAAGGAATGGAAGTGGGATGGAAGTGAGCGGCGGAAGAACGGCGATATAAATGCTGACGAAGTAAGAAACGAGACTGTCGGGGAAGATTGGCTGAGTAGGAGGATTTGATTTGACTTGTTCATTTACCTGTATTAGGTGAAATTCCAAGTTTCTTCTTTACCAGGAATCCGAACCTGCGTGAAAAAAGAAAAAAACACGAATGAGAATAGCACAAAGTGACCTATTTCTTATCTTTATTACAGTTTAAGTAAGACTAAGTTATAAAGAGCAGCACTGGACTCATGACTATTGCTCGCAATAGCCGTCACTCATGATACATATCACACGACGAAAGACTCGTACGTTGCATGAAGAATTGTGTTACATGTACAGACGCTTCTCTTCCACTAATACGTACAAACACAAACTCACAAGTATATATTCTTTTAGAAGTGAAAATAACGATTAAAATAAACAAGTTATCAATTGTGTTTATTATTTTCTATAAATGGTAATTACAGTGTCTAAAAGATTAGCTATTTTCCAACGGAAAAATGCTCATCATAATCCTCTGCCACCAAATCACGCCTTCGATTTCTTCGCGAATATTCAAATTACTGTTAACATTGACTAAAAATATCTTTACAAATATTGTCAATTGGTGTCAACATTAATGAGCATGTTGGTATGGGAGGAAGAAGGTCCCGAAAAGTGTAGAAGATCGAACAACCGATAATACAGCAGTAGCCCTAGGTCCTTGGTTAATTAGTTTAACATTTTAATTGCTCAGTTGATCCAAAGATTTTTTCACCATCACCAGTAAGATGTTCTTACACAAATTGATCGTTTCAATCGTGGCTTGTTTCACCACAAAACAAATAACCGTCCACCAACCCTTCTCCATTTTCTCGCAGTAGCATAGATCTCGTATAGTGGGACAGACCGTACACGTAATAATTCTACATCAACGTAATTTGCTATAATGTAGAATTACTACGTGACCGTACACGCAGTAATTCTACATTAACGTGATTCTACATCATCGTGGATAGTAAATCATGTTGATGTAGAAATACACATCCAAGAAATACCCCCATAAGCCACCATTAGGACGTGTGCTGGGGCTGAAAGGGTACCAGACATACATGCACGACAGCTAGTTCATGTGTACCTTTGAATATATACATATTAGGTCATAGAAATAATAACATAAAAGGAACACTCATATTTTTAAATTTGTGATCTGCTCGAGCCCGCCTTCCCCACCTCTCTTGTGTTCGTCCTTTGTATGTATTCCTTTCCCATTTCCTTATCTCTATTTCTATGTGAATGAATATTTGTTCGCCGTATGGCGGGATTTCGTGTTTGCATATAAATAAATAATAAATAAATAAATATATATATATATAATATAAACAAAATATAATATATATATATATATTTATATATATATGTGTACATATATTTGTGTGTGTGTGTATGTATATTTTGATTCACATGGAAATAGATATGAGGAAAAGATGTAATAAAACTCGTAAAGGACAAACACAGGAGAGGTTGGGGAGACAAAATCGAGCAAATTACAAGTGTAAAGGTATTCTCTTGACCCGGACTTAAACCACGGGTCTTCTGATGCTCTAATATTTTTACACTTGTAATTCGATTCCGCCTCCCCCACCTCTCCTGTGTTCGTCGTTTATGTGTGTTTCTATCCCTTTTCCTCTTGAGAAAGGTGGTTGGACCACCGAAAATTCGAGAACCAGTGAGTTTTCCCTCTTTTGCGTGTTTTGGTTTCAGTGTTTGTTATGACTATCAGTGAATTTATATATATATATATATATATATATATATATATATATATATATAATTAGGTAATCTACCGGTTAAGGTAGGTTTTTCGATGGACACAACTATCAAATAAACATTTTGTAACTCCAAAGAAAACCCAATCCAGCAACCTACTCTACATCAGGTCCCTCTTCATCTCTGTGTACTTCTTCCCTCCCTTCATCCCGTCCAACATCCCTATCCTGTTTCTGCCCTTTCCTCGCTTGCCCAATATTCTCCCCTCTATTACCTTCTTCAACATTCCACTACCGCTCAATACACCTCTCATCCATCTTTCCTGCCTCCATAGGAATTCTCTCAACAAACCCCTCTCATCACCTACCATCTCCAGTACTTCCTTATTTGTTTTCCTTTCGGTCCATTTCACCATCTGCATTCTTCTCCACACCCACATTTGAAAAGCCTCCAATCTACGTTATATATATATATATTGAAATAATAGTTTTTTTATTTCCTCAGTAAATTTTAGAAAATAATTATTTTTTCAGGCTCTTGGGTTCGATTTTGTTGTCACTGTATAATATATGAAGACAAAACGAGCTATGCCGTAGTTCTCCTATCTTGTTTTACCGATCGATGGTAGAGTCAAATAATAAATAAACATTTGATGGGTCTGTGTTTCCAAGAGACTAAGATTTTATCTAGCTTTCTGATAGTCAAGGCCTTGATTACACTCTTCGGGAATCAAAGTGCTCGCAACCTAATTTCTCAAAGATAATCGTAGCGGTAACTCTCTCCCAGTAGCCATCGAAAAAAAATTATCGGAATTTTCCTCTTTGGATCTTTTCCGATTCTTTAATTGACTTTTTCTCGCAAGCATTCGAAATACTTGTCACGTATTCAAAATATCTCCTAACTAAAACCATGGTAACGTCTCTCTCTCTCTTAATTTTTTGTTACATTTTCTACCACTTGTTTAGTTGTGGCAGATCACTTATTTAAGGATGTTAAAGACAAAATATAGACACCTACTCTCTGTGGTAGATCAGATCACTTCCGTAAAATCATGGAGATAGATGGTTGAACAGATACATTAAATAGATATGATCGCAGACGCGTAGAAGATAATATGCGTTGGTAGTTTAATATTTCGTCGATATTTTTATTTACTAGACTCATCTTTTTAACAGTTCTACAGAATGGTATGAATATGTGTATTCTGTTATTGTACATTTTTGCAGGTGATTGCCTTCTTTCGTCTGATTAACTGTTTTCCAGTGCATGATGACACTGATAAATGTGTAGATGCGTTATGATTTTGACTGTGCATGTATGGCTGGTGACCTAATACCCCATCCACACGCCCTTGAGGCGGCTTGCGGGGTATAATTTAGGTGTAAATGTATAATATTAGCTATCTTCTTTGATGCTGACTCGCATCGTCTTCTAATGTGTGTAAACCATGAAAGAGTATTTGAGTTTTTATGCATAGCGAAAACAAATATTACGTGCTAATTGACTGTAAAACATAAGTTTCCATAGATTCCTTAAAAATATTTTTGCGGAGCATGAACATATTTCATCATACCGTATTTTCATGTTCGAGTCATAATGAAAAGTCACGCCTTGCTGCGTCGTTCTAAATTGCGTCAACTCTCTTCCCACTTTTCCGCTCACAAAAAAAAATTCTCCCTTCTCTTACAAAATTCCACGGCTTCTCAGTGTCTTCTCCAGCCAATTTTTCTTCGTTCTTTGAATTTCCTCCGACAACCTCTCGGTTCTCACACCGTGTCGAATAATTTCTCGTATTTCTTTCCTCTCACGCCAGCTTATTTCTTGCTTCTTTCCCCGAAAACCAATCCCAAAAAGCTCCAATCACACTCGCTTTCTGTCCTCAAAGCCCAGGTCCCGAGCCATGCAACGCTTCCCTTCGTATCAAAGCTTTCAATGGTCTTTAATATAACGTCGGAGAAAGATAAATATACAACAAACAGGATAAGGAGAAATAAAAGAATGGGACCGGGGAACCCGAAATGAAAGAATAGAAGAAGGAACAGATAAAATATTACAATTGACTAGTAAATAAATAGCCATTGCAGTTATGCCAATGACGAAAACAAGAATGAACAAATTAAAGACCTAAGGGAAAAAATAATTATGATAAATCAGCATCACCAACTGAATTTCTAAGTTTCCCAAATCGGCAATTTGCCTATTGATATAGATTATCATCCATTTGGTAAGTTGTTACTTTGAGCTTTGGGTGCACATCGTGTGAGCGCTCCAACATTTATTAACCTCGCCGAAAGGGACGCAACCCGGAATCCAACACAAAACTAAGTCAATCTTCAAATTCCGCTATTATTCCCTCCTGCCTTTATCCCGACAAATATTTCTATCCTATTTCCCCTTTCCTCGCTTGCCTAACGTTGTCCCCCTCAACCAGTGTCTTCAAACTCTTAATCAAAAATCAAATTGCTATGCATCCACCTTTCCTTTCTCCTTGAAAGTTATCCCAGCAATCCTCTTTACTCCCCCGCTCATGCCTAGAAAATCCTCATTTGGTTGCCTTTCCTTCAATTTTACACCGATAACTCAAAAATCTATGTACACCTATCATCTACCTTCAACGACCATGTTTCTGAGCCTTATAAACCCTCGCTCCATATCGAGGTTGTTACTAGCGTATGTATCATCGATTTATCAATTGAATCCTCTTTTTGAAGGCTTTTTTGCCTAACTCTATTCTCCTTGTGTCCCTACTACTTTGACCATCATTATTATTATTATCGGTTATCCACCGGTTATGGTAGGTCTTGAATAGACCCACGACACCAAACGGTGCCATAATTTCCTTACCTCTCCTAACCAAATACAATTCAATATTCTACACTACAATAAGCTCCTTTTCAACTTCATATACTTCCTTCCTCATTTCAATCTGATTTGTCTAACCTGTTCCTGCCCCTTCCTCGCTTGTGTAACATTCTCCCCACTATTACATTCTTCAACATTAACCATATTTGGCTTTGATCATGACAAAAATCACAAAATATTTCCAAAAAGTGAAGCTCAGTTTCATTCTGTGTCGAGGAAAAACATGTCAAACCAAATTTAATCAATTTTCGGGTCATCTACGATTTGTAATTGATCAATGATTGATCGCCGATCGTAATGAATAAATTTATTTGTTATAGTTTAATTTTCGCTGAAAATCTGTAAGGTGTACATTTTTCATACTTCATGTTTAATTCAAACATTTATAATACAGTGTTTGGCGAAGAAGATTCCCCTCCTTATTCCAAAACTGTTAAAAAATTCCCTTAAGAGTATCCACAAATTAGGAGGGCACCCTTAAAACCTCACACCTTGAATTTTAGATTTTTTTGGCCGCTAACTGAATTCGCTCTATTACCTTATGCACCTGACATCCACTCGGCTGATCTAAAAAACCGGTTGAAAAATTAATGCGTTTCGTAAATAGGAAAAATTGGAATAATCATCGTTTCGGAAGGAACATTAGTAATGATTAAAATAAAAGATAAGTGAAAAAATTTGATATGGAGCGTCGTATTGTTTAGCTCCCACTAAACATTTAGATGTAGTAGATAGACGTAAATTGGTCGCATTTGAGTTATGAGTTTGGAGAAGTATCAGAAAGGATGAAATGGATTGAAAGAAAATCAAACGAGGATGTGATAGACATAGTAGGTGAAAGAGCATGGGGAGAGATTCTTGGGAGAAAATCGCTATGGTTCACTGACGATATGACTCTGACAGAGAGAGAGAGAGAGAGAGAAGGGGATTTGATAGAGATTCCTCCAGAAATGTAATATATCCTTTAGAGTTAATACAATCTGCACGGAGTTGAAAAAAGACATGTAAGATTTCGTTGCCAACAGAGATGGGGACGTTGATCCCTAGATTATGTTAGGTGGGTTATTCTTAGCAAAAGTTGAGGAGTTTTGTATTTGAGGAAGCAGAGAAACTCCAAATGGAAGAAATACAAGAGGAATAATGAGCATGATGCTGAAGATTGCCTTCAATCAGAAAAAGAAACTTTTTTCTTTGAACTCCACCAAGGTATCACTGAATAAAAATGTGTTTAAGAAGTTCGCTCGGAGTGGAGTACGTTTTTGTATGTAAGGTAGCGAGATATGGGCTTACGGAGCCAGCTGAGGGGAAGCAGCTGAATGGTTTTCAGATTTGTTGCATCGGAAGGAATGATATAGAAGGCAATCTTCGATAGTGATAGTACTATGATTCCATTATCAATATTATTGCCATTTTCGGATAATTAATTTGTAAAATCCCATATTTATTGATCAGTATGCTTTTTCTTTTCAATGCGGTCACATTATTAGCCCTATCCTAGAATACTTGCCTATAGTATGGGATCCATATGAGGTGGGGCATATTAAAAAGATAGAAAAAGTTCAAAGAAAGGCAGCAAAATATGTACTCGGAAGGTGCAAAAGAACAGATAGTTTTACGGGAATGTTGGATATACTGAAATGGGAGAGTTAGAAAAAATAGAAGAAAAAGGAGTAGGTTAAACGCGATGCATAGAATTGTTAAAAATGACGAAGCGTGGGAAGATTTATGGAAAGAGGTAAAAAAAAACAAACAAAGTGAAAAAACGACCACAGTTTTAAAATAAAATTAAGAACATAAAAGCAAATGAGAAAAATACTCTTTTTTTTAAACAGAACTATTGTTGAATGGAACCAGCTGCCTGGAGGTTTGTTTCAGCCTTTTCCATCCAATTTTAGAAGTTTTAAGAATGAGTGAAAAGCAATCACTGGGTGATAAACTTCATTGATCAGTGATTATTATGCTATTGTAATTATAACAAATATTTTTATGTACGTAATGTGCATGGCGTGAGAAGTTGGATTGCAAAAGTGAATGATGTGTTAACGGTGTATGATTTTGAACGGTACATGAAGTTGAAGAGTGCGTGATTATAGACGGAGTGTGGCGATGGACGGAGCGTAGTATGTACTCGAATGGCGTAAACTTAATCCTTGTGTGATGGTAAAGGAGCGGTTGGTAATATAAATGTGTCATTAATTATAAGAACATTTTGTATCATATCTGTTCTTGTTGTGAATGTATGTATGGGCATTGTAAGAGTGTCCGTTGACCAGAATGACGGTTTCACCAGGGCAATTGCCTAATTGCGACAATATTAATATAATAATAATAATAATTATCCCTCGCTTTCAAATCAAGGAAGGAAGAATTATTAATGCAAAGTTCTAAAAACGTACACCTTTCATATCGGACTGTCATACTAGTAAATGTTAATCAAATTCTTCGCAGACAAAAATAATGAAACAAAGTTTTTATACTTCAGCTATACCAGAATGAAATGTGCATCATTTACCAGTGATAAATAAGCTAGGCAGTGTAACAGCTGAATTTCGTCTAAAGATGTGGCAAAGGGGAGATTGGAGTTCACTTCGGGACGGGATCCTTTCCTCACGATACTAGAGCAACACCATCTCGAACCTCGAGCCTCTTAAGTGGCCTTTTGGAAGGGCGTCGCAAGCTTATGGGTTTGAATGCGAGATTCATATCTCAGGCAAAAGGGGAGGAAGACATCCATTCAAGCAGTCCTCGGAACTCGTATAAAAGGGGCGTGAGGAAGGAGGTGTTGGATGGATGTCGGCAACTTTTGAGTTACCGTGTGGGAGGACTCTCCGCAAGTTGTCACTTTAGGATATGTTATAAAACGCATCGCCCAAGGGCGTAATAATTAGAGATAAATACTTGGAATTCATGGGAACGATACCACGAAGGATAGAAAATTCACCTGCCGACCGGAGGGCAGGGGTTTGATTCTCGGTTTCCCCGGTCAACCTTAGATTCACCCAGGATGTGTGAAATCGTTTAGCAGTGACTCCTTTTTGAAAGCCAGAAGACGATTTCAAACCTCTCTGATGGCAGTATTATTTGTAATATAAAAATTTCAAATTCTCATGCCGTTTGATATAGGTAAAAATGGCCGCACTAATTAAAAATAGAAATAAAATAAGTTTATTTATCTAGGTACAGAGTCCTTTGGTTCACATGCAATTATGCAGAAGTGATTTTCCTCTCTTGAGCTCAAAGATTGGCCGCACTAAGGATAAACCAAATTCGACCAAGTATCAATAGTAATGAAATTAATAAACAGAGGAGCAAAAATATTTCAAGTACATATTCATCCACATTTAAACTTCAGAATGCTCAAATGTGCATAAATGTTAGCAATGAATGTGTTAATAAAATAAAGAGATATTAAGTGGTTTAAACAATTTTTCTTCGAGGTCAAACAGCTGATTTATTCATTTCTAAAAGTGCCATTGATCCCTTGAACTTAAATATTTTTGGCAATACGATATTCCAGTTAGTAAAGATGAAGAGAACATTTTTATGGAAGAATACTGTTCGTTAGGCAGGGTAATATAGACTTCTCGGGTCAAATCTGGTTTTATTAGTTTTAGGAGGACAATATAAATCACGAAAGCTAAACAAATATTTAGGCTCTTTCTGGGAGAATAGCAATTAGATAAATGTATGAAGTAAGCGCGTAAGTTCTTCTGGTTTTTACTTTGACTACTGAAATTGATCTCAATAAGGAGAATATGGTCATCATCCATATGTGTTTCAGTTTCTTTAATAAAAGAGGTTTCAGGCGTGATATGGTGCAATAAACCATAAACACAGTAATCAACCCGAAGGTCGGTTTAGTAGGTGATGGTAGAGCTCACCCATGTACCAAGCCCTACATGGCGTGTGAATATTCACACATCAGGGTAGGGGGGCCAGTTCCTTTCCCTGTGCCGGTTATGGTTTCCCAGGAAGATCTGGTACCCGAAAAATCGACTAGCTTGGGTAGAGCTGCAGATGCCCAAAGTGCCTTGCCCGGGAATCGAACCCGGGACCGTCCGGTCAGTAGTCCAACGCTCTACCCGCTAGACCACCGCGACCCGCATATGGTGCAATATCATGATTTATTAAAAATGGCAATTTTCCACATACAATTTTAATGCGACCGTTTTCAACATTACTACATCATCATTAGGTAGGCTACATCATCCCGATGATGATGTAGTAACCTTGAAACCGGTCGCATTAAAATTTTATTTTTGTGGCAAATTGTAATTTTTAATTAATCCATAGGTGTAGCCTACAAAGCAGACTCCGTATGTACAAACGTGCATAGGCTTTCTAAATTGACTTGCATCTTTGATAAAAACAGGCACCGTCGCCTTGGAAAATCGAGGGCAGCAAAAGGGAGGAAACTCGGTGCCCTATCATTACATGTGTGAATTTTCCTCACCGTATAAAATTAAACAGAACGATATCAGTCAGAAAAAGGAATAGGTTAGGCATGGATGGATACATAGGTATGGAGCATTGTGATTGGCGAACTCTGATAGAGAGTAGAACGCTAGGTAAACGAGGAAGGGGTGTACACAGAAGAAGACAGTTGGACGGAATGATGAAAGAAGTGAAGTGTGTGGAATAGAAGAGGGACTTACTTTGGTGACGGACTTCTGGTGTTGTTTTTTGTTAAGAGAGGGAAGCAATTGCGTTTTTACACAATTGTGTTGACTGTGTCCATCCAAAACCTACCTTAAAAAATATTATTATCACTGATATTCTACTGGTTAAGGCATGTTTAGGACTAACCTACGGAAGAGCACCTACCGCTATATTTCTCTTTCTAATATTAAGTGACACCTTGCACTAAGGTAAAACGTTTGAACGCATAATTACTGTCTCCATTCATCCCATCCAATATGCATATTATTTTCCTCGCCCTACCTTGCTTACCCAAACCTTTTTCCTCAGAAAAAGATTCAAGCGTCTAGATGGTGACACAAGCTGTAAAAACCGTGGCTAGTGAATTCAAATTACATTGCAAAAATTTGCATGGTGGCGTTTAATTATGGATTTACCCGTCTTTCACAGTCCTTGAAACTTGAAGTCTGTATCCGTATTCCCTGCTTCCTTTGAATTTCTCTCAAAAACCCTCTCTCCCACTAAATCATGCGTAGTACTTTTTTGCTCATTTTTCTTTAATTTCTGTTTATTTTTCCATCCTACCACTTTTTAATTCCGCTCATAAATCGTGAGCCTTCAATCTATGCCAATATTCTGTTCTCAAGGACAAAGTTTCGGATCCATATAAAACTAACGCTCCGTATCAAATTTGGTAATGATACAGCCGTCCTAATTGAACTCTCTTTCCCCTATCTGTCATTTTTTAAAAATCAGTTTTATCCTCATTGACATTTTGTATTTTACAAAATAAATAGACTTAATTATTATTTTTGAGCTTTCCTTTTTTCATCTACAGTATTTTTTACATAAATAAACAGAAAATGTATGACTTATTTTCGTAAATGAAATTTGAATATAACCAATAATCGAAATTCGGTTTTCATTTATTTTTTTTGGAAAACATCAAAAATCAGAACAATACACACTTATTCCTGTGAATTTACCATTGAACCATTTTTCATTCCAGTCTTAATGTGATTTTGAAGTTCATATTCTCAAAAATTACAGATAATTAGGTGGATGTTTTATCAATATAGAGTCAGAGTGGAGGTGAAAGAATACAGCGAAAGTATGGTTATCAAGGCCACTTAGTCATATCCCGTACAAAAATTTGTTTTAATTCAAAGCTATACTGACTGACATGAACATCCGGGACGAGAAAAATACCTTCTTTGGATACGGTCCAGCAATAAAGTTTTAGAATTAGATGTCTTATATTATTTTCCGCCTGCAGCACTGATCGCACCATGTTTCAAACACTTGACCTATTTAATGCAATGGATGGCACCGACGGAAGATCTAATGGAAGTAATTTTTAAACTCTGAGTAAGTATATTTAATTAGATCAGAAATAAAAGCGACGCATGGGATTAGTTAGCAGTCGGAGCGAGACATTACGGGGGACTACGTGGGATACCGGCGACTTTGAAAATTCCACCACGTCATGCGCTAATGACATACATACACCAGGACTTCGGGAGGCTTGAAATGGTGGCGAACAGTATTAAATTTTTAAAAAGAGAGGGTTGATATTTTTTTTTAATATATTCCCAACCGCGGAAAAATTTCCGCTTGTTCCATCATACCCTCTCCACCATCCAGTCTCATTTCTTTTTATTTGACCACGCGACACGAACGCCTATCCTCGTACGTAGCATGGATTGAGGGAAACGGAAGAGAAGCAAACGACATGGGAGTGAATATTTCTCCCCGTTGAATTACGGAGGGAGTGGGGGGAGGATAGGGGGGAGAACCGTGGGAGAGAAAGGGGTTGGAGGGACGGGAAAGAGGAGGTGACTGGGAGGTAGGGAACTCGTGATGGGTGAGATGGCGTCAGAAGATGGCTTATTTTCCCTACCTTCGCCTCATACTCTCGCCTGTCAAAAAGCCCAAAACTTTCGCCCGTCGGCGGTGGAGACTGCAGTGGCCCTTCTCCACTCACCTTTGCCTGCTGCGAAATATCTCAGGGAAACTGCTAGTTCACTTTCTCTCCCTCTCTCTTTCCCCAACCTTTACACATCCCTCCATTAGCCCCATTACTCTCCACACCACAACCGACACCATGCAGTCAGCAGCAGTCCGCAGAAGAAGTCAACAGCACTCTCCTTCGCATATACCACCTATACCTATAGCCTAAGTATGTATAAACATTTCTTTTGCGTATATAGGCTTACGCACATGGATTCGCAGGCCTCCGCGGTGTTGTCTCGGAGACATCTTCATTTTCCTGCGTTTTCTCAACGTGGTTTGGTTGACAACAGTTTCACTGATATTCCAATTATTATCTTCAGGTCGAATGTGAAGGACTCAATTGAATTCAATTTAAATAGGTATCTCTTTCCTTGGTCGCTAGTATATAACAGGAAAATGTCAATAAAATTTTTGCAAGCATAGCAATGACCAGGGATGCTCTTTTTAGGATGTTTTTCTTTTTCGAGGTAATTTCTTCTCGAGAGAGTAAGGTCGAAAAAGACATAATTTTTACATAGTTTACAGTTTTTTTTGCAAAGATTTTTTTTACAAAGTTTTCGACGATAGTGCAATAATAGTTTCCCTTATATTAATTTGATAGAGTGCGGACAATCAACCTCAATAGAAGGAATATCCAAAAAACTGCCGGAAGGGAAGGAAGAAGGAATAAATGAAAGAAAAGAAGGATATTAGATGGAAGAAAGTACAGAACAGTGAGAGCAAAAGTAATAACAAGGGCCTGGTAGACTATGAAAACCTATGACATACATAGTCAATTACCAGTCTTTTGGAATCACTGGATAGTCACTGTAGCATTTGGCTTGCGAACACTAGATGTAATAGACACTAGATAACCAGGAACACTGGAATCTTTAAATGATAGTGATAATGGTCTCCTTCCTAAGTCTTCTCCGCCATTCAGGATGTTCAATTTCAAGTTTAAATGTATATCTTTCGCGACTTTATATTAAAGTAGAAAACAGTAAAATTAACAATGATTTGGACTATGTAAGAGCAACAATCTGGAATTCTCATTTTAAGAAAATGTTTCTCTTTTCTTAAGCAGTTTCCACAATTATTGAAGCGCTGGCGGATGGATTTTGGCCCCGTTATGTATGCAATCCCGTATTGTGGCTGTTATCTGACTTTACACCTTCTGGAGAAATCGTTCCTGAGATCTGTGATTGGTCACATTTTGTATAACTCTTTTTCATGCGTTGTTGAGATGGTAAAGGCTATCTTTGTTGACATTTTTGGAGGTTCTGGCTATTTCAATAGCTTCTCTTAGCCGACAATAATATCCATTTTCATAGGTGATTAAAGTCGCTTATTCAGATATAATTTCATGTTCATATTCGCTTCATTCGCTCCAAACACCTGGATGGTCGAAAGTTGAAAATAGCTGTTCTTTGTGACTCTCTGGTATTCCTTCATATGGACTATCTACGACATGAATGTTTCACTGATGTATAATTTCTCACATGAGAATAGTTGTGGGTAAACACTTTCATAGACATTGTGACGTTTGGCCCTTGAACCCAAGAACCGTGTATGCTATGTCCTTCACAAAGTTGAACATTGTAGCAAATTTATGTTTCCTAAGGACTCTGGCGATCATCTCAGATGCACACGAGAATAAAAAGGCGTTGCCCTTTTTTTAAGAAGATTCAGTGGTCTAAATGCCAATCAAACACAAGCCATTTACAGCATTCGACTTGTGGTTACGTTGAGGTAACTGTTGTGACACTCCCTATAGGCAGACTCAGAAATTATGTTATTGGCCGTTGAAAATAGCCTTGCGGAATCAAACTATATATATGCACACGAAGACGATTACTCCGTGAAATTTGTACAAGCAAATTTGTCAGACCACGAAAAACATGCCTCGGTATAGTAATGCTGGTGAAAATTGAGTAATCCAATTTCTAATGAAAAAATCAATTCTTAGCCCACTGTTTAAGCTAGATTTAGGTTGGACATATGATGAAAATCACTATAGATCTTATCTTTGTCCAACGAGATGTAACTTGACACCCAAAATTATATTACTTTTCCATATCCGTACGCATTATATCCCCTTCATTCCGTCAACACGATGATGACCAATATGGTGTCTATCCTTTGTCGCCTAATAATAATGTCTATGATGATAATGCTTATACTTTTCCTTCCCTACCTTGCCTGCCCAACTTCCTCCCCTATTTGTCGAATTCACGAGTGACATCGATGGACCTAGTAATAGTAACGTTAGTTCAACTTTATTATTTATATATTCTATCCTAAGATCAGAAGTATACACTTCTGTTGGTAAAGTATTGGTAAATATAAATTGACATTCATGAAGCAATTCCTAACAACCGTAAATCTATTTGACGTAATGTATTACTTATGATACGTAAAACAATTATTCTCTTCCCTCTTCCACTTGCATAAATTTTCCCTCATAAGAGGGACACTGACAAAGGATTGCTTATTGCTATCTCCATTCACTCTTTCTGTCATATTTAACCCAACTTTCTTTTTCCATACAATATCTTTCTCATTTTCCTTAATCTCTACCCATGTTTAGGTACAATGCTCTTTTCAAAATTCATATTGAACTTTAAATGCGATGAAGTTCGTAAAAATACCAGCAAACATAGAAATCTGGACAATGCACATATTGTTTGGATATTTTAAGTCAATTCTATGAGTCAGTTATTTTTTGTGACATAAATATTCATTTGCTCAGAAGGAATGAAATATCTCTTAAATATACCATCCGTTGCTATTAAAGAAGTATTTCTCCACCGGTTTAACATAATTTTGTGCAACAAGACAAGGATAAAGGGTTTGTAGTAAAATACGTGGACATTTACAGCCTGCATCGATTCCCAAAAGCATACTTTCTTCCGAAAAAAATGTATGTCCACCCAATTCAAGGTAAGGTAAAACTTATGAATGCGAAGTTCTGTCTTAATTTTTCATAAACCTATTATCTCCCTCTGAATTACAACATTAGTTGAAAATGTAGAAAAACCCATTCGCAAATTTATTATAAATCCTTGAATTACATATACCGAATTGAACACTTGAATTCTGGATATTGACCAAATAGACCTAGGAGTGCAGCAGAAAAAACTCGAATTTGTTCAACATTCATGTGACGGCATTAACAAAAACTATAAATTTACTAAAAATAGAGGTCCATTACGTACACTTTCATCATCACGCATTAGAATAGGTCCTCTACGATCATTAAGTTAGGCTTTGCTTATATTACAGATCACATTGGTATCTTTGGACGTGAAATTGCATCAAATTAGAAGGAGATCATCCGTAGTAATAGAAATCCGCAAAGTACTGTGTTTAAAATGCTATTGCTATACAAATGCTGTCTTCCTAATACGTAGTAAACATGCATACATCTATACCTTTGTATGGTATAAACGTATATTTAGTGTATCATACGCCGTTCCAGACTAGCTTTTTATTTATACTTTTCAATTTACAAATGGCTTTCTACAGGTTACAGCTAATGTCTCCACTATTCTGATGAAGACAGCACTTACTGCCGAAAGTGAGAACAATTCGTCCTATTTAGTATTCTTTATTTAATATTAGTCTGTTTTATGTACTTTTGTCGCGGCTGGGTTGAGGCCGATTAAAACTCTATCCAAATGTTTCACCACACACAACCAAATATTTGAAACCCATATGTTTATAAAACATGTCCCATCTCCACCAACGTCTGTATCAAACACCAGATCTCTCCTTTCCTACTCTCATCCCTCATGATTTTCCCACAATATCATTCGCCAATTAAATTGCAAGCTCTGCCCCACCTACTGCAGCGCAAAATACCCCTCGAGGTTCGTATAAACAACCACGCCTCCTGCAATCCTTGATCCACCTCAGCCCGCGTCTTCCTCCACAATGATTGCTTGAATGACTAATTTAAAGTCTAAAACGTTGCCTTTCTCTTCCCTTGAGGAACACCGTTACAGTTCGAAACACTCGAGGCGGCGGCGTAAATTTGACTCCTAGGAGTTTGCTCGGACCTGGGCTTGAGCCTTGCCCACTACGGGGCACCCTCTCATTTATCTTCGAGTCCACGTCATAACACTCGCCCCTATTAATACCTATTCTCCCATTAGAATCCTCTTTACCACTCTTTCCCTCTTGCTCAATACTTAAGGTCTCAGTCATCTTCTTTCCAGTGAAATAGGTGGCTTTCCTACCCAAAGTTAAAAAAAAAATTGTGAGTGCCCTTTTTTATGTTATGCCACCGTTACGCTTGACTATCCTTACATCAAGTACGCTTGCACGAGCGTCAGCTAAACGAAGAAGCGAGATATCTCTAGTAAACAAAAATACAGAGAATTGAGTACCATTAATGTTTGTTTATCTGTATTATTATTGACTTGAGGTATCTCGTTCCCACGTTTTTATTATAATTTACATCCGTTAGACTTCTGTATATGCGTGTGTCTGTATATATATATGTAAGCATACGTATATACATACATGTATGTATGTACATATATATTTTGTATATATATATACACTCACACATATGCATAATTTAATAAAACAACAAGTAAAAAGTAGGCAAGGGAGATGAAGAGAGTTTCAGACAAGCCGGCTGTAGTCCAGCACTTTCTCTTCTCCTTTTACATTTTTTTTGCATGCCTTTTTAGTCTGAGAAAATCGAAGGCTAATTTATTTAACGCCTTCATGGTCGGGGGCTCGAAATCCAGAGTGAGAGAGCGTCAGCTCGCGTCAGGGAGGAAGCAATGGAAGAAAGTGGGAGGGAGGGAAGGGAGGAAGAGGGGGGGGCGAAAGGGTCGAGGGAGCATCGAGGGAAAGACGAGAGAGAGAGAGGACGGGAAGTGTGGCGGTACGAGGAGCGACAAGTGGCGCCGCCAGCGCACGTCTGGAACGCTGAGACACATTCGAGTCCCTCCCCGCCCTCTCTCTCTCTCTCTCTTTCCCAGACGTCTTCCTCTCCCACCCCCTCCCCGTTCCCTTCTCCTACTCTACCTCCAGTCACGGTATGTGCCGACTGCAGTCGACGGGGGAGTGGTGTTGCGGCGGGAGTAAGGGGTTAGTAACTGCGGGGACTTTTTTCCTTCGATCCGAGAGTATGGGGTCTACTGCGGTCGACAAAACGTCGTACTCAATACGCGGCCAAAGGGAAAAAGGTATATGAGACGTGCTATCAAAAGCTCAGGTGTTGCTGAATCCCGAGTGGCCTGGCGGGTGGCAGAATTGGTGAAAGGGACGTAAAACAGGTGGTGTAATGTTTCATCGAGAGAGAGATAGGAGAGAGTATTGAATTGCTTGGTGTGGGTTGAGCTGACCAGCTCTACGTGCTCTTCACTTTACCCTCCATCCTTCATCTCTGGGTTTCCGCGTCACGATAAAGATTTTGATGGTGCACTCCCGGGGGACGTGCTTCTCCAGGGTAGCATCCAGGATACCATTCGGCTTTCCCACCTATATTTTTGAAGGACTATCACATTTTCAGATTGCGCTTGAAAAATCCGTTTTGCCCTGAAGGAATTCGAATGAATTTTTATGGTAGACGTATTTTCGATTTTCAGAGGTTCATGAACTCTCATCAAATTGGTCGTAAGAAGCAGGCAGACGAGTTGATTAATGTAAAAAATGCATAAATTCATATCATAGTACGATGAATCTAAGTCAAAAACCTAAAAATTTTAATGTAGAAAATAAACAAAACTTTAATGTTAATTTTAACATGTCAGATAATAATTAATATTAGTTTTAGTATACCGGCCAAATATGTGTTTTCGATGGACCCATTGGAGGGACTGGGACAGCTTCACCTCCAAGCGTAGCTTCACTCGAAACGAAGTATATTTGAATATCATAGAAATCAGCTATTGTTTTGCATGTTTTTTTAGTCTGACCACTTTTTAACCTCCCTTAATTCATTCTCCAGTTTTTCGAAGCCGAAGTTTTCCTCCATCTACTGTACTTAGTGAAACTTTTCCCCACAATACATATCATGGCTTAATTAGAAAATAATTTTAAGGCATGATAATTGAAATCATTTTGAAATATACACAATGGAATTGGGAGACGTGGTAGTTCAGCGGGTTGAACGTTGCACTACCGACTGGAGGGCCGTGATTTGATTCTCGAGGACAGCTTATGGGCACCTTTGGTTTCACTTCAGCTGTGTGATTTTCCGGGTACCAGAAATTCCTGGAAAAAGCATAGGTGGCACAGGGAACGGAATCGACAGCCATTATTACCCTGCTAACGTTTGAATTTTACTAGTCGTTGGGCTAAGTATTGAATGAACTCTTCCCTCATCGATCTAGCCGAAATACGAGAAGATAACGTCTACATAAATACCCTACGATCTACCAAAAAAGTTGTGTGGCAGGGGGTTATATAATTGGGGTTTGGTTAGATTAATGAATGATACAGATATACAAATGTATTTTAATAATACATTCTTCCAAAAAACCATCGCCTGAGCAAGACGACACTAAATATACAAATTTGATTTCAAGTAGATGAACATTTTCATGTAAATTAAAAATATTGGCCTACAGGTTTTCAATTTAGTGATTTAACAATACCTTAACAATGGCCATTTTATCAGGCAGTTTAATATCTTATAGTACAATCAAATACGTCACCAAATACATCCCACTTAAAATAATTATAAAATGAACAAAATTGAAATAATAATATGATTCATAACCTTTTTATAATAACACATAAATCATTCAAAAATCCCATTATTGAACTGCCTTTGTATAACATTTTGCGAGCGATATTTTGGGGACATAAGCGTGTATACGTGAAATAAATTCTCCATGGACATAATTTTGAATCATATCTTTGTGAAACCTGTAGCTTCAGAGATGATACAGAACATCGGTATTCATTTTTGTCGAGACCCGTTTCAATTTGGACAGAATTTGACGATTATTATTGGCGGTGAGAGATGGTTCATTTTTGGTAAGAGAACACGTCAAAATATATATCCGTAAAAGTATTCGTATTTTCTCTAATCTCACTTAGGGTAAAGATTTTCACTGAAATATATTATTCAGGGAAGGGATTTAGATTGTACTGTTGACGTCGTGACTTAAACATTATTTTACTTGCGAGTTCACGACTGGATATACCTCAAGTTATGCGTACCTCCGAAATTGTTTTCTCCTCGATCTCTGTCGTCATCAAATGTTCGCAGTCAGACCGTAAAAATGCCAATTTCAATTTTTATGAATTGACTTGAAAAGAGCTACTTCGTCTAGAAAAAAACGATTGACCGTCCCGTCATTTTATTTCCATTTTTAAAGTACAATCGCTCATAACTTCGCCTCAAGCCCGAGGTGTCGTTGGTTAAGGCCTTCAAGCACCTTAATACCTCGGTCTGGTAGAGGAAAGTAGAGGATTTGGATAAAGTACTTGAAGAGGAGTGTAAAGTACGGATTTTACGCATTTATATCCTCAGAACAATAGTTCTCAGAGATAAATGGATGAAGTTAAAAGTGGACCCAGGATATGACTCTGTAGTACCCCCTGAATTGATCGGGATGGCAGAGAAGAGAGAGAGAGGACACTGATTTAATAGGTGAGGAGAGGTATCTTGAAGGTTTCTTGGGCATGGGCAGAGCAGGTAAGGGCGAGTAGAAGGGGTTTAGTCCGAGGGGGGAAACTGTTATCGGAGAATGTGAGTGAGGGAGGGGAAGACGTTAAAATAACTGTAGGCGCTCATCTTTCTCCTTCATTCGGAAGAGAGGATTTGGGTTGGTTCGTGGTTCGTGTAAAGAACACTGTAAAAGAGAAGGATTTATATTCCCTCTCTTCTTACATCCCAGAGGAGGTGAAAATAGGAGTGGGACCTTTGCAGAGGAAGGAAAAAGGGGAGCGGGAGATGGACGCTGTTCAATAGTCCCGAGCGTTTCCTTTTCTTTCCTCCCCACCAAGCGCAATACCGCACGCGTTTTCGAGGTACTCGAGATGATCGGCGGAGAATAAAGTGCCCTCCATTTGGGGATAACTCGCAAGTGTGTCGTACCCGTGGATAGAAGGACGGTGAAAGAGAGAGAATAAAGGGTTGAAGACTCTTTTTCGAAATGAGGCATCTTCCCTCCCTGCCCAAACCCCCTATTCTCTCTCCCGCTTCCAGGGTCTTTCTCCGTTCTACTCCCATTCTTTCCCTGTCCTGTCCCTTGCTACACAACCCTCCATCATCCCTAGTCCTCTACCCTTTCTCTCTAGCGCCCCACACCACTCTCCACATCTCGAACTATCGCTCCCGGAACATTCACTTTTCCAACTTCCTCCCACTTCTCGTATCCTCCCCCAACTCCCTCCGCTTCTATCTCTCGGTTTTTTCTTTTTCCTGGCAGTTGGAGAAAATGGAGGATGGGCAAAAATCTCTCCCTCTACCCCTCTCTCTCTCTCTGTCTTTCATTCTGTCTGGGGGGGGGGGTGGTAGTTGTCCGTCCCGTCGAGCAATCTCCAACCCTCTATCCCTTTCCATCAATCCTCCCTTGTCTCTCAGCGGAACCGGGATGGTGGTGGTAGGTATATTGAAACATGGTGACGCGGGCGATGATGGTTGGCAGTTACACGTGATGGCGTTATTAACTTTCGCTTGACTTTCTCCGCCGATGAAGAAATTCAATTAGCGCGGTGGGAATTCTTCCCTGTGAGACCCTTATCATCCCAAAACTTCTCCTTGACCGAAATGTTTCCTCCCTCCCCTTTCAGCTACTCACATTCATATTAACCCCTTGACGGATGAGTTTTTGAAAGAGTTCCGATCAAGGAAGTGGTAGTTTTCAAAATTTTTATGCCAGATATGTAAATTGTTCATTACCATAATTCATTAAAAATTCAAATTTTCAGATTCCATTAAAATAATTAGTTGATGATGAACTAAATATCATTATATATTATCATTAATATATTCATTCACATAGAAATAGTTATTAGGAAAAGGGATAGGAACACATAGAAATATATAAAGGACGATATACGAACACAGAAACATAAAAGACTCACTGAGTCTCAAAATTTCGGTGGTACATCCACCTTCCTGAAGAAGACGGAAGAACAGAACTCCTTAATCTTTTCTTAATATATTTTTACATATATATTATTATTAGGTAATCTACCAGTTAAGGTAGGTTTTTGGATTGACACAACTATCAAATAAATATTATATAACTCCCCACCTAGCAACCTAATCTATAACAGATCCCTCTTCATCTCTGTGTACTTCTTTCCTCCCTTCATACCGTCCAACATCCCTATCCTGTTCCTGCCCTTACCTCGCTTGCCCAACATTTTCCCCTCTATTACCTTCTTCAACATTCCACTACCGCTCAATGCGCCTTTCATCCATTTTTCCTGCCTCTGTAGGATTTCTCCCAACAAACACCTCTTCTCACCCACTCTCCCTAGTACTTCCTCATTTGTTTTCTTTTCGGCCCATTACACCTTCTCCATTCTTCTCCACACCCACATTTCAAAAGCCTCCAATCTACGTCTGGACGTGTTACAAATACATCTGTGGAAAAGTGCCAATTTGTTAATCTCACAATAATTTTTCCTCACCTCTTTTTTTTAAACGATTCTCCTGATTTGATTCTTTAGCTCTGTTGAAAGTTACAAATATATCATTTTAATGTCTAATTACAATTTAGAAGTACCTCTGCAAAGATTGCATTAAATACAATGATTATCAATAACCAAACAGGCAACTGCGGTGCGCTCCCTTTGAATGGATAAAAGTGCTTACATGTGAGAGTGGTGGAAAAGAAATCTCTGCATAGGATTCTTTTAAGGATAAAAGAAGTAAGAGTATTCTTTCACAAGGCAGTGATGGAATTGGGAAATGTTCGTTCGGATCATCGTGAGGATCAGAAGTGATGGTCGTTTCTAAGGGAAAGAAAAATCTGATCATGGCCATTGTTTACGACTCTTTCTCCTCAAAATACGGTCCAATAAATGAAGGAAAAGGGTAAGCAATATGTGCTTACAGATAATTATTTCTTTTTATAACCTGTAGACACATTACTTTTTTCGAGGCAATTGAGTTATTATGAGAAAATATGGAGGCGATGGATGAGAATCAATGTAAAAGTTAATTAATATGATTACGAGGAAATTCTTTCACGAAATTAAATTAATAATCGACTTTACGGAGTTGATAAAATTTTTATATTTCATAAAAAATACTTTACATTAATATGAAATTAATACAACTACAGTAAATATTTGTTTTACGATCAAAGAACAACATTAACATCTCGTTATCATAGAAAAGTTTTTATAGCTTGGAAAGGAGAAATAGATAATTTCCGTTTATTTGCTTAATGAATTTATAGATTTCATTATTTGCAAAAAATATCAGTTTTTGTAACTTATTGAAACGATTTTCTTAAATTAAGACACATAAAAAATAATACTGATTAGTTAAAATTGAATTTTTTTTTGAAAATGAAACCTCTTGTTTCGTAGATATTGCTATAAAATCAATCTTGACATGCATGTTACTTTCAAAGTAGTTTTATTCCCCTTTTGAGCTTGGACATTGTTAAACTATATTTTATAATGCTTGCGTGTATATGATGATAACATGAGGTATATAAATAAGACGTGTTGCGAGTGATATTTATTTTAACTTCGCAACGCTTTTATTAAGAGGTTCGTAATGATTATGAAGAATTACTTACAACAATTACAAAACGCTGATACACAAAATGTCAGGAATTTCTGCAAGTGAGTGCTGTAAATACCTGTTTCTGACACATTTAAGCTACAATTAATGAAACAAATTGTGTTCTCCTGTCTGATTATTAAATAATTTTGAAACGCCTGTAACAAATACATCTGACCCAGGAAATGATTATAATTTTGTATAAAAATGTTTTTGGGCTTGATTTTCCCAGCCATTGATTACACAGGCCAACAGTGGTTTTGGTGCCGGAGCTTTTAATGCTGATTTAAAGAACAATTGGGGTACTGAATCCAGTTATGACACCAGTTTTTTCCTATCAGCTATAGTTATCAAGATATAGATATGTTGTTACTTACGTAAAAAAATCTTCTACATGATGATATGGGAATATTATATTAATAACACAGGCCAACAGTGGTTTTGGTGCCGGAGCTTTTAATGCTGATTTAAAGAAAAATTGGGGTGCTGAATCCAATTATGGCACTAGTTTTTTCCTATCAGCTATAGTTTTCAAGATATAGATATGTTGTTACTTACGTAAAAAAATCTTCTACATGATGATATGGGAATATTATATTAATAATTATCTCATTGGCCTACAATATAGAAATATACATAAAACTTATTGACAGTTTATTGAAAATAAAAGGAACACCGCAGAGTGGTTATAAATTAGTATACTTATAAATTTATTTAACTTTGAAAATTATTTTCCGGAATATATCAAATATTAAAACAACTAATCGTAAGATTTGCCATATCTAAAAAAGTAGAGCTGTTAAATAAAAACGGATTTCATGTTTGGATTCAGCTCTACAAATATAGTTGAAATCATCACAAAGATTCCCGGCACCAAAAAAAAAATTTTTTGTAGGCCTGTGTTATTTATTTAGTAGTATTTATTAGGTAGGTTTTCAAATGACACAATGATTTATCACCACTTTATTTTTTAGCTTCATTTAATTAGACACACCTTAGATTCTGCATCACAATAAGCCCTCCTTATATTCTGCAAACATATTGCCCCCCTGCATTCCCTCAAATATGACTAATCTTTTCCAACTCCTTCCTCGCTTAACCAACGTTCTCCCCTCTATCACAGTATTTAAAATACCATCTTCAATCAATATTCCTTGCATCCACCTTTGTTTCCCCTTTGATTTGACCAATAATCGCCTTTCTTCTCCATATATTTGTAGTACTACGCTTGTTTCCCTTACGGTAGATTTTCTATTCTCTTTTTTCTCTGAGCCCACTTCTCAACTGTTTCCCAATCGACGCCTATCGTCTTTCTTCTTGCTTCAACGAATATTTTTTACTACAAACCCACTCCGAGTGATAAAATAAATAATAGACATACATAAAAAATCAAAATTGTTGAAATTTAACTAAAAATCCGTGAATAACTCCTCTCACGCACGAAACCCTGCACATCATTTGCCCTATCAATCCCCTCACCCTTCCTAAACCCCTGAACATCCCCTTACAAGATCCAGACCATTTCTTATCTAACGCTTTTCTTCCCGAGGTATCCCGAGATCCTCCACGCTCCCCATACCCTCCGGCCGTAGACATCGTCGTGCACCCGCATCGCTGGTACGCCCGGGGGTCGCTTCGGGTTGGGGGAGTAGAGCGTCTCCATCTTATCGGGTGTCCCATGTGCCCTGGGGCGCCGGAGGGGAGGACAGGACCCATTCCTCGCGGCCGTGCGCCAAAGAGGGGAAAGATTTCTATACTCTCCTCCTCTCTCTCCGTCTGCCGCCGCTTTCTTGCCGAGATACACGCGCGGGAGCATGCGTAAGGACGATAAAGGGATGATGAAAATGCGGAGAGGAAACCGGGAAAATAACTACGTGACGAAAATGTCACGGTCGCACAACTGATGAAACTGTGAAAAAAACGAACTCATATTAACTACAAGTGCGCACAATTATGTTACACAACGCTCTTCGGTGACGACCCAAATAATTAAAAACATTGATTAAGATTTTTAAACCCAGAAGCACAAAGAAAGAACACAAACAAGAACGTAATTTTGATTTTCCAACGGCAAGACCGTCATCAGAGTCTGATGATTTCCGAAAACACATTTCTCTATATCATGGCATCAAAAAATACTGATTATCGTGTTTGGGTATGTATTTACATTCATAAAATTGTGGGGGTTGCGATATCTGTTATTTTTTGTACCTGATTATTTCGTAGCATGGTTTGAGCCCATCCTACCAATAATCATCCGTGAAAATGTACCACAAGCTTGTATCTCAATATGAATATGTACAAATATATTTATGTAAATTTTGCTGGACCATTTAAAAATATAACCATGAGAAAGAAGTGCTCTCACATGCAATTTCCACCATCCGTCAAAGTATAACGCCCTGAATATATCTGCGCATACTCAAATATAATAAATTATGTCATGATAAATATGATTCTGAAACAAGAAAAAGAAATTCTGAACAAGCGGATAGTAAGGGGAATATTGTGGAAAGAAGTTAAATAGACAAAAATAATGGGAATTTTGGAAAAAATAGAGGGAGGTAGGTAGTATACAGATATGGTGCGGGGTTTAAGGATATTATTTTTGGTCATGGTACCCGGGGCTAACGAGTAAAGTAGTTTGCAGCTCCCGGGTCCATCGAAAACCTACCCAGACAGTAAATTTGTTACAAATAGTAATCATAAGATAAACCATAAACACAGTAATCAACCCGAAGGTCGGTTAAGTAGGTGACGGTTTAGCTCACCCATGTACCAAGCCCGACGGCGTGTGAATAATCATACATCAGGGTAGGGGGGGCCATTTCCTTTCCCTGTGCCGGTTATGGTTTCCCAGGAAGATCTGGTGCCCGAAAAATCGCATAGCTTGAGTGGAGCTGCAGGTGCCCAGAGTGCCCAGGAATCGAACCCGAGACCCTCCGGTCAGTAGTCCAACGCCCTAATGTATATATATATATTTTTTTTTTTTCTATACATCCCATTCATTACACCTGAATAATTGAAATTTATTCATTACGTATTGGGGTACAGAATTTACATTATTTTTCCCATTAATATCGGTACAAGTGAATCAAATATAAAAAAATAATTACGCAAAAAATGTTTTTTTCTTGGTGCATACTAATTTTTGAACGAAAATGGCCAAAATAGGAATCATTTTAATTCTTGATTATGAAAAGAAATTCACTGGAATTCAGCTTAGCTGTCGAATAATTTTTTACATGATGGATGACAAATTACAATCATTGAAAAATCCCGTTTAAAACAAATTCATCAAAAAATTTGCCTTTAATTAGCCGAAAAAATATATATTATGCTCGAGGTTTTTGCAAAACACTACATGTTTTTATTTGTTTACTATAATTCAAATAAATTTCCCTGCTTCACCTAGGTTGCGTAGGAATATCAATGAACGAGTAAATTTCACATATCGTGATTTCGTGAAAACTTCTGTTTGATTTATTTAGAAAACTCAAAAAAATAAAATATTTCCACAAGTAATCATAGTGAAATTGTTTAGTTATCCAAAGAAAAATGTGAATACAACATATAGCTGTGTAATAAAGGGTCACGAATTGAAATTTTAACGAAATCGAATTGACTTCCAGTTTCCCTTAGGGGAAATACAATTACGCAATATGCATTTACAGTGATTCTTACCAATTTACTTGCATAAAATCGCATCATGAGAATAGTCGTGGATGACACTCTTGAGTTTGCAAAGAAGTAATGAGGTAGTTCAGATACCTCAGAGACTTAAAGTTACATAAGCAGCGTTTCTCGAACAAAAAAGTGGATAAGGTTTTAAATTTTGGGGAGGACTGAATCGTGTGATTTACTTTCAAAACCGAGAAAAAATCCAAGCCAAGAATTATATTTGAAAATTCAATGCTCACGACAGCGCAACAGTAGTACTAAACCGCGGGAAACATGGATTCTAGTTTTTCTTTTGTTCTGCATTTTTCGCTGGCGCAATTCACGACCTCCACTGAAGCAGTGTGAAACGTGTCTCCCGTCCCACAGAAATATTCCTTTTCATACCGCAGGACCGTCCCAGGAGCACTATCCACGGGGGCGGGCGAGTTGCGAGATGCTGCACCCTCGTGAACGTGTCCTAAGCAAACTCAGTTGACAAATAGACTTCGCCGTTGTCCCATTCTCGTTGGTTGGAGCGGACTCAGGGCGAAATTGATCGCGATAACTTCGTCTGTGTGTGAACTCCAGTGTAAGCATATTCACGGATCCTCCGAAATATAACCGTGGCACATTGATTTTCTTCCGTGTACATTTCGTGTGGACTTAATCCGTATTTCTAAAGAAAGGTCCGTAAATAATCGTATTTATTTCAAGAAGAAGAGTAAATGAAGACCACTATGTCTCTCATAAATGATATCTAATACCAAAAGCTACCCATAATTACATCTACATCTACATAAATACCCTGCGAGCCACCAAAAAGGTGTGTGGCAAGGGGTGTAGCACCATGAGGGAAGGGTAAGGGTTGAGGGGGTTGGGGGTTAGGTGAGGAAAGGTGGGGGGAACCTGTAAGAAAAAAGAGACACATATATATTTATATTCACATATATGTATGCACGCACATATATATATATATTAAAATATATATATATATATACACACACATACATACACACACATTCTCGCGCAGTCCCTAACCTGTACGTTAATACTTCTTGTAATGAACTATGTCCTGGGGAATTTCGGCTACAAGCATTCTGGTCCCTTATCGTTCTTGGAAATAATGACAATTTAAACCTGTCAGTCTTGCAGTCTATTTCTCTAGTCTTATATTCGTGATCCCTTCGACCGTAATAAGTTGGGGTTCGTATTATATCCTTGATGTCATCGGAAAAGGGCCCATCTTTAAATGTTTTTAATAAGTTTAATCTATATTGGAAACGCCGCTATGTAAGAGAATCCCAACCTAAATTGTCTATCAAAGTGGATACGCTGCTGAGTTGGTCATAACAATGTTTGACAAATCTAGCCCCCCTCCGCTGAACTCGATCTAATTCCGAAACCAAATTTATATTATGAGGATCCCATATACTGGCAGCATACTCTAGGTGGGGCCTGACCAAGGCAAGGAAACATCGTTCTTTCACCTTTTCGTCGCATTTACCTACCACTCTTTTCACAAATCCCAATTTTTTATTAGCACGACCGCATATTTCTCGTATGTGTTTTCCCCAGGACAGATCGTGAGTAATTGTTACACCCAAGTATTTAAAGGAATCTACCCTCGCGATTTTGGTTTGTTTCACTTTATAACTATTAGGGAGGGAATTATTCTTTTCTCTTATTACTCTAAGGCCGCATTATATGTGTATGTCAAATGATGCAAATCGGGTCACGGAGCAAATATCGGCAATGCATAAAAGGAGACGTTTCAGGTGTGATATGCTGGAATATCATGATTAATTAAAATTGGTAATTGTCCACAAAATAAAATTTTAATTCGACCGGTTTCGATATTACTACATCATCTTCACCAGCATAGATGTAGATGATGTAGTTACATCGAAACCGGTCGGATTAAAATTTTATTTTGTGTAAAATCGCCAATTTTATTGCAATGTAATTACTTCAGACTTATTTCATTACTTCATTATTTATTCTTAAGTCAGCTGGGTTATGCAAGGAATAAATCACTTTTGAAGATGCTATTACTAGGAATTCTACTGGTTAAGCTGGGTGTTAAATGTACACAGAATATGCAACGGTTCAATGGTATATACGTGTAAATACACTTGTATTGGATCTTACCTTCTCTAAATTTGCGCCTCAAAAACCTCATATCTACGCCTATGGCCTTGCCTTCAAAACCAAGTTTCCGAGACACACAAAAACCATACCGTATCAGACTTTGGAGCGAAACTTTATTTAAAATATTTACTCAAAGTACATGTGGTCAGATCCCCATTTTTATGAAATCTTCTTTGACTAATGCAATTCTTCTCTGTATATCCGCACTACTTTGACCATTTTGGTCCAAAACACTTCCAATATTGGTAAAATGTTCCACCTGTTCTAGTTTTTGACCTCGTATTTTAACATTTCACTTAGTCTTCTTCTTTTTCAAAAGACGCTTGACTCACACTTTTTTTACATTCGTTCTCATCCCATACCAATTGCACCGACTTTTCAATTCGCTCAGCAATACATGTAGTCCTTGAAACGCCTTCTCTGAGTGGAAATAATAAACCTTGATAACAAACAAACTTAACCTATTTTATGAATTTTCCAGGAAATTACATTTCTATCTCCGATTATTCACATTTCCTCCTAAACTTTTGCTCCATATATACTTTGAAAAGCATAGATGATTGTGGATAGACATTTCCTAGTCCTCCTCCCATTACTAACCATCTGACTCTCGTCATTCCATTCAAGCTTGAGCAGTCTGGTTCGAGTACGTATAGATGATATATATATATATATATATATATATATATATATATATATACATTCAAACACGAAATACCGCCATATGGCGAATAAATATTCATTCAAATTGAAATAGAGATAAGGAAAATGGTAAAGGAACACATATAAAGGACAAACACAACAGAGGTGGGGATGGCGGATGTGAGCAGATCACGAATGTAAAAATGTTTTCCTCGACCGGGACTTGAACACCGGATCTCTCCACTTGCCGGGCGGATGCTCTAAACCACCTGAGCTATCGAGGAAGAGTACTTTTACATTGAAATCTGCGATCTTATAAAGCGCCAAAGTGCTCCGAATCATTGCCCAGAAGATGGCGTTAGGGAGCTGTTACACCCACCAAAGGAGAAATTGACAAACACAAGAGGAGAATGGACAGTAGGTTAGCAAGCATACAACATCATAAAGGATAGGAACGGTGCGTTTCATGGCACGCATAGCCAGAAGAAGAGACGAGCCACATTGGCCAAATACACATTCAAACACGAAATACCGCCATATGGCGAATAAATATTCATTCAAATTGAAATAGAGATAAGGAAAATGGTAATCGTGTATGTACACACACACACTTACACATTCAAACACATACGGAGAACAGATTCATTCACATGGAAATAAATAAAAGGAAAAAGGGATAAATGACGAACACAGGAGAGAGTGGGGAAGGCGAAATAGAGCAGATCACAAGTATACAAATATTTCCTTGCCCGGGACTTAATATATTTTTTTATACACGTATACGTATATAATATAAATATATATATATACACACAAACTATATACATTTTATATATCTATACATATATATTCATATATGCGTATATATATATATATATATTAATAAAAATAGATAATTTCTTGCCGAGATACGACTACTTAACTTGCGCTGTGTTGACACTCGACGTATAAATTCAATGTTTGATATATCAGGCAGAGTCGACGGTAATTGACGAAAGCGTTTTTCATTTCTGTAGTGAACCGTGGGGTGAGGCAAATGGGGAGGGATGGAGGATGATTAATACTTGGGAATGGGTTCGGAGGCCTCACGATGAAAGCCCGTCTCTTTAGAAGACGATGAAATCTGGAATTCTAGAGAGAAATCCATTCGTTCGAATTAAAAGAAGATATTAAGGCGGAATATTTGGAAATTTTGGACGATATTCATGTGAGGGGGCGGGGGTTGCGCTATTTAAGAGCTTATTCGATATCCCTATGCAAACGAAGCGTGGTGAGGCACGTTTTTGATTGAATTCCATCCCAGTTCATAAATACAGACAAAGCTTAATATAATCGGGCAGCGACTTCGGCCAGGCGTGATCTCATCATGTAGTTTTCTCTTTGCTTTCCACTCTCTTTGGGGAAAGGATGCAGAATACTGGGAATGAAGGAATCTTATTGGTTTCCGTGGAGGATCAACATTTCTTAGTCCCTACTTTGAATAAATGAAATATATATATATATATATATATATATATATATATATATATATATATATATATATATATATATATATATTGGAAGTTCAGTGCGATAAATATGGGATGAGAATCAATATTAATAAAACAAAGGTTATGCGATTTTCCAGAAAGAAAAAGGCTAAGTTAAATATTAAAATAGGCGGGGAAAAAATAGAGCAGGTAGAACATTTTACATATCTCGGAAGTGTTTTGGACCAATACGGTCAAAGTGGTAGGGACGTAAGGAGAAGAATTGCGCTAGGCAAGGAGGCTTTCTCAAGGAGGAGGGAGTTGATGACGGGGACGTTGAGTAGGGATGTTAAGACAAGACTCGTAAGAACTCTGATATGGAGCGTAGCTATGTACGGCGCGGAAACGTGGTCGCTGAAGCAGGAGGATAGACGTAGATTGGAGGCTTTTGAAATGTGGGTGTGGAGAAGAATGGAGAAGGTGAAATGGACCGAAAGGAAAACAAATGAGGAAGTACTAGAAATGGTGGGGGAGGAGAGGGGTTTGTTGAGAGAAATCCTATGGAGGCAGGAAAAATGGATGAAAGGCGTATTGAGCGGTAGTGGAATGTTGAAGAGGGTAATTGAGGGGAGGATGTTGGGCAGGCGAGGTAAGGGTAGGAACAGGATAAGGATGCTGGATGGGATGAAGGGAGGAAAGAAGTACACCGAGATGAAGAGGGACCTGATATAGATTAGTTTGCTAGGTGGGGAGTCACAAAATGTTTATTTGATAGTTGTGTCCATCCAAAAACCTACCTCAACCGGTAGATTACCTAAATAATAATATATATATATATACATATATATATATTTTTTTTCATAAATAAGTTTATCCTTTATAAGTATATACATATATATACTACATACATACAGTCACATTAAGGATAAACTTTCATGCGTCGTATAAATGACTTTAAATTAATTTGCATGGAGTTTCCATTTGGGAAATAAGGATTCATTTACCTAGACAGAAAATATGATATGATCGATTGCTGAAAAAGTATTTTCCAGGCCAATATTAGTGCATTTCGTACCATATTTTCTTTTTACTATCATTGAGCTAATTTGTTTTTTAGAGTTAAATCCGTAAATTAAAATACGAGATACTTAGCAAGAATATGAATCATAGGAAAACAAAAGTTTTGAGACTCTGAGTAAGGAAAAAAGCTAAGTTAAATGCTTAAGTAAGAGGGAGTGAACTAGAGAAGGTGGAGAAACTCTAGTACTCTTGAGACTTGTGGGGTATTATAATGGAACCGTCAGGAGAAGAATTGCGTTATCAAAAATGCATTTCCAAAAAAACAATTCATTGATGAGGAGTACACTTAATATTTGATTATGAGATAAGTATGGACTTTGCTATGAAACTTTTTCTTTAATGGATGTGAGACGTGACCTTTGAGGCAAGAGAATGAGCATCGAATGGAGACTTTTGAGATGCGTGTGTTGAGGTGAATTAAGAAAATATGTTTAACGGAGAGGATGAAAACCACCAAAGTTATAGAGTACGCGAAAATAAAGGTTAATTTTCAAGTTAAAAGACAGAAAAAGTAGACGGAGGAACATTAAAAGGCAGTGGAATTTTGAAGGCCACGATAGAAGGAAGAACTTTGGGAAGGCAAAGTAGATGAGGGAAGAGAGTGGGCTTTATACACAGTATGATATAAGGCAAAAGTTATGACGAAATAAGGAAAGAAATAATGTAGGGAAAAGGAAGAGAAATTGATCGCGGTAATTATAAGAAGATAGTCATTAGAGACCGGGTAAGGTCTATCTTTAAATAGGTGAAATTTCTTGAAAAAAATATGATGAACGTAGATAACGAACTGAAAGTTAACATGAATCTTACGACTGCTAAATATAAAGCATGTTTCAAAACCATGTGAATGGAATGCCGATCATATTTTATTTAAAAAAAAATCATTACATTTTTTCCAATTTTTTCCCTGAAGGAAATATCTCAAGAAGAGAAACTGTGACGCTAACAACCGCTTAGAGTAATCATGCCTAAGCTATCAAATGTAAATGGTCGCGCCTACAAAATCAACCATTGGTTGCACAGCAATACACGGAGCATTTTAGAGCAATTAAAACAAATAAAAATTAATATAATTAGATCACTTTGATGATTAAACACGCTTGAAAGCAAAAATATCGTCTTGAGGGTTGAAAATGTTTTCCTTAGTGGGGGCTATTGGACCCTACTATCACAGAAGACGCTCATAGGACGCGTTTCGCCGCTAACCTCGAGGTTAACTTGGCTAGGCTTTATGCAAGCGGTTGAAATTTCGAAGGATCTAGAGAAAGTTTCTCTGCTGTGACAGCAATAATTTTTCCGTTGGTTAATTGGAACATTTTTAGGGAACGGCCAGGATAGAAGTAAGGTTAAGTCGGAGATTGGTTAATGATTGATGAGAGTAGAGTTGGGGGTGATGTGATTGATGAGGGATGGAATTTCAATTGACGTGGTGGAGAGTGTGGGAGTTCAAACGATGTTAGGAGTTGTTTGGGGTATATAGAAGGAAAAGTTTGGTGTGGTGAGTTTCCTCAACGGTATTTTTAACGCAAGGAAAATCAACGGTAAGGCTTGGAAAACTAAGTAGTATAGTGAACGATTCAATACGAATTGCTATGGTTTCGTATCATATTATTCTATTATCAACCGTTTTCATTGCCAACGTACTAATACAGTACACTTTACCATAACGCAACAAGAGGCGAACACGATTTTTTCACTAATAAATTGATTGCAAAGCCTTGTTAATACAATAACCGCAATCATTTACAATTTTTCACTCCATTACTACTATTGGTATTCTACCCCTTGTATTCTTGACACACACTTCTTATACAAGGGTACATCTATCTGCCTCTCCTACAAAAAACCACAATCGTCTCTACAATAACTCTTCATTTTCGCATGCATCTTTCCTCCCATCCCTTCATCCAACATGCCTATTCTTCCCCTACCACTTCCTCGTTTGCTCAAATTTCTCCCCTCTACCACAGTCTTCAACATCCCATCACCAGTGAAAACGCTCTGCATCCATCTTTCCTACTTCTTTTGATTTACTACCAACATTCCCCTCTTACGCGCGACCCAGAAAACACCCGATGCAGACTCCGGTCTCGACATCGAAGTTTCCACAGTACTAAACTGAGCTTCAAAGCAAGTTTTTGACGAACATTTTCTTAATATCCTTACACAAAACCCCTATCATAAATTTTATCCTCCCAGTGACAGCTTCTTGACCTAACTTCGTATAGAATTATTTCCCTACCCTCTACATTTTCATTAAACTCCATATTCATATTCCTACTGACTCGGTCGTCTTCTATGCTGCTACTGTCGCGTTGACTCTCCAAAGATTTTGTGAGGTGACAACCGCTGAATCCTGGCCTCTCCCGCTGCAGGGAACGACACATGGTCAATGGGACCGTATATTGTAGTTACTCAGGACTCAGGGCATTCTCTCTTGTAGGACTCAGAACATTCATGGGATGATAAATAAGGTAAAATCCTGTTTCCTTCCTAAATAGTCTTTTTAATGCGAAAACATAACTCAAATGGCAGTCCCATATTGTTTAGATTCCTTTGGAGCCACCTTTCTGAGGAACCGCTGGATTATACCTTTCTACCTATCTATAATGTGTGACCCTCCAAGAAGAAGCAAGTTTCATTGCTACCGCCAGGACATATATATAGTATGATTCATCAGTAGACACAAAGCCCTGTGACCACTTCACGGTTTTCTTCCTTGGAAAGGAGTTCTCTTTTATATTTAGAATAATTCTTTTCGCTGGTTTCCGTACTTTATTTCTTTAGTAATTATGCATAAATTAAATGAATTCTTAACGTAAACTCTTAGTAAAAGTGAAGGATTGATTTAAGTACAATAATACTACATCATTCACGAAATTCACTACGTTTGAAATTGATTTAATGTCTTTTCTGTAACATTTAGAAAAATATTTTCTCTCTTCAAATTTGAAATGAAACATTTTGCACGGTTGTGAACAATATTTTGAAATGAGGCGTAAATGATAACATTAAAGACATTAATGAATTCCGTGAGTGAAATGGCTTAGGGATAACACACTTGTTCTTACCATAAAATATTTTAATTGGTAGAAGTCGGTAATTAATTAGTCACGTATTTCATCATCAATCTTTGGAATCTTCAAACAAATTGCTCTGTTTACGACCTAAATTGTTAGTTCCTGTTTGCAAACATTTGGCCGGTAAAAATACCAAAAATCTGATTAATTTCGTAATTTGTTGCGCATGGGAATGTTCTAAAGAAACGAAATTGCTTAATTGACGGTAAAATTCGATGAATCTGCGCTTCCAGGGTATTAGAGGCTGGGAAATTTCTTAGCGAACATTTTCCAATTTACGATTATTACAGTTGATTGGGCTGAAAGAAATAAATTCCCCATAATTAGGACAATCGCGTGATTTCATCTCCGTAGAGAAAGGAGTTGGCCGCAGGACTTTCAATTGACTGTTCACATCCTACAACACCAATTACATGCGGTGGGTCTCATTAAAATCATTAGGCGCTCTAATGTGGCCCAAAATAGGAAATAATTGGGATATTTGAAAAGCAAACAAAATGCAAAGTGAATGTGCGACGTTTTTAATATCTTATTTGAACATAAATATTTTTATTAGCATTGTTACTCTAATGTTTTATGTAGAGTTTGGATGCGCACTGCAAATAAAACGGTACTCCAATACATTTAATTACCTCTCCTAACAACACATAAGCAGACATCCGAAACTACAATAAGCCACAATTCAATTCATTTGCATACACGTATGCAAATATACACGTATGTATATATATATATATATATATACATATATTTATAAAAAAAATATTTTTATACCTTTGATCCTGCATATTTATATGCAGAAACACACAGAAAGGACAACCACATACATATAGTTAGCGTTTCACGTCAACTGGATATTTGAGTGTCCTTTCTCTGTGTTTCTGTCTATAAATGTTTGAATCAAAGTTTTACGTAATTGTGTCGCCGCTGCAGAGTATTCCTTTTATTATGTAAGATATTTATGTATGAATATATATAAAGTGTGGGTCGCGGTGGTCTAGCGGGTAGAGCGTTGGACTGCTGACCAGAGGGGTCCCGGGTTCGATTCCCGGGCAAGGCACTCTGGACACCTGCAGCTCCACCCAAGCTAGTTGATTTTTCGGGTAGCAGATCTTTCTGGGAAACCATAACCGGAACAGGGAAAGGAACTGGCCCCCCTACCCTGATGTGTGAATACTCACACGCCGTCGGGCTTGGTACATGGGTGAGCTCTACCATCACCTACTAAACCGACCTTCGGGTTGATTACTGTGTTTTTTTTGTATATAAAGTCTGGCCGTCGAAACGTCAATAAATACTGTGAGTGTCCTTTCTTCGTGTTTCTGTGTGTCGAATATTTTGTATCTGTGTATTTTTGTGTCGCCGAAGAGTGTCAACATATATATATATATATACATATAAACATGCATATATTATACATGTATATAAATATTATATATATACATATATATACATATAAACATGCATATATTATATATATATATATATATAAATAAACACACACATTCACACAGGCATGTTGAATCTTATACCTGGGTCTGAAGAAGGTTATTTCGCGACTACCAAAATTTCAAATGAACTTGTGCATGACAATTTCTTTGTATAATGTAAAATGCCTGATTTTGGGAGTCTCCTAAAATTAGAGATCTACAGAATTATTCATAATAGAGAAAAAGCAATTTTATTCCCCAATACTAGCTTGAAAAGATGTCACATGTTCTAACAAGTTGATGGAAGTGGTTGAATCATTTGAAATTATAAAAGAACACTGAGACCTATTTCCCCTTTTTACTTTCCCGTAATCTTTTGTGGGTAATTCGAATGCATTTATATATGTACATATGCTTGTATACATTTTACACGTCTTTGTAGACTTACTTTTTCTCCCTATCTCTCTATAATTCTTTTCTTCTCCCGTTCCTCTTTGATCATGATATTAATGTTTCTTTGGCTGACATTGAGTAAATATTTAAGTTACAGCATATTACCCACATATTATGAGGGTGTATTTATATTTGCATATGCAAATATGAAAGGGTCCGGACATTTTAATATGCAGAAACTTTAAATTTTACTCAATAGTCGCCAAAGAAATCTTTATATCCAGGTCAAAGAGGAACGGGAAAATAAAGATTGAGAGAGAGAGAGAGAGATTGTAATCCCACTCGCATTCCAAGACTCTAGGGGAAGCCTCGAGCGCGCCTCCCGATTAATTCCTGACGTTCTTCACTAGGTGGCACGCGAAGTGGATTTCTCTGAGACTCGAGGGGTTGCTTTCCTCAACTCAAGTCTCGTTCCCTCACCCGTTCTCTCCCAGAGAGACGCCTCTTCCCCCTTCCCATCTCCCCTACCCGCGCCGTTTCGAGCGATGAGACTTAGACGAGCCCATAGCGTGCGTGACCCGTGATGTGATTGGCGTAGTGGGCGCGAGGTCATTGTCACGTGAGTTTTCTTAATAATCTCGCGAACGCTTTAAGCGCGTTCAAGGAGGTACTCCTTAGCCCACGGTAGAGGTTCTAATCTCATCGGCCAGCTTAATCTTGAATTCACATGTAACGAACAAGCTAACTATAGGAATTAGAAATGTCTTCTTCATAATTGTTTACTATGGCTATTCTGCTAAATTCCAGTACGTTCATGATGTTCAACTTCAGTGTGCGCCGTTGCTATTTGTTATTCATCAATTGAAGCGAATTTAATTATTAAAGCGTACTCCTTTGTGATTATCTTCTTCTATGCATCGCAAATATTAGCTCTTGTTGTTCAACATTATTTCTTTTTTCAATTACTCTTATATTCTTTACCTTCTTGTTATCAGTTGAGCTTATTCCCTCATTAACTCTCTACACCGCTAAATCAACATTCCGCCTTCTGCGACTTCGCTTAACGTTCCACTACCTCATATTAATCTCATGCTAATTTTTCGAATTTACCCAGGCAACTCCCTCTCTTCGTTTGTCTTCCTCTCTCTACCAACTTAATTTCTCCATTCTTCACCGTAGCTAGATTTTAGAAGTCTGATACTTTCATTAAAATACTTTTTCCGATCCTTAGTATGCTACGCTCCATTTTAAAGTATTTCATCTTCTTCACACATGTTTACCGTAATCATCTAATTTTTATGTAAATGCATCTACCGACAATGAAATTCATTTACTAATCTGTCTACTTCTGACTGCTATTTACTCAAATATACGGAACACGTACCTAAACCGCCCCACCTGCTCTGATTCATTCTTTTCTACTTTAATACTTGACTGCTTTGGCTGTCCTTTTTATTGAAATGCTCATTTATTTTTTGTTTTCTTCAATCTGTATTATTTTTCATCTATTATTATTAAATATGCCCAGCATAGATGGAGAAACTAGAGTTTAGACTATTTACTAACTAGAGTAATTACTGAGTGAATTGGAGGTTCAGTGCGATAAATATGGGATGAGAATCAATATTAATAAAACAAAGGTTATGCGATTTTCCAGAAAGAAAAAGGCTAAGCTAAATATTAAAATAGGCGGGGAAAAAAGTAGAGCAGGTAGAACAGTTTACATAGCTCGGAAGTGTTTTGGACAAATACGGTCAAAGTGGTATGGACGTAAGGAGAAGAATTGCGCTAGTCAAGGAGGCTTTCTCATGGAGGAGGGAGTTGATGACGGGGACGTTAAGTAGGGAGGTTAAGAAAAGACTCGTAAAACTTTGATATGGAGCGTAGCGCGGTGCGGAAACGTGATCGCTGAAGCAGGAGGATAGACGTAGATTGGAGGCTTTTGAAATGTGGGTGTGGAGAAGAATGTAGAAGGTGAAATGGACCGAATGCAAAACAAATGAGGAAATACTAGGTATGGTGGGCGAGGAGAGGGGTTTGTTGAGAGAAATACTATTGTGGTAGGAAAAATGGATGAAAGGCATATTGAGCGGCAGTGGGATGTTAAAGAAGGTCATAGAGGGGAGAATGTTAGGTAAACGACGAAAGTGCAGGAAGAGGATTGGGATGTTGGACGGGATGAAAGGAGGAAAGAAGTACACAGAGATAAAGAGAGACCTGATGTAGAGTAGGTTGCTGGATTGGGTTTTGTTTGGAGTTACAAAATATTTATTTGATAGTAGTGTCCATCTAAAAACCTGCCTTAACCGGTAGATTACCTAAAATTATTCACTAACTAGAGTTAGAGACTATTTACACCATAAATTTTCTCGTGTGACCTTAGTTGCATGCTGCTTATTTATTTAAAGTGGGAATGAAAAGAAAAAAGAGGAAGATCGGCTCACGGATTGATAACTGACACTAGCAACTTTCCATACCCTCACATGCAATTATCCCCTTTCTAAGGCACATCTACACGTTCCGGAGGGATGGTTAACACTTTCTTCCCTTCTATTCTCTCCTGAATATACAGGGAGGTGGTACGGGGTGTTTAAAATTTGACACGTGTTTTTTTCGAAAATACGTGAGCTTACAAATTTAAAACCGACACATCTGTCATTAATTCAGTTCATTTTTCGAGTATTACAAACTTTTTTCAACGTTTTTAAAAAGAAAAGAATATGCGTTTTCAGCCCTTAAAAATGAGAAATTCATCAATTTGGACTTCCGTTATACTTAAAGAAACGTTTGATTATCAACAATCGAAAAATTGTTGTAATTATGTTTATAGAAAATAAATTTTGAACTTAAAATCCAACCACCAACTAGGAGTTTTGGATTAGTGAAAAGAGATTTTTCCGCCATTATTTTGAAAACATCTTTAATACAAAATATGATGAATGAGAACATGACAGAACGGTGTAATGGAACTAATACTGCATAATGAAAGAAGTTCTTAGCAGTTTTCCACTAAAGGTATTTATTTTGACCAGTTTTTGGTGCTTTTACGTAATAATCAAAGGACGTCTCAAAGATATCAAAGCATTAAAAACCGGCCAAAATCGAGTGTCATTGAATGAAAAACTACAAATAACACAATCCTTTATTATGACCCTGAAGTGAACTGTCCTCTTTGAACAGCATCTCCCTTATGGAACGCAGAATTATTCCAAAGAAATTATTTTACCTATATTAAGTTATCATATCTTTTTGCGACTTCAAGTTTCTTATTGAGCCACCGATATTTCACAAATTTTCGTAAGATCGGATGTTGAGAGCGTCACCGAACTTTTTACTCGACCCATCCTGCTTACGTCTCCCTTGCTCGCATCTTCCTAAATCCTATCTTCCTCCCCGCCCCGTCCACTTTAACCCCCTTGTCCTATCTCTACCTTGTCAGTCGGTGTTTGGGATCAAGAGACCCCAAAGCTCTACGCTGTCTACTCGGACTGAAAGGAACGGGGGAGGGGGAAGCAGTTGATGCATTCTTCTCACCCTCCTCCTTCCATTTTGCTTCCTTCCTTTGATTCTCCCTTTCTTCACACACAAAATCCACCCCCCCTTCCCTGACTTCCCATTTCTCACTCAATACCTCATTAGAGAAGCTCTGCCTCAGTCCGATGTTCCAAGTCCCTCTTGTATTGCCGTTCGCGCGGACGAAAGGAAATCTACAACTGGGTCTCATCGACGAAAACTTATGACTGAATACGATATGCGAATAAATTCTATTTATCATCCATTCATTGATTTAGCGAGAGACAAATACATAAAAATTGCTGCGGAATGAAGTAATATAGGGAAAAATATGTTCGTGACGTGGAAAAGTGCTATAGAAGTACACTGGTATCCATATCTAATAATACCGTGAAAAATATAAAATCTCTAAATAAAATATTGATTACGAGGTGCTCTTACATAGGTGAGTTACAGGGTTCGTCCGGAAAATAAGTGTACTGAGCTCAGGAAAAAAATTTATTACACTTTTACATATCTTAAGCTAATATTCCTCAAAATAGGACCCTTGTTAGTCGATACACTTGTTCCAGCGGCGTTCCCATTCCTGGAACGCTCCCGCGAAGGCATCATCGGGAACCTCTCGAAGACACGTCGTCACGGCCTCTTTGACGGCGCCCAAAGCCCCGTATCGCGTTCCTTTCAAACTCTTCTTTATCTTCGGGAACAGAAAGAAGTCCGGTGGTTCCAAGTCCGGGCTGTAGGGCGGGTGCGGCAGCGTTGCCACGCCGTGCTTGGCCAAGAAGTCCGGCACGACAAGCGCGGTGTGAGACGGCGCATTGTCGTGATGCAGTCGCCAGATGTTTTTGATCGCTGGCCGGACGCGGGCGACTCGTTTTCGAAGCCTGTCGAGCACTTGGACGTAAAATGCAACATTTACAGTTTGTCGTTCAGGTACAAATTCGTAGTGGACGGCTTCCCTTTTGTCAAAATAGACAATGAGCATCATAAACTTATTTTCCGGACGAGCCCTGTGTAAGCTATCCTAATTTTATTCAGGACTTAGAGTAGACATAAAGATGCTGTTGAGCTTACTTGAGAAATCTTTGGAAAGGCAGAACACAGATGGCTGCACCGTACTGTGCACTGGGTTTACATAGCTGCAGCTAGAGTGGCATACATTTCAATACTATAAAATTATGTCATTGTGCTCAAGAACAGCGTGTAATCAACCGTTTCCTCCACTTCCGTGGATGAATATCCATCAATATTCATCGTGAATTTCGTGAGAATTGCGGGGATGGTTTTACGAATTGATGTTTAAAAAATTTGCGTTCGTGGTGCCAAAATTCAAAGAAGGCTTATGTCACGTGACAAAGCACACAACCATCAGCAATATTTCAGTAGACAAAATGGACCTGTCGGGAATGGCTCTTGACGACCACTTTGATCAGAGCTTCGATATTGTGGGCATCTACGGAGAGATTTTTTTTAGCGCATCAACCGCAATTCCAACTTTCTGTTGTAATTCATTATGAAACAATTAGGAGACCTTATAACTTAAACGCACCTCACATAATAATTTTTTCTATTAGTTTGAGCGCCATATTAACTAAAAATAGCCCTCGTGGTGTATTCTAAGGATGGTGGGAATGGGGTAGTTGCGATTGCTTAAGATATCGTTCGGACCGAACGAATTCCCTCATCGGAGCGTATTTGCTTAGCTGGTCCAATGTTCTAGCATAATATATAGTATGCAATAAAACAAAAATAATTGACCATCCACTCAAGCAAATTAGCATTGGAAATAGTTCCAGTGAAAATTTACACAGGCCTACAAAAAAATTTTTTTTTGGTGCTGGGAATCTTTGTGATGATTTTAACTATATTTGTAGAGCTGAATCCAAACATGAAATCCGTTTTTATTTAACAGCTCTACTTTTTTAGATATGGCACATCTTACGATTAGTTGTTTTAATATTTGATATATTCCGGAAAATAATTTTCAAAGTTAAATAAATCTATAAGTATACTAATTTATAACCACTCTGCGGTGTTCCTTTTATTTTCAATAAACTGTCAATAAGTTTTATGTATATTTCTATATTGTAGGCCAATGAGATAATTATTAATATAATATTCCCATATCATCATGTAGAAGATTTTTTTACGTAAGTAACAGCATATCTATATCTTGAAAACTATAGCTGATAGGAAAAAACTAGTGCCATAATTGGATTCAGCACCCCAATTTTTCTTTAAATCAGTATTAAAAGCTCCGGCACCAAAACCACTGTTGGCCTGTGTTATCAATATAATATTCCCATATCATCATGTAGAAGATTTTTTTACGTAAGTAACAACATATCTAAATTTTGAAAACTATAGCTGATAGGAAAAAACTAGTGTCATAATTGGATTCAGCACCCCAATTGTTCTTTAAATCAGCATTAAAAGCTCCGGCACCAAAACCACTGTTGGCCTGTGTTATGGTTCAACAGCAATATTTTACCGGAATGCCAATTTTAAAAAAAACCAAGATCCATCATGATATCTTTGCAGGTCCAACTCCGAGATAGCTATACTATGGCGAAATACACCGAAAATATTTATGATGAAAAAGAACAACATGTACTCGTACCGCATCATTTATTTTGTCGTAGAAAATAATTGAGAAGGAACCTGCAACGGCTCAATTACGATGCTGAGTACTACTTATGGGGCTTGAAAATATGAAATGAATTAAATAAAAGTTAAAGAGATACTTTGGAAATAAAATTGAAGACAGAAATGGAGAAGTGCACGACTCCTTTGTGCTTGGGTAATTTAATATTTACTTCATATTGCCCAAGAGAATTTTCAATCCGAAACGGAAGTTAGGAATCGTCTTACTGGACTGGCTGACTTCCGGGATCAATAATTACCGCCTCGCTTATTCCAGATGCCTTTCGCGCGATTGATTTCATACGGATTTAATCTCGCAGAGGGAAGATGTCTTCTTTTTGGTACGCACTAACTGCATCGATATATTTAATGCAATTTTTTCTACGGCGGGTCGCACAATTATCTCCAAGGGGGGAGAAAAACGTCCATCTCTAGCCCCGTTCTATGATGCTCCTGATGAGATTGGAAGACGAAGGTAAATCATCCATTACCCTCTCCCCCCTCCCAGCTATATATCACATTTTGCAGCTTACAGAATCTTTTCGTGGTGAGTTTCAAAATTCTGGGGTGGAATTTCCGTCTTCTTAAGAAATGTAATACTTTCTAAATTGCCAACTGTGGTTACGTCTATTTTGAACGGCTAAATTTCAATATTAAGAAAAAGAAAATATTTGCGTTGTTTGCTACTTATTTCCTTTAATGAATAAAGAAATCAACGTAAATTTATATTCCAAGGTGAAAATAAAAACGTCTTCCAAAGCATTTTGAAGCACATTTGCGTATTTACGCTCAACACTTGATGATTATACAATCGGTTTATTCAAATTGTTGCACGTTTCCAACTGTTGCAATTTGAGATCAACGTTTTCTTCTTTTGTGACTTATAAGATATATTTAAAAGTGGAACTTAGTTTGGCCAAATCATTTAAAAAATCAGTATGGTAAGTGTGAGATGAGAATCAATGCAAGAAAAGCAAAGATTATGAAGTATTTGAGAAAGTAATAAGCTAGTTAGACGTTAACATCGGAGGGGAAAAACTTGAGCATGCGGAACAGTTTACATATCTTGAAAGTGTCCTGGACAAAAACAGTCGAAAGCTTTGCGTTGTGAAAAGAGGGTTTCACAAGAAGGAGTTGATTTATGGCATAGAATTTGAGTAAGGAGATTAAGAGTTGAAATATGTCGTTATAACTTTGATATGGAGCGTAGTTATGTACGGCGCTGAAACATGGTTGTTGAATCAAGATGACGGACGTAGATTGGAGTCTATTGAAATGTGGATGTAGAGTCGGATGTAGAAGGTGAAATGGACGGAAAGGAAAACAAACGAGGAAGTTCTAGGCATGTTGTGGGAGGAGTGAGGATTTTTGGGAGAAATCCTAAGGAGGCAGGAAAGAGGTAGATCATTTTAGTTGGGAATGGAATGTTGAAGGCTGTGGTAGAAGCAGGGCAACGTTAGGCAATCAAGGGAGGAGCGGGAATGGATTGGCATGCTGGATGGAATGAAGTGAAGTAGAATGTATGCAGAATTGAAAAACAGTTTAATGTAACTCAGAGTGTTGGCTTCTTATTAGATGAAGCGAAGAATTTTAGAAATGTTGATCTGCATCTATTCAAAGCCTATTTTAAACTGTTGATTATCAATCAATAATAAATGGCAAGCAAAGAGCTTCGGGGCCCAGTAAGCATTATCTACGCAGTTTCTCGCATTGTTTTCCCTAATATTTCTCCGATCGATATGAAAGGAAATTTATCTTAAAGAGAATTGTTAAATGAATTTGAATTCATACGATTAATTATATCATTGGCTCCATTAATTATACGTTATTTATATTATTATGATAGTTAAATTATAATAATTTTGGATGGAAATTTATTTTCTCGAAACCATTTCGTGACGTGGAAAAAGGTTGATCATATAGGTGTAAGCTCTCGTGTCGGCAGACGAATCATTCATAGACATAATCTGACATGGATAAAGTTGGGAGAGACGTTATTTTAGGTAAGAATGGGTTACTTTTCGATACAAAAAGAGCAGGGGGATCATTTCACCATTACGTTTACTTAAAGGTTAAGAAAGGACTATCAATGTTACCGGTGTCTGATTTCAGGGGAAATAACTTGACACTTGAAAATATTTACGATTATTGGATGTAATTCCTAGCGCGAAGATACTACTATTCCAGTTCCAGTATGTGAGCGAAAGAAAATATGACAGTAGGGCATTTCCCGCTGGAGATTCCTTTCCATTGCCCAAAGGTACGCATATAAATAGTTATCACTTTATTTAGTCACTCTGGCTGCCCTGCGGAGTCGTATAATCGCTTTTTATTGCGTGGTCGCCTTGACCATGGCCACGTTTCTTCGATACATTTTCTCGCCTCGGCCGACGGAATGGAACAGAAGTCCCAGGCGCCGTAACTGTTTCAAGTGTTTCAAGTGTCTCGTTACCTCTCTCTGCTTCCATCACAGGTATTGGCCAATTTCAACCCGATGGTTTTTTATCTCTCTGCTCTCTTCATGATGTTTCTTTCCCGTCCCAAACCCTTCACCGCATTATGTATTCCACTCTATACTCGCTGTTAAAAATTGCATCCAGGGCAACTTGCTCTCTCTCTTTATTTTCCTTTTTCCTTCCATTTCACTCTGATGGCTGGGTACCTTTTTTAGAGCGCAAATTTTGGGGCAAGCCCCCTCACCCACCACGTTAGGAAAGATGAGAGGGGGGTGTCCATGTGGATGGAATCGGAAGCCGGTGTTTTTATGGTTATGGGGCGAAGTATAATTTTTTCTCTCTCCCCTGAGACGATAAACTTTTCCACCTTGCGAAATTTTCGTTCACGCCTCCATGAACAGGGCATAAACTGCGAGACTCTCCTTATTATATCTGCTAAGTTTTTCGACAGATGAAGGAATTTTTCGCACCTTTTGTCGAAGTCGGCGAGACATCCTTTTCCAAGCGTGGAGCTACATTTTCAAGCTCGTCGATGCCGTAAAACGCGTTCTTATGTTCCGCACAATAATCTGTCGGGCGCTTTTCATTCAGTCGGGGCTTTTTGTGTCATCAGAATATCCTGAGCCTTAGGGAATAAGGTAGAATAAACTTATATATATATATATATATATATATATATATATATATGAAAACAAATGAAGAAGTACTGGAAATGGTGGGTGAGGAGAGGGGTTTGTTGAGAGAAATCCTATGGAGGCAGGAAAAATGGATGAAAGGCGTATTGAGCGGTAGTGGAATGTTGAAGAGGGTAATAGAGGGGAGAATGTTGGGCAAGCGAGGTAAGGGTAGGAACAGGATAGGGATGTTGGACGGGATGAAGGGAGGAAAGAAGTACACCGAGATGAAGAGGGACCTGATATAGATTAGTTTGCTAGGTGGGGAGTCACAAAATGTTTATTTGATAGTTGTGACCATCCAAAAACCTACCTTAACCGGTAGATTACCTAATAATAAAATAATATATATACAAATATTAGGAAGAGATCTTATATCTTCACACGCAATTTCACACAACCTATCATTCGACGAATGCTTTTCCCTAACAGTTCTAGATTCCCTACCTGATTCAGCCACCAACATAGAGGTGAGAACTCCCGAATCCGCATACATCCTAGCTTTCCGATCCTTTAAAATTCCCACCCTTAACCGCCATCTTTAATTCCCTTCCCAGCAGTCCCTATACCTTCCGTCCCCCTTCTTCCCTCCCCAGATACTCTCCCTTCAAGTCCTTTCAGTCTGACCTGAAGAAGGCCTCGGATTAGGCCGAAAGCTCAAATAATCTACAATGTGAGTGTTCTTTTACATGCTATCTGTTTTATTCTGTGTTCTATTGTGCGGTCCAAAAGTTATATTGCTCTCGTTAGTACTTCCGCATTATCGATATATATATATATAAATATAATGACAACTACTTCTCTGTTTCGGTGATTGAAACATACCGAATTCGCCAGGAGTATTGAAGTCAAAACTCGTGAGATTGTCAACATATGGGTGCTGAAACCTTTCTAACCTCCCAGAATTAATATTGCCGACGAAAACTAACTAGCAGCTTCTCCTCTCATCTTGTATCTTCATCCTCTTACACTGTACCTAAATATTTCTTCCCTCCACTCTTATCTGGAGAATGGCATTTTGAAGGCTTGAAAGACAATGGGGGAATTGGGTGCCGACAGAGTGAGATAACTGGACCTGACCCGAAAGGAACTTGAGATAGTGGTCCAGCATTAAAGCGATAAACAAAATGGAATAGGGTGTGGTGGTATTGGCTGAAAAAGGAGCAAATATCAATTAGGAACGGAAAGACTTCACGTAGATGGCTCTGCCTACGGCCTGCTCTTCAAACTGCCAAGCGTATCCGTGAGTGCTTTTTCTCTTTGTTTATGTTTATTTAAGTTTGAAACCCTAATTCATTAAGCTATTAACCGAGAAAAATGAAATATATTTTCTCGTAATTTTAAATCAAGAGGAAGAATTAGGTTAACTCAAATTTACTGAAGTGTTTACTAATATAATCCTTGATCTACTTTTTCTGATTGACTGATATTTTCCTGCACATTGGACGTCATGTTGGTTATTCTTGGTTTCTTGTAGTTTCTTATCTGCATGTTGCGTTTCTTAGTCCTACCTTGTAATGTGTTGGAAAGGTGGGTTAAAGCAACTGAGTCTACGCTTGTCTCCATGGGTATTTAAAAAAGTAAGAATGTATTCCTTAAAAAGGCTTTATTGTTTTATATTTTTATTGTTTAGAAGCAATTTGCTCCAGTTTTTATTTAAAAATGTAATGAATATGATAAATGATAATACAACAAATCTTTCGACAACTTCAAACCATTGTGATTATTCTATCATACATATAAAGTATCGATAAATGAAAAATCTACATCAAGGTTTTACACTGTATCGAATTAGCTAAAGGGAAGTATAGAGTCAACAAAATAGCTTTAAGATCAGATATTTGAAATATGAATTCAGCTTTTTAAAAATACAAAACCAACACTGTGAAATTATGACCTAAAATAGGTTCATTAGTTGGAGTCATTTCATCGTCTCCCTTGAATAATTTTCAGGTTGTGTGAATAGAGAATATTTTCGATTTCAAAGTTTGGTAATAACGGAGATATTTATTCCATTTACATTATCAACAAAGTGTTTTTGTCATTAATAAATAATTAGTTTATGGAATTCTGACATTTTTATGATATTTGAAAATTAGTTTTAGAACATTTTAATATCAACAATAATTTTTCAGACAAGATTTATTAATTTTGGAAGATCTTTGTGACCAAAACATGTCTTAAAAAATTAATTTGATGAAAAAAAAAGGTTTTGGAAAATGATTTTTGAATTTGTAAACATTTTGAACCTGATGATGACGAAACCTGGGTCGTGAGAATAAAAATTTTATGTGGAAAAGAAAAGTTGTTTAATTGAAAAACGTCAATTTTTAAACATCTTCAATTACTTGAATTGATAAACTCTTTTCCGTATTCCCTATCACAAACTACCTTATCAACCCTAAGCAGGAGTTCATCTATCTAGTGCAGATTCTTTTCTGTACATTCTCTTCCAAAATATTATTATATAATTAAGTTGAAAGCATTAAAATGTAACAATAACAAAACGTAAAAATTAATCGCGTTGACCGGATTTGAACCCGAATCCCTCAATGTCTGCCGAATGCTTTAGCTAGTTAAGCTACCAAGGCATCCTCTTAGGCGACGCAATTTTTGGAGGTGTGAATGAACAAGAAGTTATGCCGAAATATCGTACTTACCATGTCTTAAGAATTCTCAAACGAGCGCGTCCCTCACAGTCAATGAAGAAAACATTAAACTGCGAAACTACTGCGAAGTCATCTGCAAATTGGAGCATGTTGATTTCTTCTCCATTTACCTTGACTCCTTTGATAATGGCTCATTTGCGTGTATCATTTTTTCGGTAAAAACTCTCCAGCTGAGTACTTCCTCTCATGCTCCTCGATTTTTCCTGAACCCGAGTGGTTTTTCTGAGAGGATTCCTTCTATTTTTTCTTCTATTCTTCGAATAATTATCTGAGTAAGGAATTTTGATATTGAGCCACCAGGCTCAATATTCTGTGTTCATCGCATTTATATAGTTTTGGTTTATAAGATATCTCGCTATTTCACTTTTTCATGCTGTCATTTATATCCTCGCAGAAGCTTTCTATCCATTATTCCTTCGCCATCTTACACTCTAGTATGACCTGGTTCCGCAACTATTTATGGAGGTCTTCTTCACTCTCATTTCTTGGATTTTTGTAGTTTCTTCTTTCGTCTATGGCATACCATTTGAACTGTTATCCATTGCTTCTTAGATATTTCCTCCTTACTCACAAGGAGTTCATTTGCAGCTTTGGTAATTATATTCTTCATTTCTTTCAATCGACCGTCAGTGATGGTATATTCATTAGTTTCTTCTACTTCCCTTTCGATGGCCGTTGTGAAGTTTTCTTGCGCTATTTTCTTCCAGGATTTTTGTGTTCCATCTGGTTGTTGCGTATCTTTCTTCATCTTCTTGTATCGTAGTTTGCTGTCCATGCTCACCAGGTTGTGATCGATATTTACATCTGTGCCGGGATAGCTCTTGCATTGCTTAACTTGGTTTCCGTATCTGTTTCTGTATCGTGCTTTGTCTCCAGGCATCTTCCATGTGTATCTTCTTCTCCGATGATTATCAAAGATGGTATTTGCCGCTACCATGTTTTTCTTGTTGCAGAATTCTATCAGTCTCTCTCCCGCGGCGTTTCGTTTTCCCAATCCGAAGTATACCACGCTACTTCCCTCTCGTTCCTCGCCGACCACAGCGTTTCAATCTCCCATTACTATGAGGTTTTCCTTCCCTTTTGCTGTTCCTAGAATCTCATTCAATTGTTCGTATACCTCCCCTATTTCCTCATCTGAATGGCTGGACGTCGGCATATACACTTGTAATATCTCTGTATCCATAGGTTCTGCCTCTAACTTTATCGTCAATATCTTTTCGTTTAATTGGTACCACGATATTATTTTCCTTACCCATGTCTTCGTGAGTATGATGCCTATTTCTGTAATTTTCTGGTCGTCTCCCGAATATATCACACTATGGCTATCGCTCCAGAAGTCATTCGCCCCCGCCAACTTAATTTCACTCAATCCCAGGATGTCTATCCCCATCTCCATCTTTGCATTTTCTAGCTTCCCGCAGACCCCTAATCACCTTGCATTCCATATCCCTATTCTTCATTTATCCACCTTGACTGATGCTCCCCTCCCGGTAGTCCCCACCCGGTGATCCGATTGGGAACTATTTTACCTCCGGAATAGTTACCGGCCATCATGTCACATTTGAATGCAAGGCTACATATTTTAAGGAGAATAATGTAGTGGTTTCCCCTTGCCTTCCACATCGCAATATTGCGGCCGATACCGTGTACTACACTCTCGCCCGCACCTGTGGCAGCTGATGCCGGGCCGAACAACTCAGTCTGCACCACCAGTGCCTAATGGTAAAACTGCTGCCTTTCACGATTGGTTTAGGGATCTATTTTTATCATTGCCTCGTTCAGAAAAACCATTAACAAATTTTTTTGTGTAAACTGAAAAATTTTCTTCGATCACGGAAATCGACCAGCTGACCTTCGGTTCCAAAGGCAACCTCTGGTCTGTACCCGCCCCCAAAAAAACAATGTTATAGTTTTTCATTTTAATATGAATTGATTCTACAAATTTACGCCTGAATTCACCAAGAAAGTCTCTAGTATTCTTAACAAAAGTTCATTTCATATTAATTCATGAATGATTTGCGTAGAGAATAAAAAATACGTTACAAATTCACGGATCAAAAGGAGACAATGTCGTGGCTTCAGGTGCATCTCAGCTGAATCTTTCCTTCGTGAGTCACTCACTCACGACTCCACGTTCCGTTCACGATATGGAACACTAACGGTGTAAATATTCAGCAAATCCTACGGAGTTCAACCATGCATTTTTCACCGTAATCACGAGACAAACTTGAGAGCTTTCAGCAATTTTCCTCTCTCCCCCGCTGAAACGCAACTAAAGAACAACAAGGGTATGGAGGGGACAAAAAGGAATCGGCGTAGGGAAGAGGAAGGAAACCCTATCTATCTCTGCCTCCAATCCTACTTCCATCATCCCTGCTCAACCCAGGAACGACGCACTCTCTCCGCTCTTGATTTTTTTTTCTTCCCCATCTTTCGCAGACTTCTCTCCCCCGACAGGCTCTCTCCGCTCCACCACGTAACCCCCTAGGGACTCTCCGGGTTTTCTTTGACCCTCCGATCCTTTGGAGAAATTTTGAGGGGTCGGGAAGGAGGCTGGTTGAGGAAGGGCATGGGGGAGGGGTAAGGGGAGGTCGCAGGGACATGGGAAGGAGTCGTATCTCTCTTCCTTTTCGTCCTGAAATCTTTCCTTCCTTCCCTCACCCATAAGGTCACCCACAGTTCATTTTTGGAATAAAATACAGTCTTCCTGGAGAGGGCATGTGCCTTGAGTTGCACAGTATTGCGATCCGAGCGGAGCGACTTTCCGTAAGGTTAATTACGAGGGGTTATTCAATTATGTAATCCCCCCAAAAAGGTCTTCCTCTACTTTCACATTCTCACTTCTTCCCCTTCCCCACAATTCCTCCTTCCGCCCCCGCGATTAGTGAAATTCGATCGCTGTCGGCTCTTTCGCGAAAGTGAAAAAGATTTATGAATGATTAACCGAGTACCCTCCTAGCGACAGAGTGAGGCGGGTCAGAGAGCAAAGGAGAGAAACTTCAAAAGGAGAAGGAGAGTAAGGGAGAGAACGGAAACATATAAGTATATCTATACATATAAGTCTACACCATTACTGTGTTTATCTTTTATGTGTGTTCCTATATATACACATGTATATATATATATATATATATATATAAATATGAGAATGGAGGCTTTTGATATGTGGGTGTGGAGAAGAATGGAGAAGGTGAAATGGACCGAAGGAAAACAAAGGAAGTTGGGATGGTGCGTGAAGAGAGGGGTTTGTTGGGAGAAATCCTATGGAGGTAGGAAAAATGGATGAAAGACATATTAAGCGGCAGTGGGATGTTGAAGAGTAATAGAGGGGAGAATGTTAAGCAAACGAGGAAAGGGTAGGAACAGGATAGGGATGTTGGACGGGATGAAGGGAGGAAAGAAATACACAGAGATTAAGAGGGAACTGATGTAGAGTATGTTCTGGATTGTGTTTTGTTAGGAGTCACAAAATATTTATTACATTGTTATGTCCATCCAATAACCTACCTTAACCGGTAGACTACGATATAATAATAATATATATATATATATACACACACATATTAGTATGGTCCCCTACACTGATGTGTGAATTTCACACGCCGCTGGGCTTAGTAGTACTGTGGGTTATACTCTCACATATTAAACCAAAACATTCGGGTACATAAATATAATAATATTATTTTTATTGTATACACATATTCGTATATTATACACACGTGTGATGTAAGAGTAAAAATGTTGTCTCGTCTAGTTTTTTGCTAAATATCACAAAACATAAAAAAAACAATTAAAATGCCACACATAATTTTTAAAAAATATTTCGGTCGAGGAACCCTTTTTTCTACTGAACGAAGGACACTGAGAGGATGATACGGGAGATAGGAGGGAAGGCGAAGGAGAAGCGAAAGAGTAGGGGAAAAAGAGGAGGGTTCGAGAGATGAGCATTAGGAAGTTGAGTCGACGGGATGAGTACCCCGTGTACCCCGAGTGCGGGGCAAAGTTCAATCCCGGGTCCGAGCATGCCCCTGGGAGCCAAATGCACACCGCCTCAAGGGTTTTGAGGTTCAACGGCATACCTGGGGGGGGGGTGAGGCGATAATTGAAACCTTAAAATATCAGTAGAAGGAACATCATGAAGGGAGAAGTTTAGGGGGACGGGTGTGATTCGAGAAGCGCGGCAGGAGACGCGGTGATTGTTTACTCGTATACTATTAAGAGGAGGGATGTTTTGTGTACCGTGGATGGTGGAGCAGATTTTTCACTTGGACTTGTCCTAAAATAATGTCCATTAATATATAAATAAGTAAATAAATAAATATATATAAATATATATATATATATATATATATATATATATATATATATAACTGCCGTCCAAAAGTTATATTGCTTTCGTGAGTACTTCCGCATCATCTATATATATATATATATATATATATATATGTATACACACATATATATATATATATATATATATATATATATATATATATATATATATATATTGCGTTTCCTTCGTGCCTCTCCCTGGGCTTTCTTTGCTCTTCCGTGAATAATTTTTGCTTCTCCTAATGTTTTCTTTCTCGTGATTAATGGAGCCATAAAAGTCTGAGTTCAGCAGTTAGCCAATAATAAATAATAAACAATAATGAATGCTGTATAATTTTTTAAATCTTTCCCTTTGTGTAACTTCTGAAGGACTAATTTTGCCTAAATATGCTGTTTAAAAAATAAAGAGAATTGCAGGAATTCATCTAAAAAATAGATGTCTGACGTTAACACATGAAAATTTTGATTTGAATTATATATATATATATATATATATATATATATATATATATATATATATATATATATATATATATATATATATAATATCTTCGAAATGGAACGCTCTTCGGCGACGCACAAATACATTAAAAAAACACAGCCGTAGATTTTTAAAACCTAGAAACACACAGAAAGAACTCTCTCTCTCTCTATATATATATTGATATATATATATATATATATATATATATATATATATATGTATACAAAGGTTTTTAGATAGGTGTGGAAATGGCACAATACGCAAAAACGAACGCATAAATTTGTTTTTGAATTTTTTGGTGAGACAACTACTTTTTTAGGGAATTAACACGGAACGGAAAACAATAGAATGCTCTGCAGTAAACAAACGTAAGGATTGAAGTAATGATGATGTCGATAAAAACATTTTCCATTTTACTTCATTCAGTATTCAACTAATTTTAGAATTTTTTACTTATACTTCTTTGTTCCTCCTCGCGTGCCCACGAAGGGAGTTAGTTTTCTAGTTCCGCGGCCCATTTTATATTTAATCACGTCTGCTTCTATGCTCCCATCTGTTTTATACGTCTCATTTTATACGTTGCATTTTTTCTGTTTTTGTAACCTTATTTGTTTACTTATTTTCTTCTCCCTTGTTTGCACTCTCCTACGCTGGTGGAGTGGGGCTGATGAGGCAAAGTGAAGGAAGGGGTGAGAGGGTTAGGTGCCGCGTTCGGGGATGGGAGCGGGGCGTGTCTTACGTGGGTACCGACCTACCCATGCACCACTCCCTCTTTTTTTTACGGCCAACCCATTTCCTTAGCACGCGTGTAACTCCATTTTTCCCTTCCCCCATCCTCTTCTCTCATCCGCCTTTTTCCTGCTATTAACCCTTATTTATTTTTCATGCCCACTCCCCTTTTACAAAGGCTCCACTTTCACTCTTAGGAAAAAAGAAACCCTTCTCTCTTTCATTCTGTTCGACCTTCCTCCCCTCTCTTTCTCTTTCCTACCTCCCCTTCCGTGCCTTCTCACCTGTGCCTTACCCCTTTCCCTTCCCCATTCCCCACGCCTTGACCACTCGTCTTCTTCTTGGCTTCTATACCGATTTCCGACGTGATTCTCTCCTCCTCAGTTTCCCCAATCTTCTCCTTGCCTAGCTCAGCCCTTAGTCCTCTTCACTGCATTCCCTTAGCCCAACCAATCCCGCGCCTCCTTCTCCACACCCCCTAAGGACCATCCAGTGTCGTCCGGGACGGTTCTGTAATGCCCGAGCCTTCTTCCTCCCATTTATCTCCGGGCGAAAGTCGGGACATCAAAGGGTGAACTGGGAAACTTCCCATCCCATCCCCCAAACCCATACCTTTCCACACCAATCGTGCACCATACAGCGAAAGTCCAGCGACAAAATCGAAAGAGACGTCTTCGATTAAAGCGGTGATTGTTTCGCGCGATTCAGGACTTCGAATCACGGCTTCGAGTCCGTTTCAAGAGACTAGGGCAGCTTAGATGTTATAGTTCACACTTTTTTCCAGTAGGGCTTCGAAAAAATGACGAAGGATGACAAATTTGCTTTTGTTTCAAGTTCTTAAAACTGCAAGTCAAAGCAATTAATTCGAAGGTTTTTTAAATAGACGAGGGTCAGGTTAACCTAATAATAACCCTGAAGGAATGTTAAATTCACACATGGGCAACTTATAAAGGGGGGTAAGTTCCTTTCTCTATGCCGCCTGTTACTTTCCTGTATGATTTAGTATCCTAAAAATCACACCGCTTGAGTTAATCTGAGTGTGCTAAAATCACGGTGACGTCCTTCTTCCACCTAAATAGAGTCTAGCCTGTATATTACCACATCCCCACTAGACATAGAGGAGTTAAACTTTAATATGTACTGGAAGTTCAACGATCAGAACTGTATTGTAAGTTGATGACAGTTCTTTTCCGGCGAGGTGCTCACATAAATTTGGGCATCGTTTATCATGTTGAAGAGTTCTAATGTTCACTATCATTTGCGTATCGCTTAGCGTGTTGAAGAGTTTCAAATTGCACATGCCATCAAAATGCTTCCTGCGTCAGAGAAATATCCGGTTAATGCTCCAAGCCAGAGCTTGGATTGGCATGAAAAAAAAACCAATAAAAATGCGTAAAATATATCCTCCGAATTGATTTATAATGGTCGTTTTCATTCAAATTTCATGTGAAAAAGGCTTTTAGAAGGAAATTTGGGGAAATAATTTGATCGCTATGTAAAACGAGATGAACCGTGAAAACATGCGAACAATAATGGAGAACGGCATTGTTTGTGACATATTTTATGTTTCGTCCATGTGCTTGAAAATGTCCCTACGTTATGAAGCCAATAAAAACCTGACAAATTAACGAGTAGTGCAGTCGAAGTTGGTTGAAAAATTAAAATAGAAGTTCACCAGAAACAACCGACTATGTTTACTCGTGATACTACTCGTATTCAACACATTCAAAATTTGAGTTTGGGCGGTCTCAAAAAAAAAACTATTTACTTCCAAATATTACGAGAGACTCCTCATTCTTTTTCCTACAGTAGGGTTTCCAAATCCCCGTGAGTTTTCACATCACAAAGCGTTAACATTTCCAATATGAAGGAAGTATTTTTTGGTCAACTTAAGGATGACTGGAAAACACATGCAAATTTTATTCGTTTGAAAATTAAAAAAAGTACTTCAAATAGTTTTAATTATCATTATTAAAATAAAACTTTTGGTAATATAGAGCATTAATTGCCCGATTATACAACCGTTATCTTTCCTTTGTAACAAATAAACTTGATGTGAAAAAATGTCTCTGAGTTTCTGTACACGATAGTCGAATTATTATTATTGCGTTTAAAAGTATCTTCAAGTTCGGAGAAAATGCGTTGCTTTCTGTAAGATCATTTTCTTCCTTAGAGATGTAAAACATTTTGTCTACGTGCATAGGGCAAAGTTTTGATGCCGAAGTTGATATTGTTTTAGTCAATTCACACTTCAGATTAGATTCTGATTTAATGTAAGAACTCTGTAAGTAAATCCTGTATTTATTTTCTTGGAACTGCTGCTGTAAATGATCCTTTTAAAAAGTATTTCCATTAATGACTTCGTCAATAGTGCGATTTCATTCTTGCTTGACAAGGGAAACATTTTATTATTTTCTTTTATCTCACATAGACAACTAACAATTATGGGAGACATAAGATCTCTATTAACGTTTATTGAATCATTGAAGAATTCTGTTTTTCTAAATTACTGAACAGTAACTTAAAAATTGCCTCTTTTATGAGAATATTAACTTCTCTTTTGCTTAAGGCTTCAACTGCTTATCTTACAGGTTGTAAACAATTCGACATTTCATAATATTCTTTCTTCCAGAAGTGATCGTGTTTAAACTCTCGTAAAACGGTCTTTATCGGATTTATGACCTTTAAAAATCTCTCTATCATTCTCTCTAGTGTGTTACACCGTGTTTTACAGTCCAAAATAACTTCTAGTCCTCACATTTAAATTCTTGCAGCAAATTCCTCGACCAAATTTTCTCAGTGTGGAGAAACGGGAACGCGAAAAAAAATCCTGAGACCGTCGGGATGGAATTCCCGTCTGGAAACCCTATCCTGCATTAATTTCTTTGTCCTAATTTCTTCGTCAATTCTACCTGCCCTTTCTCGTTGGCAAAAAATAAAATTGGCTACTCTCTTCGTTCCTCTAAATCGAATATACATCATTCTCTCTCATATCACGACCCTCAATATTCTACTACCTTTCAGTTCACCCTCCACACTCATTTTCTCTGCCTTGTTCGAATTTCCCTCCGTAACTCTCTCTCTTCATCCACACTTTCTGAAAATGTATCGTTTGTCTTACTCTCTGTTCAACTTATTTTCTCCAATCTTGCTTCAAAGACACAGGCTACACCCATAAAGCACTACCCTCTACATCAAAGTACATACTAAGGTTTTTTTTACATTTTTACTCAGTGGGCATGGCATAAATGAATTTTTTTTTGCAAACGCCTAGTTTGGTGACGCATTTTCTTTTCCTTACGTCCTCACTAATATTCCCCATATTTAATTTCACTATTTAAATTTCGACCGTTTAGAAAGCAGTCTTTTGTGACTGCTTCCGAAGTATGACCGTGGTGGTGATGTATTCCAGAAAAATTCAATTCCCATTGCAATTTGTTTCTCCTCATTACGGTTTTCTTTATTTCCCTCCCACACCGTCGTCCCTCGCCCGCACTCCCTAATTCTTGCGTTCCTCGTCGGGGGTCGGCTCGAAATGCTTATTCCTCCGGGCAGACTGGCCTTTCCCAAGTCGGGACCCCCTAAGCTGTTTGTTTGTTCACTCATAATTGCATTGCTGTTCTTTTGAAGTCTTCTGCGTCCATGAGAATGCCAAGTAAGTCACGTTACCTTCAACACAACTATAGATGTTTGTTAGAAAAAAACTCTTTGGCCAATTATGGAATGGGAACCACGTGGTGTAAGTTAGATGAGGAGGATTTGCCCTATAGGGATATATTTAAATTCGTGCATTTAAACGGAATACGATACATATTTTTCCATTAAATATTACTGTTCATTTGTCTATTTCTATATGATGGGGGAACTGGGTTCAATTCCACAATATTGCCATTAAGAGTTGTAGATATTCTTTTATGTTTCCTTGTATTATCTCGCATGCCCGAAAAGAACTTTTACACTCTACAGCCCGAGGAGAAATATTATATTTATTTATTATCGACTTAATTGGGCGAGGTTGAGACTAAATAGTCCCTTCTTCCACCTAACCCTAACATTACATACATTACATTGAAGACAATTAGATACAGCCAAGCCCTGGATGGAGAAAAATCCACCCAGACGGGAATCGAACCAGTGACCTCTCAGTTCGTAGACGAGGACGTTACCCCGCCGCCACCGGGGCCGGCAAATTATACTTAATTTTTAGATACAAGATCAATGCGAATCTTATACTACCGCGATACTATTGAATATTCTGAAGAAATATCAGTTTTTAGCAGTCATGTAAAACTAGAAAAAATTGACTTACGCATTATCACTTAAGATACCCAGAAATATCATCGTCCCTAAGCTCAATCATTCCTTCCAAATTGAAGAAACCACCACAGAATTTGTCAGGATACATTTGAAAGATCGACGCAGCCGAGGGCAAGAATTGGTAATGAAAGGGGGCGGTAATAATATATATAATATATATTATTGAGATAATTGAATCGGTTTGGTTAACGAATTATTTTTATGAAAAGTCAGAATAACATCTGAATCAGATAGCCGAGGTTTTGTTGTTATTATGTAGTGCTTTATTGTAAAAATTCGAGACGTATTGGATAAAGGTAAACAAATAGGAAACGAATGTAATAAGATTTTCAGGAAGTAAAAAATTAAGTGTTATAAATTAGCTTATAATTATATATGATACATGATTATATATGTATTAAATAAATATTTTGTATATATAAATATTTTGTATGCATTTTATAAATTTTGCAGGGCAAAATGAACTAACTTAGAAGGGAGCAGTTTATCTACTTGGAGTGTATTAATGAGAAAAAGTGGAAATAATAGATATTTGTGTTATCAAGAGAGGGTTTTGCATGAAGAAGAGATTTGGTGGCGGGTACACTGAGTGAAGATGCAAAAAAAAAAGATCAGTAAAGACTTTAATGTATAGCTCCATGGATGTGAGGCCTGGTCTTTTGAGGCAAGAGGACGAGCGTAGATTGTGGAGGCTTTTGAGATTTGGTTGCGTCAAAGAAAGGAGAAAATAAGTTGGGCCGAGAGGAAAACAAGTTTTAATGTTATAAGTTTTAAATTAGGTAGGCAAAGAGAAGAAGTTACTAGGGTAATTCCTAAAAAGGCAGGGAAGGTGGATGAACAAAATATTGAATGTCAGTAGTGATGTCTTTGAAGGTCTTGATGGAAGGGAGAACGTTAGGCAAACGAGGCGGAGGAAGAAAAGAGCGGGCTTTGTAGACAGCATGAAGGCACATGGGAAATGAAGAAAGAAATAATGTCAACATTGAAAAACATTGGAGGAGAAGAGTTATAGAGAAAACCTAAGGATGAGTTTCAAGAAGAACAAAATGAAGATTTCAGCGCCAGAAACGTTGAATTGAAGAATAAATTGTTACATAACAAGGTAATATGAGGAGGTAATAAAAGACTAATAATTGTAGCCCAAGATGATGACGATAAAGCTGTTCACCTTTTCGTTTTGCTTTAACTTGCTCCAACATCTTAAAATATTTTTGGACTATTTCTTAAAATAAAAAAGTTTTAATCAATTGCAACTTTTGAAATAAATTTTTATCCCAAAGCAAATGGCAAGTAGTCCAACTTAAATCGTTGTCGTAATTTTCAAGTAATCAACCCTTCTTCCGGGGAGAGAGGTACAAGCTCAATAAGAATAACGTTCGGGTATTTTGAATAAGAATATTAGTAGGAGAACCAAATCAGAGAAAAATCAACGTCCACCAATGAAATAATTTACAAAACTCTTGATTGCAAGCGTAGGGAAAAGTTTACCGAAGACAGTCAATGCGGCCTATAGTGTTATAATGGTTCAGAAACTTGTTGTTTGAGGGGGAAGAACTTGGAAGTGAAGTGGAGGATTTTGTGATGTGAGCACGGAGAAGGTTGGGGAGGATAAGCTGGATTGAGAGGAAGATGGTCGAAGAAGTTCTGTGAAACGATGGAGTGGAGAAAAGTTTGAGGGGGATTTTCGATGTAGCCGGAGAAATTGGACGGAGGAGATATTGAGAGGTGGGGAGGGCGATAGAGGAGGAGGGCAGTGATATAAGGGATGAAGTTAGGAGGCGAGAATGAAGGGGAGTAAAAGGGAGAGATATTTTGGAGTGCGGGAGGTGTTTTAGCCTGTGAAGGTGGAAATCGTCATAACACGAAGGGTGTTATTTTTTTGTGCGGGAGTGGTTTTGAAGTTCACATCGATACGTAATGGTACTGATTGAGCGTAAAAATTCTACATAATATTGATAGAACATCTACAACTAGAATAAGGATATTTTTAGCTCCTATTTTATTACTCTTCGTCTATATTGTTTTATTTGCCCTTCTATTTCAGGTCCCTTGTCACTTGGCAGATGATAGGATGAGTATAAACAGCTAACAAATTGAGAAAGTGTTTGATTTTGCTCATCTTAGCAAAATGCCTGATAAATACTGAGACATACTTAAATTTAGTAATTAGTTATGATTATTCATTCCCAAAGAAAGGTTGTCCATCTAAATGTTTGAGAACACACAAAAATGAACAAGATGCAGAGTTGGAAAAATGTGCATAAACAAGGAAGAAAAAAAGAACGGGGCATAAGCGCTCAAGAAATAATGTGCCATGAAAGCATATGTCTTCTCTATACCTCTAGCATATCTCTATACCTCTATCATTATTATTAGGTAATCTACCGGTTAAGGTAGGTTTTTGGATGGAAACAACTATCAGATAAACATTTTGTGAATCCCCACCTAGCAAACTAATCTATATCAGATCCCTCTTCATCTCGGTGTACTTCCTTCCTCCCTTCATCTTGTCCAACATCCCTATCCTGTTCCTACCCTTACCTCGCTTGCCCAACATTCTCCCCTCTATTACCCTCTTCAACATTCCACTACCGCTCAATACGCCTTTCATCCATTTTTCCTGCCTCCATACGATTTCTCTCAACAAACCCCTCTCCTCCCCCACCATTTCTAGTACTTCCTCATTTGTTTTCCTTTCGGTCCATTCATTCATTCTTCTTCTCGATTCTTCCCCACACCCACATTTCAAAAGCCTCCAATCTACGTCTCCTCTATCGTATGTATGTCCAAATTACCTGTTATGTTGGCTTGGACATTTGAGGTGAATGTACGAGAATCGATCCACAAACATATAAGAAGTACATCTACAAAAGCGTACATGGCTGGAGACAGGTAAACCTAAAATTACATGGTTTAAGTAATTATTAAAAGTTTGAGCTTTGATTTGCTGAAGTCACTCATGTAGGTAAGTCTACCTATTTTCATTTTATTTGCGATCCTTATGATATAATGATAGCTACAATTATTTATAATGCTAGTCTACCAGTTAAGTTCGGTTTCCTATGGACATGATGTACAATATCTAGTCTCTCCAGGGAAAACTCAACCTGCCACCCGACAATACAATAAACACTTTCTCAATTCCACATGCTTACTTCCTCTCTTATTCTTACCAAAATGTCTATCCCATTCTTTCCCCTTCATTGCTTGTTTAACGTGCTCCCCTCTATCACTATCTTCAAAATCCTCCATGACAAATCAAAATGCTCTCTATCCATATCCATCCTGTGTGCCTCTTGGATTTCTCCCAGCATCAAGACAATATTTTTTTATCCAAGAAAAATCAGTTATATAACGATTACCCTGCTAGAGATATTTAGGAAATTTATATGAAAAAACTTTTTCCATCGCGGACCTGTCCCAGGAATCCGGCGGGAGTTTTACGCCCGCGGGATTGTCCGTCATTACGAGGTCTTACTATACAATCATTTCTCTTTAACCATTATTGCTCATTCTCCATCTAAGAACAACATTCTTCTGGTACAACACATTTCTTAAACAGGTTAGAATTGAATTATTTATCGACAGACATAACCATTTACAATGTGATTGAAAAGAAGAATAAAAATGACATGTGGCAAAGAATAAAATAGCACCATAATGAATAAAAACTTATGCAAAGAAAATAACACACTACACTATTTCTAACGCTATGCCAAGTTGCACAAAAGAATAAATTGTTTGCTAGGACAGGAGTAAATGTCAAAAACATGTAACGAGCGGATGAGATGCTGGAGCATTTTATTTGGAAATAGAACAGGAAGGACAAGGAATGATTTTTTTCACGAAATAGTATGAAATGATCTTTGATAATGGCAAGAAATGGCCAACAACATTTTAGAACTGAAGTTTATCGTCCATGTATGAAATCCCCCCTGGCATATAGCCATTAATATTTGATCTAGGTAAGGTTGGGTTGAAATAAAAAAAAGAAACACAAAGACGGGTCTTGAATCTCTATCACGCTTAGAGGTAGTCAATTCCATTCGATGCGGTCCTTCCTCCGGCTCCTTACCCTTCCTATCCCTTCGCACTCACCCCTCTCGGCTTCACGATCCTCCCGACTTCTTTTTGATTCCTTCCGTACTCTATCCCCGCGAAGCATTTTCCACTCACGTCTCAAGACTGCCCACGTCAATTCAATCCTTTCGCTCGGTCGCTTCCGATCCGGCCGGTCTCCGCGCGAGCGTACCATCGAGTCGGATCTGGCTCTAGGCTACTAGGGCTGTGCGATATTCACTTTCAAATATCGATCTTCGATGCACAAAAAATCGATATGGGGAAGAAAAATCAACGCGCCGATTATTACTAGGGATATAGAGAAATATTGACCCTTCTAACTAGGCACTAAATATCGCCACTAGCACGGAAATACGAACATTATACATATTTATTCTACAAACATTCCTGTTGTCTCTATGGTACGCAGGCAACAGGTCGAAATGGGGAACACGGTAGAGGTTTCATATGTGTAGATTCTCGAAAAGTATTCTCCATTAACTCGAGTTAATAAGAAACTAAATAGAAAAAAATAAGTCATGCGAGGATAATACTAATCCCTAGATATGTATTATTTTCGTATATTGATGGGATTGACGAGATGACCATGGCTATGCCTGAAGACGGTCAATAAACCTAGACACACCAAAGGAGATGAGGCATACCACCTAATATATCCACCTGTGATCTATTTATTTTCTAAAATCCACCCCCGTATGAAACATAGAAATGGTGAGGATAAATCGGCTAGGTATTAATTTTTGTGGCATATCAAGGATTATTGACGATAAAATTCATTTCTTCACCATCACCCCTCTCTCATATCGACTTTTTCAAAATAAATTATTTCGCTTATCAAAGAAATGGCCATATATTCAGGATTTCATTTCGATTGGCATCAACTTGAATTTCACCATATCACTTTCATCTGAACGTATGTACATTCAGAATGCCGCTCTAATGAACTATATAATTGACGTCATGAACATCGCATGTCGTTCGAAAACGTCAATTACGTCCTATCGATAGTAATTTTCAGCCCCCGATGTAGATGCCTTAGAAATATATATTATCAATATCGTTTCACTAAAGTTATCCTGGTCGATACGAAAAACATATCGACATATGTGTCGATAGACAAACTTATCTCGCAGCTTGATTGTTGAGAGTATATATTGACTGCCGATATATCGGTCCATTAAAACTATGAAAATCGATGGGGATAATATCGATGTAGTTTTGAGACATTGTTATACCTATGGCCTTGATCCGGACGCACCCCTGAGCTCTCTTTGGAGGCTGGGAGGTGATATTTTCCTTCCCTCAGCCCCACAACCCGTTTCCACATTCCCTCCCCCTATCAACTCCTCCGGGGCATTCCTTTCCGATATATCGCCGAGACCTCTCTCGCCTACATTCTCTCCCTTTTGCGTCCGTTTTATCGGAGAGCCCTCTCGCCCTCAGTTTCCTCCCAGCCCAACACGCAACCCTCCTTCCCCCCTTACATTGACGTCCGGGTGGTCCTGCCACAGGCGCATACGGATGAAGAGGAGCTCAGTGGGTGTGTTGCCCCACATCTATGAAGAAAGCAAGGGAGAAAACTCTAATGTAAAAGTCGAAGAGGAAAAATTGAAAGAAAAATTAAAAATTCATATTATTTTTTGCTATTTTTTAAATTTCTACGCCATTGTTAACGGTGTGAATTTCTCTTAAATCTCTTCGTCATTGGATGAAGTTTTCTCGGGTCTTCCACCGGGTCAGGGGTTTCATGTTGGCCGACGTTTCGATGCCCGACTCGTGCATCGAACGGCAGTGGCAATCATCAACCCTGAGGACGATGCACGAGTCGGGCATCGAAACGTCGGCCAACATGGAACCCCTGACCCGGTGGAAGACCCGAGAAAACTTCATCCAGCAAATACGCCGGGAAAGCACCAGATCTCTTCGTCATTACTCAACTATAGGCTATACAACCGAGTAACTGTACGATACTGAGGGTGAAAAATATGGACAACTTTACCCTCGTCATGAAGGAATTCCACAAAGTTAAGCCTGAAACTGTTAACTTTATACGATATTGATTGAAAAGTACCAATAATACTTTCATCAATTGTGCCATTAATAACATAGAGGAAGACTATTACAATTTTCCACTCAATAAATATTTATTTCAGACTAGTTTAGAGGCACTACAGCATTTTAAAGTGAAAATTGAAATCCATATGAAAATGATGTAGTGCATTGAAACTAGTCGGACATAAATCTTTAGTCAGTGGAAAATTGTAATAGTCTTCATCTCCGTTACTATGGAATAGTTTCACCATATCACACCTGAATCTCTAATTTATATTAAATTTTGTCATAATTATTCAGCGGTCTACCGTCTCAGGTAGGACATGGACGGCCAAAAACTTAAAAACCTTACATTTCTTAGCTTTGTCTGACAAGATGAACTCTGACACCCTACAATGCAATACACCCATCTTCAATTCTGTATGAATTTTATTTTCCTTCTTTCCGTTCAACATGGTTTTCCTTTTTTTTACCCCTACTTTACATGCTGATCGTCTACCGACTATTAGAGTCCGCAACATAACATTGTCAATAGAAATGCCCTGTTGCTACCTTTGTTACCTTCCTAGGATTTCTCCCAACAATCCTCTTGTCACCCACATCATGCCTAGAACTTCCTCGATTTTTTTCTTTTCAATCCATTTTGACTTTTCCGTCCTTCTCCATGCCCATATTGAAAACAACTCCAATCTACGCCTATTATCTTGCTACAACGACTCATTATGCTTCCATTGCGTGCTAAACCACGCTCCGCATGAATTTTTTTTCACACATTTAGTTCTTTAATACAACCTTTCTAAAAGGAATATACATCTTTCTGCAATCACAAGCCATACGCTTATATACCCCCATAAACTCTATACCCTCCCAAATTGCAAATTTTATTTTTGCAACTCTTGTTCACACTCACTTAGCTGGTGCGTTACATTTTTTCACAATTTAGTTTTTGCCGTTATCTAATTCCAAAGGACAGCCATGCGGGGGTGCGTAGGAAACCATTCCTCGAACTTAAGTGTTCAATCTCCCAATATCAATCAAGTTGCTGGCCATGAATACATTTATTTATTAATTAAAAACATGGATGCCATCTGTAAGTGTCTCTCTACCGTACCTGTGTTTTTAGATGGTCTAAAAAAAATCACACATCCCTGTACACCAATATCCTTCACGCAGATCCATTTCGGGTTATGAAAAGTTCACATAGAAATGCCAAAATTCAAGTTCTCTTCAGGTGACTCATTACGCTGAGTGCACTTACAAGTGACCGGATGCGGGAAATGGTGGGCCAATTTTCAAGTAGTTCCCTTCATAAGGGATGATAGCTTGCTTGAAAAGCGTACGACTAGGATCTGGTTTTGCTTGAGGTATGCTGGAAGTATCAACTGAAACTCATCGGTAGAGTGCAGTAATTGTTGGCAGGAGATGTTTACTTGGTAAAGTGGTTGTAAAAACGGGCACCCTTGAATGTGGCTATTTCCTCTCTTTCATTTTTTATATAAATCGAACAAAAGCCTGCTGGTGATCAAATTCATGATGAGTGGTGTTAGAGTGCAATATTTTGGTCCATTGATAAATGGAATCGACGCTCAAATGTCAATCTGTAAAAAAAATGTATCTCATAAATTAATTTCTCACATAACTCGTAGATGTTATATTACGTACGCTTACTCTAATCTTCCTTCGGATTAAAAACATGATTAAGTTTCTTAAACACTTTTTTCGCTACACTGCAGATTTCTTCAACACCTCACGGCCTAGGACTATTTAAAATGATTATCTACTTCCTCCTCCCGATACCACGTTTATCCGAACTTATCTATTTTTGTCTTGTGCTTTAGAATTAAAAACCCTCTTAAGTTCTAGTGCATTCAGTTTATACGAGACCTTCAATATAACCACCAAAAATATCTTCACATTCAACGTTAAAAATGCATACAACGATTCTCCGTCAATATGGTAAAAGAAATATTCTAGGCAAAAATTTCGAAATTTCATTATGAACACCGCATGTGTTACAATGTCATCATCCATGGCCAGTACATTACTGGAACATCTTTAATGATATTGAGACTTAGAAATGATATCGTTTTCATAAATATAATGCTAAATTTGTACCTTAAAATTGGTATCCTTCCACATAAAGATGGAGTTTTCTACAGTAAACTGTACTTTTCCTTTAGTTTTCCTCCCCAATGATCGTTTATTTTTACATTATACTCTATGTAAACACATATAACATGATGCAAGACGTAATTAGTGGGAAAAAACCTTCACCCGATGATGGCTTCCAGTTATTCGATTATTTAAATAAAATAACGGCATCCATGGTTACTCGCAGATGGATCAATAGTTTTTTCGAATATTTTTTCCAGTTACTTGATTTTATATAATTATCTACTATTTGAAGCTCTCATAATGCAACTACATACAAGCACAAGCAACCAAGTTTCACTTATTTTATTAGAAGTACTCCACTTTTGCATAGAGTAAACATTATCATGGGCAAACTTTCATATTCTGGACTTTCAGTTGCAATAGAGTATGATATAAATAAGTTTATATACTTTATACATTCCTTACGTGGATCATATCCTAATTTTTTCCCATACTGATCAATGAATGATAAGACTATTAGTTTTATTTTCATGTAAATGCCACCATGTTGTTATTGTTTAGCGTTACTTATTCCAATTTCTTATAAAGATTTCATTTTACTTCAACACATTTTGATTTTAGTCGTGAAACGTGAAGTGTGGTGGTTACTCTTTGTCTCTGAAGACCCTTGCGGGTACCACTTTAACTCGCATGCATATACGAGTAATAAGGTTCAATAGAGACGATCATAATAAATAATGAGAAAGATTCAACGTTGTACCGGTACATTTACGTCTTAGAATCAATTAAACTACTCCAACAAGTGGTAAAAATCAACCTAAAACACTACTTTAAGTCCAAACCTCATGATGCATTAAGGTTGTCTAAACCGCAAAAGGATTGGGGATATTTTAGGATATATTTAAAGTACCTATGGAAATATGATTGATATATAAATAAAAATCATGGTTAAGTTGATCAACACTAATGGCAAAAATTGATGATGGTACATAGAATTATTGTTGAAAAATGTCCACGAGTTTATTCTGGTTTTTATCCTATTTTGGCAGTAAAGTTGGATCTATCATTTAAATAGGCTATTTCACATAGGATGTGTCAATCTTGCACAATTTTTCAAGGATATAATTTCCTGGACCTGCCGTTTTGTTAAATTTCATCATCACCATTGAAATTATGAAATCAATGAAGGGGAAATTTGAACGAGAGGCGCTTGATGTTGAGATATTTTTCAATTTATGAATATAATTTTCACATTCTTTATGAAAAGTCAAATTTTCACTTTCCAGGTTATCCTGGAAATAATCATAAAATAATGTTTATGTTTCGCCGAGACACAAGGGCTCATAAATTTTATCGATACGACCACCACAAATTTTATGCATGTTTGCTTGGGATGGACCCATTTTTATCCTTTTGAATACGCAAGTGTGTAAAGAAATAGTGCCATTTCTCTGGCTTATTGTTTCACGGGTTGGAGCGCAAGGAGACTGAGCAGTTTTTTTTATTAAAGGCAACCGTCCGCGCTGCCATGGTATTATCACCTTCGCAGCCGACCATTACTCTCAACCCTCCTCCCAACCGTGCGAGGAAGAGTTTTGAGGAAGAGAACCCGTACTCGTAACCGCACCAATGGCGCCATAATAATTTCCCTTACCCCCCTACCGGAGAGCATTTTCAAACCCACGCGAAGGGACCCCTAGTGTGAGGATGCAAGCTCGCAAAATAAAGGTGGTTCTCATCGCAGTTCGCGGCCGAATTCCTGTATTGTCTCGGGGCGAAACGGAGGAGATACGGCAATGATTTCGGCGGGGCACGTTGGTTTGAGGGGACGATAGGAGAGGGAAGGGCACTTTTGCGCTGCGTGCGAGGCACAAAAATGGAAATGTCGTCCCGAGCACGTGCGCCGGCTGTAGAAAAACGCCCGAGGCGGATGGGAAAACGGTTCGCTCTCGCCACTCTGCCGTCGGTCTGGGGACTTCGGGATTCAAAGAACACCCATGTCGAAATAACGAACCAACTCCGGCTTAAACTTAAGGAAGCGTCCCGCGGCATAAAATAAATTAAAACTACGTATTTAACTGCATTTAAAATATATTTACTTCACTCCGAAAATGCACTAAACGCAAGCGCGAAACGGAGAGGAGATTAAAATAACTGCAGAAGGCTTAGGATCCTTACAATGAGGTTATGAGAAGACATTTTACGTACTAGAGATGAGCGGAAAATATTAGCTGATAAATTAATATGGAGAACATCTTTGCTCGAACTCGTAACTTAGCCTTGGAGGAAAGAGTATAAGGCTTGGCTGATGAAATTTAGGAATGGAGGAAAGTGGCAAAAGTGAAATGGACGGAATGGAAAATAAACAGAAAGCTAATGCTTCTTGAAAAAAACTTGGAGGCAGAAAATATGAATGCAGGTCATATTGAGTAAAGGAAATGTTAAGGTTGTGATATATAGGAGAAAAGGCTAGGTAATGAAGGTAGAGATAGGAAGACATTGAGTAAGTTTGATAGATGATAAGATTGATAGATGACAAAGGAAAATTATGTGGATTGAAAAAATCATTTATTGCCAAAATGGAATGTTTCAATGTTTACTGCGTGTCATTCTGGGCCTAGAATTGATGCAATTGCTTAATAATCTTTGGGTCCATATAAAACTTCTATCGAACAGTATACTATATTACCGCTGACATTACAACTACTAATGAATCACCTTATTGTAGTTCACGGCTTAACGCAGATTCTCTGCAAGAAGTTATTAACAGAAAACAGAATTCGTTTTCTTCTTGAGACGCCAATTGAAAATTAAATTGAACAACAGATAATTAAAGGCAAACCTGTCTTTTATACTTTGGAGTATGCACAAACGCTTTTCAAATACTTTAGAAAAGGTTATAAACAATAAGAATGATTGATTCTACATGGCCATCCAGCAGTCATTTTAACAATTTGTGAACTTATGGACCAAAATATTCTTAAATTATAGTATACTTAAAACGATGCCTGTAACTAAATGATTGATTGATTATTCGTGGAACTGAGAATAAAGCAGATATAGTAGAATACAAAGCATTTAGATATAAAGGACAATTTGTGGCAAATTAGGCTATATAAAAGGATTATTACGCGACATAGGTCATTATCATCATCAATTTTTGAATCTAAAGATGATTTTATTGCAGTCCTCCGTTTTTCTTTATTTGTTTTTAAAATCACTCATCCCATCATAAATCTTCTAACACCCTTAATTTTTACAGTCTTCCAACTTATCTATTACTATTGACCAACTCCCGGTGAAATATCTTTATTAGCCTCTGTACCCTAAAATTAAATATTTTCAGACCGTTCTGCAGATTCACTTTGCCATTGCTTCCTATTTCCTCCGTGTTGCGGTTTTAAACGCCCAAGACTTCCTCGGGGAAATACACTTTCAGTTTACAAAAAAAATGTTTGCAGGGGATATGTACTTCACGGGGATGTATTGCACTTGATTAGTTAATTCATAATATCCACCGCAACTACTGAAGGATAACTTGTTCCATTTCTCAATTTACGGTCGACGTATAAATTGCCACTCTGTTCCCCCCACGTCTCCCGTCAAACTCCCGTTTCTCATCTCGCTCTCCTTATTTCGCGCGAGAAATCCGTATTTTCCGCGCCACCATTCCCTCTCTTTTTCCCACTTGCATGACTCCGTTTCCCTCCCTCCGGTCTCATTTATAATTTCCTCCAAATCCGAAATTTTATATTTTGCATTTTTTTGTTAACTCGCTGACTTTCTGACTTTGCAAAGTTTTCGTATTCTTCGGTCGCGTCGCGATTGTCTTTTCTTAATCCTCTACGCTGCAAGCCACCCCCTAAGAAGTAATCTCATTATTAAGGAACCTTTGTGGTATCATTTTTTCCCGGTCGTAACCTTCTCAAGATGCTTTTGTCTGCCGTAACTAGCTGCAAGAAAAAAAGGTATCATTAATCGCCACTTTAAAAAAAGAGAGAGAGAAATGGGGGATGATTTTTCGCTAATCGTTTAAGCGCTTCATTATATGAGACATTTTTAATGCATTTAGAATTCAAACAATCTCGGTAACTCCTAATTTGAATCTATTTTCAAGCATTTAAACTGATTTGTAGGGAATAATAAAAATATTTCTCGCAGCATCGATCTTTCGCTGTGGTAACTATAATTAGACCTAGTATTGATTGATAAAGCGCAATAGTGTTGATTAGTTATGTAAGAAGAACTAAAATACTATATAATGTGCCAGTTTCCTACCATTTTTTTCAAAAATCCTTAAATCAGCTGACGGAACTATATATTCCTTTAAATTTCAACGTGAAGTACTGCATTATGATTCTATGGGCACAATGAAGAAAGCCCATGCTTTGAAGTGTACGGATTCATTGACGACCCGCACTATTTGATAGATCAATTGATATTTTGCTAAAACGTACATTGCACTACGTACTGATGAATTTAGAATTGAAATCCAGGGGGGTTAAAGGATACAACCAACCAGAAAGCTAATCTAGAAGATATTAACAGTACATACACCTCCAATGGGGGCTTTAGCCGATATTGGGAAAGGAACTGGTTCCTTTATATTTGAGTATTTGAATTTCACTACACACAAGATTAAGTGAGTCATAACATAGCTTAAAGGCTTGTTTGATCTAAGTTCTACTGGCTAGTTTCGATAAAAACTAATAAAAACGAATGATATGAGATAATTTCAGTTCATCTTAATTTATACGGAATCGGTTTCATTACACTGAGGCGGTAAAGAAAGTAAACCTTTAACCATTAAGATATTAGACAATGTTCTAATTTCCAGTAATCTTGATGAAATTGGCCTGTGATGATTATCTTAAATATCCTTAAAGTAAAATATATGCATTCACCCATTAATCATAATCCAGTTGTAATATCGAAGTATATCATTTAAAGAGTAAATCAGATGTGTGCGGTAACCATTCACGGTAGGAGCTTTGGTTTTTTCACGTGAAATAAATTTTCCTAATCCTTTTCATAATTGATGAGAGGGGTTTCCATTATTATCCGTACGTGAGGAAGCATAAAAAGTTGAGTGGAAAGAAAAAATGACAGAGCTAAAAGTAGTTCGGGATTGCATAAAATTATGTTTGCAGATGATTCAGCTTCCCTTAGCCAGACACTCAAGAGGTTGGAAGTATTGTTAAGTTCTTTAAAAAGTTAGTGAGACAGGAAAAAAATTCTAGGGGGATTTTCTTCCGTGATCAGTGCGAATATTTTTTCGCTATTTGACGGATTTTCTCCTTTGCTGTTTTAATTTTTTGCTAGAGATTCAGGACCTGCAGGTGTTACTTGAAGTGAAATTAATCCGATACGGTCATTATTTTTATTCATAAAACATTGAGTATTTTTGGTTATGGACTGAATTTACTTTTTATTATTTTTTACAGCTAGAACAGTTAACCTTGTATCTTTCATACAATCAATCAAATGAGAGTGATGGACGATTTCTCTCTCAAAGCTCATTATTAGATTGGAGATGCATATACTGTACATATAATGTTTCCCACTGAAAAGTTTACAACCTTAATGAGAGTAGTAAACTTTTGATTTTTTATAAAAAGGTGCTTAGAATGATGTTTCTGTCTAAGGAAGCGAATCAGATACTCTTTTTTAGGGGGCGTGAGTATTTCATTGTGAATTACTACCTGAAAAAAAAGCAGCGATGAGACGTTCATTTGGTCCAGCGAACAATGAAGTGAAGATATTCGTCCACTCTTTAACGGTCGTAAATTAAACGTTATGGTCACATTTTCCAGTCCCGATGTTCATTTCTCGCAGATATAACCTTCCCGTTCTCCCTTAAGTACCTGTATGTGAGAGAGAGTGCTCAACCATCCTTTTTCTTACCACCCTTCCCTCTGCCTTCATTTCTTAACCGATTCCCTTTCTCTTTCCCTCAGACACACGTTCGCGCAATGTTCTCGCAACGCTCTCCGATATTAGACAGCTCTGCCTCGAATTATTCATGGCTTCCCTCTTTTTCACTTCCTCCCCCCTCAGAATAACGCGCAAAGGGTCACACGCGACACTCCGAAAATCCCCATTCCTGGATTTCTCATTCACCAATACCGTCTCTCTCGTCTCCAGGGGGAAGTTTCTTGTGAGTTATCTGGATGATTTTCTAATTTTATTTTGATACATCTCGCCCACATTCTTGAGGAAATAATGGGAACATGAAGTTACGCATTAAAGTTGGAGGCGAGCATAAATTTTGAGCAGGTGTGACACCACGCATTTTTTAATAGTACGTTTTGAGGGTGTAAGTGGGGAAGAAGAGCTTAGTAGCGATAGGGCTACGAGGGTAGTAATAATAACTTTAAGGAAAGAAGCATATGCAAAAGGATGAACTTGAGGAAAGAGCCTCTTGAGCTATGGCTTAGAGAAAATATTGGTAAGCCCTTTCATTTATATATATATATATGTATCGATGATGCGGAAGTACTCACGAGAGCAATATAACCTTTGGACGGCACACGGCACAATAGAACACATAATAAAACAGATAACACTGTAGATGATTTAAGCTTTCGGCCTACTCCGAGGCCTTCTTCAGGCCAGACTCTGACCTGAAGAAGGCCTCGGAGTAGACCGAAAGCTTAAATCATCTACAGTGTGAGTGTCCTTTTACGTGTTATCTGTTTTATTCTGTGTTCTATTGTGGCGTAACAATACTCGTAAAAACTCTGATATGGAGCGTAGCTATGTACGGCGCGGAAACATGGTCACTGAAGCAGGAGGATAGACGTAGATTGGAGGCTTTTGAAATGTGGGTGTGGAGAAGAATGGAGAAGGTGAAATGGACCGAAAGGCAAACAAATGAGGAAGTACTGGAGATGGTGGGTGAGGAGAGGGGTTTGTTGAGAGAAATCCTATGGAGGCAGGAAAAATGGATGAAAGGCGTATTGAGCGGTAGTGGAATGTTGAAGAAGGTAATAGGGGGGAGAATGTTGGGCAATCGAGGAAAGGGTAGGAACAGGATAGGGATGTTGGATGGGATGAAGGGAGGAAAGAAGTACACAGAGATGAAGAGGGACCTGATGTAGATTAGTTTGCTAGGTGGGGAGTCACAAAATGTTTATTTGATAGTTGTGTCCATCGAAAAACCTACCTTAACCGGTAGATTACCTAATAATAATATATACATACACATACATGCGTATATATACACACGTACGTATGCGTACATATATACATATACACACAAACATGCTTGCTAAAATTACCTTAGATTTAATTAATCTTTTTAATTATACTTAATTGATTAATTTCCCACTAAATATAATGTTTCAATTACAATAAGATTATTATTATTTTTTTTTGGGATCCTTGTGTTCAAATTAATTTATATTATACGAGAGGATTCAAGTTATCAGGGTTACCGTCCGATTATGTTTCGGAGGTATAACATTTCATTAACCTAATAGAATCACACGCCACTTAAAGGTGTGAAAAGTCTTGAATACTAGGTTTTTCGGTGAATCTTTAAGCGTATAACAAGGTACAAATATGCGGGAGTAAAAGAGTAAGTAAATATTCTATAAATGTTCCAAGGATGTTGAATGGAGTATGGACTGCTAAATTTTCAGTGACTAGGGTTTTGCTCCAAAGGAATGCTAAAGGTTTCTCACATTTGGAATGATTCTGGTGAACACTTAATATGAGACATGAACCAACATTAGAAAAAACGGTAAATGCATTATTTGGGACGTAAAAGACATAATGGCCGTACATAAAGCGAAAGAATTATGACTGCCATTAGGAAAGCAGTCATTATTTAAGTGGTTGGGCGTTCATAAGGAAATGAGAGGATAAATAGTGCCACAGAAAAATTAGAGCTTTAAGGGGCAATAAAAAGGGATGGGGATAGCCATAAAAAGATAAAGATAAAAATTGTGCCCCGGTGAAATAGCGAAAATTATCGGGTCTTAGGGGAACTGGTTGCTCGTGATATTACATTAATTTTTCTTGCTATTATACATGCATATTATCAGATGGCTAAACATTCTACTCTCACTTATTGCCTGATATATATATATATATATATATATATATATATATATATATATATATATATATATATATATATATATATATATATAGGGTTGGGTGGAGCCGCAGGTGCCCAGAGTACCTTGCCCGGGAATCGAACCCGGGGCCCTCCGGTCAGTAGTCCAACGCTCTACCCCCTAGACCACCGCGACCCGCATTATATATATATATATTTTTTTATTATTTATAAATATATATATAATATATATACTTTCTATATTATATCTTTCTATCTTATATATATATATATATATATATATATAAGATAGAAAGATATAATATAGAAAGTATATATATTATATATATATTTATAAATAATAAAAAAATATATATATATATAATGCGGGTCGCGGTGGTCTAGGGGGTAGAGCGTTGGACTACTGACCGGAGGGCCCCGGGTTCGATTCCCGGGCAAGGTACTCTGGGCACCTGCGGCTCCACCCAACCCAATAGTTGATTTTTCGGGTACCAGGTCTTCCTGGGAAACCATAACCGGTACAGGGAAAGGAACTGGCCCCCCTACTCTGATGTGTGAATATTCACACGCCGTCGGGCTTGGTACATGGGTGAGCTCTACTATCACCTACTAATCCGACCTTCGGTTTGATTACTGTGTTTATGGTTTTTTTGTATGTTTTTATATTCATGCAAATAATGTTTTTATAAATATATGTTTTTATATTCATGCGGTATCTTTTTATGAACAGATTTTTAACCTTTTTAAACAAATCTTGTTTCCATTGAAAATAAATTTTTTCGCAGTGTAACCAGGGGATGATATTATTACCTGTGCGGATTATTTTTGTAATTTTTCTGATCAAATTCTCATGGTAGATTTTTGATAAAATATTTAAGGCATTTATCTGCGAAATAAATCTGTGTTGCTAGGAAATGATTGTTTATTTGGAAATGAATATTTAAACTCGCTATTTTAGTGAAAGCATACCCTTATCGCCGTTCTCTTTCAGAACAATGACGTTGGAAGTAAGATTGATTTCTAGTTTATCATGTACCCGACTTAATCTCAATTACTTATTTATTTCATGCCATACAGCCTGTATGTTTTATTTTATCTGGGACATTATTGATCGTGACAAATGTGAGATGGTTAGGCAAGGGGATAGGAAAAAGGAAATGAATAGGCTTAGTACAGCAGAATGAAGAAGAAAACAATATTATACCAAAGAAGAGATGTTCGCGATACAAAGAAGAAAGCTATCGTTATGGATGATCAAAAACTTAGCCAATCGAATACCTAGAATGAATGAATTATTGTAGGTATACTTCTTTCCCCTCAGTCTGATTTATGCTCATGAATGTATACGTAAACTTCTGGTGCTGAGACCCTTAGTATCCCTCATATCTTCTGAATCTTTAAGCGCACTAAGCAATAACTATCACGGTAGATTAATGTTCAACTATAAAAAGGTTCTTTTCAATTTAATTTTTCGACCTTTATCGAACTTGCCTCACCTGACAGAAATGCCACACCTCTTATTGGAGTCGTGAGGATAGGTTCGTGAACGAGTGATCACAGCTATGGTTATTACACGTTTTACGTATTTCAGGAGTTACTATATACCGAATTTACTAGTGCTGTACGCTTTCAGAGAGTACTCGTCCACCCTCCTCTAATCCTAATGTATCATATCTCGTATTCCGGGGCTTTTAGAATGGCTGGTCTTGCAACGTAAGTACCTTGTCGACCGTAGTTAATAAAAACTTGTGTTACAAGGGTCTCACATAAAATATTAATTTGATACATCCTGATCATACTAATCCTAAAAATAATATCCAATATTAGTTTAATAAGTTAAACATTAAAATTTTGATGACATAAATTGGAGTAAATGGAAATATTTACATATCTCTGAAGTTTTTTGAAATAAAATATATAAAGTAGAAGGGGAATAAGAAAAAATACGATAGTCAAAGAAGCTTTCAGAAGGATAAGGGAGTTTATGTACGCTGAGTAAGAATGTTGAGGAAAGTCTTCTGAAAAATTTATGAGTCAAAAAGAAAAATCAGAGTAAACAAAACAAAGGCTATGTGGTTTTCAAGAAAGAGAAAAACTAATTGAATTTTCATTAAAATCGGAGCTCATAAACTAGAGCGCGTGGAACAGTTTACTTATCTCGGAAGTGTTTTGGAGCAAAACGGTCAAAGTAGTGGGGAATGAAAATAAGTATTGCGTTAGGTAAAGAAGCTTTCACAAGGAGGGAATTTAAGACAGAGACATTGAGTAAGGAGGTTAGGAAAAGAGTACTGAAAACTTTTATATGGAGCGTGGTTTTGTACGGAATAAAAACTTGCTCATTGAAATAGGATGGTGGACATGGATTGGAGGGTTCTAAAATTTTGGTTGAGAATGATGGAAAAAGTGATATGTGCTGAAAGATACCAGATATGGTGAAAAAAAGGGATTATTGGGAAAAAAGTGAGATGACAGTGAATTAAATGCGATGAGATTTAAGTGAATTTGAATCATTGGGTGGAACTACCTGTCGATGGCGGCGGAATGTTGAAAACGCTGATATACATCTACATAATACCCCTCAACCCGCCGCAAGGGCGTGTGGCGGGGGTGTTAGGTCACCACCCGAGAGGGGAAAATACAAGTAAAACAAATAGGGAGAGAAAAATAATAGAAAACCTGGACGAAACGAAGGAATAAAGAAAGTATGCTTGCTTGAGGGATTTTATGTTCGTTTTTTACGCGTTTTCGGGTTCATCTACAATTACATAAACGCCCCCCAATTAACTAAAAAATGTGTAGCAGGGGGTGCAAGTACCAAGTGAAATGGACAAGGTATGAGGGAGAGTGATTCAAGGGTTAAGAAAATTGATGAAACCTTTTATAAAAAATCAAAGAAAACGTGTAAATCAATATATATTATAACGGGAAACCTATTTCCAAGCAAATTTTATTTTTACCCACTGTAGAAATTCTTTTGTATGCACAAATGGAGGAATGAATAAAAATGAACCACAATCCCATAAACGTACAGGATCGCACTCTAAAGTTGTAAAACTGAATTTCTCTGGCGCGAACGGAGCGGTGGAGGGAGGTCTGCCTGGCAGGGTAAGGTGGAGGGGGCTCTTAGCAACAGACCGACACCAACCTCAGTTGCCTGCGGGCTGTCGTTGAGTGAGGACACTGTTTTTAGTGAAGCAAGTTTTTTGTCCGCGTCGAAAAAAAAAATGAATCTGAATTTAGAGCAACGTTATTCCGTGAAGTTTTGTGCGAAACTCGGGAAGACGGCAACTGAGACCCTCGATATGATCAAGCAGGCTTATGAGGACACTGCCCTAAGCCGTTTTACAGTGGCACAAGTTGTCTAAAGAGTGTAGGGAGGTCGTTGAAGACGACCATCGCTCTCGACGGCCGTCGACGGTCAGAACCGACACGAATGTGGACAGAGTGGGGACACTGCTGAACACAGACCGACCCTTAACCAGTGAAGAAATTACAGACCAGTTGGGTCTGTCTGCATCCAACGTCCAACGCATTATTTCACAGGATTTGGCCATGCGCAAGGTGTGCGCCAAGATGGTTCCGAAAATTTGTGTCATGGCGCACTTGTCGTCAGGCAGCTCCTGGCCAAATACGGCGTTGCCACGTTGCCACACCCGCCCTATTCTCCCGATCTGTAACCATCGGTTCTTCTTCTTCCCCCTGATGAAAAGACAGCTCAAGGAACGACGTTTTGACTCGATAAAGGCCGTTCAAGAGGCTTCGATGAGGTTCATCAACGGCATCCCCAAAGAAAATTTCCAGCGGGTGTACGGGGAATGGGAGCAACGTTATACTAAGTGTGTAGCAGCTCAAGGAGCATAATTTGGAGATTATTAAGTCGATGTAAGTATATCGTCAATAAAGTTCTTGTAAAAAAATCATTACCTTCATCAAGACCTTAACCGTACCAAGACAGGCCATGCAGAAATGGAAAGTAAAAAGCGGAATATTCTTTAATCTATAGCCATGCAACTTATGACCACTTATAACATGGGCTAGGTTAGACTAAGAAATATAGTAAAACCGTGGTTTATTAATGTGCCCTTCGAAAACCTACGTTAAACCGTAAAATACGTGACATTAATAAATGAAAATAGAATTCCCAATTTCGTGACCATGGGCTTCCGGATCATGTGGACTAGCTATGGATTGATCAAGAGATTGTAGGGTCTGAGTATCTTCAAGAGGACCATGGTATCTGGCACCCCCGAATATTTTAATAATATATTACAGTTTGATAAGGGGAGATATTTCACTTACAAAGCGTCCGAAACATTTTTCAATTCATTCATCTCATTTAGCTTTCTTCCTCTCTGAATCATTTCCAATTGGCTAACCATCAGGAATCCACTAATGGCTATTCATCACTCCCTTCGTCCCCTCTGACTAAGCCGTTCATCTTGAAGTACCCGCAAGGGAAATGTTTGAATGATGAAATAATATCCAGAAGGCTTAAGAGTTTGGTCCATTTCGGAGGTTGTAATTTTTTTCCCCAGAATATAGGAAATTTATTTTGGGGTATTCTTGAACGCTACCCTTTTTTTATATTCTTCTTTTCTTTATCATTGTGCCACAAGTTATTTCCCTTGACGAATACCAGGAGAGAAACTCTTTTTTTATACTAAGTCTATGCTCTGAATCTTTTGCGCAGTCATCTCAATCGTCTTGAATTTTTCCATTCGCAAACTCTTTGCTTGTCATCATGTATCGTCTCAACTCTTGCTTTTTCCTCCAGTTCCCTAGACATCGTCATTCCAGCCTCCTGTTTGGGTTTTCTTCTCCATCTCCACTATTCTCCTCGCCGTTTCAAAAACAAAAATGTAATTTCCGAGCGCGCATTTAAAATTTATTTATAAACATTACCTCAAGCTTATCCCTTAACATTGGGGGGGAGGAAAAAAATGTATGCAAAGCTCTCTCCGTCCACCGAAGATATGGTGTAACCGAGACGATAATGTGACGGATATAATGGAGATTATGAATAGGCCTGGGGAATTCCCCGAACTCTTTCTTTCCCCTATCCCTATATCCACCCCTCGACCACCTCTCCCCCCTTTCCCTGTTTTTTTATTCTCTTCGGCCTTTACACGAACGGAGCATGAAATAATGTGTCTGCATCTGAAGTGGTTCCGAAAGAGAAAGGGTGTGGGGGAGAATTTGGGCGGTGTTTGTGGGGGTGTATACGTCTAGGGAAAGGGGATGAGAAAATAAGGGTAGATGGAGGGGATGAAAGAATATGAGGAAGAGGTATGGAAAAAGATGGGAGAAGAAGGATGGGGAGAGAAAGGGGGAAGAGGGTTGGAGGTGTGGATGGTGGTATGTTGGAGAAAGAGAGATATATAGAGATGGTGTCAGAGTCTGGAGAGGTCGTAAAAACTCCCAGTGCAAGGGGAGAGATCCGGTGAGGCGTGTAATTTGCGGAGTAATGGGTTTGCATTTGCCGGGGCGATTGAGCCATTACAACGCCTTTCCTTTCGGGAAGATGACCTCCTGTTAAGTGTGGCCCATCCTCTCGACACAACTGTCATTCTTCTGGGGGAGATAATGTTCCCAGATTAAAGGAGTGAAGCGTGCGCGAATAGACGGTCCCATTGATCCATGCCGATGAGAAATGCGTAAACCTCTCGAATTACTATCCAAAAATGATTTCCTTTCATGCTGGCAGTTATGTCTAATTGACGTCTCCTTCACTTACGACCCTGATATTATTGGTTTGGTGGGACAGTTATGGAATATTGATTGATTTAGTTTTGCAACCTTAAAGGGCAGAACAATATTACGCTTCTCTGAACGTTTTAAAGACATAAGAATGGGATTCTTATGATGTTTTTCAACTGTATTTTGTATTGAATGTTAAAATGTAACATCAAAATATAATTTAAAAAGTACAGTTTTTAAGACACTGTATTAATCCCTATAGTGAAATTGCTCATCTTGATTAATTACTCATTATCCTATCGTTTTGAGACTGAACCATGTACAAGATTTGGTATAATCTTCTATTTATATGCATCTACTTTCTACAATAAATGATGCATTGATTTTATTATTAATTCATCATTGAAAGGAAAACAAATGAGGAAGAACTGGTGATGTTGGGTGAGGAGAGGGGTTTGTTGAGAGAAATCCTATGGAGGCAAGAAAAATGGATGAAAGGCGTATTGAGCGGTAGTGGAATTTTGAAAAAGGTAATAGAGGGGAGAATGTTGGGCAAGCGAGGTAAGGGTAGGAACAGGATAGGGATGTTGGACGGGATGAAGAGAGGAAAGAAGTACACCGAGATGAAGTGGGACCTGATATAGATTAGGCTGCTGGATTGGGTTTTGCTTGGAGTTACAAAATGTTTATCTGATACTTGTGTCCATACAAAAAACTACCTTAACCGGTAGATTACCTAATAATAATGTCATCATTAAATTTTGTAGGAATCGTCAAATTTCTAAGGTTTGGTTATCATTCCTTAGAATAAATAATTCGGGACACTCTATCCAATAAAGTTCACTTTCATACATAATTACCGCATAAGATAAAACGTTTTACTGTCTTAGGCTGTTCACAATTTCCCTAAATTATCAAAAGAAAAGGAAACTTTCCTCAACGTTTTCATCTAATCCTCTTTCCCGACTTTATCCCATCAAAACATCTTACATGATGAGAAAAATATTAAAAATATGTTTGCATGGTTGAGAGAACATTTATTTCTTAGTTTTAAAATAAACTTTTTTCTGATATTAGCTTTTCAACTTTAGAAGTTAGTGTGTAAGGCTGTTGATCAGAGTACCCAAGCTCGAAGCCCAGAAACTTTGAACATCATCAGGTTTACCAGAGAACTGTGATTTTTCGGATACCATATTTCTCTTGGAGTGGTACACAGAAAGGATTCCTTTACGCTGAATACTTGATTGCACACGCCGTATGGAATAGTAATAAGTTCAGCTCAACCCTCACTAATCAAACTAAACTTCGTGTTCATTGCTATGATTATATTATACCGAAGTACCTGCTTTACTTTTTTATTTAATGTTATTTCTAATCAAATAAGGGATCGAGATGTATATAAGGTAGTTAAAACAAAGTTTAATGTTGAAGTTAGCTTTCAAATTTATACTCTGCGAAGGACCATTATGTGTTGCTTTTGGACTTCCGATTTATGGTCAATAAGTATATTTAAGTAACACCATTACTACATTATATACATTACTAGTATATTAAAGTAATACTGTGTCTGTGGAAATTTTAAGTGTCCATGACAACATATGTATTTAAAACAATATATTTTGAAATTTACATTACACTGTGACAATATAAATCGCACCTTGAGAAAGCTCAAATATTTTTCCTTAAGACGTAACTCACGTTATTACTCCATTTCTTCAGAAAAAACAATATCATTGGAAGCTTCGGATAGATTTAAAGTCGAACCTAAGAAAAATGAATGCGATATGATAAACTAAGAGGCTATTAGAGAAATGAATTCTTGACAGGCACAGTTCATTAAACTCCCGGCACGTGCTTATGAAATAAATTATATGTGGATGGGGTCCATCAGACTCAAACGTGTTTTACGAATTATGATCGATGAAAAAAGTCGACGATAAGTTTATTGTGTTTCTTTACAAAAAGCCAAAAAAAGAAAATGAAGCTCGACAATGTTTTGAGGTGGACGGAAAGGCCATCCCGGATGGCAACTGGACAATTGACCTCTCCTGTCCCCTTGAGGTGAGTGAAGTTCAAGGGAAAAAACTGCCCAAAAATTTTTTTAACGAAGATTTCACCGCCATATTTAACAATTCCGAATAATTTTAAATTTAGAAAAATAAATTCAAAGAAATAATAAATTTGGTTGATAAATAAACCCTTACCCTCAACCCTTTTTTACATTCTCGTCACTACTTTCTAAACCCTCATCCGAGAGTATTCACACATTATTTCCTGCATTTTTTATTCTTTCGCTTCTCATTTCACTGTTATCGCCTTGATATGTAGCCGTCATGGTCTCCTCCCACTTCTCCCATTCATTCCTTTTTCCTCTGTCACCCCATAACTATCTCTCACATCTAGGATAGTCCCCTCCCAAGTCCTAACTGAGACACTTTAATTCCCTTTCCCTAACTACACTTATCATCTCTTATCTCTTAGCCATCCCTCGTCATCTATAGTTCGTTCGCGTTACCCTGACCGACACTCAGCTCAGTAGCCAACCGCGCAAGTTTGTCAGGTCCATCTCGGATGATGATAATAGGGGTGGAGGTCCTTACCCAGAAGGGAGACATGCGCAAACAGGAGTCAGTAAAAGGGAAAGGGAAGGGGAAGGATTAGGGGCGGGAGACAGGATTAGCCTTCTCCACCCGCCTATGTGTGAGGCTGATTACATCTGCTTACATGTGCCCACGTAATGCTCCCCCCTCTATGGACAGTATTCTGAACATAGACTCACTCATTCTAACAATAAGTCACCGAGAATGGCGTCCAACCTCTCAAAATTAACCTCTCTTCATTAATGAATTTCAATCAGTTATATTTCGGATCGACAATTTGGAGAGGAGCATATAAATATAAATTTAAAGTCTTGATTAATCCTCGGAGAAAAGACTTTAAAGAAATTGGATATTAAAATGCATACACAATATTAATGAATTTTAATATTTGTGAACATGTCAGCTTGTTTATTAGTTACAGAATATGTGTTTTGTGTTGCGTTTTTGAGTTTTTGTGCGACCTGTGGAGGCAAGGAAGTGGTTAGGGAACTCTCTTTCCCTCTATACGATTCATAATCTTGTTGTTAATTCCCAATCGGGAAAGCGATTTTTCAGAGTGCGAGAAGAATTATTTTTGCGGTTTCTTCAGAAAACATTTTATAAGAGGTTGTTTAAAGGGCGCATCTCCACTCAGGATAAATTCTGATGAGATCTATTAAGGGCCCATTTCCCAAAAACCTCAATACGAGTCAAAGAAATTAACCTAAAGTGAAAGGGAAAATAGAAGAAAGTCGCGAGAGGAAATTTGAAACACCCTCCTAAATTTAAACAATTCATCGGGCTTGCGTCGTATTTATGTAGTAAGTGATGCAATCTACATGTTGAAAGGGCGTGTAAATAGCCTGGAGGCTACGGTGAAACTATCAGTGGACCGAAATGACGACAATTTCGGCGCTGTCATTTTAAAAAGTTCACTTTTATCACGACTATTCTTTATTCATAGTACGAAATAGAAAGTTACAACACAAAATACGTTTACATACAATCTTCACCGTTCACAATAGCAGTATAAATTGATTATTATAAATTAAATACTCTGGGCCTAATAAGCCAGTCAGTTCTGGCTTGAAATCCGATGCCACATTAACAAAAACAATAGCTTTAAGATGTAGCAATTATTGCTTCGTAAAAATAATGGGTAAAACGCGATGCATTTGAGACGGTTGCGTAGCAGGCAAAACACTCGCGTATTGTGCAGTTCGATGGCGAATATATATTTTCATTGAACACGGCGCGTTGTGTTCTTCTCTCCAAATGTTCTTCTTCCCAAAATCTAAGGACGACAAATGAATTTCTCTCCACAATTTCCTCACGTCGGCACCCGATAAGGAAACCCCTTTTGCCATGTGAACCTGGAATAGGAGACGACGAGAGGGGTATGTGCTAGATGGTCGCGGGACGGAAGGGGGTGGCGGGAGACGCAGGAGCGAAAATAATGGAAATCAATCGGACTACAAGGTGGAAGTGACACCGTGGGTCACTCCGGGATGTCCTCGGCTGGTGGCCTTGGTTATTCAGGCTAGCGAAGCACATCATCCGCCACCGGCTGAGCTGTGGCGGGGAGGCGGGGATGGGGTAGGGTGAGGGGTCATCCGTCCTGTGAAAATGGCCTCTCGTGTTTGACCAGGGCTAATTTTGCGAGGCCGCTTCGACTGAGATATGAGCTAACGGGGCTTCGCGGCTGGGAATACACACACAAGCTCTGGACGTCGGCGGTGACGTACGGTCCCCATGGCAGGTCAATAATACTGTTTCCCAGTCTTCGGAAGTGAAAAATGTATTCGGTGGGCCACCAGAAATTTACACCGTATCTTTTACTCCGTGTTACCCAAAGGGATTCCAAGTTACATGGCGGGATGGATATAAATGAAGCACTTAACGGAATGGTGTTTGAGGAAGGGACTCTGGAACTCAGTGTGACGAAATGAATTTGGGAACCGTAGACAGGTGTCGGATTAGTATGTGTGGAAATTGTGTGGATCAAATCGAGTCATAGAGTGCCCTTATCCTTAGTTTTTTTTAAATTTATCTTAACGCACAAAAATCGATTCATAAATCTTACGAAGAGAGACTCTTTGAAATATTTTGACCAAATTAAGAATGCGAGAACGCAAGATAGATATAATAAAATAGAATAAAAGAAGTTTTTTAAAAATCTAGTGTTTGGAGAGAAAGAGGATGACACAGACAATAAAATTATTGTACACGTGAAGATCGGTCTGGGAAACAAAATATTAGTGATTCTCGTTTCTGGAAAATAGTGTTTCTAAGACGATCTCAGATGGTATACTACATTGATAAAAAAGTTCCCGGAATAACCACCGTGTGGCGCTCCCATCGTTCCGATTTGAGTTCTGTTTTTTTTGTTAAATTGGTACATCTGTTGTTGATATTCCCTTTAAATCTTAGTGTCATAACTTGACATTTGCAAAAGTTACGTAGCCAAGAGTACATCTATCTCTGTGTGTGTTGGCGATTTTTTACAATTGCAGAAATGGATTTACATTTGCAACAACGAACTTGTATTAAATTTTGCGTAAAAAACGGATTTAGTGGCGCACGGACGTTGGAAATGTTGGAAAAGTGTTTTGGCAACGATTCTCTAAAACAAACGGTCGTTTACCAGTGGCACGAGCGGTTCAGAAGTGGTCGTGAGTCAATCGAAGATGATGAACGCAGTGGCAGACCATCGACATCGAAAGTCGGTGAAAAAATTGATAAAGTAAAAGAAATGTTGGTCAATAACCGCAAATTAACCATCAGAGAAATAGCGGAGGACTTGAACATTGCCTATGGATCCGCCCAAGACATTGTGGTTAATGATTTGGGTTTCCGTCGTGTAGCAGCAAAGTTGGTGCCAAAAGACCTCAATTTCATGCAAAAAAGAGACCGTGTTGACGTCGCAAAAGACATGATTTGCGAGGCTGAATCCGATCCCACATTCATCAAAAGGATCATTACTGGAGACGAGACGTGGGTTTATGAGTACGACACACAATCCAGACATCAGGCAAGTGAATGGCGTTCACCAAATGAGCCGAGACCAAAAAAACCACGTCGTTTTCAGTCAAAAAAGAAGGCAATGCTGACGGTTTTCATGGATCACAACGGTGTAGTGCATCATGAATTTTTGCCAGAAGGCCAGACAGTAAACAAAGAGTATTATTTGGGCGTTATGAGACGTTTGCGTGAAGCAATTCGCCGAAAGAGACCAGAAATCGTCTCACAGTGTGTCGAGACCGTCGCACAGTGCTATCATTATTCGTAATTTTTTGACGAAAAATGCAACAAATACCATCCAACAGCCACCGAATTCACCTGATTTGGCTCCCTGTGACTTCTTTCTGTTCAATCGAGTTAAAAAACCATTACGGGGAACGCGTTTAAGCAGCCGAGAGGAAGTAATGGAAAAATCGCAGGAAGCACTGATGGACATACCGAAAACCGAATATAAAAAATGTTTCGAGGATTGGATCAAGCGCTGGCATAAGTGTGTTGCAGTCGATGGGGATTAATTTGAAGGGGACAATATAGATTTAGATGAATAAACTTGTATTTTTAATTTTCTGAATAAATTCCGGGAACTTTTTGATCAAGGAGAATTTCGTCCCTTCGTGTAGGTGGTAATCTCTAACGGTATTAGATTTTCGTCCCTAGAATATACATGAAATCAGTAAAACTTGAGTCATACCTTTGGTTACCAAAGAAAACATAAGTAGCAAGTAATTTAGATCCGTTTATTCATCGATGTTCGTCTGCACTTATCTATGAAGTAATGGAGTCAATCAAACAAGCTGGGTAGTCTACTTACTTCATAGGTATGTTTATGGACGGACTCTTAACACTATTAATAACGAAGTATTGGTTTAGCTTCCAATTTATTTTTGTTGTAGTATCTTTGTAACATATGCCTGCCTTCACGTTGCCTAAAAGGCCTGCTCTGTTTCTTCTTCTATCCGTCCTCCATTACGGTCTCCCTTCTACCTTGACAGTCAATATACCACTAATATTCAAATTATTCCTCCATCCACTTCCTCAGCCTTTTTCGAATTTCCCCATGGTAACCACTCTCCTCGCCCACCATATTTAAACACCTCGGCGTTCCATTCTCCACCTCACACTCACATCTCAAAAACCTCAAATCTGAGCTCATCCTCCTGCCTCAAAGACCATATCTCGAATTCATAAAGAGCGATGGTTCATATTTAGAGACTATGCAAATCTCATCCTGTCATATTTTATTCAATTGGCGGTAATCATCTTTAATACATCATCGTAATGGAATCAGTAAGTAATAAATGAATCACGGGCTATTTATTTTTAAAAACAAAGTCTAACATAGTACGTATTTCCGGTAAACCGGGGAGAGGAGATGAATTTAGGGATCGGAAACATGTGTTTAAAAAGTTATAAAAGGACAGAAAAATACGCGTTCAGAATCTAAAAATACTTATTTTTACCAATGTTAAAAATACTTCGATTTATCTGCTCTTTCGTCATGATGTGCAAAAGTTGTTACGAGAACATCATTTATGCCTCGTTTTTGGCTAAAACATTTTTGAATGTGAATGAATATAAAAAAATATCAAAAAAATATAAAATGAAATGTTAAAAAAATATATTTCAATAAAAATTATGAAAATTCATCTCCCAGTAAAAATATTAATTTACGCCTAAGAGAATAAAAATGCAATAGTATATCATGGTACACGAACGGAAAAGGGGATATTCGCTACCATTGTCACGTAAAAATGGTACAAGAGTGGGAAATAAATCATTCGATGCCATTGTCTTTTAAATCAGTTACTTTATTCACGCACCCGTTCGCGAGGCTGTTTAATTTTATATCGATGACAATTAATTTTTTTTACAAAAACAGATTACCCTTCACTCATCTTGACTCAATTATCCAGTTACGGGGAAACCATTTGTATATTTTCAATGTCCCCTACATACGTTTTTAATGGTATTTTTGTTCGCATTAAGACATAAAAATGTTCATTTCCTGATTAAAATCAAATAGGTGCCATGAAATCCATTGCTATTTATGATTCGAATTGTTTACCATAAATTGCTGCGTGGTAAAAGGTAATAAGGTGCTAAAAGATTCACTAATATTTCTTTGAATTGAGGTAGTCCTTTAGATACAATAGGTTTTTGATGGGGAGTGCAATTTTATTAAATTTCTTAAGTATTATGAATTTTGGAGATTGAAGGAGGAGTTAATAATTGAGAAAGTAATAATTGCCAAACAAACACGAAAAAATACTCTTGTTTTAGACAATGACCTTTAATGACTCCCAATGGTCTACTTTTCCAGGAAGAGTATTTTTAATGAATTCACACTGTAAACCGCATGTGACACTCATCTGAAATTGAATTTCGATTTGGGTTAAAAAACGCAAGCGGAAAATTCGGATTTTGAAAGCCATTTTAAGCATTGAAAACCTTTCTCACTTTTACATTTCCTAAACGGTTAAATATACTAAAGGAGGATAAGGATGATGATGAGGGGGGTTTATCTAGTTTTCCTTCACGTATGTCCAACTATTGCAATAAAAGCTGAGAAAAAAAGTAAGAGAATATTCATTATTGCATGATATCGCATCATTTTGCTTACTATGCAAACTGCAGGAAACTCTGAACACCATAAATCAAGTTCTTTGGGAATATAATATGAGCATCAAAAAGTGGAAAACTAAAACCCTTATGTGTCAGGTGTGAAGCTGAAGGGATCTGTCATAATCAGATGGGTGAAACTAGAGTTAGTGGAGTACTTGATCTTATCTTGACAGCAGTATCCCTAGGGATGGAAGTATGTTTAGTTTCATCAAAACAAAACCAAAAATAGGTCAAGCCAAGAAGGCTTTCGTGAAGAAGAGCCAACTACTATGTTAAAAGACCCTTAGGTCACGGAAGGAAGCACTTCATCGAGACGTTTGTATGTAGCATGGTACTCTAAGGACCAGGGGACGGAAAATTGGAAGTGGATAAGCGAAGAATGAAATCCTCTGAAATATGGTGCTAGAGGAGTCTGTTGAAGATTAAATCGAGATACTACGAAAAGAAACGAGGAATTATATTGAATAGTAGAAGAGTAAAAGACATTATGGAGAACTCTATTGTAGAAAAGAAATAGAAATGAATTGGGCACCCGTTGAAACCCTTACAATGGATTAGTTGCATACAAGTATAGAAGAAGGGAAGACCCCTTGAGGAAAACCTGAAGGCATGTGCATTAGACAAATTGAGAAGGACGTATTGCATAGAAGCTAGCAGAGGATGAGAGGGAATTAACACTGAAAAGAGACGAATGGAGGGCTGTACTAAACCAGTCTTAGGTTGAAATGCTGGTGAGATAATTGAATTTTAGATACTATCTCGAAAGCCCGATATATCTCATTGACTGACGATTTACTATCAAAGTGCGAAAATACATTAATATCGCACAGCAAAATCGATACACGGGAAAATCGCATGATTATTCGATTTCCCGCGGGATGTTACACAAAACCCTGCTCGTATTCAAGGGGAAGGCGAGAGCTCTTTGAGCTACGGTGGCCATGCTACCGCCGTTCTTTCCAGACTCTCACGCGCCCCGCTTGGAGATATTATTTCTTTTTTCTTTTCGGATTTCGGGAGCTGAGTGGGGGAAGGGAATGGATAAAGGAGTTTGGGGAGGAAATGAGAAGGATCGTTTCCTCTTCTTCCTGCAAGGGTAAAGATGATGGTTAGTGTTTTAGGGAGTGGGGAGAGAGACTTCTTTATCGATCAGTGGGTGCGAAGGCGTGAGGATCTGAATATACGTATATCCCAGGGTGCTTTAGAGCAAAAGAGTACGTGCACAAGAGTTCGTGTGTCATCGTTTGATTGGAATGGCATTATATGCTATTCGTCTCTGAGCCCGAAAATAGTGAAAATGGACCTCATTTGATAAATGTATATTGGAGGTGTGTGCGTGTGTTTGTGTTTATATAGGTCTATGTGAAAGTATATATATATATGTATATATATACATTAATATATATAACATAACTTTTGGACAGCACAATAGAACACAGAATAAAGCACAAAATACGTAAAAGAACACTCACATTGTAGATTATTTAAGCTTTCGGCCTACTCCGAGGCCTTCTTCAGGTCAGGCCTCGGAGTAGGCCGAATGCTTAAATAATCAACAATGTGAATGTTCTTTTACGTATTTTGTGCTTTATTCTGTGTTCTATTGTGCTGTCCAAAAGTTATGTTATATATATATATATATATATATATATATGTATATATATATAACATAACATATATATAGTCACTTTCTTGAAAAACCCACGAACGTGCACAATAATGTAAATTCACTAACTAGTTGACAAACACAGAAACTAAAACATATAGAAGAAGGACTCACTGTTTCTCGAATTTTCGGTGGTGCAACCACCTTTCTCAAGAGGAGTTCTGTTCCTAATTCTTCTTGAGAAAGGTGGTTGCACCACCGAAAATTCGAGAAACAGTGAGTCCCTCTTTTATATGTTTTAGTTTCTGTGTTTGTCGACTAGTTAGTGAATTTACATTATATATATATATATATATATATATATATATATATATATATATATATATATATATATATATATATATATATATCTCGGAAGTGTTTTGGACCAATACGGTCAAAGTGGTAGGGACGTAAGGAGAAGAATTGCGCTAGGCAAGGAGGCTTTCTCAAGGAGGAGGGAGCTGATGACGGGGACGTTGAGTAGGGATGTTAAGACAAAACTCGTAAAAACTCTGATATGGAGCGTAGCTATGTATGGTGCGGAAACGTGGTCACTGAAGCAGGAGGATAGACGTCGATTGGAAGCTTTTGAAATGTGGGTTTGGAGAAGGATGGAGAAGGTGAAATGGACCGAAAGGAAAACAAATGAGGAAGTTCTAGAGATGGTGGGTGAGGAGAGGGGCTTTTGAGAGAAATCTTGTGGAGGCAGGAAAAGTGGATGAAAGACGTATTGAGCGGTAGTGGAATCTTGAAGAGGGTAATAGAGGGGAGAATGTTGGGCAAGCGAGGTAGGGCAGGAACAGGATAGGGATGTTGGACGGGATGAAGGGAGGAAAGAAGTACACCGAGATGAAGAGGGACCTGATATAGATTAGTTTGCTAGGTGGGGAGTCACAAAATGTTTATTTGATAGTTGTGTCCATCCAAAAACTACCTTAAATTAGATTACCTAATAATATATATATATTATATATATATATATATATATATATATATATATATATATATATATATATATATATATATATATATCTACCGGACCTTCGGGTTGATTAATGTTTATGGTTTTTATATATATCCAGGCACACACACTAGAATACTATAATGATATATTATTAGAACAGTTCATTAATTAATGAAGTCTTTTGGACAAAAATAAGCGTTAAGAATATTAAAGAATAATTCCGATATGTAAAAAAGCGCTTACAAAGCGAAAAATTAGATGACAAGGACTTCAAATATCTAATTTTACTAATATTTTGGTTAGAAGTGTCTGGATTTTTGCTTGACCCAATATATACGCATTGTTATAATCATAAACAATGCCAAACAAGACACTAAAAAACTTTTTTTTAACTTCATATACTACCTACCTTAAATAATTCCTTCCAAAATACTTAATCTTTTCTCTCTCTTCACTGCACTTCTTCAGTAATACATTCTTTAACATTTCATTGGCTCTCTGTATCTCCTGCATTAATATTTACTTTCTTCCCACGAATTTCTTCCGACTACTATCACTATTTCTATAATATGGCAATCATTTCGACGTTTGTTTTTCTTAATTCTCATTACATTTAATCCAGTATTTATCTCTTCCATTTCTCAAAAGTATCCAACAATCCCTTATCCTTTCCCATTCCCAGACACTGCCCGAAACTGAATAATAACATTGAATTGCTATTGTTCAACCTCCAGTGAAGTTCGTCTTCTTTTGGCCATTAGACTTTGACCACCTTGGTCCGAAGCACTGACGAGAGAGGTGGAATGTTCTGCCTGCTTTTATTTTGCCTTCTCAGTTTAAGTTTTAAATTACCCTGCCTAGAATAGCTAATGACCTTTATTACAATGATGTTATATCACATACCTTTCACACTGATTAACACTACAAACTAACATCATTTGAAAGGTAAGTGATGCTCAATACTTGATAGATAATATTAGAATTAATCCAAACTTTGCATCGGACGCTTCACGCACACAATGTTCAACTCCAAAGTAACTAGAGAAAAGATATCGAATATTAATTAACCCCTGGAAAGTCAAGAGGAAAAATATAATCTTCTAAAAGTTCTTTTCTTTTCAACTTTATAAGTATTTCATCAATTTATAAGTGATAAAAATAGAATTAATAATTACATTTTTATTAGAGTCTATATCATCTTCTACATTCTACATAATTAAAAAACAGAAGTATCAACAATGCTGTACAATCAATAAGAGAGGTCATCATAAATGATTAAAATAGTGGACATACTGAGCCAATTAATGAAACATACAGGTATATACTTCGATAAAATATCAACATGGACTGACAAATTGGAAAGGTGACCGATGTAATATTCAAATAACCATCAACGCTATCTCGTTTAAACTAATTGTTTACTGAATGACATATAGACACTCTTGTTTGGCTCATTTGTGAAATTTGAATCTTTTACTTGGATTCAGGAGCTTATGAGCATTGGTTGTAAAAGCAAACCATAGAGAAAGGAGAAAACTTTCAGAGTTAAACACTCCAAGAACATAAGAAGAATATATTCCGATATATTCATTTTTCATTTCAAATATTGTAACTGTTGATGGACGTGGCAACTTAAATAAACAAGAAAGAGTGGGAAAAGGTTAGGAATATTAGTTAGAATGAAGGGAAGAAGGACTAGTGGAATTGAAGAATTGTTTAATGTAATGTAGGGTGTCGATTTGTGCTGCGTCGGGTGAGGTATAAAGGTTACTGGTGTTTAGTCTTTATCCCTTCAAACCTACTCTTACTGGTACAAATTCAGATTTAGTGCTCTACACATTTTACAGAAAGTAGTTTTTCTTAATTTAGGCACAGTTTTGAATTATTTTCTTGAACGGTAGATAATCAGAAAAAGCATTTGTTTTTTACGCATTGTTCCCTCTATAAGTCTTGGTAATCCTCGGAAATCATAAATGAAAGTAGAAAAACTTTGTTTACAATCCACCACCTTTATTTTCTTTATTTTCGATACTGCTAGTTTCGACGCTACGGCGTCATCCTCAGGTACCTGTAGTATCCTCAGGTATAGTAGTATCGAAAATAAAGTGGTGGATTGTAACAAAGTTTTTCTACTTTCATTTATTAAAATGAACTTCCACAAAGTTGAGGCTGAAACTATTGAGATGACTCGGAAATCATATTTACTATAAGCTAATTACTAAATTCAAAGAGCTAAGAGAGATGGCAGGGTATTTATTTTAGCGGATTAATCAGCTGATGTGTACTAAAAGTAGGTTTTAACCACATGGACAGAGGGGAATTCGCATGCCTACGATTACTTGTGACATTGAAATATCAGGTACTACGTCATACAATATCCTGATCCTTTAAAGTCCCCAGAAAGTCACCAGGTTGCTATTTTAATTGGTTTAAGAAATCGGCCGGAAACCTAAGAGATTAAGTTTCGAACCCGTTAAACGCGAATTCTTTTTTTTTTACACTGTGAAAAATATGCACTTACATATTAAATATTACACTTTTATAAATTTAAAATTATATTTTGGAATTCAATCTTGAAAAGTTATTATCAAAATCACATGTGAATCACTTGCTTGTCCGTTAAAGATTGGAGAATTATGAGCATGAGAGGATTGGAGGAATTATGAGCATGTCTGTATCGGCCCTCCTTAACAGCCGCCGCGGGGACGGGTGTAGCCTGTGGTGGAGTGGATAAATTTAAAACAAACGCGTTCAACCTATTGGTCCCTCGTTTCATTTTCTGCAACTCGAAGGAAACGCTATTCCTCGACGGTTCCTCTGGATTCAGTCGTTCTCCAAATTCTTACGACGTATTCCATCTCCCGAATCACAGTTCTCCCCCGTACCTCCTCCCTCACTATTGCCCGCCCACCGAATCCTCCCCCGTAGACCTGTGGACCCGAATTTCATCCCCTCGCACGTGGCGCTCTTCCATCCCTTTCTTATCCGCATTTTTCTAGGACAATGGAAGATTGATTCGGTGTGGGAGGGTGGAAGAGGAAGGGTGGAGGTGCAAGGCAACACAAGAAATTTAGGGAAGGTGAATGCAAATAAAAAGGGGAGGACGTTCGGATTGAACATGGAAAGGTGGGTGGGTGATACCATTATTTTTTTATGTTATATTATAGATATATATATTTATATATATACATATAAGACTCCAATATTAATTCTTTTACCAGTCGCGTGAATGCTTTTCCTTCTGTTAACACGATTTCCCTCAAACTTACTGAGATAGAAGAAGCGTCACGTACAACGAAGGAAGAAATTTCCTGCGAAGGAACTCGGTAGATCTAATTTGAAAAAAGGGAGGGGGTAAACGGACTGGTAAACATTTTGGGTATCGAACCGTGGAAGTTCAAAAACAGCGATTTGAACAGACATGTGAAGTCAAAAAAGTGTGGATTTGGCTTAGGGGTTTGAGGATGCTCTGTATAGAATATTGAAACAAAATTAGCTAGTACTATTAGTAACGAATGGCTACTGGATGATAACTGTTATCTAAGTGAGGAATATGGAGAAAAGGGACAATTTTTTAGATTACTCGTAGTATGATAATCCAACAAGGCTAGACATTGAAAAGGAACATGACGTAGTAGAAGATAGCTTAGGTCCAGGTATGCTCTACGATTAGAAAGAAAGGGAATTATGGGAGATGAAAGCAAATAAGACCTTGGGGGTGGACTACATTCCTGTAGAACTGTTGAAATGTTTAGGAAAACGTGGGAAGAAGGCCATATATGGACTGATTCGTAGTATCTATGAGGAAGGAATCTGGCCGGAAGATTTTATGAGAGCAGTGTTAGTTCCAATTCCGAAAAAGATAAAGGCTACATCATCTGAGGATTACAGGACAATAAGTTTGATATCCCACGCAGCTTAAGTTATTCTCAGGATCATCAACAAAAGGATAGAGAGTCAGGCAAATGATTATTTAGGGGATGATCAGTTTGGGTTTAGGAAGGGGAGAGGTACGCGTGATGCCATTGCAGTAATGAGATCACTGATCGAGATGAATATAGAATACAATCAGGGCGTATTGGCCTGCTTCGTAGATCTCGAAAAAGCGTTTGATAGAGTGAATTGGGAAAAATTAATGCGTGTATTGCTGAAAATAGGAATGGATTGGAGGGACAGGAGACTGATCCGCAACCTGTACATATCTCAGACTGCTCAGGTGCGAGTGGGGAACGGAGAGTCCGGATGGGCAGTGTTAGGATGAGGTGTAAGACAGGGTTGTCCATTATCACCAGTGCTGTTCACCGTATATGTGGAGAAAATGATTAAAGAGGCATGGGAAAGACTGGAGGTAGGAATAAAAGTCGGAGGGGTATTCGTAAAATCGGTTACGTTTGCTATGACCAAGCATTAGTTGCTCAGTCAACCAAGGGGTTGCAAGCATTGCTGAGTGAATTGCAGGAAAAATGGATGAAAGGCGTATTGAACGGCTGTGGGATGTTAAAGAAGGTAATAGAGGGGAGGATGTTAGGCAAATGAGGAAAGGGCAGGGACAGGGTAGGGATGTTGGACGGGATGAAGGGAGGAAGGAAGTACACATAGATGAAGAGAGACGTGATGTAGTTTAGGTTGCTGGATTGGGTTTTGTTTGGAGTTACAAAATATTTATTTGATAGTTGTGTCTATCCAAAAACCTACCTTAACCGGTAGATTACTTACTAAAAAAATGATAAAAAAATATGAAACTGAATGCCTGTAATGAAAGAGGTCAAACCTTACTCTGTATTTGAAAGCTACAATATTTATACAATACAAATCGTGCCATTAATATTGTTTTAATTATGATTTGGTCATCTATATTTTACTGGCTAGGTTACAAGTCAGCAAGGGGAAAGCAGTCATTGATTAGAACATCGGTGCGATAGGTATATTATGAAGATCAATTTAAACACAACAAATGGTAACAGGTGTACAAGAACGAAGAAGACTACGTTAAAATTTTAAGATGAAGGCAAATACTAAAGCAAATGAATTGGCAAACTTATCTTGAGCTATGATAGTCGAAGTGGTGTGGACATAAGAAAAAGAATTGCGTTAGGAAGGGAGCTAACACAAGGAGGAGGAAGTTGATGACATTGAAGTTGAGTAATAAGCTAAGAAAATACTAGTGAAAAATTTGATATGGAGGGTGATTCTCTACGAAATGGAACATTCGTCGTTTAATCATGATGATAGGCGTATATTGGACGCTTTTGAGATATGTCGGTGTGGAAAAGGATGAAGAAGGGGAATTGAACAGAAAGGAAACCAAATGAGGAGGTACTAAGTATGGTGGGGAGGAAGAGGGGGTTGCTGAGGGAAATCATAAGGAGGCAGGAAAAATGAATGAAGGGCATATTGATCGGTAGTGAGATGTTGAAGACCTTGAGAGAGAGGAGAATGTTGGACAATCACGAAGAGGCAGGTGTAGGATAGGGGTGTTGGCTAGGATGATGGGATGAAGGGAGTATGCGGGTTTGAAGAAGAGCTTATTGTAGTGTGTGGCCCCTGGATGTGTCTTGTTAGTCGTGACTAAGACGCGTAGCCTTGTACACGCCGTGTCCATCCAAAACCCAACTTTAACGATTGCCTACCAAATAATGCATTTTGCAAATTTCCATTACTACTTTGTTTATTTAAAATTAAATAAAATCGTGAAACTGAGGGGGAATTTTAAGGCATAAAAGTATATGCCTTTTAGCGTGTGATATGTCTTTTTTATATCGAATGATGTTGACAGAATTGTCTAAAATTCCAATTTTAGCTAAAATTTCATTCATATTCTACCATTGAACATTTAATAAGCCCTACTGGTTAAAATTGATTACTTAGAAATCATATTTTTTTAAGCCATGCGTTTTATATTCAACGGTTAATTAAAAAAACTACTGATAATATGAACTCATACGACACTTTTGTTATTGTTAGACCGAGTGAAAACAGGTGCTATTTATTTAGAAAAAAGAATAAACAGAATCATGAATGGAATGATTTTGCTGAATATATTACGACTTTAATATTAAAATACACCCTTTAATTTATCGATAGAATGTAATAAGACCCACGTCTGTTTTAAAATGTTTTAAAAAGGTGTTTAAAACATTTTATTCCATCTCCCTGGACAACATTTACATTTATCTCTAGTGATACACATGTTTTTGTAAATCTATTGAATGCAGTTATTTCGCAAAATTTATGAACATTCATTTCGTTTCCAGTTAAAAAGCTATGAAACGAAACGCGCCATTTGAAAATATAATGCTAAAATTAGTTCTGAAGCAATATTTTAAAGAGAACTTTCCGAAGTACTTAATAATTTTTATTTTTGAGATGCACATAACACTATTCAATGAAGGTATTCCACATATATGCCAAGTTTTATTTATTACTTACGGTAGGATGAAGTACTCATAAGATCAAAATAAAAATAAAAAAATATTATATACACGGTTCAATAGTGTTGTTAGAAAGGATTTCAGTTAGAAAAGCGAATGGAAGAAAAGAAAGTTCGTTGCTGCAAGCATAAATTCTTGCGATGCTGAATATTCTAATAACGGAACGGATTGATAGGAAATATAATGGATGTGTAGTTAAAAATATTAGCTCTATCTTAATGTATGGATAAAAGGTATTTTGTTTCTTCCTACTAGGCGATCGGTAGTATAGCAGTGCTTAGTCCTTGGGTTCATCACAAATCTGCCGCATCGCTAGACTACTCTTAATAAAAATAAAGCCAGTCTGGGAACGAAACTGAGAAAAAACTGCGCACAAAAATATTTCCCCTTGGTTTTGTTTTGAATATACGATGTATTCAAATGCGTCAGTGGGCTTTGGGCTTCCATTCTTCCATTCCAGGAATGTCTCTTCTTCGAATAGTGTATTAAGTGGGCCCTGTTTTTGCCGCTGTGCCATTGGGCGATGTTCTGTCGCTTTTTCTCACCCCTCGTCACGCAGGTCCACCTAATGGACCTCTTTTTCTTCTCTTTCCCTTAGGTGTGGTGCCGATTTTTTGCTCCGAGATACTCCGACCGCCTCACTCCCGCCTCACCTCGACGTCCGAGAGACCCGTCGTCGCTCGGAGCTTCGTCAGGAGCGTGGTGATGTAATGGATGAGCTCTTGCCCAGTTAAGTTTATTGGCAGAGGATCCAATAGCCAAATAGGGTATTTTTTTGCCAAAACCATTCCTTTGCTATTTCGGACCATTTTATTACCGGTCGGCGGGGTGGATGTAAGTAATGAAAGTATTGTTCGTCACTTAAAACACGGAAAGACGTGTTCGTTGGAGCACTGCTATGTTTAACAGATCGCTTGAATACGGATCGATTGATCAAGATGTTCACATATTCCGAGTGAGGAACAATACTCTAGGTAGAAGTCCTCTACTTACAGATGGTTTTCAAGTGACAGTTCTCCCTTTATACTACGTATATTATTTCGAAGTAAGCGTAGTGTACTGTACACAGAATAGTGAAAAGTATAGTACGTAGTGTTTACCGGTAGCATATTCCTCCTTCAACAATCATTCGATTGATCTCTCTCTCAGCAATGCATTTTTAATATAATTTATTCTTGTAAAACGACGGCCTTTTAAGGTTATCTTTATTTTTTTACAACCGAGAAAAGTCGCGCGGGGTCAATTATGACGAATAATGAGGTTCAAGCATTCATTGTCGGCCCATATGGGCACACATACACCGTCGGTGAGCGAAAACCCACCCTAACCGGTCATTTAACATACAAGATAAAACCATGTTGGAAAATCATTACAGTACTGTTTTTGGCTAAAATTTCACGAACAACCAGTGAGCAGTGAGAGCAGGTACATTAGCATTGTGGTAAAAAAACGATTAATTGTTTCGCCAAAAATACGGGCATTTTTCTCATTGCTTCACGCAAACGGCGTTGATGCTTGTATGTGGTACTCTTTATTGATAGTTTGATATAAATTCCTTGCGGCAAGAACTCATGGATCACTATGCACTATGCGATATGACAAAACTCCCGTTACCTTTTGAATACACTTAGTGCAAATTAGCTCGTTATACACCACTGAGGCTCTCTATTGCACAGTGATAGTTTCAGCCGTGATATGTTGCTCGTTAAGGGTACATTTTCATGTCAAAGCCTCCCTTGTGTGCTCGATTTAGCTCGTTATGATCCGCACGTTATGAATGCGTATGTTCCTATTTGATTTCTCGTCCCCTTCCATTGTAATGATTGAACTTGCGTGAGTGAGATATGGGATTTCCTCCCGGCGTCGTCGTCGCAGTTCGCAGGCGTCCGCTTTTTCACTCACGTACTCCGAGAGAGCGGATTCGTGAGAGTGACGGGTCGGGGATGGGGGAGAGATGAAAGAATCCACAAAAACATTCGCATTGGAAAAGAGAGGAAAGTTCTGCAGGAAGGGTGGTGAAGGGATGAGAACTGGGAAAAATTAAATCGAAGGAAAGGGAAATGCTTCTGTGTAGGAGGATAGGGGGAAGTGGGAAAAACTGCGTGAGAAAAGGGGTTGAAAACATCCTCCTTCCCGACCCCCCCCCTCTTTCGAGACCTCCCGATCATCATCCCCCCACAGCTACCGCGTTTACTCTCCCCCACCTTTACTCCTCGATTCCTCCAGCAAAAACTTTCATAAGAGTGGCCTTCGGAGTAAGTTTGTTCGAGTTTTTTTCCCTCACATTTCCTATCATCTTTTTTTTCCCTCTCGCACTATTTTCATGCCGCTCTATGTGATAACATCGGTAAACAACGTCTTCGTTCATTTATTTGTCCGTAATTTAAAAGGTTTTTTATACATGTATGTGTGTATGTGTGTTTGTGTCTACCGTTCTAAGTTTTCGTTTCAAATACAAGACTCCTTCAGCTTCTTCATCTTGTCTTCTTTATACACCGGGGAAGAATACATTCTCCAATGACAGTACCTCCGTGACGCTTTCCATGCCTCCGCATTTTTTTTTAATTAAAATGAAACGCAGTCGTATACGCGGCGCAACTTATGGTGGTTTTATTTTGGGAAAAAATTTCTCTTCCCCCTCTTAAGTTTAGTCAGCATGTCTTTTTGGCCCAAAAATGATGACTACGACCTTTGCGTCCTCTTAATAAAAGAAATGAAATTGCATTGCGCGTGAGGTCTTGAGATTCCGGACATAACCAAAATATTTTTCAGGTGACGACGATGAGAATGTCCCTAGAAAATAGCCAAGAGTAATAAAAATTTAAAATGAATAAGGAGACGAAGCACGGCGTTGGGCGATAATATTTGGTATGGCGTGCCCAAAAATAATTTTGCTGTATTTTATAATGCATCAAACTAAATTCATTATATTTTTTATATAGAATCGAGTAAAATGAACGTTTAACAGTGTACATACGTGTACACTGGGTCCCTTATCGAAGGAAAATGATTTGTTCATGGCTTATAGCAATTCAGCTCTGAGCTGTATTCCTGAACCATCATCAATAATATTCATCGCCATCCAGGCAACGTATCTGTGATAGAAATCGACGCCTTTGGAGGGATTGTGGCTTACATAATACATGTTAATGACCTAAAACTTTTGCAAAGATAACTATACTTTTCTTGTTATCGGCGATTTGAGGAATCTACAGGAACAAATAAAACCTATTATCACGATTCTTAAAGGATCTTACATATTTCTTAGTGGTACTGCGCTGGATAAAAATGCAATACCCTTTCAATATGAAAAATGATAAAAAATCAGGGTTACGATAGAAAATCGATGAGAAGATTATTATCAAGCACAGAGTATAAACGAATTAACGGCATTTTAAAGCTTGGTTTTTAAATAACTTATTGTGATCGTTTAGTTCCATACTGATTCCTTCAGACTACTTTTTACAAGCTTTAGCTCATTTTTACCTGCATTTAAATAAAATTATGTATAAATGATTATCGAGAAAAATATTAAAGTTCTTCATTTTTGTATTTCACTACTTGTATTTATTTTACATCCTTCTGCTACATTCTTCCTTGTTTTTGCACCCCAAAAGAACAAGATCTTGAAAAAGTTTTCTTAAACCATTTGATATTATTTATGCGAATTATCCCGGGGTAAAAAAACTAAGGATATCTACGATATCAACGGATAAGGATAGGTAAAAACAGAGGATATCAACGTTCATTTTCCCTATATTCAGAATTTGAATCACCAACTGATATAACTGGGTGATTTCCTTAGTTTTAATTCAAGTGTGTCCTCAAGAGTTCAAAATCACGGACCAAACCGTTTCACGCGAAAGGGTCGTGAAAGTCAAACTTCAGCGGATATTGTTAATGTTTCGCGCAGGCCAAAGTTGTATCGTCCTCGCTCTTCCTCCTCACCTCAACACTGAGTCCTCCTTGCAAACTCCACGCCATCCGCGCTTATTCCTTCTCCGACGCCGGCTGTATTGATGTGGAGGGAACCTAACATGTCCTGCTGTTCAAAATACCATATCATCCCCATTATTAATTCCGCTCTCCAGGTCCTCTTCCTCCTAGGGTTACCGTGATGACGCAGACAAACTTTCCGCCGAATGCAAGTGCGCTCAGCTATTTCACTGGGAGTCGTCGGTGGTGTTAACTCCCCGGGCCGACCGCGGGTCAAACGACGAAGGGGAGTTTGAACAATGGAGTTCGGTAGTTGATCCATGGTCCCTCCTACCCGCTTATTGCTGAATTCCAGAGTGAAAAGTTGTCAGGGCGTTCATTTGTATATTTCATTTATTTTTAAATTTAGGGTACCTTGGTCATGACGTGTTATGACTAAATATATACTGAAAAAAATCTTCAAAGAATATCTTCAAGACATTCTCGTTCATTAAAAAAAATTTTTGAGATTGAGTTTTAAACTCTTGTTTACTTGAACAAATGTTTATTTCCATTGCGCATAAAAATACATAACAAATGAAGGAAAATTGACAAGTAAAAGTGTGATTTTAGTAACTAAAGATTTTTGTCTCACACAATTTTACTTCTCATATTCCCATTACTTTAACCATTTTGGTTCAAAACACTTCCAAGGTAGGGAAACTGTTTCGCCTCTCCCTGCCGTTTTTTCCTTCTAATTTCAGGGTTTACTATAGCAGTTTTTCCTCTCAATATATTTATTTACTTATTTTTCTTACAATTATTCTAATTCCTTGCCTTCACACTGATTTTTCGATGCGCCGAGCAATGATTGGGCCATGAACACACGGTGAATTCGGAAAATCGGTGAAAAATACAATAATTCAAAATCCTTGAATGATTTATTGCATATTTATAGCACTCGTTCAGTAGGATGTTTAAACATGATTTGATCGATTAGCCAAGGGTTTGTCAAGAGAGAAATTTGCTATCGAATTCACGTGTCACACTTTAAGATAACCATTCCTTCCCCTTATGATTGCTGTCTGAACAGAAGTCTATACAACTTCTCTCAGCTAATATTGTTGTGTTGTCCGGCTATTTAAGTTAATGACATAAGGGACCCGGATTCTTGGTATCTTGGGTTAGTGCTCTACGTTGGGTGATACCGTTTCTTACCTAAGTCATCATTTTTCATCATTCAATCCCGCGAGTACATACAAGTCACCGACTTACATGACTGATCGCTCATTACCGCAAATAAGTTGATTTATATGAAACTCTTCGGGCTTTTCTGATATACATTAAACAAAATCAGCCAATTATAATAAAAGAAAATGATATTGAACATTTCATTACGACCATAGGCACGAAAATGAACGTAACATTTGAGTGTTTCAAGCGATACAAAGGAATAGCGGAACCTTGGATGGAGAAATTTCGAGTTAACGTGAAAACAGTGATGTGACATCAGTTTCTATTTTCGGGATTCCGGATGCGTTGGCCAGCCAATCCAGAATATTCAGAGTTACTTGCGGGTCCTCTATCACATACGATAAAGAAATGCTTTAATTTGAGGCACTTATTATGTTGCCATTATTTTATCTATGTAACATTTACTTAATGTTACATAATTACCTAATTAATAATACTTACTTAGCCCTAATGGCTACTATCACCTGGTCTTGCATGTTTAGAGAAGTATTTTACGCCTAAATACCACATTTCATGCATCTGTTGTTAACATTATCTTCATTATTTGAGCTATTTTATATTTGTTATAATCTAAGAGCCAAACTTAATATTTGAAGGTGCATTCCTGGCGTTGAATCATTCACTGTTACACACACTGCATATGGCTGGCAGAGTGCTATGCTAAGAAGTATAAGTACGAATTTCATGTCGTAAAAGATGATCAGTTATCGCTGCTTGTCACTATATTTTCTATGTTGACGTTGCTAATATTTTATAAGAAAGAGTTCTTCGAAAATGTATGATGTGTCATGAGCTTAATGTTTTTTTCCTTGAATTTGACCCATAAAAATTGAAATCTGGTTAATTGTGCGAATAGCAATTCCCTGAGACAACTATTTGGGATGAAAATAGACTAATATACAAAGGAAGCACAAATTGAAATCTTAATTCTTTCATTGGATTAATCAATTTTCTGGTTAATTAAAAATTTATATTTCCCAAAATTATTGTTTATTACTGGCACTCGCGAATTGCTCTGCTGGGAATATATAAATTTCATGATGACGATTCCATTTTTGTGTCTATTTTTAAATATTTCTACATCTCGTGTGCTCCATGGCAGAAGTAACGAGCGCAATTGATTAGGTATTCTGAAGTGTTTCACCAAAGGCTTAATTTTCGGTTTTTCTTTCATAATGGTTCAAAAGTTTTCGATATTTTAATCTCTGTGAAATATTAGAAGGGATATTTTGGACATTATTTTTAGACTCATAACCCATGAATTAGATTTTTAATGAATATCCACGCAATAGCTCAAAATACCTCTTTAGGCTGATTTACCCTTTTGATAGAAGACCTCAGTATGTATGTACTTGGCGTGATTTCCAACAGAACGTACTCTAGAACTTTTAAAAATGTGCTCCTTATCACAAAATTACCGCAGTTTAATGGGAAACTGTGATTGTTCACGTTTTACATTTCGCATTTCAATTTTGCCACTCGTTAGCCAGGCAGGGTTATGCGAAACACGGGTATCCTTCTGCTCTTCACCCAAAACGAAGGCGTTGCTTTCCTACGCGCTCTCCGCTTATTTCCGCGTTCCCGTTAATCTGCACTCTGCATGTCGGCTAGCTAGAAACTTGAATCCTATTAATCCTGGAAAACGAGGAGGGTCGACTTCCAGTAAACTCAATTCGTTATACGAAGACAGATCCCAACTCGGCGAATGAGACTAACCCATATGGATGGCGAAGCTTGTTTCAGAGAGGGAGAGGTTATCTTAGACATATTAAACGTGCCCTACCGAATATTAACTTTTTTTTTTGTTGCAGATCTCTCGAGTATTCCTCCGTCTTCGTTCGTGTTGCTGTAAAAAATATTTAAAAAAACACGCGGATGAATACACGGTACTTTAATAACCTCACGCTAGGGATGCCTTCTCTATTTTTTGGTGATAAAATTCAATCCCCATAGCTTTTCTATTTCAAATTTAATTTATTTAACGTTTTTCTCAAGTGATAAGTGTTCCTTAATAACCCACTCGCTTGTCTATCTTTGATGAACAAGTGGTGCCGAGAGAGGCATTTATTATCAGCAGTGATCTACAAGTCAAATTAGGTTTTTGATGAGCCCAGAGACCACATTAAATGTCACGTCATTAAAATAAAACAAGACAAATTTCATTTTTATATACATTCCTTAATCTCCCTTAATTCCATTCAAAATTTCGAATTTTTTGCTCTGACTATATCGCTTGCCCAGCATTATCTTCCCTAAAACAGTCGTCAAAAATTCCGTTGCAAAATCTTACGTTCCCGAGTTCGTAATTCGTCAACGTTTTTATTCTTAACTTAATTCGTTAATTATTTACTCCCCTGCTATTGCTACAACTTTGCATGTCTGTCTTTCAGTCAATATTGTTTTTTACATTCTCCTTCATATGGAGATGTCAAAAAGTTCCATCATATGCTAATAGTCATGCCTTGTGAACTAAGTTTTGAAGCTATGGAAAACTATATGTCTCATAAAAAGCGTAAAAGAAGATTGAGGTCTCGTCAGAGATTTTTCCCAGCCAGCAAGTCTTCAGTTTTCTCGTAAAATGATAGGCTTTCATTCCTCACATCATTTTTCCGTGGCTAAAAGTGGTGGCGTTTCAAAACCATACATTTTTAAGCCACAGAAGATGCATTCGTAAGATTTTCCCCTATAAAATTGGAAATATCTTGCAATAATGAGTGATCGAAGAGCATAGGAAAACTATTACGGTGCTTCCGTGTCAATTCTTCAACCCTGGCATAATCCTGGAAGCTTTTCTATTCCCCAATCCGGCTTAGAAATTCGACGCACGATGGTCACCTCGGACGTTTTAATCACTCATCGTTAGTAGGGTATCGTAAAGGGAGTTAACTCTAAGCAAGAAGCAGCCGATACTCTAGTCGCACTATGCGGTGATAAATGGGCTGAGGACACGATTGTCAGGTGATTGAGGACGGATATAGAGGAACACAGGGCTGGGATGATTTCAATTTTAACGAAAGGCTCCAATGGATTCTCACATCTTAAACTTCTAATTTGCGGGAAGTATATAGCATATTCTTCAGTTAGGGTGACAATAACTTACCAACTATTTCGGATATGACCAAGAAAATAAAATACTATAAATACGGCTTACTACCGTGAAAGGAGAACGATAATAATCCATGCCCTTATGACCCCAAGTATAATTAAGATTTTTTCATGCATTTCTAGTTAAAATACTAGGTATGTGCCTTGTTATCAGATTGTGGCTGAATTTTTTTTAAGATCCAATTTCATTCCAATAGGAGATGGTACGTTTCAAAAATGGTATATTCTATCTAAGGCCTTGTCACAGGGTGAGCTAGGAAGTATCGGAATTTCATCTATAAATAAACCACAACTGGGATTCGAAACCAGGACATCTGTGGCGACGGTACCCAGTACCCTATCCACCGAAATAATTAACTCTCAGTGAACATTGCGAATAGGGAAAATAATGACCGAACCGTGCAGTTTCATAATGGCGTTAGGCCTCAGCATTATGTGACTGCGCGTGATGAACGACCAGCTCTCGCTAAGGGCACCTCACCCAACGATTTAAGGGAACCAAAGTAGACAGATTGTGGGAATAAATCTCTGTTATGGGATTTCGCCGAGATAGCCAATGTAAACATTGAGTATTGAGACAAACTGCCTTGGCTCGACGATGTCGATAATACCTTCCCATCGAGTGTCCTCTGGGGACAAGAGACTTCGGAGTTTCCGCTCTATTTGAGGTCCTTAAAGACCCAAACTTGTACCCCAAATCGACATCTCTTCAATGAGATTAGGAATTGGCTCAACAAGTACGTTTTAAACAAGACTAGGGCGTTAGTACTTGTGTTCCTCATAATTTACATGGTGGAATCGAGACTGCGCTAGCTAAATGGTGAACTTTCCTGATGCGTATCGAACATATTTCCTTGTTAATCGAAATTAGTTTACGATGTAAACAATGTTTTCCTACGGTCCAAAAGGTATTTTCTTTTAAATGAACAGCGGATATTTGATTTTTTAATTGCAAGTAATAAAAAAGGAAGGAGTCCTATTCTATTCAGTATATTATTAACTGCAAAACTATAGAAATACTTCATGACTGAATTAAACACGGCTGAAATTTATGCGCAGGCTCGTTTTTACTTTTTTGAAAAATAATTATAAATTTTTGAAAAATTACCATTTTAACGGCCTTTAATCGAAGAAAACAAGATGGTCGGATGGGCAAAAAGAGGGATGTAAATATATATAGGGGCATTTTTATAAACCAAAAATAAGCCTTCACACAATTTAGTTAGAATATTGAAAATAAATTAATTAAGAAAGATGGTATCCAAAGTAAATGACGTAGACACTCATTCAATCTCTCTCGGGCAATTCAAAATGTACGCGTTTTCTTGCTGTGACATCTATTGCCAAAAATTACAAGTAAAATATCAGTTTACTACAAATTTTCGCGAAACGATAATATCATATATAAAGTGTATATCTTTCCAAATCGTAATTTTCTCCAAATAAATCCTTTTCTTCGTTATTGTGATAGTATTAGGACTATCTATGCATTAATGAAACATATATTGATTTAGCCATAGTTCCTCCTAACTGTATCTGTGGTAACATCATCCACATTTATATGATTTCAGGTGAACAAAATGTCTTAAAACAAAAACATATTTCAAGAACCGAATTTCCTACACACAAAATCTTATGCGCACGGGTGTGGGTCACGAATTTACGTCTACTACGTGCTTCAGAGGATCGGGAAAACTTTATCCCTTAAGATAACATTGTTGCTTCCCTGCAGCCGGAACCGAGATATGTGCTCTGATTTACAAATTTCCATTAGGAGAACTCCTTGACACTTCTTCAATAATTTCTAACATAGACATACCCTCTTCCCTTTGTAACAAGAAAACCATTGATTAATGAGCAATTTCCGCTCAAGATATCCCAGATTTGCCCTCCTTCTCTTATTTCGAATGCTGCCAATTACAACGAGTTTAACTTTATCATACAAGTTTAACACGTGTTTGCTCCGTATTAAGAATTTAGGTCACTTGGAGCGAAGCAATTAAGTAATGAAAACGTGCATTATTATGAATTTGTGATGTGACCCTAAGAAGCCGTGCACTGTTTGGAATCCAAGCCTTGAATACGAATATAATACGGTCCTATGATTTACTGTGGGAAATTCCTCGAGAGAAGTTTTCACGCATCCCTTCGTTAAGTGCATGACTACCTTCGTAAATTAGTTAACATAGACATACCCTCTTCCCTTTGTAACAAGAAAACCATTGAAGATCTGTTTAGCCTCGAAGATCCATTTAGCACTGACAGACTATCAGAAGTCATTATTGTGCAGGAAATAATTCTTGTTTCTGCTATTGGATCATTGATGGCAAACTTATCTACGGTTTTCAACTATGTAAGGACTAGATTCGTTAATAATTTCTAGGGAAACGCTACTAATAAAATAGAAAGCAGACGTCCGCCATGATTGGCTACAAATGGAGTACGCATTGATATTTACAAATTGTCTATGAAGTTTATTGTATGGGATTTGTTTCATTATTTCTCTATTTTACTTACATAGTACCCTGCATGTACCCCACCACTAGGGTATGTGGCTGGGGAAGGGTTTCTCACCATACCACTTCTGAGCCAAAATACGTACTTTTCCCTAATGAAAATAAAACAACATTGGATTTATTTTCAGATACAAAAATCTTTTTCTCAATTATCTTTGTTCATCTTTTACAATTTACCTGCCAAATCAGGAGGTTCATTCTGTCTCACCTTTTCTTGCCGGTATACTTCATGACAGAGCATTAGAGCATACTAGATGCTCCTATCAGAAGAATAAACTAACTTTTTTTGGTGTATAAGTTAAAATGATTCCAAGGGAAATACTAATTCAATATTGGTCACCAGGATACGCAATGGTATATTTAATGGGAATAACAGCAGCTGCCAACAAATACCTTGAAGTATTTTTCCACAAATAAATATTATTTTAATGCTTAGAAACGATGCAAGTGGTATAAACTTTTCAAATAAAAAACATACATTTCAATGGTGTTACTAGGCAGTCTATACCTTTCCTGGCCCAACCTTCAAAATGTTAGGTCATAAATAACTGATGAGGAAAGTAAAAAAAAAAACAGTTTCTGGCGTAACTTGGTGGAAAATCTTCATACTGACGTTTTTATAAATCAAAAGACTTTGCTTTTTCACATAAACTTTTTATTTTCACGATCCAGGTTTCGTTATAGCATAACGTCATCACCTATGTTATCGTTATAACATAACATCTGATGATGTTATGCTATAACGAAACCTGGGTCGTGAAAATAAAAAGTTTATGTGGAAAAGCCAAGTGAAGAGAAAGATTTCGAGGTAACTAGCGCGAATGACTTTTCACGAAAATATGTACAAATCCAGGCTATTCTAGTAATTTTACATGTCTACACACATGCTTGTTTAAAAAATAACGGGAATTTTTAAAAATTTTAGAGAAACTGTAACAGTTTCTCTAAAATTTGTCTAAGGTATGAACAGCCTAAGTGTTCGAAATTGGCTTTATTAACATCGTGGACTGTGGCGCGTCGCGCACGACTACGAATGCCTGTGACATTGTATGTACGGTATTTCGTCATAACATCTTGTTCCTTTAAAGCTCCCAAAATTTCAGAGTGTAAGAGGACGTCTCGGTAGCTTAATTGGTTAAAGCACTCGGCCGGATATCGAGGGATCCGGGTTCGAATCCCGGTCAAGGCGAATGATTTTTACTCTCTGAAATGGTTGCATAACGGGAATTTTTGTTAGTTGGAACTAAATTTATTTATTTGTCAATTAAATATTATTCCTTCAAGATACAGTCCCTATTAGAAATTATTTTCTAATGCCAGAGCTTTTTTAAATCTTCGAAACACTTCTGGAATTCGATTTTTAGTTTAGTTTTAAGCTCTCTCAGCGATGTTTTATAAATCTCATCTATTCTTATAAAACGATGAACCTTTAAGGTTCTCTTTATTTCTGGGAATAGAAAATTTCACACGGGGTCAAGTTTGGAAAATATCCAGGCTGGGACATCGAGATTGGGCTGCTGGTTTTGCCCAAAAATTCCCGAATAAGCACTAAACAGTTTGAGCAGGTGCATTATAGTGGAGGTGCAAAAACCATGAATAGATTCGGAAAAAATACGGACTTATTTTCGCATTGCTTCAAGAAAGAGTGGCTGAACACCTAATTAGTACTCTTTATTGGTCGTTTGAGCTTGTGGCAACAACTCAATGTTGCACTATACCGATTACCATGGACTCTGCGAAATTCCAAAATTCCTCTTTGACCTCACTCCACCATCACTCATGGGAGAAAAGGGAGAAAGGATAATTATTTTGAAATTATTAATTGAAATTTAGTAATATAGAGGACTCCATTTGAAATGAAATATGGAATAATGTTATTAAAATTATAGATTTTAATTATTTATGCAATTATTTGACCACAATAGAAGGAGAAGGTGTTTCATAAAAACGGTCTACCTGGGAAAATAAATAAATAAAAAGGTGGGCTAACAAATAAATCCTAATTAGTTTATGATTGATTCCTTTTACGCGTGTTCCCCCAAGCACCCTCGAACAATGGCAAGGGTTTCAAAGCGGAGGCTTTTCAAAGATTGCTGAATCAGTGGAAATGTTGCATTATTTCGCAAGGGTTCTTTCAATTTTGAATTTAAACTAAAATTATATGAACATAATATGATATTTGATTCAAGACAATTTTTATGTGACGCTATACTTAAATACGTATGACAATGTTTTCCAATGTAATTTCCAAAATAATTAAAATATGCAAGCGATATGAACTAACGACGGGCATAAAATTCCTCATTGAAATTAATGTGAATGATCTGGAGTTGAAACAGAATTTAGATCTGGAAAAAGTAACCTAGTCTCTATTGAATATTAACATTCATAATATGCAAAGTTTGAAAGTTTCAAAAAATTTTGGTTCTTTGAAAAAACTGGGCGTTGCAGAAAATCCTTTAAGTATAATACTTAACATTTTAAATGCGATGCGATGTGGGAACAATGAAAATAATCATTCGATCCGAATATTATTGGACCCCTGGCTACAATTTACATAGTTTCGGAGGAAGACTAACGGGGGTTTGCATTTCCCCCTGGGGGATGTTATTTTCTTTGTTGTAGCCCAAAGGTGATATGCACACTTAATGCCAAATATTCATTTGGAACAGATACCTGCTGTCTCTCGAGTAAAATTATATCTGATACACGGGGGGTTGGAAATTTCTAAACTATTGTCACTATTTTCCAATATTGCTTGCCTCTCAGCTTTCTTTGCTGGAAAGAAATAGTGAAATTATTAAAATTCGTAATATGTGAAAATACCAGCCTAGCACCCTCCCCCGCGAGATGTTTTTTACGTAGCCCCGTAATAGATGACCATTGCTTCATCAAAAAACATACTACTAGCAGTTAAGACCAGAAGTATTTTTTGCAAGGCGCCTCTCCGCTCTTACCTCCACTTAATAAGTAAAAAAACTGCAGTAGGAATTGAAGTCTTTGCCTACCGATTCCAGTTGAAATTTTCTTCTAAGATTCTAGATAAGAGCTTCACCAAAAGATTGGAACACGAGCGAGCGGCGCAGGTGGGAAATCGGGCCAATTGCATTCTGCTACTTCATTACGCCTCGTCTCCTTGAACTCTTGAGAAAACTTCCTGACGTTAAAGGAAAACGTTTAGAGTTTTGCGTTCGGGAGCTTCAAGTGCCGCGTTCACAGCCGGTCGACTGACGATCTCATCGCACGGGGAGTCCGACGTGCATCGGGAAACTTTCTTCCTCCTCCTTATCTCTCTGGGGATTTAAACCTTATGGTTATCCTTCCTTATCCTCGTCTTGCAACGAGGAACGCATATTTCGGAAAGTATGCGGACATGACTTCGTAGGAACTTGGCTTCATTAAAAGTGTGTCAGGTAAATGGGATAAAAATGCAAAGGGCAATGCTATGCTCCGCTTATGAGACTTCCCCAGGGGATATTCCGTGAGTATTTGATAGAGTATAGAGAACGTGTTAACAAAAGAGTCAGTCAAGTTTAAAACATTTTAAATACCAGGGGTCAACACCCCCAGACTGCCCTCGCTTTCGCTCGTTCCCCCACTATTCATGTTGATGAAGAAAAGAAATAATACTTTTATGCACACACACGTACACACATAATATATAAATATACATATAATGTATTATGATATATAAATAGTATATATATGTGTGTTTATCCAAACTTATAGTTTAAAAATTGCCTTAAAAATATAATTAAATGAGAATAACTCAGTTTAACATTTCGGTAGTCTGAGCCACCTTCATCAGAATACGAGAAATATCTGTCATTATTATTAATCTCTTCTGAAAATTATTTTATTAACACTATATACATATATTTCATACTTTATAAATATTATTATTATTATTCATATATATATATAATATATATATGTTAGTAATCGTAATACTTAACAATATTTTTCTCAATAAACCTCTTTCCAAACATCAGTTTCAATAATATTATTTATATTATGAGATTATGCATTTTTATTCCAGTCGATATCGTGGTATTCAGCATTCTAGAAGCTCAGTATTTTTCGGATTAATTTAACATTGAGCTTGGAAAAAGACTCGGAACAAAAGGTGACACAATATAGTAGCTAGCTTTATAATTGCATACACATTTAGCCCTAGTTTTTGTTTACGTGGCACCCGCTGTCAAGCCAGAACTGACTGCCTTAGCAGGACCAGAAATGAGTATTCCATGCATAAATTGTTAATCTATACTACTATTTTATATTTTGAACATCATATCACCATGGTACATGATAAAGATTTTCTTCTTTGTACATTGTATTGATTGTCTTATTTCTTTGCACACCATATATGATGAAGATTGTACTACAATTGTAAAAAACATTTCAATTTTTATTTCCCCCAGCAATGAATAATTACAGTGTGATTCAAGTGGCTTATTCAAATTAGAAAATAAATATAAATAAATGAAGAGGAAATTAAATAGCAGCGGTTGGTATGGGTATATAAAAAATAATGCATGAATTATTGTAATTGATTCTTCCATTGATTTATTTTAAGAGTTTTCCTCATACAATTTTGAAAAATGCCATGGGTTACTAATGGTACGTATTTCGTGCACCTTAATTACCAAGAAGTTTTGGAATATTTCGTAAAACTTCCCGCAATTGTTGGCCTGTACAAAATTAGATTAAAAAAGAACAAAAAGTTCATTAAATTTTCTTTCTTACGGCACATCTCATGAATAATTACGACCGTTATTTATAATTATTTCGGCGAGTAAAATTAAGCCTGAAGTGATAAGAACGAACTTCACATGCAATTAATATCCTAGGAAAAGTGAATGATCTGGATTTTATCCTGAGACCTTAGGAGTGAGAAAAGGTAGCCCTTTATCTACGGGGTGGTGACTTTTGATTATGTTCAAAGTTTGAAAGTTGTCCAACTTCGCGTTCTTGAAAAAAGTGAACCTTGTAGAAAAACGGTGCTTGAAATCAATGCTGTATCGGAAAAATCATTTTATAAGCATAATATTATAAGCATATATAATATAAAGCTTAATAGCAAAGTATTAATCAAAATTAGAATGAAAAAGAATAAATATCTGCTCCAATGGGAAAGGAGAGAAATATTAGACAGAATGACAGGTCATAGAGAGGGAAATGCGACTCCCAAATTTTTCAACGTCTTGGACAAAAATTAACTGACATGGACAGAGGGTATTTTTTTTCAGAGTTCCCTTATTTTAAGTTTCAATATAAATTCCCTTCATGAAACCCGTCTTTTTCGTCGATCAATGCAAAACCTAAATCAGTTTGGACAGAATGTTAAATGATTGTAATTATGTGATATGATGTTCTGAATAATTCTGATAATTTGATTTAGAAAACTGTGGTATCCTTTACGAAGTCTACCATGGTTTAGCTATCTAGAACACTCCAGCCATTTTGTTGATCTGGGAATACCTCACACCTAACTCTTCTGTTTGGTCGTTTGGTCGGGAAATCCTAAAACACACTCGGGTAGCACGCGCACCCTATTTCCTTTTCAATCCCCTTTCTACCGCCATCCCAGAAATGCGCGGTAGGTAGAATGGGACCCCGAAGCCCTTCTCCTTTACGGTCTCATTCAGCGGCAGGGAGTTCAAGAGAGCGGGGGAGAATCCTCTGAAGCGACCTTCGGATAAGGAAGAAAACCTATGGGTGCCTTAGTAGTTTCTTCGAGGAAAGGTTGGCAATGTATCCCGCAGGATAAGGGCGAAGGACGCGGGAACTTCCGCGCCCGGAGGTCATCGACGTAAAAACTGTAATAGACGAAACATGGATATCAACCGAGAGAGAAATCGAGTCTCCAGAGCCAAGGTGTCAATGGTTATTTTTTTGCCAGTGCATATAACTTCGCTTATCGGAGTTAATTTCATCCAACGTTAAATTCTGATATCACACCTTAATTGATAATATACTATCATCACGCCCGGAGCCCCTTTTCCCAAAGTAGCAAGCCGATGTACAATTCCTCTAGATGATGTCTTTATTGTAACCAAAAATTCAAGTTTGCATACTAAGTAATCAAAAGATTACTTAGTAAATTATTAAAATGTGGGTCCAGAAAGGGGCCTGATACCTGAGCGGAAATGAGTTTAATCATGAAAACATCAAATATAAGCAGAATCCATTCACAAGTTTCGTAAGATTTGAGTCAGCGGTTGATACTGTGATTGGATAGAGTCAATTAATGTATTGTAGAACAAAGGAGTACATTGGCGTGATAGAAGACTTATCCAAAAACTGTACACGAAGTGAGTTAAAAAATCAACTGGAATGTTATAATTTTGCATAGTGCAAAATGAGTTTTGCCACAACGTCAAACGATCAATAGAAAGTACTATTTTCAAGTTGAACGTCATTTGCGTGAAGCAATACGAAAAAGTATTTGTGGCAAGGCAATTAAAGGATTTCCACCATCACGATGATGCACCTGCTTACACTGCTTGTTCGTGAGTTTTTGGCCAAAAACAGCACTATAATGATGTCCCAGTCTAGATTTTTGCCAGCCTTGGCCCCGTATGACCTCTCTCTGTTCCCAAGAATAATGAGATCCTTAAAGGGTAGTCCTTTTACAAGAATAGAAGAGATTAAAAATGTATCGCTGTGACTGCTGAATGCTATATCAAACATAGAGTTCCAGAAGTGTTCCGAGGATTGGGAAAAATGCTGGTAGTAGTGTATATATAATATCTACTGGGGGACTACTTATAAGGGGATACCACTTATATAGATGAATAAATAAAATTATTTCCAAATAACTCAAATTCCCGCTATTTTTTGCCACACCTCGTCTGTCTCAAACTGATCAGGCCTCTAATGGAGGATGGAGAGTCAAGATTGGGCAGTGTTAAGAAAAGTAATCAGGTATGAGTGTCCATTATCACCTGTGCTTTTAACGCATACTTTGAGGATAATACGCATACTTTAATAATAATAGTAATGTATACTATAGTTTGACATGTGCTGATGTAATTGCTACAACTAGCAGGCTCAGTTTGTGCAAATTAAAAGCAATTATCTTGTTCACTTGTAGCTATGAGATATGGCTCCTTGGTCTTACATAAAATGTTTTAAATATCAAGACTACGCATATGGAGAGAGGTAGCCAAAAGTGCCTCTCTCAATGAACCATAAACACAGTAATCAACCCAAAGGTCGGTTTAATAGGTGATGGTAGAGCTCACCCATGTACCAAGCCCGACGGCGTGCGAATATTCACACATCAGGGTAGGGGGGCCAGTTCCTTTCCCGGTCATGGTTTCCCAGGAAGATCTGGTACCCGAAAAATCAACTAGCTTGGGTGGAGCTGCAGGTACCCAGAGTGCCTCGCCCGGGAATCGAACCCGGGACCCTCCGGTCAGTAGTCCAACGCTCTACCCACTGGACCAACGCGACCCACCCTCTCTCAATATGAAACATTTATTCTGTGAAAACGAGTATACTATTGCCTACTTAAACCTCATATTAATTTTGTAGGCGTTTGTATTTGTACAATATAGTATTCCGTAGTATTCATATACTAAATGTTACTAAAGGCTAAATGTATATATATATATAAATGAATATATATATATATATATATATTCATATACTAAATGTTACTAAATGTTAGTTTTTTACGGCCAGTGGAGTTTTCCCCCTTATTATTATTTAACCTAGAGGCCGTAGAGCTCTTGAATTCTTGCTATTCATATACTGTTAACGGTATTAACGGCTTCATAACTGTTAAGTATTCAATACCGGTTAACTACTTGGTTGGCCTCGGATGGATATTCGTTTGAGGCACACAGAGCTCCAACCGAGTTGATTTTCCAGAGAGTAAATCTTCTTCGGAAACCGACTGGTGGTAGAACAAAATAAAACGGCTCCTATATTCTTGGCTGGGCAAATTTACCGTAGTGATTTAATGCCCGGTTCGATATCGGTAGGGTTGGGTTCAATGACAAATGTTTGTTGGGTTGATATTTGGTCGATTGAGGCGTTTTACCCAGTTTAGTCCAATTGCAATGCCAGACGAAAATGATAAGATTGTGCCCTTGAGATAAAAATTCGTCCTTAATTTAACGATTTTCCATTGACATTATTTCATCCGGATCCAGCAATCTGCTCGGGAGCAATGAAACATTTATCGAGTGAGGATGCCGGACACTATGGATACGTGCGGTGGAGGTGACATAGAGGGGAAATTTTTTCAAACTATTCCCCATTGCGAAACTGTTCCTATTAGAGATATCGAGCATCCAACAGGTCAAATTCAGTAGTAAGTTGTATTATATCACGTCGAAACATTATATATTTTCATATTAAATGAATTTGTAATATTCCCTGGACTTTATTTTACGATACAACGCGTTTCACCGAATTGCGGCATCATCACGTAAAAGTTAAACACACAGATGCTGAATATATACCTTTCGGACAGAGGAGGGGGATGAAGAGTTGAAGGTGGAGGGGACGGGTTTTCCCGGACTTCAAAGTCAGTGGTCGTTGCCTTTTCGGTTAAAGAAAGAAGAGGTGGTGGCGCCTTGGTTATGACTAAGCATTGAGTCTGGACCGGGTTTATGGGTGGGTCTAGGGTCGAAGGGCTAAGTAGAACCGTTGGATTCGTTTACCCTCGAGGAGAGGGATGGATTTGTAGGGTCAGGGGATTTTTTGGAAGTGAAAGTTGGCAGGCGAGGAAAGAGAAAACAAAACGGAAACTCTAATAGCGTCTTAGTTATGACGTTCCATAGGGGCTGGTCACCGCGTAGCTACAACTGTGTACGTTGAACCGTTGTGTTTGTTTACCCTCGAGGTCAGTTTTTCAGAAAGGAGAGGGGAGGGATGGGCGTTTATTTGCTCATTATAAAGTATTGTATTGGGGTCTGCCAAGTGCCTTCGACTCTCGATTAGTTCGAGTGCGTCCATTTTTAACCCTTTAGTGAGGATACATAGTATTTCTTGGACACAAAACCGAGACGAGTCGTATCGTAAAATAAAGTCTATGACAAATTACATGCAAACAACTCCACTGAATTGTTTGATACCATATTCCGTACTAAAGTGAAACCTAAAAGTATAAAGCATATTTCAAATTTTCGTTCGGTTTTTTAAAATTTGTTCTTTGATGGAGACCAGAGGCTGGTGTGTTTAACAGGTTACATTTTTATGGGCTAAAAGCAGTCAAAGTGAGCCATATTTTCAGGACGTTTAACAAGAAAATTTCCAACAAAAGTATGCGCGAGCGAAGCTTATACAGGGGGCGGCAACTTAACTTTCTTTTTTCAAACACGAAACGCTTTCAAAAAAGGAAGTTATTTTGTCGCACCCTAGTAGTTAATTTTCCTCGGAAAACATTGAGGGCAATCCTACGTCTTACCGCTATTCTTATTGGCTATGTTTTATATCCATGATGTCATTTTACAAATAGTTGTAATATTTTGCAGACGGAACATATGTTTTCATTTTCTCTTTAAAGGTTTTTTTTGCTGATTGAGACCATAGCCTAGTATATAGTATTCAAGTGTTAGTCTTATCGTCTTATGCTTCATGAAAAGGGTCAAAGAAGGTAATCCATCCAAGAGTATTAACAAGAAAATTCCATACGTAAGTATACACGAGCGGTCTTATAAAAATGTCTTTTATCATGGAAACAATTGAGGGTGTTAGTCCAAATTTCCTAAGCACTGCCCAAGTTTGACATTGTTTCCATTCGAATAAACTTCTCTAGAAAATTATACAAGAGGAATTAATTTGGATATTCACTTGTTCTCGCGAATGAATGAATGGAGCCTTGTGTCTGGTTAGTCAGTAGGCGGTCAAAATGAAATGGAGAGCTTTCTCTTTCCAAAAGAAAATAGTCTCGACCCTGAAGCCCACAATTAGGCCCCGGACAAGCCTTTTTGGGCTTTTGTTCTACTCGAGACTCCCCTCCCTCCTCCCGCGAGCACCCTACTCCGACTCCCACACGCTCCCACCCGGAAGAACTGTACGTAATAGAGAGTGCACGTAAAATTAGTCACGCAGGGCCAGGGGGAGAGAGGGGGGCCATGGGGATTCTCATATGCACTGGTATCGCCCTCCTGGCACGAGCAGGGAGTTGGAGGAATGGGTTGCGGTTCAAGGCCAGCCTCCACGTCACGACACATCCATCCAAAGTAATCAGCCTACATCTTGGTCATGATACATGGCGGTAAAATGAGGGTTTCCACACATCCTGAAGAAATTATATCGTTTCGAATTTCACCTCCAGAGTCAACCTGAAACAAACCCGAGACTTACAGTAAGTAGCCAAGCGTGCTATAGTGCATGCGTATTATGGGGTTTTACGCACGCAAGCCCCGTAATACGTACGAATTTTTAAAACTCATTCTTTAGCTTGGTATAATTTTTACCTCCCCTAATTTCATCCATAATTTCTATCCTCTATTAATGTTTGTAGAATCATGTTGTCTCTCGGTAACTCCTGTCCGCTTGCCCGACCTCCCAACAATCCTCTCTCTTTTTCTGTGCTTAGAAGATTACCTTTCTTTTTTCATTTCCATTCGTTTTATCTTTTATATTTGACTTCATGAGTTGCTTTGTTTGGGTTTGCTTTAGGGCTAATATCTCAAAAATTAAAGCATATTATGTTAGCATGCCAAGATTTCAAAGCGTAAAAATCATTCTCCTTGACTGCTATTTGTACCCGGATCTCTCGATGTCCGGCCGAGTAATTTATATTGTCTTAGATTTCAACAAAATACTTCCTTTTCCGTTTTTACATCGCAATGCATTTTTATACACAAGCATACATTTTTCATCGTTGAACGTAGTGGAAATAGAAATAGTTAAACGTTATTCTTCAATACAAAAAAGTAATGCTCTCGTTTTCGTGTAAACCCGTATCGATGTAAATGTTGTATTTGGGGAAGGCAAATATTACAGTTCGAGTAGTGAAACTAGAGCGAGTGGAATTCCTTCATTTACCTAGGAGGCAGTATAACTTGGGATGGAGTAAGTTCGACGTCAAGCGAAGAAAAACTCAAGCTAAGAAGGCGTTCATGAAGAACCCAACTACTTTGTTCAAAGAAACTGAAATCGCAAACTAGGGACTAGTTTAAGATTTCGTATGAAGCATAGCGCTGTACGAATCAGAGGAAGGGAACATTGGAAAAGTGGGGCAGCGAATAATAGAAGTCTTTGAAGCATGCTGCTGGAGGAGAGAGAATGCTTCCGTATTACAGAAGAAGAGCTGAAGAAAATAGTAGGGATTTGGTTGTCTTTGAAAAACTACCACATTGTTTTATTGAGTCTTAGGGAATGAGAACTGCTACCTTTCTTATCTACTTAAACCACATAATACCCTAATGACTTTCATTGCTAAAAAATTGTCTTTTCTCCCCCCTCTCTTCAAGATTAATCAGTTTTTTAATTATCCTCTATATGACAGTCTTTAAAATCGTATCGCCGATATTTATGCTTTGCGACTACTTCTTCTGCCTTTTTAAAATTTCTGTTAAATTTCTATCTTCTCGTACTCTTCAAATCGCTGCTTCGTTTTTATAATTTTCCGTCCATTTATATGTGTGTGTATATACTTACTGATAATTATTTGAAATATATATTTACTGACATTTTTATCATTGGGATTTATTATGTTACATCAAATAAGTCCCTAGACTAATGCTAAAGAATAAACCACAAAAATGTGAAAAAAACTCAGTGATAACTTCAATACGGAGTGAAGTACTTTATAGATGTGAGACTTAATGTTTGAGTTAATAAAGAAGAAAAAAACAAGAGAGGATTGGGGACTTTCAATATATGGATGTGGTGGAGAAAAATTGAAAAAAAGTTACATAGAGAGTACTTCATACGTCGAGGTCTTAAATAGAGCTGGAAAGAAACAAAGAAGGTGGCGAACTCAGACGTTTCCAACAGAGTGGGTCAAAAGAGGAAGCTACTGAAGTAAATTCGACAAAGGTAGCAATATTGAATAGAGGAAATACTTAAAGGTAGGTAGAAGTAGTAGATCATGATGTAAGGTAGAATTTTTGGCAAGAAGTGAGGAGAAAGAAAGTGAATAGACTTAACTGACATCATTAAGACGGGCAGGAGTTACCGAGAAATGAAGACAAAATAGGATGTTTTCACGGTATTTAGCTAATTAAATATTCGTAAACGACAGTTCGAAATCTACCTTTAAAGTAAGTAGGAACATTTTATGATGAATTAAGGACAAATTGTAATTCAGGGTCAACTGCTTGCGATGAATGTAAATCCCATTATGGCAGGGGATCAATAGGAAAATATTGACACTACAATTGGATCCATTTGCGATTCATCCTTTCAATCGAAAAATTGCAATCTGGATATTATAAATGTTCGTGAAATATTCTTTATGGCTTATTTATATTGATATTGGTGCGACTGAACGCCCTACTTATTAAAAATTAAAGGTGTCTGGATCCCTGAAAAGCTTTGCTCATCCTCTCCTGTCGTTCACCCTGCCAAAAGCGCTTCTCAACAGATGTTGGCAGTAGAGCCCGTGGAACTCACGCATTCGTGTTGACGCTCTCAAAGTCCCCTCACTTTGAAGATTACGCTCCCGCGACTTGGCTCGTCTCGTGTGACGATCCGTCGAGATGAAGACTTGCAGGCTTTCGAAAGCCGTTCGCAAAATGGAGGGATGCTCTCAGGGGAAGGGAAGATATATCGTTCCGTTTGACGAAACGATCCCAGGTCCTTTTCCTCTATCTCCACTCAACTCCTATCACTGTTGCACATTTGTATATGTGTACCATTCTGTTAGTATTTGTACATGCATATTGTCTGACCTGAGTTCCTTCACCGTATGTACCCAATGAACGTATGTATATACAAGGGTGGTCTAAAAGGTTTCCGACCTAACAAAGGTACCAGACATTCTTTCTGAAATTTTCTGAGGTCGGAACCCACCGATGTATATATTTGTATATGTATGTATATATGTGTGTAAAAATATACATATATGTAATAAAATATATATATTATATATACGGCGATCGAAAGATCCGTGGTTCAAGTCCCGGTCAAGGAAATATTTTTCCTAAAAAACAATTTCAGAGTGTAAACCTCATTCGCCTTGGCCGGATTTGGAACCCGTATCCCTCGACACCTGGCCGAGTGCTTGATTTTTACACTCTGAAATTGTTGCATTGAAATGCATGTTAGCAGATGACTTCGTATAAAGTTAATTTTGCGGTATCTCCCGAAGTTTCTTGGAAATATTTTTACTCTTATGATCTGCTCGATTCCGCCTTCCCCAACTCTCCTGTTTTCGTTCTTTATGTGTTTTCCTACACCTTTTCCATGCATCTATTTCCATGTGAATTAATACATAGAAAAAATATATATATAAATAAATAAATAAATATATGTATGTTTATGAATGCATGTGTTTAGGATCGTACGCTCACAATTGCACATACGGACGATTCGTTCGCTCGAGGAACCTGTTCTTCGTCTGTCACCCGTGGAAGTGGTTGAGAGGCGGTATTATCGATTGGGCGTGGTCGGAGTTGGAGCGTAGACTGCGACCCTGGGCGGGATCCATGTTAACAAACATTAACTGAAGACCAAACGGGCGTTTGATTTGAGTTTTCCCAAGTTTAAACAATTGTAGGCTGCACTCAAGACGGGAGTAAATCTGATACGTGCGAATTATGAAAACGCAATTGCGCTGTTATTAAGTTCATTAAGTTGTCAATTATCAAAGTGAAAGTGCTTAGAGTTGACTTATAATTTAATCTCACTAAAATATTTGGTATCAACTTGTTAGCCTTGTGAATAACTGGTTGGGATACTGAGTTGAGTGACAGGGTTCCACTCCTATTGACTTTGATTACCGATGCTTTGCCATTTTTTGGGTGTCAGATTTTCCTGGGAAACCTCAGCTATGACAAATTAGGACTTACTCCCCTTACCATTCTGTAGATAGGTAACACGCGGAAACCTTTAGCATTCATTCTCACCGATTTGTTTAATACACATTTATCGGATTCAAACTTACCGCATAAGTCATATTAATACCAAAAGATGAAATTTACATGCCGTACCATTGTTGTTGTGTTTAGATAAATCTCTAAAAAATGTGAAGTTCAAAAGTAATTTTACGTATTGTTCCTAATTTTCAAACTTTTTTGCCTTATTCTGTTCAATTTTATTAAGATGACCATTTTCAGACCTTTAGGATCAAAGCGAGGTATGCACTATTCTTGCATATTTTAGTGCAAAATTATCGTTGATTGTGCTTATGGATGTTTTTCGGTAATTATTTACATTGAAACTATTATGTTTACTACCAGTGTGTAACTCATTTCCATTAGATATAGCAGCGGAATTATCCCTCTCAACGATAATTTTTATTGTAAAAAGGTTTAACAGCACATTTAAAAAGTTTTGTACGCCGAACTCTTTGGGTCGAAAAAGAACCCTGTTGAACACTGACGCCAAAATTTGTAAAACTCTAAAACCGTATTGATTTGTCACCATTGGAGATCAAATACGTTTTCCAAGCATAGTCTTTCAGTGAGTGAATCGAAGGTTAACGGACCGGAAGGCCCTGACTCGATTTTAAGTGACGCCTCTAGGTACCCTCAGCTTCACCCAAGCTGGGTGATTATTGGGGTACCTGCCTGATCCTCCGTGGGAAACGAACAGGTGCATTGGGAAAGGAATGGGACTAGGAATAGGAAGAATTACCCCACTAATCCGTATTTTCACGCCATAATTAGGTTGAAATACAAGTACATATACCGTACATAGTTTTGCTTTTGATAAAATCATCTGTCAAAACATACACTGCGTCCGTAACAGTGGTGGTACATTAGCTTGCGGCTAATGGTAAGTGGTAACGGTCTTTCTTACCGTGGTAGAGGCTGATCTAATTCCACCAAAATATCACGATATTATTCGCCATTCACTTTTTAACTGCCATTAAAATATTAACAATTATAGATATTAAAAATTATTAGTTATGTTCATATTTAACAAAATATTACATTTCCCTGCATATTTACGAATTTTAATAGTGACATAGCCAGGGCTATAAGGGGTGGGCAAACTTATGGCTATACGCAACTCAAAGAAACACGTAAATATTGTCAGCTGTGTGTTGTAACTTAAATCCGTAAAAAATACTATCCTGACACCGTGCACTCATTTATTAAACTATTGATAAGTTTTTAAGTAATGTTTCCATAGAATATTTAATGATTGAAGGAAGTTAACCGTTGTTTTCTTGTAAAATTATCAGCTATCTGAACATCCAAGTAGTCAAAGGACTGACCAGGACGAGATTTCTAACCGCTCCTCTCCAACTTCTCACTAGTAAGTTGGCAACCTGCGTTACTTAGCGATAAACGAGGTTTCGGACTGTGAAAGTTAGGGGTTGAAGGGTGAATGTCTTCCTTCGCTCTCCCGTACCTACGTCATATCACTTTAGATCAGTAAAAACTTTCATGTGGTTCGTGCTGTGATACATGTTCCCAAAACAGCCTAATATGGATGAAGGGGGGTTAACGTAGAGAATATTTTTTGGAAACAGAGGAAGATAAGCGTTAACGTTTTACGTAAAATTGAATAAAATTACTCGGAATGATTCAAGTAAGGCTGGGAACGTCGTTGATGCAGATACATTGGGACAATGGGAAGTTGAAGGCCACCATTGAAGGGAAAATATTAGGGGAAGGAGAAGCAGTGAAAAAAGTCATTTTTGACGGAATGAAGGCAGAAAAGAACGAATAAATGAAGACATGACTGAACTAAGTGGAAGAAAGAAAAATCACTCAAAAAAGAACAGGAATTTTACGTGAAACCTGATAGGTACATAATAGCTGTCAAGAGCCGTTGAATGTGTGCATTTAAGGAGTGAATTACCTACGATGTGTGTGTTTCTGTCCCCTTAGAGATTTGGCTCATTAAACATTCACTCAGCCATAACCTTGGCGTACGGGGAGCAGTCATTTATCTTCCAAAAATTGTAGCCAAGATCCATTTAGTCAATGTTTACCGTACATATGTTTGGTTATCAAAACTCAACCGGTTGATCAACGGAATCGGATCGCTCTTGATTTCCCAAGATTCGAAGCTAACAGTGGTGAAAGTATAAATTAGTTTAGGAGCAATGCATTGATTGTCAGGGTTGAGACCTAGGGCCAAAGATGGACGGAAAGGAATACGAAATAGAAAAAAATTGGCATTAAAAATTCACGGAGTGAAGGATCGGGATGGGTTTTGGGTGCCGTTAAGGTTTTGCGGGTAGATGGAAAGTGAATGTAGCCGTAGGAAGCCACCTGCGCTTCTATTTGAGGAGTGGTAGAGGTGGGGAGTAAGGGCGGGGAAGGGTACGAGAGTGAAGAGATTGAAAGGGGAATGTGAGAGGAAGATATATGTGCAGCTTATAAATGGCAGTGAGACTCCGTCCATAGATGACAGCGTGCCAATTTCGTCTCTTTTCATCCCCCCTTATCCATTTTTTCCCCCCAAACCATTCTGACGAACAGAGCCTGAAACTTTTTCATAGATCGGAAATATTCTTTGATTGATTTGTTAGTTTCAAAATTGATAATTAAGAATAAATAGCAATACATTATGAGTTATTACCGCATTTCTCATTTTTATAGATACGTGTTTTTTTTGTGATTTATTTTTATTTTCACCACCTAGCTGCGACAACAATTTTGCGTTTTTCAGTTAGCTTCTTCAGGCCAGAAGAAGTACCTCCTATTTGCTTAAGCACTTTGGATCTGAAGGGACTAATATGCACCGCTAGTGAAACTGTTGCCCAAGCTATATGCATCTACAAAGAAGAAGTCGCAGAAGAAACTCACCAATATAATTTAGTCATGTATATATATATATATATATATACATATAAACACAAACACAGAGATAACATAATTGTATGTATATATATACTATATAAACACAAACACACAGATACAAAATATTCAACACACAGAAACATAAAGAAAGGACACTCACAGTATACTATATATTTGACGTTTGGACCGTCCGACCGTCGGCATCAGAATTTTTTAAAAATTTTGTATCCGTGTGTGTTTGTGCGTCGCCGGAGAGCGTCAATTTCAAAGATATAATATATATATGTGTATATATATATATATATATATATATATATATATATAAATTCACTGATAGTCATAACAAACACAGAAACCAAAACACAAAAGAGGAAAAACTCACTGGTTCTCGAATTTTCGGTGGTCCAACCACCTTTCTCAAGAGGAATTAGGAACAGAACTGAGGCAGAGGAGGGCCCGAAAGCAGTGGTAGGAAGGAGAAGGGGAAATGGGGGAAAAGAGGGGAAAAGAGGGGAAAAGAGGGGAAAAGAGGGGAAAATTTGTGACATATTCTGTGTTTGTTATGACTATCATAACATAACATAACTAATATAACAAACATAACAAAACTAACATAATATAACATAACATAACTAACTAAAACTAAACTAACATAATAACATAACATAACTAACATAACAAACACATTCTGTGTTTGTTATGACTATCAGTGAATTTACATTACACGTTTGTGGGTTTTCCAAAAAAGTGTATATATATATATATATATATATATATATATATATATATATATATATATATATATATATATATAGGATTTCTTCGAAGTAATACGGAAGTGTTAAATAAAAACTTTGACAGCAACACACAATATGAGAACACATAAAAGGAACACTCACGCGGTCTCACATCTACCTTTCAGTAGAAATTTTAAATACCCTGTGCGTTTCGTTAAACCCTATAAGCTATTACGCATAGCCCTATAGCCTATTACACATAACGCTATAACCTATAACACGTAGAATTAGTACTTTACTCCATGCTAAACGTATATTAAAATTATTTTTTTGTTAGCGATTGTTAAATGTAGACTGAATAACTGCCCTTTTAAATGCCAAACGTATAAAAGCTATGAAACTCATCAAATTAAACTGATAATCCCATGAAAATTGTAGCCTTGATGCTGAAAATTAGAAATCACGTCTTTTGATGGCCTACTGGTTAAAAACTGATGCACCCTTTTATGCTCTATGGGACCAGAATGGTTCTTAGAGCAATAAATCTACACCTCATTTAATTCCTCCATCACATTTTACGTAGAGTTGACCTTCCATAAATTATATTATGATGCTTGCTTGCATCAATTCGCATTAAAAATAGCATAGTTTTTTTGAAACCCGAAAGGTTGATTTTTGATGCATCATTGTTGAGCTCACCTGGTAATGAACATTACGCGCGTGATAAATTCACTAATTAAGGGTATTATTGGATTGGAGGATGTCGTTCCTATTCACTGCACAGCCTGTGATTTCCCAGTAAGATCTGATAAATGAAAAATCATTCAGTTTGGATTGATACATGGCAATCGACTGCGATTCGGACCTATTATTAATCTGTTAGTTAGTAACCCAATTCTCTCCATTTAGGATACCACGTTTCATGAACAAATCTACTGATTTTTGACGGCATTATTTCTCCGGAGAACGATTCCTGAGGCTACGGATTTGAAGATTATGCGTGTCCCTGCGTCGCAAAAATGAGAATAAACGAACTAAAAACTCCCATAATGGAAAAAAGGAAAGAGACTAGAGTATTAAAATATTGTCATCAATTGGAATAATCCTAATTTTCTTATAATTACTATCATTAGTAATCTACTGTTAAAATTAGGTTTTTGATGTACGAAGAATAATGAACGCTCCCTGTTTTTATAGCTTTGTGTGACAAGACAGAACCTCAAACCTCAAATTACACTGAAATAATCTTCAACTCTTCGCCTAAAATTTACACATGTTATCTACGAGCTTCAGTAGCTTCAGCCATCATATTTACGCGCCATTAAAACACACTTCATAACAAAGTTTTAACTTCTTTATCTTTAAAATGCCTTTTCTTAATATTTTTACACCAATCCTCTGTTACAAGTTCCCTTCTCTTCGCGAATGTTTCTTAACCTACCGAAATTCATTCTCTGATGTCTGTACTATTTTTCCGCTTTGATCCACAACACTTAGATAAATTAGGTAAACTGTGCCACCTTAAAAAAAATTTTGCGCTCCTATTTTAACGTTTAACTTAATTATCCGCATTTTTGAAAGCCTTACAAATTTGTTCACAATCAATTTTGATTCAGTTCAAGCAGGAGGATAGACGTAGATTGGAGGCTTTTGAAATGTGGGTCTGGAGAAGAATGGAGAAGGTGAAATGGACCGAAAGGAAAACAAATGAGGAAGTACTGGAGATGGTGGGTGAGGAGAGGGGTTTGTTGAGAGAAATCCTATGGAGGCAAGAAAAATGGATGAAGGGTGTATTGAGCGGTAGTGGAATGTTGAAGAAGGTAATAGAGGGGAGAATGTTGGGCAAGCGAGGAAAGGGCAGGAACAGAATAGGGATGTTGGACGGGATGAAGGGAGGAAAGAAGTACACCGAGATGAAGAGGGGACCTGATGTAGATTAGGTTGCTAGGTGGGGAGTCACAAAATGTTTATTTGATAGTTGTGTCCATCCAAAAACCTACCTTAACCGGTAGATTACCTAAAAAAAATTTAAAAGAATAAAGTAATCGAATGTTCTCGGATTCCCAATCTGTTTTCATCCCCCTGCCACACACGTTTTTGGTGGCTCGCAGGGTATTTATGTATATGTAGATTCCCCGAAAATAATATTGCTCACAGAAGAATAAATTGTTTTAATTTTTTAAACAAAATATTGACGAATGCAACTCAGAAAGTCCATGATTTTATTCTTAAAGATCGCCGTAAATGAATGTTTCGATTGTAGATATGTTTTCAATTGTATTGTAACCAAAAATGTTGGATAGTACACACAATGATTCATTTTAAATAATAGAATTGCAGTTTATATGCCAAATACTAAACTGTGGAATAAAGTTGGTGTCATCATATGTGAAACAAATATGTAGCTGCGACTGGAATTCTTTGGGTTAGAATAAATCCCACACATTTCTTTGCCTGACTCACCTCTTATGAGCACCTTATGTTGGGAATTGTTTTGCCGCTGAAAGTTAGACAGTCTCTGGAAAATACACAGAACAAATGCAGTACTTTCCAGTTCTTATAAAAAAAAGACTATTCCGGTTTCGAGTTTCAGATACGTCAAAACCACACCAAAACCTCATAGAAGTCGTGACTAAGATGTACTCAGACATCCGAGGATTTAAAGAAAAAAGCCATCTACAATCCCTTCTTTCTCAAATAAACTTCCTTGAATGAGAGCGCAGAAATTTTCTTCCTACTTCTGGAAAATGGGTTCCTTTTTCCAAAATGGATCGACGGGGATGAAACCACCTCCAAAAGCAAGGGATTGTTCGGGTAAGCCATTCAAGGCTTTTGTTTACACTCAATGTGACTCTCTCATTGCTAACAAAAAATCAATTCATTACTAATGAGACAAGTACTATTGCTCGGTTGCTGATAAATCGTCCTTCGTTCATTCCAGATCATTCTCTGGACTAAAATGAAGGATTGTTCGTTTTTTCCATTTGTAGTTCTGTTTGGAAAATCACATAGGAGAAGGGGAAACATGAGACCGCTGGCTTAGGAATGAGCTTTTTATAATATTCCGAAAGGAGCAGGTGAAAATCTTCTATTCTCAAGTTTAAAAAACAGATATTTTATTGAATTTTGTGATATTAAATTTTCCCATTCTTACCCACATCTCCTGACACAAATTCCTTGAGTGGTAGATAAAATCCCAATAAGCCGGATGTAAACTTATTTAAGCAAAATTTCTAGCCTAACCAGATTCATTTTATAACCTATCATTTTGCTTCCTTTTTTCTCCCATTTTATTTCATGATCACATATTTTTTGCAGTCACCAAACATTTTATCTTTATCTATGTCTAAATTATTTTCTCCATTCTCCGCCAAACCTAAACCTCAAAAAGACTCTAATCAAGTTAATTGTCAAGACTTAAAAACCAGGTTTCACATCTATAAAGGACTAATTAGGGATGGACAGAAAAGATTGAAGGGGTGGAAAAAATTCGGCGTCGGCATTAACCTACTCTTAACGAAAGGCGCCAAAGGGGCCCGCAGTGTAACGTCCCATCCAACGGACGGCGTATTCGCTCAAAGTACCCTCCACGAAGCGCCTCAAGTAGGGATCAGGGTACCACTGATAAATACCTGCCGCCTCCGGGATTCGAAACCGAGTTTTTCATTTTCTTGCTATCTTTTTGGTACAGTATTTTTTTTAATGCCCCCACTAACATCTCCAATTTCCTCCAAATGCTGTTAAAATATATTAACTGCTCCATCTGACATAGATATTTTAGTTTAGTTTGATTTGTCATCAACTACTAACGAAAATATTGTTTTATATAATCAAGCGCCTATAAATACTTTAAAATAAACTTAGCGTACATAAAATACCAAAAGAATTCGAGCCTTTGGAGTCCATTTCCGTTTTAAAAAATTGAAAATGGTTCCTCAAACTTTAAAATTGAATATTGATGAAGTTAAGTATATTAATTTAAAAGATAACCAAATCAGATATAAGGAAAATCTTTCAGAACACAGAAACCTGATTGAACACTCATGCAGGGAATTAGTCAACCGACGAATATATTTTTTCTTTTCGTTGTTGCCTCATAGAGAGAAAGAGTTAAATAATTCTCTTTATTTCATTCTAATATTTATGCTTATTTACATAATTCTATTCAAAAATGGAATTCAATTTTAGTGCCCATCGTTCATACAATTATGATGAGAACTTCCGAATGTATCAGAAAGTAACATAGAGTAAATTTCAAGAAGCTACGGGAGATGCCGCAACAGTAACTTTTAACGGTGTCATCCGCTTACATGCATTTCATTGCAACAATTACAGAGTGTAAAAATAATTCGTCTTGACCGGGATCCCGGTCAAGACGAATTGTTTTTTACACTCTGTAATTGTTGCAATAACATGTAGTAATTTAGAATATTTGAAGTTCTAGCATTCAAAACGTACGCATTTTATGTCCTTAGGGTCAGGGGTATTAAAGTACGCGTTGCACCTTTTCACGAACTTTTGATATTACTGATAATAAATTCATTTCTCTCTTTAACCTGGCGTCAGCGTTCGTAAAACAAACTTTTATTTTAAAACGCACAAAACATACCTATAATACTCATACATCACGGACCAAATTACAATTTTCAAGTAATATCATCATTTATTTTCATTCCTGATATGTTTAACTAACGTGTATTAAATGTAATTTATTCTACTGTTTCAGGCTTCACTTCGTGGAAGTATTTAATATCCATACCGAAAAAAGGAAAGAAATATTACCAACAATGGTTACAACCCTAAGCTAGTTGACACATTACTGCGGAAAAAACAAAAATCAATGGCCTTAAAAAATATTTTCATTTCACAGCCCGCAGTATCTAAGGACTTCAAGTGGTGCTCCATTCCATTTCTGGGGGATATTTCATATAGAATTTCCAACTGCCTACCCACCTCACTCAAAGCAGTCTTCTACTCACCCGTAACCCTCTCCAAACTCCTAGTCAATGGAAAAGACACCCAGGATAATCTTCACAAATCAGGCATTTACAAACTGAAATGCGACGATTGCAATAGTGTTTATTTCGGCCAGATAGGTAGGAACATCAAGGTACGAGTCAAGGAACACGCGAGGTGTCACAAAAATCAGAACACCAACTCTCTCTTCGCCAAGCATTTACTGGAATTCGACCATAGCAGTGACTTTGTCCCAGAGATATTACACATACTCCCAAAAGGATTAAAAATGGACGCTCTCGAGCAATTAGAGATAAGAAGGCACTTAGCAAACCCTAACACGACCCTTTGTAACGAGCAATTGTTCCCATGCCCCTCCCCACTCCTTTCCGAGAAACTAGCCCGGAAATGGGTAAAACAACCCCTCAACGAACCTGAGGACCCCCACCCCTCTCAGGCCCCTCCGCCCCTTCCCGCCCCCACTCGGTTCTGAGGGTATATATTCGGCCACTGTCTGTGTAGCAAAATTGTACCTGATGATGCCGAAAGTCGGTGAAACGCGTTGTACCATCTAATAAAATCTGTGGAAAAGTACAAATATTTCTTTCCTTTTTTCGGTATGGATGTAATTTATTCATTCAATATATGATTCCTATACAATGTTCTTAATTACTTCGTTATGATATGTTTAATTGGACTCTAAAGCCATTATACATATGCACTATACTTACAACGAGCATGCCAACTTCATGGAAGGTTGCCAAAGGCTGCAAAGTTAATCTTACCTGAAAAGAGAGACATGAGATAATGAATATTTATATAGTACACGATGAAGTGCTTACTCTGTTTGTCCAATTAATCATATTGTATGCACTTAATATAATTTTCTAGTTAATTCATGATCAAATAACAATTTCTGTACTCTAAAATCTTTTGTGAAGTTGACAGTTCTTCTGAAAATTGTTCTCGTCGTTAACATTCATACTTATTATAATAAAAAATCTATTATTTACAAGCGCAGAACAGTATCAGAAATTGCTCTCATAATTAAAAAATGAAGATTTATAGATTTTTGCCAAGAAAAGCAAAACATGGAAAGTTGAAGGTAAATTATAAATAAAGGGCTTGAGGACGGAAGGAATACGGAAGTATCACAGGAAATTGTCACTTTTCGTGTATGAATAAAGCTTTATGATCAGCTTTAATTTGAAGAGAGCCTCTATATACACCGAATTAATTAATAATATTGTCCTACTAACTTATGCGTGGAGGAAATGTTCAAGGAGGCAGATCTGCGTGCAGGAATGAAAGTCGGTGGGTGATTCTAAAATCAATTATATTTGCGGTTAATCAAGCTTCAGTTTGTCAGTTAGCCAAGCGGTGGCATGTATTTCTGAGAGCATTGGAATGCAAGTGTGATAGGTATAGGATGAATAAATGTAAGGAAAATTCGGTTTTTCAGAAAGGGAAAGGAAAAATAAAACCTTAAAATAGGAGGACAAAAACTAGATAAGTTGAAATAGTTGACATAACTCGGAAGTGCTTCGGACCAAAATGGCCAAAGTAGCAGTGACATAAGGAGAAGAAATGGGTTAGACGAAGAAATTTTCACTAGGAGGGAATTGATTAAAGGAACGTTGAGTAAGGATGTTAATAAAAAGCCATATATAGTTATATATTTATATATATATATACATAATATTTTTATAAACTTATGTGAAAGTCCCACGGATGTGAAAAATAATGTATATCAAGATAACACCAAAAAAACGAACAAAAAATAAACACACGTGTTCTGAATTTGCGGTGGCACTGCCGCCTTTCTCAAGGGAGAGAATGAAGGAACATATAGATAAATAAATATATATGTATACACAATTTGAAACATTAATATTAGAAACACGGTCATTTTTCTGTTTCTTTGTATAAATGTTTTAATCGAAGTTTGTATACATTTGTGTTGTCGATTAGGAGCGTTGCTTTTCAAATATATGTATATGTATGTATGTATATATATATATATATATATATATATATATATATATATATATATATATATATATATATATATATAACTTTTGGACGGCACAATAGAACACAGAATAAAACAGATAACACGTAAAAGGAGTCTGAGTCTGACCTGAAGAAGGCCTCGGAGTAGGCCGAAAGCTTAAATCATCTACAGTGTGAGTGTCCTTTTACGTGTTATCTGTTTTATTCTGTGTTCTATTGTGCCGTCCAAAAGTTATATTGCTCTCGTGAGTACTTCCGCATCATCTATATATATATATATATATATATATATATATATATATATATATATATATATATATATATAATTATTAGGTAATCTACCGGTTTAGGTAAGTTTTTGGATGAACACAACTATCAAATAAACATTTTGAAACTCCAAACAAAACCCAATCCAGCAACCTACTCTACATCAGGTCCCTCTTCATCTCGGTGTACTTCTTTCCTCCCTTCATCCCGTCCAACATACCTATCCTGTTCCTGCCCTTTCTTCGCTTGTCCAACAATCTCCCCTCTATTACCTTCTTCAACATTCCACTACCGCTCAATACACCCTTCATCCATTTTTTCTGCCTCCATAGGATATTTCTCAACAAACCCCTCTGCTCTACCACCATCTCCAGTACTTCCTCATTTGTTTTCCTTTCGGTCCATTTCACCTTCTCCATTCTTCTCCACACCCACATTTCAAAAGCCTCCAATCTAGTCTACCCTCCTGCTTCAGCGACCACGTTTCCGCGCCGTACATAGCTACGCTCCATATCAGAGTTTTTACGAGTCTTGTCTTAACATCCCTACTCAACCTCCCCGTTATCAACTCCCTCCTCCTTGAGAAAGCTTCCTTACCTTGCGCGATTCTTCTCCTTACGTCCCTACTACTTTGACCGTATTGGTCCAAAACACTTCCGAGATATGTAAACTGTTCTACTTGCTCTATTTTTTCGCCGCCTATTTTAATATTTAGCTTAGCCTTTTTCTTTCTGGAAAATCGCATAAGCTTTTTTTCCAGAAAAAAAAGGCTAAGCTAAATAATAAAATAGAGCAAGTAGAACAGTTTATATATCTCGGAAGTATTTTTCGACCAATACTGTCAAAGTAATATATTTATATATATATATATATATATATATATATACATACACATATATTTATTTATTTATAAACGTTGAGCAGGGTTACGCAATATTACAAAAGTATCGTTTGAAAGGAAACTCAAAAACCGGTCGAAAATCACTACGTAAATCAATGTTAATAAAGTTACTAATTATTAATTTTTACTAAAAATTATTAATTCAACAAAAGGTTGTGGAAAACGGTTGCAAATTCCATGGTTAACAGTAACATTATAAATGTTGGAGTAACCGGTGACAATATTTCAGATTAGAATATGAAACGTAAAACGGGCGGTGATGGTGTCGAGCATAAAAGACTAGAAGTGAAGGAAGACATTTTAACGTAGGCAGGAAGAGTGAAAGCGGAGGGAACCAGATCCAAAGACGAAAGCGTTAGCTAAATATAATCTGTAATACCATTAATCATTTGAGCTGGACACCAGTAGAGAGAGAGAGGAGAATAATTATTTCTGGATTATATTGGTATGCGAGGCCACAGCGAGAAGTTAGGGGCCAAAGCTTTCAATCTGTTGCCCTATTTTTGCCTTTGCCGCCGGTTTACAAATTCATCCGGCGCTACGCTCCATTTAAATGTGTACTTATCCTTTCTTTGATTGTTTAACTAGCGTAAACATTTTTAATTTAATTCTCCATGCAATTTATTTTTGACCGAAAATTTGGATTATTGCATTATCATAAATTAGGGTGCATATTAAAATTAGCCTTTTTCGTTTTGTAGTAATCTCATTACTATTGATAAAAGCATCTTTTTGGAGTCTACCGGTCAAGGTAAGTTTTGGATAGATAAACTTGTATGTTTTAGCCTCGCCAAATAAGATACAACCAAACAAATATACATTGAGCAAGTATCATCCATCATTCATTTCAGTATTCCTATCCTTTTCATCCCCCTTCCTTCTTTGCTTTATATTTTCGTCTCTATCAAAATTTTTAATATTTCATCGCCAATCAAAATGTTCATTCCAAATTCCATTCATGCTAAAAAAAACATCTACCGTTCATATCTTCTTTGAATTACTCTTAACAATTCTCTCCTCTCCCACACCATGCCTTTTATTTCTTCGTTTGCTTTGATTTCCGTCCATATCAACTTTTCCATCTCTCTCCACAGCCACATTACAAAAGGCTTCATTCTAAGCCTACCTTCATTTCAGTGACTAATTTTCCTAATGGTACAAAAGCACGTTCAATTGAAAGTTTGCTTTAACTATGTCTTAACACCTTCACTCAAAGTCCCCGTTATAATTTTTCTTCTACCTGTGGAAGCCATTTTTGACTGAAATAATTCTTATTTCCCTTATACATTGACTGACTTGGTCCAATAGCCATCAAAGTTAGGCCAGCTCTCCCACCTGCACTAATTTTTGCCCTCAAATGTATATGTTTAACAAGATTTCTCATCCTCGATGATCTCACGAACATTGTTTCAATTGCATTGCTACTCATCCTATAAACTTGATTTCTAATGCTTAATAATAAAAAAGTGGAGCAAAAAACTAAAATCCACATCGCCGCAAGAAAAAATATTCAGGTACATCATCATTAAGTCATAAAAAATATAATAGCTATATCAAACTAGTAGAAGATTAAATAATGCCATATTAATGATGCAACTACCTGAAGTTCATGATCAAACCAAAAAATACCCTTAAGAATCGTGACCTTATATCTGACATACAAGCCTCTAGTGACTGTTATTATTACCTGTAGGTGACTTTAAATAATATGAGCCATTATATTTGTTCCAAAAATGGGAACAGGTCAAGTTAGAATAATTCACATTTGCGAGGTCAGCATAAGGTTTACGGGGCAATCTATGAACGAGGATTATCATTTGATTTCATGTTGGACGGTTTAAATATAAATTCCTCGCGTATCTCATTCAAAGTTGAATGAAATCCAGAGGATATATATGTCCTTATAAATTGTATACAAAATGAGAATTAACTCATCATCAACAGGGGTGATCAATTCCGTGGAATCGATCATGACTGCACACAATGGGGTTACTTGCTAATCACTTCATTCTCACACCATTTCTCCAATCGTTGATGTCTCTCTGCCTTAGAAAGTGTAACTGCATGTAAGTTAAAGAAATCAACACATACAACGGTATGAATGGTGAAAGAAGCTACAATTTATATTGTTTTATGCAGTTGCATCCTTGCCGTGTCATGTAAGTCTCCCATAAGGCTTGTGGCAAGGGTTGTTTGGTTGCCAATCTTCAATGACCGAATTGATGTGTTCCAGGTTAACGGTCCATAGCTAAGTTCAATGACAATAGTTTTTTTTTGTGGTTTGGTTTGCTTTGTATTTGTCATGATCGCGAATCGTATAAGGAAATAAAATCTACTGCTGAATCACTCTTGAATCTATTGCCGCTGTAATTCTTCATCCCTTATCTTATCAGGGGATCCTATCTGCCGATATAGTTTTATGATTTCTTTGGAACAGGCCTTATTGATGCCTTTGTTTGTAATTGGTTTAATCAAATGTCTTGTACCTTACTAAAAGACTAAATCTGGACTTCTGTCTTTATGCTTGGTCTGCCTCATAACTTATTTCCCCTATTAATGCATTGAAACTTATACAACGAAACAGCATGTGATATTCTTACGTTAGGGTGGAGGGATCAGTTGCTTAACTTATCCTGCCTTTGATTTCTTTAAAACATCTGGCACCCTGAAAAATAACATAGCTCGGATTAAGCTTTGGCTTCCTGGTGGCGTCATCCGCTATCTACCAGAGTTCTCGAAAAGTTGTATATCGCTCTACTTGCTGGATTATCACTCCTCAAAAATGGAAAAGGGTTAGAAAAAGTTCAATATCAAGATATACAAGATTAAACTAAGGTATTGATCTCCAATCGAATTTGAAAAATTAAATCTTCAAGTATGACGAAGGAAAAATTCAGGGGAAAAATTAAAGAAATTCGTTCATATCACTATTCAATAAAAATAAAAAAAGAAAAACATGTGAAACATATTCATACCTAACCGCGATTGACAACGTAAACAATAATAATGAATGTGATAACAATTCAGAATAACGAATTTAGAAAATCATTGTATAGATCCCCATAAATTATTACCGATATTCTACCGGTTAAGGTACGTTGTCGATAGTCATAACCCATAAAGCGGTATATCGATACATTTTCTTGGGTCTTACGACAACAAAATGCAACCTAACATTAGTTTTTCTTCAAATACGCGTACTTGCTTCCTCCCTTCACTCCATCCAACGTATCTATCGTACTCCTTCCCTTTCCTCGGTTGCCTGACGTCCTCCTCTCTAACACTGTCTTCAACATTCCTTCGCAAATTAAAACGTTCTATTTTAAAATTCCCAAAAAATTATAATTAATATCTCCTTCAGATATCTCTCCTTTCCTTCCTCGCCACGCCTTGCACTTTCTTCTTTGTCATTCTTTACGTTAATTTAACCTTTTTCTTCCTCCTTCAAAATCAATTCTCAAAAGATTTGCAATCTATGCCAATAATCTTTCTTCAATTACCATACTATATTTCAGCGCCGTACAAAAGCACGCTCCATGTTCAATTTTTCAGTAGCCATTTTTTAACCACCTTACTCAACGTCCCTGTGATCAATTCCCCCATCCTTGTCAAAAATTCTTTGCAAACGCAATTCTTCTTCTTATGTCCCTATTACAGTGGCCTACTTAATCCGAAAGGCTCCTGAAATAGGCGCACTGTTCCGCCTGCTCTAGGTTCTGATCTACTATTTTAATGTTAAACTTAACCTTTCTCTTTCTCTAAAATGGCATAAACTTTGTTTTTTTGCACACTATACTCATCCTGTATCTAATGCATAGACATTCCAATGTGTTCATAAATCCTGCAATCACTTGACTGAAAGCTAAAGCCTGAGAAATAAGAATCGATAGTTGATATAAATTGCAAAAAAATTGCCTGCAATAACGTAGGGTAGTTAGTTAAGATGAAATATACGTTGTCACATTTCGATAATGAAATAAGTTGGAGTCGGAGGTTTATTAACCACTATAAGCTGGAATTCCCAAGAAAATATTTTCCGCCGCCGTCAGTGTTTCAACTTTTACATAGATTATTATTTTTACATAGATTTATGTTTTGATTAAATCAAATGCTTTCGTCCAATGCTATGGAACCTTTGTGTCCATTGAAATGTGGTAACGTTTCAAATCCAGTAAATCTCTCTGATTCCCCAAAAATTCTATAAATAAATTCATTATTTTTACGATTCAAACACAAATATTGACAAGATATACAGCCGGGTGAGATAGCAACGCCGTTTAATCCATCCTCCTTATAAATATTCGTGTTTGAGCGCCGAAAATACTCAATTTTTGTTCTCTCTTTACCGTGGCCAAACAAACTTATCGGATAGCTTGAGCTTGGTGCAAAAATATGCATAACCCAATGCAATGATTTGTTTAATAAAACTAAAAAAGTGCGATTGATATTCACAAATAGCAGTTTACATTCAAATTTTATGCAAATGAATTTATGTGAAAATGCGTGAAAAGTAAAAATGAAATTAATTACTTGTATTTTCTAAAGGTACATCAGAATAATTTCGACGCCGTCTGTTGATATAAATATTATTAATGGCCGTGAATTAAAAATGCATACCAGCACAGTCCATAACATTGAAAAAAATCATAATAAATTCGCGTATTTATAGTCAAATGTACCTCCTTACCGAAAATTAAATTCATTTTATTAGTTTCTGCAACGAAAGTGGAAAAAAATCACACTATTAAAATAATACTCTTTTGCAAAAGTAAATTTATATATTATTACATAATAATCCATAAGAAAATCCAAAACTTTAGCGCCAGATATAGTCCTTGGCCTAAAAAAACCTCAAGAATATTATCAAACGATGAAACCATATCAGAATGTATTCGCCTTGACTAGGTTTGCGTTGGGTAATACTTTAGCCTGGTTAAAAGCTAGCTAGCACGGCTACTCTTTTCAATCGTATCAACAATATCGTTACTCCACAAAATATCCCGCAATCATACATATTAACCAAGTTTCTAAACATACCACAATCAATGATATGATATCTGAAAATTGAATGGATTTGGATCGTTGGTTCTAAATCTAGCGCACTAATAATGATTCACATCGCCACGGGTGTTAAAAAAACTTCACCGGTTTGGTGCTGTAAAACGCTTACTTGAAAAAAGAATATTTGTATAATTTCAAGTTAAACATTACAGAAAAACCAATCATGGAAAAGGTTCAAATGGATGAAAGGCGTAATGAGCGGTAGTGGAATGTTAAAGAAGGTAATAGAGGGGAGAATGTTGGGCAAGCGAGGAAAGGGCAGGAACAGGATAGGGATGTTGGACGGGATGAAGGGAGGAAAGAAGTACACAGAGATGAAGAGGGACCTGATGTAGATTAGGTTGCTGGAATAGGTTTTGTTTGGAGTTGCCAAATGTTTATTTGATAGCTGTGTCCATCTGAAAACCTACCTTAACCGGTATATTACCTAATAATAAAATAATATATATGTATATGAGACTATGTGACTTTAATCAATTTTTCACTCTAGTAAAAGGGTACTAAGCTTAGGCTTTTGTGTCGGTGTATAATATACTAGTACTGTGTTTGTGTATATATATATATATATATAAAGGATATATATATATAAAGGATATATATATAAAGGATATATATATATATAAAGGATATATATATATATATATATATATATCCTTTCATGGCTACGTTTAGTAAAACCTATTGATCTTTCTTTCTTTAATCAAAATGACTATATTTCGTAAACCTGTCTTTCCTTTCTCAATTTGAAAAGAAGTTGCTCTTCGAAATGCTCTTTTTCTCTACTTGTTCTCCACTTCTTGTGACTCAACCTATTCTCATGCCTCCATCATCACCCTGCCCCTCCCCTATTGCTCTCGCTTTTACAAGAAGAAAGAAATTTTCTCCAAGGTTAAGCGAACGCCTGCCTAAGTTCTTGTCTCGACGCCGAATCGAGCAAAAGTTTCCTACTCCCACCCGTCCTAAGATTTCCCATTCCCAACCCCTCCCCCGCTTTTCTTTCTGTCTTGCTTCTTGCCCAACCCTCTCATCTTCACAGGGAAGAAGACGGAGAGATCATGTTGCCTTCTTTTCCTCTTGAGGAAGAAGGAGATGACTCAGAGGAAGGCTGAAAACTTGCCGTGTCACTACTTCTCCCTTTAACGGATCCAGAACACCTCCAAAAGGGAAGGGTATTTTCATATAGGAAGAAATATGATTTTAATCCGAGACTAGAAGCACTAATTTAGAGATCTTAATACACCCTACAGTTGATAATTTTATGTTCAGGGGAAAAAATGTTTTTCAAAGAAGTTTTTAGGCATGAAAAAAATATTGATGTCAAATTTTACTAAAATTTTCTTCAAAAAGGATCATTCTCCCCATGACTCCCCTATTTTATCTGCCAATGCCTTCTCTTTTCCATTTCCTCTTACCTAACCATTTAATTTACCCTTTATCTTGGTTTTCTCCCTATTCTCTCTCGTTCTGACTTCCTATCCCCACTCTGCCCTTCTCTCTTTCCTTCACCGATTGCTGGGTGCGAGGTGCAGTAGTAAAAAATATGAATTAGACTTTAGCAAGTAGTCTGAGCTTGGGGGGGAATAAATAAATAAATATATACATATATATTCGAAAATATTTGCTCGTAAATAAATTTTTCAACCTCTATCGTATACATATAAATACACACACACTCTCTCTCTCTCACACACACACACACCCATACGTACATATATATATATATATATATATATATATATATATATATATATATATATATATATATATATATATATATATATATATATATATATAGCCCGTGGTTCAAATCCCGGATAAGGAAATATTTTTACTTTCGTGATCTGCTCAAAAACCGCCTTCCCCACATGTCCTGTGTTCACCTTTTATGTGTTTTCCTATCCCCTTTCCTTATACCTATTTCTATGTTTGAATATATATATATACATATATATATATATATATACCTTTTTATAAAACAGCAACACACAGTACGAGAACACATATAAAGAACACTGATAATTTCGATGGACTCGAACTCCGTCTTCTTCGGAAGGTAAGATATGACTCAAATGTAAATTTATATATATATATATATATATATATATATACATATTTATTTAAGTGTTTATATATATATGTGTCTGTATATGTATATATATTATATATATATATATATTTACACGGGAAAGAAAAGGTTGAAAAATTGATTTACGAGCGAATATTTTTCGAAGAATTTTCTTTTTACTGAATAAATGTGTAGTGGGTGGATGGGGGGGGGGCGTCGATGAAGGGGTTAAAGCGAAGGGAAGGGGTTTTAGAAGTTGGAGGGGAATGTGGATAAGCGGGTTGGGAAGGGGTGAGGAAGGAATGAATGGAGAATTAGCAGTGCCGTTCCTGCCAATTTCTCCGTTTCCCGAAGACGGTCGATGTGTTTCGTTTATCTTTATTTTTTAATTTCTGCCTTTTTTTCGTTCCCCTCGGCGCAATTTCTTTCTGGGTGCCTCGTCGAAGAAAAGTTTCTGGGATTCGCTTCGGCTGTTAACGACAGAGGTTCTCTGTGAGGGGTTGGGGAGTTGTTGAGCTGGGAGGTGGAGAACCGTCACCCCTGTCCCTTCCCACCCTCCCCGCCCCCTCCGCGGATCTATCAAGATGCCAGTCCAGATTCTGCTGGGAGTATTTCGTAGGGAAAGAAAGTCATTATCGTAGGCGTGAACCGAAGGAAAAAGTACGGGTCTGAGAGGAATTACGAGGCCTTCAGAACACAAATACATCTCCATAGTTGTGCGTGAAAAAACTCATATTTTCGTCCTCTCGTTATCGTGAATATTCAAACTCATATGGTGGTGTACGCTTGGTAAAAAATGTGTACAATCCATATAATTGATTCAATTAAAAAATAACATATTTAAAGAATAATTTATACAAATAAAAAATTTAATAATAATTTTTTAAAAATATATTATTTATAAAAAATATGGTTGAATCAAAACAGGTACAAAATGTTGTTTGAAAATGCATGTGAAGAAAAAATGCAGTTTTTGAACTTTCCTTTGAGTCTTCGGCAGATTAACTCCAATCCAATAATTGATTTATTTAACTATTGTCCCAATAGTTGGGTTGAATAAAAAGTTAAATTTTAGTGATTTGGCTGTAACAACTTTTTGACTACTCTGAGCATTTATATGGCTCCAGTGAGATCAGGTTGCTAGAGGGGGTGGAATATTAATTCTCATCCGAGGTCAAAAGTCAATCGGTGATTTATAGAACGGGAACTTTGGTATTCTTGAACGGGTGACAGAGGGTCGTCAGTACAAAATATTACTCTTTTTTTCTAAACAGACGATATCATTTTAACTAACACGATAAATACTTACGATTGAAGTAGAAAGGGATCCACGAATTCAAAAAATATTGAATTTAATAAACAAACCAAGTATTTGGCTTCCCATTTGATTAGAGACTCGATTTTTTTCCTCCAAGAAAGCTTAATGTCCAAGGAGATTCAAGAATACCGAATTCCGACCGAGGGTTCATTGTACACGAGTTTGTCCAAACGAGTAATTTCAACCCATAGTTACTCATAGTGCTTCGAGGATAGACCAGCTGGGAAGAATTTATTGTCTTCAGAACACAGTATTATTAGCAAAATACTAAAGCTTGAACGTGCTACTAATACCGGAATCAAGAAATTGGGAAGAAGTGAGTTAGAAACATCATTATCGGTGTTCACCCAAATATTTACTCTCAGCAGTTTTCGGGGAATTTAAACGGAATTTTCTAGGCCGTAGTCCGAGTGTGTATATCCCTTGATTTCTGCTTGAGTTATCTATACATTTAAAGAGTTCTCTGTGGCAAATGTCGTCTCGGTAGCTTAGCTGGCTATACAAATCTGTAATAAAACGATTCATCTTAAAGATGAAAAATTTCCTGGACCAGGCGAGGGATTTTCCCACCGTGAAAATTGTACGTATTTACGTGCTGACTAATGGGTTACGCCACTAACTTTGGCGGCATTGTTCATAGCCGATGGGAATTTTCTACAGCTTTCACGTCCATTCTTTCTAGTACATATGATATTGGTAGGACATGCCTTTCCACGATATAATCATTGTACTCCTCTCCCTTAGATCTTTCTCCCACGTCTCATTCCACCACCTAAGTGCATTGCAGGACCTAAGCCTTAGGCGTCGAATTTTGTCAAACTTTCCTAGACATCATGAGGAAAGTTATATTTATGTTGCGTATTAATATTTTTAAAGATCAGCACATGAGTTTAAAAATTGGAAGATTCAATTGCGAAACACTTCCCTGCTTTTTATCGTATTCTGTACCTTAGGAAGTACGAGTTCCATCATCAGGGTTTTACGTATTTATCCTGGTTTGGGGAAATATTCAACAATCAATATCATTTATCCATAGTATAGAATTATTTTGACTTAAATTTAAATTGAAATGGTAATCTAACATAACAAGAGGTAAATATTTCACCATGAGGAGTATTAAAACACGAAAATAAGTTTTAATCGATCCATCCAAATATATGGTATATTCGAAAAATCCGATCCAACCGTTATATCTTCTTCAGTATCTGGGGATAGAAACTTATCATAAATGTATCGACATTTATTTATAAGTAATATACCTATAGTTCACGTTGATGTCAAATTTAGTTAAGCACTCCAAACAAGCTCGTTACTCAGGTGGCTCCTGAGGTCGGCTTCATGTGGAATATATTCTGGCTCAACGGACTTCTCATGTCTTAATGAGGGCTTTCTGGTCAACGAAGTGTTCACTAATTTTTTTAATACACTCGATGAAACGTTATAAAAACAAGCGACAAAATGCCTCATCTACAGCCAAACTTGGTAGCCACCTCAGCATCTAAAAAATCATTGAAAAAGCCTACGATCCAGAAGCAAGTATCTTTAATTTCATTTGGAGCTGAAACTTATCCGTCTTTGAATCTCAAACCTATGGAAATTCTTTTTTACACTAGACACTTTTTCGCCTTAAATCTCATTTACTTTTTCTACGCAATTGTCAATTGCTCATTTTTACGAGATGATTCCTCCTTTTATTAACTATTTTCTTGGTTAAAAAATTTCGCTTTAAGGTTATGTTAAGGAATGTAATGCCTATAATCACCATTTCATGGCACTTTTAATACAGTATCGATTATGACTTGAGTAATTTTAGGTAGAATAATTATGCAATAGTCTTTCTCCAAAATTATAAACACTTGGATGGCAACAACTTTATATTTTATCATATTGAAAATATCCTGTGACTGAGTGTACGTTAGGGTACGTAAAAACTAAACAACTTTTGCTCACTTTTACGCGCAATAGTTTTCACAGACCTAGCCCGTCTCCGATTACATTGGGCTACACAATTACGATTCAAGAGTATTATCTCGCATTATCCCGACATAATGTGTCGCGATACCACATGCCTTTTGTTGTATCACCGACATATGGCATTGCTTCAATTAGACAGTTGAGAATTCAAGGCAACATACGCGATTAAATTAACTCAGGAGCAGCAATAGCGGAAAATTGGTTCAATATTATTCTGCAACGACGTGCCTCGGAAAAATTAAATTTTCAGCGTTAAAGTTTAAAAGTTTTATTTTACCATTCAATCGTTTTATTTTAAAAGGTCTCTCTTTTTTAAATGTTTAATTATTTTTTTGACGTGACAAAATATAGAATTAAAAACACAGTTCATTTTCATAGCCAGGTATTTCCGCCGTTGGTCTTTATATTTTCAGGACGAAAATGCAACAGAGCGTAAAAATATAAATGACGGTATGAAAGCACTTAAAAAAATTTAATAAGACACAATATAGTAAAAAAAACATTTAAAAAATCATAAAGAGCGTTCATCTGTTAAAACAATGATTCATGACTTCATTGAATTGCGTTGCTTAAAAATATTGAATTAGCAGTGCGTTTCATTATTTTCAATTAGACTTAAAACAAAAGGACGAGTATAATTTTTATGAAAACCTATTTCTATGGTCATGGTTTTTCGTGTGCCAGAGAATATGTTCGATTTCTGTTTAACCCATTAACATTTAGTATTTTCGTATCTTTCAGATCAAATTCTCTGGATAGGAAACGGATTAACAGTCTCAAAGTTAAACAGTTACGCGAGGCTGGATTTTATTTGACTGGTCCTCCCGACGGAGTCATCGAAAGCCATCGACCACCGGAGTCCCATCAAACCTTCAATGGCATTTTCTTTCGTTCAGGCATTAACGCTTTTAAATGCCTCCCCCCCCTCCACCATGTCCCATTTATTAAAGCCTAAAAGAAAAGTTCTCACTCACCATAAAATGGGGCGGAGTCGGAGATACCCGGTGCCCCGCGGTGGTGCTTTGGGGATTGGCTATTGTTTCGCCGGCACGTGAACTCCTAGCCGTAATTATACTGAGGGAAGATGTGTGTTAAGATATGCCTGCACTCGTAATGGGACGCAATAAATTTTCTATTAAAACATGGCCCTCTCGGTCCTTTTAAGCGAGGGGCCCATAAATACGGGGATGTGTGTCCCTCGTGTCCCGGCTTTCCTCCTCTCTCCACCCTACCCCCGACTGAAAGTGACCCCGCACACACGACCGGAGTGACCTCCGTAGGATGACCCCGTAATGTTCCGCCGCGGTGCCCGTGGTCGCTCGACGACTACCCCCCTCCTCCACAGCCTCCCCACTTCACCCAAACATCCCCGGACCCCCCCCCCCCCTTCCTCTTTCGCTCGACTCGTTTACCTTATCTCCCTCCAAACAACAACTCCCTTCCCCTCCCCCCTTTAGTCCGCCCGCCATGTTTTGGTACGGCCCTGCTCCCCAAAATCCCGTGACTGATGAGGTGAGGCCATAACATTACGTGAGCTCATTATTTCCTGCCACTCCGCAATCTGGTTCTGTCCGGGAAAATCCTCGCTCGCCGACTAAATTGACGGCCCGGGTCTCGGGTTTGTTTTGTTTGTTGTTGGTTGTTTGGAAAATGTTTTTCTCTTCTCTATCTCCACCTCTCGACACCTCTCCTTCATCCAGAGAAGAGGCCTAACTAGGGAGAGGTAAGCTTATCTATGGTCGTGGAAGGTCATGCCACCAACCCTCTGGAGGAACACTTGAGTATAGTAAAATTCAAAATAAATATTGCTCATAGGTTAGAAACTCATTTTGAATGGCCAACGCACTCTAAGTCTAAAAATATTTATTCTAGAATATATATCGGTCCTTTAGTAAATTTCGAACCCAGCATGATTTTTGCATTTGTATACAAGCTAAAAAAAATCACAGTAATCTAGTCGGTTTAATAAGTGAGGAGGGTATAAATCACCTCGTACTAAGCCCAACGGTCTGTGAAATTCAAACATCAAGGTTAATAAAGGGGGCCAATTACTTTCCCTGTGCATCCTATGGTTTCCCGCTCTGAGAGATCTGTTACAAAGTCTTACACAGTAAATTCACACAGTTCGGGTAAAGCTTAGGGTACCCAGATGCGTAAAAGGGAACAGAACCCGGGCCCTCCAGACAAAAAAACCCTGTACACAACCCACTGGGTAGCCCCAGTAGCGACTCACCCTACCGTTAAAACAGGATTTTGCATTATTTCAATTCATACATGAAAATTACCTCTCTCATAGGATTATCTAACTGACAAGTAGGCACTTGTCTCTACAGGTACGCTACGGACTCCTAATAAATTTTAGACACCTATCATGCTCCTACAAGTATACGTGCATATTAACATTATTTTATTTTTCCGTGAATCGGGATGCTGCTAAATCTTTTTTGTACAAATTTGTCACTGCAGAAAATAGTTATTCGCTCTGCTTTTAAATTTGACATACATATATTAATAATGATTTCAGGGTGACCCCATTGATTATGCATGTATTCCATAGACCCCTGACAAGCTACATTATCCGTTGATTAATTGTGTCTGCCGCCCTAGAATAAAATACTGCTCACGGAGATCACTTTCGTATCACCATCATCACTCGGTCGGCGGACAGCTCGCTTTTAGACTTGAGAGGTTTTGAGTGAAATGAAATGACTGAGATGAGGTCAATGGATAGCGCAGTAACCAATCCAAAGGTTGAACTGATGAAAAAGGGCTGATCTCCCCGCTAATTAAGTCCTTAGATGTTATGATTCTCACGTCCAGAGATAAGAGGGCTGATTCCTCTCCATTTTCCAGCCAATTTCGTTTCACAGGAAGATCTGGTAGTGGAAACAACGTTGCTTTGGAAAGAGTGAGAATGCTAGGAGTCACCGGGATACGACACCGGTCTGTTCGTCAATAGTACAGCAATCTTAAGTACCAACCAACTCCCATTCCTGAGGTTAAGGTCATATTCTCCACTATAATATTTTTTGTATCACGAGATTCATATTATAAATATTGTTTCCTAGTTTGCAAATTGCTACGGCAGATGTGGAAGAATGACTGTCGGGGTTACTAAATTATTTTCCTACCGTATTAACAGTTTTTCTACAACTTTATCGTATTCGTAAAAGCATCTAGTATGAGTCAGAGTTTTTAGGCCACCGTACAACATTTACATGTAACTCTACACAGTTCCCTGTAAATCACTGTAAGGGGGTGTGGAGTATGAGGCCATCTATACGCACGCTGGCCTCATACGCTACAATGGAAATGGCTCGTATATGACATTGGGTCATACATGCTACTAGGTCTTAAAGACGTTTGGAAATATATTAGTTAATGTACAAAATCACCCGTATGTTTGCACACAGACATGAAATTTTTGCAGAAATTGATTAAATAATAATTTTTTGTCTTAAGTTAATATTGAACAGTATTTTGCGGCTAACGACAATTCGTTTGAAATTATTTTGTTTGCTAGTAGAGCGAGTGATAACAAAGGAATATGAAGGACAAACATCTGAGTGAAAAACGATGCAATTTACCGTTCCAGTAACTGAAGTTTGCAAGCAAGGAAACAGTTCGTCAAAGGCAGTGCTTTTTCACAAAATATAATATCTTTGGTTATGGTTTTAGCAATAAGTATGATCATATGGCCCATCAATTAACGAAATTGGCCGCATATAAATGTATATCTTGTGGAATGGCAAAGTACGTTTTCTTACATACTCATCATGAAAGATTTCCACAAAAGTTACCCAATACATTACTGCATACATCTCGGGCCTATCCTAAAATAGATGAACGCGTGAATGAAAGTTTTAATACTTGATCTATGTAGACAGTGTGGTTCTCTCTCCCTCGATTCGCTTTCCGTCATACTATATTCCTCGAGTAATGTGGCTGGGCGGGATAAGTGGGCTCCTGTGCAAGGGTAAGTGGGCACTCAGCTGCGACAGGGTGTTTTCTTATTTATCTACGTGCCACGTTTTTGAGGAAAGGGAACGAAAGAAGTAGGAGAGGAGAAAGACTTAAAATTTTATATTTTTTAAAAGAGGAGATTTCTTCCGCTCCAAGACAAAAAAATATTCCTCCTTTCCTCCATCCCCAGTCTGTCGTCACTGCAAAATACGCTATTTCCCTCTTTCTATCTCTCTCCATCCAGCATCTTACGTTAACGCCACCTGAGGACAGTCGTTTTGACGGAACACCTGCCTGTTCCGCGGTGGAATTTCTTGCATGTGCGAGCATATACGAGACATTTTCCTTCGGACCTTGAGGTGGCGGTGAGAATGGGTGAGGATTTTAAGAAATACGAGTGAGGGAGTAAGGGAAGATTGAATGAACATCAGAGAGAAAGTTGGTGTGGGTGGTTTTAATGACGGGAGAAGCAACCAGCGGTTCTGCGACCAAAGAGTTGACCCACCCTCAACCACTCCTCTGTTCGCTTCTTTTCGCCTCCGCCTATTCTAGATATCTGTCCGGTCGCCTCGTTTCCAGGACTAGTGCCACATCATCCGAATTACGGTCCGTAAAATTATAGCACAACCTGCAGCACGCCCCCGGGTAAGAATTCGTGGTATAATAGGGTTGTATAGGTATCATACATTCAATATTGACAACGAAAGAATACAGATTAAAATGTTACACTCTATGTAAAAAGAATGGACGACAAAGTCATACAAAAACGAACAATTCAGTGGAAACCCAGAGATTGAATAGCTGTAGGACGATCAATAAAGCATTGGGGATCAGAACACACTATCGTTATACCAAATCCGCTATAGAAAAATGCTAATAATTAAGTACTCCCAGCAGAACTTCCATGAGTTATATTTTACCAGTTAAGTTAGATTTCTTTAAGGATCCATACACTAAGGGTGTAACACTGGGTCCCGTTTAATGTGAGGATAATTATCTAAAATTAAAACCCCGAAAACCCTACCCTTAAAACCTTGATAATGAATGATTCCTCAGGTCCACGCACTTTCTACATCTCTTCTTTCAGTAGGACGAGCCTTCTCATCTTTTTCCCACCTTTCCTTGTCTACCTTACTTGCATATCGTATCCCAAGCCATTTCTGAACAGTTCAATATGTATGCACAGTACAATTACATGCAATTAAAAATTTCAATCATATTGAATATTGTATTTGATTTATTATTAAGAGTACCCTATCAGTCAGGATAGATTATTTTATTCACCCAAAGACTGAGAATAGGCTTTTAAGGCCTACGTAACACAACTATGCAAAACCATGAAATCGTAAATTTCTAATGGGTTCATATAGGCCAGATAAAAATTGTAAGACACGGTGCCGGCATAAATTGGTGGAAACAAGGAAGTCTAATCATTATGAATTTCGGTAAGGATCAATCAAGTTTCGAATTAACAATTTGTAGATGAACATTTAAACATACTGTAACTTTTAATTGTGGAATCACTGTATTCATTACAGTGATTATTATAAATGGCATATGTTTTAATATCAAGCAATATAGCTAGTGAGGAATCTGCCAAGAGAAATGTCCTCGAAACACTTTTATAGAATATTTGGTAAGCTAATGAATTCAGGGCTTCTGATAAAATTAGAATTTTAATGGAACTGAGACCAAAAAATGCTGATCTTCTAGTCAGAGCTTAAAACGATACTGAATACTCTCAAACTTTTCATTATATACTAAACGATAATTCACCTACACGCTCTTATATTATCCCTTCATTCTGTTCATAATGCTTCCTTATTTCGTTTATGCTTCAAGCGTCTCCCTGTTCACATACCATGCCTAACAAATTTTCATTTGTTTTACTTCTTTCAAATTTCATTTTTCTATTATTCTCATCAACCACACCTCAACTCAACGCTCATCCACTTGCTTCAACCGTCGGGTTTCGTAACCCCATTTCTCATCAATATTTTGCATTGATATTATCCTGAAACCTTTCCTCAAGGCTTTAAAATTGTGTTTGCCAAGCAGACTATTCGCGAAATCATTCCAAAAACCCATTCCCGATGTCCTCCAAAGTAATAGAAAAAGAGACAGTAATAAAGGAGCCGTTTTCAAATATATGAGGACACTCATCCTTTTCTTTTTCTCTGAACTTTATAGATCGAATGAGTTAAATAGACTTTAAACCTTTGGAAAAATTTGAAAACATGTTCGACAATAGTTGACCTAAGAAACTAACGTCCAATTCAAACACCAATGAGCACGTTTTTGGTGTAAATACACTCAAATTTACGACGCTCCAGATTTTTTCCCCACTGATTTAATTTGATATTCATGGCAAAGGGGAGGATCTGCTTGGGTCTTAATTTCCTCCGAAGGAAAAAACCGTAAATCTATATCTAAATCCTCCCTTAGCCTTGGAAATTGCCTTCCTCTCCAACCGCCTCACGTCTCTCTCGAAAACATCCCGAGTTCATACCACGTATCCACGGCCTTTCCCAGGGATGTCCCGAACGTATACAGAATTTCGGGCACGGAGCAGACGCCACCACCGTCATCCCGCGGTCTTGCTCCTGGAGTCCGCATCTCCCTTCCCCACCCACACAACGGCACGCACACACACAGACTCCCTCCACTAGAACCCTTCTTCTTCCCCCTCACCCCAACTCCACCTCGTGATCCCTTAGTGTTTTACTTTTCACCGCGCTCGGCAGAGTGCGACGGCGACATGGCGTGAGTCGAATATGGAGTGAGTTTCGCTTTCGACCCGAATAGCTACGGAGTTCGGCTTTGGTGTCAAAGGTGCACTTGCCATCAGAATAGGACACCCTTTTTGGGGTTGGGGGAGAAGGGGATGGAGGGTGGGGGGGAGGAGAATATTGCTTTACGATCGATAGTTATCGAGTGGGATGGCATCCGTCTCGATCGTCCCATTTGTGTCGCCACTACGTTTAAACACTATACGTACACCTCACCTCGAAGCCTGTAGTTAAAATGCCGCAACCCTTGGGAGAAGGCATTTTAAGCAATACTGAAGAGGCAAACCAAAAGATGGCCTGAAAAATTATACTAAACACTTGGGTTGTTAACACTAACATCAAACCCTAATTGGTGTGCAGACACCAGCCCTCAAAAGGCAGCTGCACAAGCCCTTAAAGGAACTTGGTTTCACTACTCGAATTGCAGGAAAATGCAATATAAAGATAAGAAAAAGGGAGGTGTTACTCCGATTTAGTTGTGCTTGATTAGGAATTTACGACGATTAGCTTGGGTCGACGGGAGGAAATTTTGATACGTGAAGTTTAAAAAAAATTGAGGAAATCTGTCAGATTTGTTCAAAATAAATAAGTGAATAAATAAATATTTATATTTAAATGTAAGTACTAACAAATAATTGCGCATGCTGTTTTTCTCTTTATTTTCAAGGGAATTTCATCTTGTCCAGCCCGAAACATTTACTGCTCAATTCTTCATTCAAACAGCCCTAAGCCTAAGATAAAATTAATCATAAACGCAGTAATCAACCCGAAGGTCGGTTTGAAAGATAAAGATAGAGTTCACCCAGAACCGAGCCCGACAGTGTGTGATATTCACACATCAAGGTAGGGGGGCCAGTTCCTTTTCCTACGCCGGTTATGGTTTCCCAGGAAGACCTGGTACCCGATAAAAACAGACAGCTTGTGTGAAGCTGAAGTTGCCCGGGAAGGCGTGCCTGGTAATCGAACTTGGGCTCTTTAGTGAGTAGTTCAATGCTTTACCCCTGGACTATCGCACTCCATAATCCTAAGTTATGACTCTTATTATCGCATGCTTCGTAATACAGGTTAGAGCTAATTTCTATGCACTACATTATTTATAAGTATGATTTAGTACATCGAAACTATTCGAAAGTAAATCTATATGAAGTGGAAAATTGCAAGAGTTTTTCCTCTGTTATTATAGAATGGTCTCACTACATTACACCTAAATCTGTAATTTATATAGGGAAAACCGTTGAAAACATTTTTTACCATCAGGAGACTCTATGCGTGTATATTAAGAATTTTTGTAAACTGTCATCTAGCTTTGAGTAACGGGTCCCACGTATCGGACGTGACTGTGACTGTATTAATGCGGCGAAAGTCATAGGTCACAGGTGTTCGCCCTTCTTATCCTTGGAGACATTCACTTCAAGAAACCCCCGGGTGCAGGGCACCATGTTATCCTCCGAGGTCATCTGTTCACGTGACGTGACCCATATCCCGCCTGCACGTCATCTCTCCCGTGATACCAGCCTACCACGTGACGTGATCCGGATCATGATGCTCTGGTGCTTTCTGTTGTGAATTTTCGTCACAAGAGTTCGAGTTCATTGAGTAAATGATTTTTACAGGATAGCTCTTAAATGATTGATCCAATCACAAAAACATTGTATAATCTCGTTCTTGCAGTCATAAATGCCCGAGAAACGACGAAAAATGACAGTGCAGTGCGTGTTGAAGTAGACCTTGTATAAAATTACAATACCACTGGGTAAATTGTCGATTTTAATGGTTTTTCCTACATGACTGCAATCCCTACATATATCTACGCCTGAGGGGTGCTGCCGAGGTTCACGTCCATGAATCCTCCATATCCAGGTAAGAGTATTTTTTTTATTTGAACAGTCGGTGCATGATGGTACAGCGGATAGCGTTGAAATACTCAACCGAGAGTAACCTGTTCTAAGCCCTATGTTGATGTCTTTCGACCAACTCATTCAAAAGTTCAAGCATGGAAGTCTTCTCTTCTTCATGAAGGCCTTCTTAGCTTGAAATATTCTTCCCTTGATATCGATCGAACTTATTTCAACCCAAGTTATACTGCTGCCCAGTCAGATGGAAGATTTTATTTTCTCTAGTTTCCCTCGCCGTATTTGATACCTGTATTCATCTTCTCTCTATCACAAGTAAGGACTTTAGTTTTCAACTTGTTGATTCTCATATTACGTTCCCGAAGTAATTGCTCCATACAATTCATAGCTGGATGAAGGTCATCTCGTGCTTCGGCGACCACTGCGGTGTCACCTTGCGAACTGGATATTTTCAATTTTTTTACTATTCACCTTGACTCTTTTGATGCCCAATTCTTCTGCTTATTTTATTGCTTCTAATATGGTGAATGAACCTACGTTGAATAGTGCTGGTGAGAGGTGCATCTTGGTCTAACTTCTTTGTTTATTTTGGCTTCTTTTGTCCTTCCGTCTTTCAATTGCAAGTTTCTTACCTGATTTTTGTAATGGTGATGAATTATTCTTTACAGGTTGTTTATTCAAAGTACTTCTATTATATTGAACATTTTCTTTTATTTGACATTTGTCGAAGGCCTTATTCAAAATTAAAAATACAACATATAATAACTTATGCACTGGTTTCAGTTTTTTGGCCAATACCATCAAACTGAGCATTCCCTCCCATATTCCTCGTTTTTTTGGAATCGTTCCTTCGTTTCGTCTCTAATCGGATTTCCGTAAAACCATCTTATACTTTTCGGTCTATTATTCAACTAACTATCAGATTTGGTATTTGTGATAATTGGCAGGTTATCCGTTGCAAAACTTGGCTAAATTTCTTGTTAAACAGGGCCTATCGTTGCCGCGTTGGCGAAGTAAATGCCAATATACTTCCAAATGCCAGGACGTAAGAAAATTGGCAACGTTAGGATCCTTTTCATCACAATAAAAAGGCACAGTGCAGGTCTATTTGCTCCCAAAGTTATCTTCAGGTGAGGTATATATCTGAAATCTGACCATTTTTAGTTATAAACGAATATAAATGTGATAGCATTATGGTATTCGTCCTTCTTTCCGTATAAAAGCCAAGATGTGTTCTTTTAACAGTTAGTCACGCATTATTCCCGGAGTAAACGTGCAATCCAGTCAATAATCATTCATTTGATCAATTGTGAATATTTATTTCAGCTTGGCATACGTAGAGATTGTTCACGAATGTCGTAATGTACTTCCATGGGAGAAGCAAAGGCATGGAGAGCAATAAGGTCAGCTCGCTGGCGTCGGTGAGAAACAAATACCGCCCATGGATCGTATTTGGGGCGAACGGAAGACGTCCGCATTTTAATGGTTACTTTAAAGGAGAATGAATATCTTCCCGAACCTTATATACTCTTTCCATCTTCTCCTCTCTCTCTCCGGCTCCATTTCAAAGTGGATTCTGCTATCTTCATTCATAAATCTCAAGACGCAAGACCTGGGACCTTCGCCAATGTGCCGACTAAGAGCCTTCTCAAGTTTACGACAATCCGTACTTATTCCGGGGTTATGCGTCGGAAACGAATTCCTGAGGAGTAACAAAGATTCCTTAAAGGCGTATTAGAACGTGCCATCGGCGTCTGTATAGCTATAGGATCAGTCGTGGTGTTGGAAAGATATAGTTAATGGGAATCTTCTATGAGATCTAGTACACTCTCCACAGAAAAAATCAATACAACATTATTCCTCAACTGGCTCTCTTCATGCGTTACCCAATGACGGCATCACGCCAGATAACTCAATTTAAGAAAGACGATATCATTTTATGGATTATGAAGAATCCTATCTTTAGATAAATACTTTTAAGTTATTATCTTTTATATTTTACTAAAAGCTAACATCCCGGCTTTGCCAGACTTGTTTATCCGTTCAGAAATGTTTTAATTCAGAGTCGTATAATTCTTCACCATAGTCTTGCAAATTATTAGCACTCCAACATAAAATGGTCGCTTAGATCATGGCTGTAAAATTCGTTAGATAGATGATAGATATAGCAGACTCAAGGACATCCTTCCTGCAAACAATACGGGATAGCAACTGTAGGGTTAGAGATAGCACAAATCCCACTTACTACACACAGCGTCTAGGGAATAATTAGTTTTAATCAAGTGTATGCAATTTCATTAACCTCGTGTTTTTTGCTGTCAAACCCTTTCTTTCCACATGACCTTATTGGGATGCCTTTAAAAAATGTAGTGCTTTTTACAGTATTGCTTGCTCTGCCTTTTCTGCTTTTAAATTTCCCCTTCCATCCCCATTGTGGAGGATCTCAGCTCGTCTGCTGTCTACAGCGGTGTGTCACATTCCCTATCTGTGAATTTACGGGAAGGGGAATATTCTTACTGTTCAATTCTGCATGACCTATCTTGTTATGGTGTCTTGTCGTATAAATGGATATGATTAATTTTTCATTCGATTTTTTGCATAATAAATAACTGATCTATTAGGTGAATTAGCAATTGTTTTGAATTAAGTCTTCCTCCAGCATATATATATAAATTTGCACGTTAATTGATAGTTCTTTACTGAATATGTTTTCCTTCATCTCCCATATCCAACGTTACCGAAAAGTTGTTTCCAATTCCTCTTCTTCTGAGTGGATGGAGGTGTTTCTTTTGGGGTGTCTCATGTATCCACGCTTGAGCCCCTACTTTTCTTCCTATATATAAACGACCTATCCCCTAACTCACTGCAAATATCACCTGTACGCTGGCGATGTACAAATTTATCTTCATTACAACTCCATCAACTTCGTCGATGGCCTTGCAAATATTAACTCTGATCTAGACTCACTCTTCACCTAGAGCATCTAGAAGTCCTCAAAATTAATCTTAACAAGAGTCAGTTACTCATAATTTAAAATACTAGGCTTCTCTCACAAGTTAACTTTACTGAACTCCCGTCATTTAAAATTCTGAACTCTGCTAAAACCCTTCGTAAAACAGCATTTAACATTGGGATTATTTGTTAAAAAACTCTGTTGTGAGCCAATCGCGTAAGTAAAATCTACAAAACTATAAACGGCCCTCTTCACTCTCTTACGAAACTTAAAAGCATTCAATCTTTCTCTTTGTGCAAGCAGCTTATCAATGCTTTTATAATACCACACTCCAAAAACTGCGATACGGTTTACCAATAGTTGCATTACGAACTAACTTTAAAGCTACACCGAACTCAAAACACCTGTGAACGATTTACCTGCGGTCTCAAGAACGATATCATGTCTCTGAAAGTTATTGTAGCCTTAAGATTTTTGTAGTTTTTTTAGGGAGGCGACAGACAGCTTAGGTCATTTACGCCTTTCGTGATGATTGGGAAAGGAAGTGGAGAGAAACCCGGCGTCGGCATTAGCCTATTTTTGTCAAAAGGCGCCAAGGGGTCCGCAGTTTAGCGTCCCATCCGACGGACGTTGTAATCACCCTAAGTGATCTCCGTAAAGCACCTCAAGTAGGGATAAGGATACCACTTAAAATTATTTTTGGTCTTCTGGATTTGAACCCGGGCCGGATAAGGGGAAAGCCTGTACGTTAGCCACCGCGCCATCCCGATCCCTTTGTCGCCATACCCTACTGAATAGTCGAACCCTTTTCTACCTAGGCTACGTCGACGCTTGCGGAAACTCAGTGCCAACGAAGACTATGACATTTCAGGTAAATTTTAATTTAGTTAATTTGTTTTAGTTTAATTAACATTCAGTTAAAATCTTTCAACAACTCTTCTTAATCTCTAAAACCATTAAGTTCCTATGGTGAAAGGGTACGATAAATACAATGGAAGAGCGTGAACCTTACAATTCATAAAAGGCTAGTTTTGCAAATATTTAAGCCCTGACAAATGCATAATAGCAATCATAGATCGCACATGTTAGGCTCTTCCGACAAGGAGCCCTCCAATATTTCGGAAATTGTGCAAGTGGAACCCTGATGAACCCTGTCAACCCTTCCAACAATGTATATTTAGAGACACAGGTCGAGAGGAGAATGAGAGGACTAGCCTATGATAATTTACCTAACCTATGGCCGGCCCCGGTGGTGGTGGGGTAACGTCTTCCAAACCTAAGATCGTAGATTCGATTCCCACCTGGGTGGGTTTTCTTCCACCTACGTCAGGGTGTTTTTTAATTGTGTCCATTGTTATGTATGATAATGCTAATAGTCCGGTGTAAAGGCCAAATAGTGTTGTTTTCGGATGAATGCTAAATAAATAAATTAGAAAATTCACTTCAGTTATTATAGTATTACAGTAGATCTCGTGGAAGAAATTAGTTGCCTTTAATAAAGAATTACTTTATGGTAGTGCAAAATACGTTAGAACAGGTAAGTAAAATAATTAGCTTGGAAGATTTTTTGAATTTTAAACCTAGTTGCAACTGTCGTTTGATGTTGTAAAGATGGTCTCACTAACTCATGTCTAGCTCCCAAACACATCCGTCGATACTGCCAAACATGAACTTTGATGTCCTCTGTCCCGAAACTTTAGCGTGAATTTTCTTCTCGAGGGTTCATGAGCGAAAACTGAGTTACAAACCATTGCTTCAACTGAATATAAGCTAAATATAGGATAAATGGCAAAATTCCTCACAAGAAGACCGACACCCAGTCGGGTGTTAGCACCAGAAGAGATATTATAATGATTTAAATAGAAACTCCTAAAGAACCAAATATAACTAACACAAAGAGAAAATTATTTTATACTTTTTCTACAGTTTTTTTCTAAATATATAGTATTTATGTAGCGAATCATCATCGCATATTAATTTTATATTGGAGGATCGAAGCCCATTCACAAACTCATATATGAAAAGAAACTAGGAATAATATTTATTCAGTAGGGACCAGAAATATTATTCTCTGCTACGAACGGAGCGCCCTTTTTTGGATAGAGCAGGAATATAATAAGAACACTTCTTCGAAATATGAGTATATGCGAGTTTACTATTATTTGTTTTTCACCCTGATAACGGAATCCATGCGCAAAAACCAGGGTTGTCACGAGAGATTTCTGAATATATATATATATATATATATGTATGTATAAACTTGGAAAAGACGCTCTCTGGCGACGCACAAATTCTGATTCTGATGACGACGGCCGTGCCGTCGAAACGTAAATATCCAATGTAAGTGTCCTTCTTTTATGTTTCTATGTGTGTGGTGTTTTTTGTGTTAGTGTTTGTATATATATATGTATATATATATATATTCAAACTTGAAAATCCCGCCATATGGCGCACAAATATTCATTCAAACAGAAATAGGTATAAGGAAAGGGGATAGGAAAACACATAATAGGCGAAGACAGGACATGTGGGGAAGGCGGTTTTTTGAGCAGATCACGAAAGTAAAAATATATCCCGGATAGGGAAATATTTTTACTTTCGTGATCTGCTCAAAAAACCGCCTTCCCCACATGTCCTGTCTTCGCCTATTATGTGTTTTCCTATCCCCTTTCCTTATACCTATTTCTGTTTGAATGAATATATATATATATATATATATATATATATATTCCTCTTGAGAAAGGTGGTTGCACCACCGAAAATTCGAGAACTAGTGAGTCCCTCTTTTGTGTGTTTTGGTTTCTGTGTTTGCTGTGACTATTTAGTGAGTTTCATTGTGCACGTTCGTGGCTTTTCCGGGAAAGTGAATATATATATATATATGTATATATATATATATATATATATATATATATATATTATTTCATGAAATTTACTTCATAAAATCTTTTCAAAGATCGAAAGGAAATTTGCCTTTCGAAATGAAATTTCGGAACTTATTGCACTTGGGAAATTCTGGATAATTCTTTTTGTATTTCGTAAGGGATGTTCACACCTACCCTTTCCACTCTTTTGTCTACGCAACTGCTCCAGACGATTCCCACCCATCATCCCCCACCGTCACAAACACAATGTCTCCATAGTGTTCACCGCCAAAGATACTCTCCTTTCATCTCCCGTCGCATTTTCCCGCCGGCCAATTCCATCCTTCACCTCCATCTTAATTTCCGGGCCTCGCCATTTTCCCTTTGCAGGCGTCCGCTGTAATATCTCTTTTTTGTCTCCCACTGTCTCGCCGACTTGACAAAAGAGTCTGAAAAAAAAGTTCTAGCGCACCACACTCCCCGTCAAGTCCATTCATTCCATGCCTTTCTCCCCCGTTTCCTTATCTGCGCATCTAGTCCTCCATAAAGGAGTAAGGAGGGTTGGGGGTAATTGGGGGTGTTAATCACACTTGGCGCGCGTGGCTGCTGTGTTCTTCCCCTTCTTTACCTTTCGTTCCTCTCAATAAAAGAGTCGTGTGCAACCTTATTGAGTGAAAGAGATAAAGGGACCACACTCGGAAGTTTATTGTCACATCTCACTGTGCTAAAGGAGAGCAAAAGGTACCGCCCTCTTTTTGTTTTATAATCGGTTATCGATTTTTCGAATTAAGGACAAGGGTGGTTCGGAAACTCATTAATACTTTACGGGTAATCAAACACATAAATACAATCAATAGTTATACATATGCTAGGAGGATTGGATCAGTGCCCTGTCTAATGCACTATCTTTTCACCTTAAGGTCACTGGTTCGGATTCTTCCTCAGCATTTTCCCATTTCCTACTTCGGTGTAATATGGAGAGAGCACCTCAGGTGAAGTACGTCATCCGTCGGATAGATCTTTGAATTGTGTGACCCCTTGGCGCTTTCCATTATTAGAGTAGGCTAATAGAGTAGAGTTATTAGATAAGGCTAGAGCATCTAAATCAGCTTAATCTATTTTAAGTTCCTTTATTCCGTGAACATGCTACCCCTTATATAATTAACCACCTATTCCTAATGAAATAATCAATTTCAGCTCTGAGTCGTCTTCCTTAATCAAAATTATGAACGTAATTTTTTACGCTCCAAAGTAGTCAGTTTGCAGTATGATATACCTTTCATTGAATAATCAATTGAGAAAACATTTCTTCCTGTAAACCATATCACTATATGATTATTTTTATTCACCCAACACACGGTCCCTAACTGCTAAATATTTCGTGAGTAGGGCTAAAGCTATGAACTATGTCGCAGACATCCATAACGTAATATGACACGGCTGATCCGCGTTAATATAGTATTCTCGGGCAGTTTTCGGATAATTGGCCCCTAGGACAACTGACGCTTAGAAAGTTGACTCTTCACTGAACTTACTTCAGAGAATTGAACGCTGTCTCTTTGTTGTCCGCCACGTTTTACTTCTCTCGACGCCATTTTCGCTATTGCTGACTAGACGTGTTCATCACCGGCTCGCATTGATTAGTTCGCAAGATTAAATGACCATATTAACTTTACCTTAGGCATACACATTCACCCGAGAGCTACACGGTTTTATCACCCCCTCCAATCGTGTCTACAGACTAAATTCGCGGGTTATTTTTTAGGTTAGCTCTGTTTGGTAATTAACAAAATGAATTGGTCGAAAAAAGTTTTTATTTGAGGATTTTAGTTTCTTAGTACTTGAATTTCCCACACCTTTTAAGCACTTTTTGTACCGCAGCATCAGTTTCTTTAATCCATTAGCATAGAAGGTCCCCGCCTGGGAATATGTACAGTTGAAAACAGCGACCTTAAATTCCTAATCATATTCAAACCATTGTACACCAAGACATTTTTGTAAGTGCGAGAAGAGGAAATATTGCTAGATGTCAGCTCATTCTTGTTGATACTGGTCCAAAAACGCTCGTCCACTCAACATTCTTCGCTATTTATCTAGATTGAGAATAACCTATCTATTTAGACTTAACTCTCTTAACTCTTATTCAAACGTAAGCAAAGAAGTAATATGAGAGGTTTACTGCTATCCACGGTCTCTTAACTTCCCCCTCAGATCTTTAAATTAAGGCATCGCCCGCGGAAACAAATGGGCATATGTTACGTTTAATATGTAGGTTCAAGGTTGCTGAAAACTTATTGGACTTAATGGGTAGCGGTAAGAGTGTCAAACCAACACGTTTTCACTGGCGGGATGGGGAAATGCACTGGGCTCATGCGTCACTATGGAGCTACAGGTCGTTAAACTCCCTCCCCCTCCAAGCATACGGTTGGGAGCCCGGTAGTAGGTAATCGATGGGCGAGTTTCACTACCGTGGCAAGGTTCGCTGGTGCGAGTCAGAGGGTCCAATTTGCGCGTCGAGCGGTCGGTATCTTCGGGGTATTCGCCTGGGCAGTGCTCCACTACTTTGAGGCAACGCGAGTCTCCATGCTACTGTTTAAGATCTCAATAGTTCGATTAGAAGGCATGTATATGCCACGAGAGCCAAAAAAGAACCGAATTCGTGACGAAATCTATCCGGTATCTTCTCACTAGCATCTATTCTTAATTAATGATGCCCTACGGATTGCTTTTGGTCTCCGTGATGACGTAACAGTGAGAGTGCGTTTCAAAATACCGTATTTATTTGATTGACGATCTCAATTCATAAGTTATATTGCTATGATATAAGTGATACCATCAATCAGTATTTTGAACGTAACCTGTAACTTTTAATAATACTATATTAATCTTATTCTCATAGGGTGGGCAGAGTGGTAGGTACATTAAAAATACCGATTACTTAAGATTAAGAACTTTGTGTAAGGAAGTATTTTAAAAGAAGCGGCATTTGATATCAGGCAACTTAATCGATGATGTAAATAAAATCCTTTTGGAAACTTTGATTTAGAGCGTATTTTTCTACGGCTCGGAAACATTGTCATAGAGGCAGGAAGATAAGCTTAGACAAGAAGCCTTTGAGATGTTGGTGTGGATAAGAATGGAGAAAATATAATGGGCATATAGGAAAGCGGATAATGCATGGTAAGAAAAGAGGGATGGTTGTTGGGAGAAATTCGAAAAATGGTTAATGAGGGCCAGCAGCAATTCAATTTAATTAATTAATTGAAGGTCAACACTCCGATCAGTAGGGAAGAGGAGAGTTCCTGTAACAGGACTGATAGTGCTTGAGAACTCTTTTGCATTATACATTACCCATCTAAAGAAATAATAAAAAATACGGCTGTTGAAATAAACGTCATATTTAGAATTGATGCGGAATCCTCACTGTAATAAGGATGACTCTTGCCGTCGAAGGTCAAAACTGAGAGGAGGTGTGCCCAAATATGAAGCTGCTTCATATTTCAAAATTCCGTAGGAAGATGAGAGCCTACTGATGAATTTCCTTGTACTTCACTGATGACTAAAGCTCCAATTTGCAAAGTTACAAATTGCATGTAATTTATCCTTCCCGATGCGCTTGAAAAGTGTGGTGACTATATCGCATCCGGTTTCGTCTGGAAATGCAGAGGCTAATCAAAATTCACCCTCCGTGGTAAACTCGAGGAAGGTTGGAGCATACAAAGACGAAATAAGAGACGAGATTGGCGGAGGACAAGTTGAATCGCTACGCTGTCTGTGCTCATTTGTTTTCGTACAACAAGACAAAACTTATTCGCGCGATCGGAAGGACCACTTACTCGTGACATTCCACCCTCGTCACGTCACTTTAAAATTCATGTCACACTCGCGTTACGTCTCGAATATCGCCAAATATTAGAGTAAAACTCCACATAATTTTGGGTTATACTACCATCTTATGTTGCGTGACGTTACAGACAAAAAAACCACAGTCACATCGCATTACATTGTTGTGATATTACACATCGCGTTGAATTGTCACACCTTCACATTCACGTCTCCCCACGGTATACAGTCACAAAACCACATTTACCACACATTGTACCTTTACATTGTCACACGAGTACCATTACATTACTTTACGTCGCACATCACACGCACGTATTCACGTCACATCGTCATATTGTCGCATAAACATCCTAACGTCACGTAACAAACGCCAAATACATATTTATATAACGTTTGTAACATATTCACAAGATCACCGTTACGTTACATTTCGCTCGCATATACTCCGTCCTCGGATTCTCCACTTCCCATTTCCATTCTTTCCCCAACCTATCATCGCGACACCCACCCCAGTCACTCATCTCTTACTCTCTCTCCCTCCTTGCTCCTTCCCGCCATCTTAGCCCCAGCGCTCCGGCCCTTAAAATGCTCTTCCGTCCGCACCCTCCCTCTCTTCCGACGCGAATACATCCTCTCTACCCTTCTCCTCCGTAACACACCTCGGTTGTCTCTCTATCCCCCTCACTCACTCACTCACCGACTCGGGTTAGCGTAAAACCCTTTTGCAGCGTCTCGGATAACTCAAAGGCGCGGAGGAGGAACGGTGAGGAGTGGCGGAGTAGACTGGTGTGGGGGGCTTTTTGGGATGGAGAGAGAGAGAGAGCGTGGAGGGGAGAGGAGGTGGAGAGAAAATGTATATGCTCTCAGGTTTAATGCCCATAAATTCAAATTATGTCGCCAACTTATGCCCCTTCTCCTCCTCTTCCCCAACAAACCTTCCCGACCGTGTGGGTTTTATCTCGTCTGGGGGTTGAAAGGAGGAGGTCGGGCGTCTTCTCATTTTCCTCTCCCATGAGCGCGCGCGCGCCAGGCGTCAGGGAAGAGGAATCGGCTAATGAGCTAACAATAAGTTTCGCAAAGAGATGAGGGAGTGCACCGGGGTTCGTGCTTCTCTTTGAAACGTCAAAAGGCGGACGAGGCGGAAGTTTTCGCGCCGCCAACGAGTCTTGTCGCGGTGGGATTCTTTTCGTTTGATGTGCCTTCTTCCAATGTGCTGCCAACTTTAAGGCCGTTAAAGAGTGTGATTCTCTGGTCCGATGTATTTTACGGAACTGCAATTTGATTATGGGAAGTAATTTCTATTCCTATTTTTTTATGTTTGTAGATTATAAGAACAAAGCACGAGCGGATTCGTAACGAGAGACGGTGCAGGCTACTCGGAAAAAATGACGACTCGTATATATTGTTTGCTTATGGTTACACCCGTTCCGATACCAGAATTACGATTTTCCAAGGAGACATTCCGAAATCCAAAACCTACCATTTTTACGGATGTTAGGCTCTCCATAAAAAATATAAAATCATATGCGTCATTTTTTACACCTAACACATGAAACATTATTAACGTAAAATTTACAAATCTATAATACGTACAGTAGAAAAAATTGCGAACAATATTAACTCTAAAATACCTTAAGTAAATAAAAAGCTTGGTGGTTACGCATAGTCTAGGATGTTTTAATTATTTGATAACTTATAATAATTTTCATGATAATTTATTGATAATTTATTTCAAAATAATTTTCATAATCTTTTGTGATGGTTTTGGGTACAATTATATAAATTAAAGTGTAAGAAGTATGGTATATATTTCACATATTTTTATATCACAATGGCACTAGTATATTACTCGTAAGTTGAATTGAGCAGGTAAAATTACAACATTAGATAACATACATTAAAACATTATCAGGTTTCGTCACCTGTGACATTTGTTTTTTGTAAAGTGTCGGTCGTCGTTTGAATAATCTAGCTGTTCCTGACTGGTCAAGACGTTATTGCGTTGGTTCATCCGTTAACACTCGCGGTACAAATTTGGACATGACACGCTGCATGCCCAGAGTGTCTATCAAAATAATAAAACACGATCCAACACTAACGTCAAAATCATTGGCAATCTCCCTGATAATTAACCTACGGTTTGCACGCACTAAATCATTGGCACTGTTGACGTGGGAGTTGTTTGTTGGCATCGATGGTTGTCCACTTCTTAGTTCTTCGTCTGTGGGCATTTGCCTAGACTGGAAGCGGTTGTACTAAATAAAATACTGTTCTCGACTCATAACTTCATTGCCAAATGCCTCTTAAATTATTGCATAATTTTCAGTTGCACTTTTCCCGTGGTTAAAACAAAATTCCATACATACGCACTGCTTTTCTACCACCTGCATTCGAATTGACACAAGAATTTTTGAAGCAAGCATGTGCGACCTCAGACAAGAATCGCTGTTGTGCAGAGACAAGTTGAGATGGGATCACGAGCAAGGCACTACTTCTTTTACTTCTCACAGCTAGCCGCTAGAAGATTAAATCTTATTCATTGTGATCTATGATGCAGTTTGCGCGTAGAAAAGCCAGTATCATCCTTTTTCGTACAGACCTGGTAGCCAATATGGAATACTGGCATAGTTTTAGAAAATTGTATGTTAAGGTGACATTATTACACCTTGAAGTACGTGCATAATTACGCTGTCATAACCCCTATATCTTTACACGTCATGTAGTCATAACCTTATTTATTTCTTAAATTGTAGAGCCAAAAAACGGATTTCATTTATTTAACATGAATAATGTTTCATATCATCAGGAAAAAAACATTGCTGGCACTCAAACTTTTCAAACGATATCGCAACGATCACTCTAAAGGAACTCATCTTAACGCGAGGAGTTCAGTCGCCAGAAATAATGACGCAGACTTGAAAAGACTCCCGCCGAGAGGGCAAATGTACAGGCTAGCTATATGAATTTTGAATGTATTTTTACCATACCCATTTCAGAGCTATGAATTTTGTCCGATTGATGACCACCCGACAAACTGAAATGCCTTGCACGCTGGGTGTCATTCAAGACAACACCTGAAATATTATAAGCATTCCTGTCAACAAGGGTTTAGAATCGATCCATTTAAATTTAAAGCGCGCACTTTGTTACAATATATCTCACTTCATGTTCCTTAGAATAACTAGGACAACGAATATGGTAAAAATCACCAACTATTAACATGATATCAATGTAGAACTATGCATTGAAAGAAAAGTTCTTTAACAGACACCATTTTAACGATGTGTTTCCAGCCAAGGAGGGCCGGTTAATTGAAAGGTGTGCAATGTACCAGCTATTTATTTTATTCCATATTGAGTGTGAGTACGGCGCGGAAACGCAAAAACGTGGTCGCTGAAGCAGGAGGATAGACGTAGATTGGAGGCTTTTGAAATGTGGGTGTGGAGAAGAATGGAGAAGGTGAAATGGACCGAAAGGAAAACAAATGAGGAAGTACTAGAAATGGTGGGGGAGGAGATGGGTTTGTTGAGAGAAATCCTATGGAGGCAGGAAAAATGGATGAAAGGCGTATTGAGCGGTAGTGGAATGTTGAAGAGGGTAATAGAGGGGAGAATGTTGGGCAAGCGAGGTAAGGGTAGGAACAGGATAGGGATGTTGGACGGGATGAAGGGAGGAAAGAAGTACACCGAGATGAAGAGGGACCTGATATAGATTAGTTTGCTAGGTGGGGAGTCACAAAATGTTTATTTGATAGTTGTGTCCATCCAAAAACCTATCTTAACCGGTAGATTACCTAATAATAATAATTGAGTGTGACGTAACGACTGATTCATTCCAGTGTTGCCGAATTTTCTGGGCGCCTCTCAACAATTGTTTTTTTGTATATCTTAGTTCACGCTGAACGGAAATTAGAATTTTCAGGTTAGTCTCATATTGTACCACGTTTCCTCGAGCAAATTTCCATTGGCATAAAAGCATTACGTCGTGATAAAAATCTATTGCTTCACTCTCTCAACCTAGATCTTTGGAGTATTGAGTAGCGTTGCCGCGTTGCCAAATCACTGCCGGTGGTTTTGTCTGGCTATCTCGTCACCACCCATGGGCGTCAAAAGGGGAAGTCGTTCCACAATGGTCCCTGGCTTGCGATCGTTGTCTCGAGTCGAGCGCGCTTCGTCTCACTTCCTTGAGAGGGTTTGCAGGAATTCCGCACCGGGTGTTCATTAGAGTGCTCATAAAATTGAATTTGCTGAGTCGCTTGGTTTAAGCACCCACGCGACAAAGTCGGCGGAAATCCTTTCGCACCTGCGCACGATATTAATTCCTCAGTGCTACCCTCGTTAAAGATAGGCTTCTTGCTACAGACCATAAATTATGGTAGAAATAAAATCTAAGTGCCCCCCTGAAATACGTTTGTTCAGTCTCCGATAATGGATAATTGGATAATTGGGTATACATACATTTTTCCCATTATCACTACAATGCGCAAAATTATAATTATGAACCTTCCAAGAATTAACGTAGCACCAAAAATTAGCACTGCTAAATGGATCACAATTAGAGCCTTCCCTCGAGGTATTTTCGGTTTCACCTATGTTAATGATCAATAGGGGTGATTTCGAAATCTACTACTATTCTTTTGTAGGTTTAGCGATAACTACGGATATGTCCCAGGGAAAATACATTCGTGAAATTTGCGAGGTAGGTAATAAAAAGAATACTTGGGAAATTTAATGAAAGGGTCAAGGAGCTTGGGTGAATTCTTCTCGGGTCTTCCACCGGGTTAATGTCTCCATAGCTGCCGACGTTTCGATTCCCGACTCGGTCATCGTCTTCAGGGCTTCTGAGACTCTCCTGCGCTGAGACGATGACCGAGGCGGGAATCGAAACGTCGGCAGCTATATAGCCATTAACCCGGTGGAAGATCCGAGAAGAATTCACCCAACTCATACGCCGGGAAAGTACCAGGTCTTTCAAGGAGCTTTGTTATTTCACGTTAGTTAGGCCCCACCTCGAGTATGCTGCAAGTGTTTGGGATCCTCATGAAGTAGGCTTAATTTTGGAACTAGATCGAGGGCAACGTAGGGCAGCTAGGTTTGTGAAAAGTTGTTATGAGCAAGGTAGCAGTGTCACGACACTATTGAAAGAATTAGAATGGGAGCCACTACTTGACCGTAGGCTTATAATACAGGTTAAATTTACTGAGTAAACTTGAAGCAGGTTACTTTTCTGAGTATGTTAAAGACATATTAATTCCCCGACGTACTGTGGCAGACAAGATCACCAACGTTAAATCGGGGATATTAATTGTAGACAGGTAGATTTAAAATGTTGTTTTTTTCCTCGAACCAGTAGATATCAATTTAGATATGACAGCAATCGCTTAGGAGGTAATTAGAAATGGTAATATTTGCCGATATTTTGCATTTTTCTTCCTGCATGTTATTCTTTTTATTCACTAGACCCATCTTTTTACCAGTTCCACTGCATGAATTGAATACACGTATGCCGTTACTAAATATTGTTGCATGTATGTATTTTATTTCGTGTGATTAAAAGTTTTCGAGTGCATGATCAAACTAATATTTATGTAGAGGTAACATGATTGCGATTGTGCATGCATGCCTGAGGAGCTGACACCCCCTCCTACACACCCTTTTTGTGGCTTGCGTGGTAATGTGTAGATAGAGATATATAATCGTAGGCTACCATGTTAGGGTAGGTTTGTTATAGGTCTTAGCATTGCACACCTCTGTCCTACTAAATTCTAAATAATACGATACAAAATATCTTTACATCCGGTGCGAAATATTATAATATCTACTTTTTTACAGACGTAATTACACACAAAATGTCTATTCTTTTCCTTTCTCTACTTTGCTGTCCCATTACCCTTTTCTCCACGATTCTCCAGTCTTTAGTATCCCATTCCCTCTCATTATCCTCTACATTCCCTTGCCTGGCCTTCTTCAACCAACAGTCGTAGCTCTTCACAAATTATGCCTAGAAATTCGTCGTTTGTTTTTAGTCCCGTCGAATTTATTTCCTCAATTATTCTCTGCACACACAACTCAAAAGCCTCCAATCTACGCTTGGCTTCCTCCTTGGCTCCTGGCTCAAAGATCAAATATCTGAACTATGCTAAACTATGCCCATAAATAAAGTTTTCTGTTAAGATTTCTTTTAATAATCACTATATGCAATCAACGCTTGTCTCTTTATAAAGGTGTATCTAGGTAAAGAAATTATTCTTTGAATGTCCTTACTACTTTTCCCAACCTCCTTCAAACGGCTTCTTTAACAACTCAGCTGTACCTATTTCCATGCGAATGAATGTTATCGCCATATAGCGGGTTTTTGCGTTCGAATGTGTATGTGTATATATTCACATATGCATATATATTTTTATTGGGTAATCTACCGATTAAGGTAGGTTTTTTTGGATGGACACAACTATCAAATAAACATTTTGTGACTCTCCACCTAGCAAACTAATCTATATCAGGTCCCTCTTCATCTCGGTGTACTTCTTTCCTCCCTTTATCCCGTCCAACATCCCTATCCTGTTCCTACCCTTACCTCGCTTGCCCAACATTCTCCCCTCTATTACCCTCTTCAACATTCCACTACCGCTCAATACGCCTTTCATCCATTTTTCCTGCCTCCATAAGATTTCTCTCAACAAACCACTCTCCTCACCCACTATCCCTAGTACTTCCTCATTTGTTTTCCTTTCGGTCCATTTCCCCTTCTCCATTCTTCTCCACACCCACGGTTTAAAAGCCTCCAATCTACGTCTATCCTCCTGCTTCAGCGACCACGTTTCCGCGTGCATATATATATATATATATATATATATATATATATATATATAGATGATTTATTCGAAGTAACACGGAAGTGTTGAATAAAAAACTTAGACAGTAACACACAGCACGAGAACACATAAAAAGAACACTCACAATAATATCTTGATAATTTCGACGGACTCGAGCTCCGTCTTCTTCGGAAGATAAGATATGACCGTATATATATATATATATATATATATATAATATATTTTATATGATATATAAATATATATATATGCATATATTCATTCACATGGAAATAGATATAGGGAATAGGGGTAGGAAAACATATAAAGGACGAAGACAGGAGAGGTTGGGAAGGCGGAATAGAGCAGATCACATATTATTTTATTCTCCAAAATATTTCCTTCCCGGGACTTTCGACCCCCCGGGCGGATAACACGTGTATATATAAGTATAGATATGTCCTCTGTTATGTCTTAGATACATTCAACAGGGCAATTCCTTTCGGGTGAATCCAGCTTTATAAAAATAAAATTGGGGGCAAGAAAAATAATTGGGAATGGAATTCTTAGTTTCATTAGGAGTTGAAACTAATTTGAACTCATGAGGATTCATTATAAGAACTCCGAGTTTTTTCACCACATACAGGGGTATATCAGTACACACCGGTACACCTCGGTATATACTGATGACATATCACGGGTTTCCTTAGTAAGAAAGTTGAAAACTGTTGATTAAAAAATGAAATATTTTTCGTTTCATAAAATATCCAAAATGCTAAGTTAAAATTTGTTGAATAATGGTACCATATTTAAAAAAATACAAAATGCCATCGTAAAAGTAAACTACTATTTTTAATGCCGTTGGACCTTATTTGAAAGTATTCTATTTTTAATATCGTTCTTTCACCCAAACAGTCCTATTGGAGCCACCGCATATGACTCATACTTCTATGTTATTTCCACCAAATTAACTTCTTAGGCTACTTCCCTTAAATTTTTACATATTTTGATCCCCTATACTACTTGCATTAAAGATTAATTTTGTGTCGCGGACTTTTAGGATGACAAAATAGCTTTCTTCAAATGAGAGAGAATTCGAGAACTTCAAGTGAAGAGGATATCATCGCGAGTGTTCCTGCAGGGAAACATTTGATAGTGATGGGGGATTGGAATGCGACGGTAGGCGAAGGAAGAGATGGTGGTGAGGTGAGGGACTATGGGTTAGGCTCGAGGAATGAACGCGGGGAGAAAGCAATTGAATTCTGCAGGAGACAGGGGTTAGTCATCACTAACACATGGTTTAGACACCACAAAAGGCGTAGGTATACATGGAAAATGCCAGGTGACTCAGAAAGGTATCAGTTAGATTATATTATGGTTAGGCACAGGTTTAGGAACAGTGTGATAAATTCGCACAGTTTCCCAGGAGCGGATGCGGACTCTGACCACAATTTAGTTGTTATGAAATGTAATGTTCGTTTCAAGAAGATAAGGCAAGGCCGGCGGGTTAACAAATGGAATTTAGAAGCAGTAAATGAATTAACGAGGAAGGAGTATCAGGAGGCTGTAGAGAAAATGATGGATGACGGAAAAGAACTGAGTGCTATCGAAGAAAAATGGGAATGTATCAAGAAAGGGATATTGGAAGCCGCTAAAGACACTATAGGAACCGTTAACGGGAAAAGGATAAGGAAACCATGGGTAACGGATGAGATGATTGCGAAGATGGATGAGAGAAGAAGATGGAAAAATGTAAACACAGAGTTAGGCAAAATGAAGTACAAAGAGTTAAACAATAAATTGAGAAGGGCCACAAATAAAGCAAAAGAAGAATGGTGGAAAACGCAATGCGAGGATATGGAAAGTTTACAGAAGAAGGGTGAAATTGGTGCTCTATACAGCAAGGTTAAGTTATTATCGGGAAGTAAGAAGGCAAGATCTGTGCTAACAGTTAAAGATAAATGGGGTAAGATAATAGTTGAACCAGGAAAAATCCAAGAGAGATGGAAGGAATATATAGAAACACTGTATGGTAAAGAACTTAGGCCGACAAGGTTAGACATAGAAAAGGAACATGACGTAGAAGAAGATAGCTTAGGTCCAGGCATACTCGACGATGAAATAGAAAGGGCATTAAAGGAGATGAAAGCAAATAAGGCTGTGGGGGTGGACAATATTCCTGTAGAAATGTTGAAATGGTTAGGGAAAGGTGGGAAGAAGGTCATATATGGACTAATTCGTAGTATCTATGAGGAAGGTATCTGGCCGGAAGATTTTGTGAGATCGGTGTTAGTTCCTATTCCAAAAAAGGCAAAGGCTTCGTCATGTGAGGATTACAGAACGATAAGTTTGATATCCCACGCAGCTAAAGTTATTCTCAGGATCATCAACAAAAGGATAGAGAGTAAGGCAAATGATTACTTAGGGGATGATCAGTTTGGGTTCAGGAAGGGAAGAGGTACGCGTGATGCCATTGCAGTAATGAGATCACTAGTCGAGAGGAATATAGAATACAATCAGGACGTTTTTGCCTGTTTTGTAGATTTCGAAAAAGCGTTTGATAGAGTGAATTGGGAAAAATTAATGCGTGTATTGCAGAAAATAGGAATGGATTGGAGGGACAGGAGACTGATCCGTAACCTGTACATATCTCAGACTGCTCAGGTGCGAGTGGGGAACGGAGAGTCTGGATGGGCAGTGTTAGGAAGAGGTGTAAGGCAGGGTTGCCCATTGTCACCGGTACTGTTCAACGTATATGTAGAGGAAATGATTAAAGAGGCATGGGAAGAACTGGAGGTAGGAATGAAAGTCGGAGGGGAATTCGTAAAATCGGTTAGGTTTGCTGATGACCAAGCATTAGTTGCTCAGTCAGCGAAAGGGTTGCAAGCATTGTTGAGTGAATTGGAGGTTCAGTGCGATAAATATGGGATGAGAATCAATATTAATAAAACAAAGGTTATGCGATTTTCCAGAAAGAAAAAGGCTAAGCTAAATATTAAAATAGGCGGGGAAAGAATAGAGCAGGTAGAGCAGTTTACATATCTCGGAAGTGTTTTGGACCAATACGGTCAAAGTGGTAGGGACGTAAGGAGAAGAATTGCGCTAGGCAAGGAGGCTTTCTCAAGGAGGAGAGAGTTGATGACGGGGACGTTGAGTAGGGATGTTAAGACAAGACTCGTAAAAACTCTGATATGGAGCGTAGCTATGTACGGCGCGGAAACGTGGTCGCTGAAGCAGGAGGATAGACGTAGATTGGAGGCTTTTGAAATGTGGGTGTGGAGAAGAATGGAGAAGGTGAAATGGACCGAAAGGAAAACAAATGAGGAAGTACTAGAAATGGTGGTGGAGGAGAGGGGTTTGTTGAGAGAAATCTTATGGAGGCAGGAAAAATGGATGAAAGGCGTATTGAGCGGTAGTGGAATGTTGAAGAGGGTAATAGAGGGGAGAATGTTGGGCAAGCGAGGTAAGGGTAGGAACAGGATAGGGATGTTGGACGGGATGAAGGGAGGAAAGAAGTACACCGAGAAGAAGAGGGACCTGATATAGATTAGTTTGCTAGGTGGGGAGTCACAAAATGTTTATTTGATAGTTGTGTCCATCCAAAAACCTACCTTAACCGGTAGATTACCTAATAATAATATCCTCAAGGATTTTGATTGCTCAGACGAGAGACAGAAAAATAAAGAAAACCCGGAAATTCGGCAACCCTGGGCAAAAAGCATTGCATTTACAGGACATTATTTCGCGTTTCCATAAAAACACTGCGCTCTTCCACCAATGAGGAAATGCAAGAGAAAAGCCACGATGCCAAATTTACTGAAGTCTTCCAAAATTAACGAGGAAGGAAATTTAGTAGAGAATACGTGAGAGGATATTCGGCAACGCTGGGTTCAAGATATCCAACCTGTGCGATTAAACCCTTAAACTTAAACGTCGCATGAAGACTTTGGTCTCATTCTTGGAGATAATTTTTGAGAAACCATGACTCTCGCGCACGAATTCCACCTTGAAGCGAGTCCATTTTAGACTGCAGAGGTGAAACGGAAACGCGTATTTCTGCGTCTTTCACTTGACGTCGTTTGCATTAATTCAATCGGTAGCGTAATACGAGCCCCGAATCACTCTCAACTGTTTCTGAGATCGTAGAGAAGAATTCCCCCGTAAGATAAGACGACGGATATTTCTCAATTAATGTCCAACCTCCCTTCCCCATCTCCTAAAGGGGGAGTCATTTGCATAAATGCTAAAGACGAGCTCGACAAAGTTTAAGGCATCGTTTAACCACATCCATGATCCGCCCTTCTTAATCCTCAATTCGCTAGCCATTCTATAATTATATCCTGTGAAATCGCTCTTTTACCCGTTAGAGGGAACATATAAATAATGCAAGCAATTAACTTCCTTTGCGGGAGATTTATGGAGAGAATATTGAAAAAATGAGGAAGAGTTGGTATACTCGTACAGTCCCACCCACAATCCTGAGAGCGCTCCCCATAGCAACACTCTTTTCCGATCTGCTTCACATATTTTCTTTAATGCTTAAAACGTTAACGTCGATGGAAATCATTAGATTCTTTTTAGGTGACCCTAACAAGAAATGTCTTCTGAGGTTAAAAGTGGATGCGGGGTGAGGAGGAGGGCTTTAGACGGAAGCTACATGCGGTTGCTATGTTACCCTTCTTCTTAACAAACCATTTCTCATGCAGAACCAGCTCTTTCAAACCCATCTCTCATCACCCCGCCTCATAAGATCTTTCAATTCTTCGATATCGTCCCTTCCCCTTTTCTCACTGACTTCCTTCAACTCACGTCCGACCCATTTCATTTCTCCCTCCGTCCCTCCTTGAAAACCCAACTTTTCAACCCATCTCCCTGTCAAATTTTCCAGGTGTACCGTTCGACTAATGTCTTACTCAATTTCCAAATTTCGAACGCCCACGTAACGGGTACGTAGATGCGACAGGAATACATCGGGATGACATATAACCGGCGCATATGTCCAGAGATATCGACAAACGGAGAGTATAATACATTTTTTCGTGTATTGATTGGTGTATCTACGTACTACTCTGCACCAGCCAACCTTAAACGTGAATCGATAATATTACGCATAAAATAATATCTTAAACTAAATCAATCATATTGTTTTTCCATAAGTGTTAGAAGAGATTCCCGAAGTATTTTCTAAATGAGATCGTTATTCTTTTAGGTTCCCCTTGGTATATGTGTGCGTGTATATATATATTATTAGGTAATCTACCGGTCAAGGTAGGTTTTTGGATGGACCCACCTATCAAATAAACATTTTGTGACTCCCCACCTAGCAAACTAATCTATATCAGATCCCTCTTCATCTCGGTGTACTTCTTTCCTCCCTTTATCCCGTCCAACATCCCTATCCTGTTCCTGCCCTTACCTCGCTTGCCCAACATTCTCCCCTCTATTACCCTCTTCAACATTCCACTACCGCTCAATACGCCTTTCATCCCTTTTTTCCTGCCTCCATACGATTTCTCTCAACAAACCCCTCTCCTCACCCACCATCTCTAGTACTTCCTCATTTGTTTTCCTTTCGGTCCATTTCACCTTCTCCATTCTTCTCCACACCCACATTTCAAAAGCCTTCAATCTACGTCTATCCTCCTGCTTCAGTGAATACGCTTCCACACCATACGCTCAACTACGCTCCATATCAGAGTTTTTACGAGTCTTGTCTAAACATCCCTACTCAACGTCCCCGCCATCAACTCCCTCCTCCTTGAGAAAGCCTCCTTGCCTAGCGCAATTCTTCTCCTTACGTCCCTACCACTTTGACCGTATTGGTCCAAAACACTTCCGAGATACGTAAACTGTTCTACCTGCTCTATTTTTTCCCCGCCTATTTTAATATTTAGCTTAGCCTTTATCTTTCTGGAAAATCGCATAACCTTTGTTTTATTAATATTGATTCTCATCCCATATTTATCGCACTGAATCTCCAATTCACTCAGCAATGCTTGCAACCCCTTGGCTGACTGAGCAACTAATGCTTGGTCATCAGCAAACCTAACCGATTTTACGAATTCCCCTCCGACTTTCATTCCTACCTCCAGTTCTTCCCATGCCTCTTTAATCATTTCCTCTACATATACGTTGACTAGTACCGGTGACAATGGGCAACCCTGCCTTACACCTCTTCCTAACACTGCCCATCCGGACTCTCCGTTCCCCACTCGCACCTGAGCAGTCTGAGACATGTATAGGTTGCGGATCAGTCTCCTGTCCCTCCAATCAATTCCTATTTTCTGCAATACACGCATTAATTTTTCCCAATTCACTCTATCAAACGCTTTTTCGAAATCTACAAAACAGGCAAAAACGTCCTGGTTGTATTCTATATTCCTCTTAATTATAGTTCTCATTACTGCAATGGCATCACGCGTACCTCTCCCCTTCCTAAACCCAAACTGATCATCCCCTAAGTAATCATTTGCCTTACTCACTATCCTTTTGTTGATGATCCTGAGAATAACTTTAGCTGCGTGGGATATCAAACTTATTGTTCTGTAATCCTCACATGATATAGCCTTTGCCTTTTTTTCGAATATAAATAAATAAATAAATAAATAAATATATATATATATATATATATATATATATATAAACCATAAACACAGTAATCACCCCGAAGGTCGGTTTAGTAGGTGATGGTAGAGCTCACCCATGTACCAAGCCCGACGGCGTGTGAATAATCATACATCAGGGTAGGGGGGGCCATTTCCTTTCCCTGTGCCGGTTATGGTTTCCCAGGAAGATCTGGTACCCGAAAAATCAACTAGCTTGGGTGGAGCTGCAGATGCCCAAAGTGTCTTGCCCGGGAATCGAACCCGGGACCCTCTGGTCAGCAGTCCAACGCTCTACCCGGTAGACCACCGCTACCGGCATATATATATATATATATATATATATATATATATATATATATATATATATATATATATATATATATATATATATATATATATATATATAGGCCATCGGTGTAGGGGAATTGGTTGAAAATCGGTAATGTTGAGCGGATAATGGTTTTGCGGCTGGCGGAAGGGAGAAGGAAGAGAGTCTGCAGAGACACAAGAGAGCGTAGGATTAAGGGGGATGCGAGCGAGAGGAGGGGGTTATGAGGTAGGAGGCGTCATCTAGACAGATCCCCATTGCGCGTCTCCGCATCTACCTTTAATGAATACTTTCTTTGAAAAGTCTGGAGGAAACAAGCAGCAAGACAGAGATCTGACATTCTTTTGAGTGTGCGATGTTGTTTTTTTCTGTTTATACGAGTATGCATGTAGACTGCGATCGTCATTTTCTTTATCTGAAGGAGTGTATTCAGTTCACCTATGAATAAGAAAAAAAATATATAGTTCATTGCCCGAAGTTGTAAATAATGAGCACTCTATTTGCTTTCATTTAACCTAAATGAACTCTGCGCATCACGGACATCCTGTTAGGGAGCACGTAATATGTTAAAGCCATCGTTAATGTGGTCCATATCGTGACGTGGCTTTGTTGCTTGTTAGGCAGAAAAAAATCGGTTCGGGGATTTTCATCAGAAATAAGATTGTAAAATAGCATTCCAGATACTTTTATCTCTGTTGATAATATTAATTTACTTATATTGTACCACTTTCTCCAAAAGTTATAATCCATCTCGAGTTAGCTTAATATTACCATTTTGAAAAGCATGCAATAAAATAGTTTACATTTTACCTTGGAATTTTAAGAACCCCAAATGATTTCTCTCGTCTAAGATTGCATAGATATGCTAAAAAAAGACTCAGACGTTCTTTATTAATAAAATAGGTAAATATCAGAACCATTATTGAACCAATCGATAGAGTTCCTACAACTACCGCTAGTGTGAGGCACGTTTTCAATAATTAAAATAGCATCTTTTAGTTAACAAGAACATAATTTCATTCTTTATAACCTCTTACGTGATTGATAACATATCGAACTTTATCGTTAATTGAGTCAACATGCTCAGATGGTATTATTGATGTGAAAAATGTTCATTTTGGGGTGCGATAGCTCACAAGGTCTCAATAACGTTTTTGGTAAAACGGCCCATGCAGAAGCGTTCTCGACGGCCTTAAAATCACAGTGTTAACATTATTAACATTTGTGCGTCTACAGGGAGATGTCAGAAAATAACAGATGCTTTAACATTCTTGTGCAAGTTGTGTGTCCGAAAAACAATTGGGAGACTTAGGAGTTTGAAGGTACCCAGCAGATATTCTCGATGTAGTATATCATAGAATATCCTCGTTAGGTGTTATTGGTTTGTAACATTAATGTTTAATTTAACATTTTCGTCTGGTTTAATAAGCCTATTATAGTGGATTATTAAAGGTCAAATTCATCTTCATGTTTCATTCATCGATTCTATTTTAAAGAGTCTAGGACCAACAATCACCAGGGGATGGCATTAAAATGCTTAGATAAATAGGTGGACCACATCGCAGTTACACTTTTCAAAATTTATAATCCTTCAAAAGCTTACTGACTCGGACATTAAACTATTTTGTGTAGGATATTGGGGTTGAAATGAAGTTTGCGATCATTTAATAGTACCTTCTTATAAAGGAAAGAAGGAACGTTTGCTCATCGATTCTCTCTTAAGGCTTCCTGCATCTGCATACTACCCTGAAACCACAGCTGTGGTGTGTGGCAGGAAGTGATTTCTAACCAGGTTGAAACATCAATATTAAGTTTTACTTTTAAGTTAGCCAACAATAAAAATATTAAAAAAGTGGTGGTAATGTTAGCTACAACTATGTGCTGTGCGAAATATACTAGGAGCTCACTGTAAGTGCAAAATACCAATATACCCATGAAAACGAGATACTAGTAGCAAGGCAAGACATAAAGTAAAAAATATATAAATAAACAATCCATTAGAGGAATATAATAACAACAGGATAGAAAACTGGAAATAGTGGCCTTCAGATTAAAAGGAAAATGTAAGACGTTTTATTCTACTTAGGATGTTTCATATTTTTCGCACAAAATCAGATTGTTTTTGACATTAAAAATAGACCATTTGAAATGATATGAGATGAAAATGAAACACAGGGAAAAATTACCCTTTAAAAAATAAATAATTTTGATTTTGAATATCAGTGCGTTAGCTGAGAAGTAACTATTTTAGATTTTGTAAATAGTACGCGTGAAAAACAAATCGATTGAATTTGAAATTTCGTTTCGTGGCGCGATAAGTAGTAGCATGGTCTAAAAATAAGCCACAAAATATTTGGAAGAAATGATAGTAGATTATGATTGAAAGTGCAAATAATTGAATTTGAAATCTGGGAGACCAGTTTTATAACCATAAAATCTGAAAATAACTGGCAGGCCCGGTAATACGAGAAGAGAAAAGGAGTTATCATCATCACAAGTTGGGCATAACGGGAAACGGAAGTGAAAAGAGTGATTTTGGCGAAATTGAATGGCGCTTTAGAAATGATGAAAAATTTAAAAAGGAATAGGCTACTTTGGCTTTTACGGGATAGCATCTAGAAGTCAAAGTGTTGAGACTTTTATAAGAAAATTCTTTGTGCATTTGGCGCGAATATAAAGATAGTGGGATATGATACGGATCACCTTGTCGTCAAACTGCTCTAACTTTGACGGAGTTTTCAATATTTTATGTATTATATATATATGTATGTATAATTATATGTATATATATGTGTATATATATATATATATATATATATATATATGCGAAGAAGTTAAGTAAACGAGGAAGGAGTAGAAATAGGATAGGGATGTTAGACAACATCTGCAACTTTGCAATTCACACAAAGTGATCGGTTGCTTTTCCATTAATACTTTCATGTGCACATGTAGTATCTATAGACACCTTTTGCCTAAATTAGTCTAAAGGTATACCATTTAAGTAATCTTTCACATGTTATACGAAAGTGTTAACTATTGCCAAATTTCGCAACTCGTGGGTGTTGGTTTGAGGAGCATAAACGATCTTATGCAATAGTTGGATTCAATGACAATTGGAAACATTTCATTCGGTAATTATAGAACGATAATTTACTTAGTATTCGTCCTGGAGATTGAAATTTTCAAGAAACGAGAGTACCAAGGTTTTACCATCATTGTCTTTATAGTTGCACATTTTTGTTGATGTAATTTAGCATTCATCGAAACAGTAAAATCACAATTTCCGAGTCGTTGATGGTCGAAAATGGCGAATACTTGCTGAGTAGACGTCTCCTGCTGTCAGTCATCGGTCATTGAATGCTTTCTCATCAATTTTGAGTGTTCAGCCATTGTTTGTGTCCTAAAAATCATTCATTGCGTCGATTGTTGTAAAAAGATTTTTTGAAAAATAAATACCGTTATTTACTTGCGTTACTTGCTCTTTTCTCATCTGTGTAAACCATATAACCAATAATAAATCCAATTTTGCTTTTGCTCGTTTAATTTCCTCCTGCAAAATCCTTATTATTATTTTTTTATTATCCTTATCTTTATTGTCTAAAATGTGTAATCTTCATATGGGACGAGAGTAGCATAGATCCAACCAGTAGACGTCTCCGACTTGCTTATAACTCCTTCAAGAACCCTACTTAAGACAATTTTCATTTCAGCATTAATGTAATTGTCATACATTTCTTAAGGTAAATTGGTAAGGAGAGGACTGAAAAAAGGAGGAGCGATATGGGCGAAATGAAATTAAAAGAGGAGAGAAAGGCTTCATTTTTCATGCCGAAATTGTCTTCCCTGTTGGGTTAGGAGAACAGGGGCATGAATTTTGCGTGGCGGAGAGTGGCATTGAGGGAGAGGGAACTCGGGAGAAGGTGAGAGTTCCCGGGAGGTAAAGAGGAGATCGATTAGTACCCAAGGGCACCACGTCTCACCGTCAGTATGCGAGGATCCGGATCTACTTTCCACCTTAACCCCTCTCTTTCCACAAATTTCTTTTTTCACTACCGACCGCATCCTGATTTTTTTTAAATAGGGCACTTAAACTTAAAAACATTGATATACGCTAAAGTAAGCCGGTGGGTGGCATCACAAAGATTGCTCGCACGACTTTTTCTGTCATAAAAAGGATGGGCATAATTAAATTAAAACACGTCTCCGCTGAATTAAAAAGACAAAAGCGATGTATTTTTTAAAATTTTATAACTTCAAATAATATGTATCACTAAAAACTACAAATATATCTTGTGCCTTGTTGAAGGCCGGGGTATAATGGAAAATGTTGGGTAAGAGAGATAGGGGAAGGTAAAGTAGGTTTTATTGACTGCACGAGGACTGGTCATCGCAGCTCTGTCTTCCGGCCCAGACCATCGGCCCGGTATGTGCAGGCCCTGTATACATGTATGCGTGTGTGTGTATATATATATATATGTGTATAAACGATGTGTGTGTCTAAATCGGTTGCATGATACGTAGAAAGCTTACGACAAATACCTTCCGCCACGCATTGAGCGAAAGAGTGAATACAGGGAGGGAAATTCCTCCATCATTAAAACAAATGACGATGCTTGGAAAATGTTTGAGACGCCAAAAAAAGAATGTAAATAAGTTTTCATTCACGTGCTAACAATAACACCGGAATGACCAGGGCTTTTGTCTCGACTTGTATTCCCGAATAGACTTACTTTGACACCAGTTCTATCCAAGTGGAACATGAGAAAGATATGGAGTTTTCCCATTCGTACCTGAGCATGGATATTTTTGAAGACATCTTGGAGTTATCAATGAAATTTTTTACGGTTTAAGTTAAAATTTCTTGTAATTTTCCGATTTTGATATGAAGTACGGTTTGAGTGTACGTTTTATGATAGAAACGTAATTTGTTTGTTTAATTATTCTCCAAAGTGTGTTTATATCTTAGAAAATATTTCTATAGCAAGTAAGTAATAGCGTAAGTTAATACATATTTCTTTATTTACTTTTGGCACTAAATTGTAAACACCAGAAATATTAGCAAATGTAGAACCGTTTGATTTTTTAGAATCATTTTTATCAGATATTTAGGCTCATTGAGTTTATCTGTACCCTTCCTGGGTTCCCAATTCAGCCTGTTGCACAATAATGTGTTTTTTCGCTTACGTTCATTGCTATTTCCTGTAATTACATGGTGTACACTACGTCGAAAATAAACACTCGAAAATTTTAGTTGAATGGCTCACTGATTGTCGAATGACTTACATTTATGTTTTCACCAATAAAACTTCAAAGAAATTTAAAAGAATTACTGTCCAAAGTTTGTTTATTACTCTATAATATAAGGAAAAAATCCAAAAAAAGGCAATCAGCTTCCGCCGAAAATTAAAATTTTGTCCCAAAATTGAAAGCGTAATGCGGTGCATTTGAGTAGGAAAAATTAATGATGCTCTCTTTGTTTAATGATTCTTTCGAGATACTTCGATTAGTTTTATTCTGGGGTAATCTAAATTTAGAGTTAAAATCTAGTGTCACGAATAGAAAATATGCAAATAACTGTTTGCATACCTAAATTTACAGATGACCTCGGCATCTATCAAGCATGAAATCATTTTTTTAACTCAAGTTTAAATATTTTAAGATACGTACGGCTATATTAAAATGATTCTTTAAAACTTCTTGCGTTACGAATGATCAATTTTGTTGAAATTGCGCGTCAATTGTGCATATGATATTCACAACCGTTACCATTTTGTTCAGTTTTATGGGTGAACATATCATATTTAGCACCTTTGCAAGTCATACAAATTATCATCCATAATTTTTTTGCACATTTCATTAAAGCAGTTTCCTTTTTCCACACTTAGTTTTCCTTTTATTTTATCCATCTTTTAACTGCAGGACTAACAATATTGCCATCAAGGTTTTTGGCAAACTCTGGTAGGAAATTTATGCGTTTGATTTTATCCTTCAGTTAGTACCAAACATAAAATTTAACTATTAATTGTAGAAAAGTCAGGAGTAATTTGAAAAGTTAGAGGATTTGGGGATTTACCATCGATATAAACGTCCATCAGACGCACGTCAAAACCTCAGTGTACAAATTTCCAAGAAAGATAATTGGTTAGTTTTGCGGTTTTCCTAATTCAGGATGAAAAAATCTATCTTTCTCCAAAAATTTGTTATTCAATTCAATTTATATTACTCATATATATATATTCACACTACCGCTCGATGTGAACAAATCATCATTTAGTATCATGCGTCACATCGTTACCACAAACAGGGGCATCTTGTGCATTGGCATGTACGGGGTGTGTTAACAGAATAACGGGAATTTGAATTATTTAGAGAGAATTTGACATATTCATATGCCTCAATGTTATCCATTTGGAAGTATCTCCCAAAATATATTATATCGTACATTCAAGCAAATGCTCTTTCAAATCATCGAAACAATCCAGAAAGTTGATCTTTGATATAGCTTTTAACTTTCTCTCAGAGATGCGTTTTCTATGCTTATAAAACGACGGCCCTTAAAGATTCTCTTTATTTCTGGGAACAGAAAAAAGTTACACCGGGCGTCAGTCTGGCCGATATGAAGGTTGGGATATTATTACAGCGCTGTTTTTGTCCAAAACTTTACGAGCAAGCTGTGAGCGGGTGCATTATCTTGAATTGTTTCAGATGATTATCTTGAATTGTATCTGATGATGTTATGCTATAACGAAACCTGGGTCGTGAGAATAAAAAGTTTATGTGGAAATGCTAAGTGGATTGATTTATAAAAACGTCAATATGAAGATTTTCCACCAAGTTACGCCAGAAACTTTTATTTTTTTTTATTGAATTGTTTCGCCGCAAATACGCGAGTTTCTTCTCATTGATTTGGACAAACGGCGTTCAAATTGTACATAGTACTCCTTATTAACCGCTTTACCTAGTGGAAAGGCCTCATAGTAAACTATACCGTGCATTATGCGAAGTTACAAATTTCCCGTAACTTTTTGAACACACCACGTGTGTGCGCTGATGTCCCACAGCGGATGCTTGCTCAGGCAACAGAACTTTCTCGATTGCTATCACTATGCCAACCGACGGCCAAACACGTTATCTGTTCCACCGATTTCCAGACGGTTGTATCAAAACATTTCCGGCACTTAGTCGCCCCAATTCAGATACAGCGTAAAGTTACAGAGCACTTCTGGACTGAATATGCAGAGGCACGGACTGGAGGTGGCATAGATTTGAGCAAACAGCTGAGGTCCACTGAGCTGTAGAAATGCTTTAGAGTATGTGGGTGATTAGCATAACATCTACATATAATAACCCTCAAACCATGTTGAGAGTGTACGGAGGAGGCATGGTGTTAGGGTACCTGCTATTCACGCTATATTTCCATACATATTTACTTGTATTACCTGTGGTCTACTGGTTTGTGGCACGGATTTTGATGGGCTTTGATACAACACAGTACCGTACGCAAAGTTGTTAATTAACATTAAAACCAGATATCCTTTAACCCCTTTGTACAATAACTTGTTATTTATCCCTGTACATACACTTCCTCACTTTATTCCATCTAAAATCCGTATTAGTTTCATCGATATACCTCTCCTTTTCTTAATATTCTCACCTCCGTCACCATCTTTAGCATACATTTGCCTTTCAGTATCTCCTATATTAACTTGTTCTGCCCAATTGAAACGTCTCCATATTGCTTCATATCATTCCATAGAATATACCCGTACGTTTCTTTGTTTTCATTTCTATCCAATGTCTTTTCAATTCTTATTTCTTTTTAATATTCTTGCTATCTTGAGTAGTCCCTGCATATGAATGGGCAGTTAAATTTAGGGAAGCTGGCGGTAAAAAAAAATATGCTAAGAAGATAATTAAAATATTAAAATTTGTTTTGAGATTTTTACAAAATAAATGCATGGACTATGACCATTATTCATAAGAAAACTACAATGATGTGAAGTTAGTGGAATATCAAACGTAAACATCGCATGTATGAGAGCGTGCGATGTTATGAGCTAAAAGAGGGGGAGCAAATCATACATTAGAGCAGTACTTTATGGAAAAATATACATTAGGGGATAATGAAATCGGTGGGTGAAGGAAGAACTTGTAGGGTAAGAGGAACTGATGGTAGCTACCCAAACTAAACGCGAACGAAAAACCTTAAGAGAAAACTTTAATGAGTTTTTCTAAACCTTGTCTTTGAAGAGAATAAGCTCAGATAAGTAAATTTGAAGATGTAAGTACACAGAATAATGGAAATATAGGAATGAAAAATAAGTTAGACAGCGAGAAGAACTGATGACAAAGTTTTGCAGATTATGGGGAATTTTAGGAAAGTTCCTGAGCGATATTCAAAAAAAAGACGAAAGAGGTTGGCAGGGGAATTATCGCGAGACAATGGGATGCTGAAGACTCTGATGGAAGACAATGTTGGGTTGGGGTGAGATGGGGAAATTTAACAAAGAGAATGAATTTCTTTGACAATATGAAGACAGGAAGGGTGTATGAGGAATTGCAGAAGGTTATTATGCGAGGAAAACAGTGTTAAAGCTGGTGGAAGCCCTTGATGAAAAGAACTGTCAAGGACCGCCCAAAATCTACAAACAATTGGTACATACAGGTACCTGTATATTATCCATAATCAGTACCCCGCGACAAGGTTGGATAGTAAATGCACCGTAGTTATTCATAGTTTGCGATAAAAATATTATCATCTAAATTCACGACGAAATGCAATGAGCACTTTAAAACTTGCAATGATAAAGACCAAGAGAAGACGCAATTAACTCCAAACTTTTAAACCTTTAAATCCCGATTACTATTACACAGGCCAACAGTGGTTTTGGTGCCGGAGCTTTTAATGCTGATTTAAAGAACAATTGGGGTGCTGAATCCAATTATGACACTAGTTTTTTCCTATCAGCTATAGTTTTCAAGATATAGATATGTTGTTACTTACGTAAAAAAATCTTCTACATGATGATACGGGAATATTATATTAATAATTATCTCATTGGCATACATTATAGAAATATACATAAAACTTATTGACAGTTTATTGAAAATAAAAGGAACACCGCAGAGTGGTTATAAATTAGTATACTTATAGATTTATTTAACTTTGAAAATTATTTTCCGGAATATATCAAATATTAAAACAACTAATCGTAAGAAGTGCCATATCTAAAAAAGTAGAGCTGTAAAATAAAAACGGATTTCATATTTGGATTCAGCTCTACAAATATGGTTAAAATCATCACAAAGATTCCCGGCACCAAAAAAACATTTTTTTTGTAGGCCTGTGTTATCTAATTGAATAAGTTTTATTTATATAACCGTTTAATATCGTTTTCAAACCGATGATAATATATTTTTTACTTAATTTTTCAACATCTTTCTTTTACAAGAAGGGAATTACATAACCAAACTCATCTTCGTTAAAGCAATTTTGAACTGTTTGCTTGAATTGTTACCATAGCTTACCTGGAAATCGGTTTGTAATGGCTATTCAGATTATGCTTTCACCTTTCAGTACCTTACATACACAAATGATACATTGCATGACACCGCTAGAATGTGTGAAAAGGGGTGATTACACACCTGACGACTTTTGACACAAAATACTTTTACTCAATAGCACGGTTAGATAACGTTTTTCAAATCACTTATTGCCAGTGGGAGAAAAAGCATTTCAAATCTATCTGTCCTACAATTAATCTGCCTAGTTTATTTACACGATCTCTTCTACCTTAGTAAGGTGGAATAATAATATATTTTCAACGTCATTGCCGAAGAGAATTCCTTCCAACTAATGCAAAAGGTTAAATCTGCAATTTAACCTTCGCTCCGTAAGTGATTCAAAACCTAGATTCTCTAATAATTTTAATTCGCTGCTTAGGTTATCATAACAACGCATAACGAAACTAGCTCTTTCACGCTGCATGCAATCTAATACGGCAATCTATCCAATCCCACGATGGTCCCATACACTGGTAGCATATGCTAAATGAGACCCTAATCGCGAAGGATCTCCTTTGCCCCTTTGTTCATTTGTCCATCAATTTCCTGAAACCACATGTCCTAAATTCACCCTTGCTCATGTACCTCTTTTTTGTCTTTTATAAGCTCTTGTTATCACCAAATCTTTTAAACAATCGTTCATTTGTTAATAATCCTATATTATTTCTTTATTATTATGTAGGTGCACACTTTCCTCACATCTGTTATTATTTTCTCCCCTGCTGCTAACATTCTAGTTTCACAAGAGAAAAATATCCATGTACAAGTGGGGTTAAACTCCATGTGTAATTATAATTAAATGATTATAAAAACTCCATAAATAATAAATAAAGTTTCCTAATGCTCTAGCTAGAAAATGTCCTATTTAAATGATTGCTCGCTTGGATTCATTGGGTGCATATTACTCTTTTTCCTTTCCTGGATTTCTGCTCTCTTGCAGAGCACATGTGTTGCTTATCGAATTATGTCATTTAATAGTCTTTTTCTACTTCTTTTTATTATATATAGATTATTATTTAAGCTATGTTATTTTTATGTTAAAATAGCCATTCAGTCATAGTATAATCATATATCTTCGTTTGGCTCTTTTTTAATATTAAGGCTACTGCGCACAGTCCAAACCGTTTTCTTTTCATCTACAGTATTCCTGCCTTACATATTAGCTTTGACGAAAACATTTATTTTACTCCAAAACATTGAAAATTACTTGAAAACTTCAATTTTATTTGTTTGATCATAAAATTTTTGTTATAAATCTTCCATTTGCAAGAAGTTTTTTTTCTCAAAGTGGAAGTCGAAATGAAAAATGACTTCTGAAAATATGGGCCAACTTTTAAAATTAACTAGATCTATGCGAGTCTTCCTAGAGATAAGAGGTATTGAAAATTCTCACGTAAGTGGTTGAATAACCAAATTTTTACTATAAGTTTTAAGATGGATATTCCACTCATCTCCCATCATTTATGACGAATTATTAGAATAAATAAGAGCCTGGAGCCACTTCATGAATTATGTATCCCTGCTGCGTGTCGTTTTTGATATAAATTTTAAGGAATAAATAAAAAAACATCGCATTTAGCAGCTCAAAAAACACGAAAATAAACAGTCTTACGAACAGTTTCAATTAAGGCAGAGTTTCAAAGTAATCAAAAGTTCTAAAGAAAACACGAGATCGCTGTTGATGTGAAAGAAGTGAAAGTAAATTTGAGCCTTAAAATTTCAGAGGGTTGGGTGTATCCAAGAATATATTTTTCATCGGTCGACTAAAAACTATAATCCCAGGAAATATTTATCAAACTCTTATTAGTTGTGCTCCAAAAGTTCGTATAACAGGCAGCCTGCCTTAATAGGATAGGTGCCAATGGAAAGGAGACATACACATGTATTTTCAGGAAAGATGAAAGGAAAAGACTACTGAGATTTTTATTTGGGTGCGTAGATTTGTATGACTCGGAAACATGGTTCATAAAGGTAGGAGACTAAGCATAAATTGGAGATATTTGAGATGTGGGTGTGGAGGAGATTGCGGAAAATGAAATTAATGGAAAAGAAGACAAACGATGAAGTTATAGGCATTGTTGGGAAAGAATAAGCCTCACAGTTCTCAGTTTACAGAAGAATTTCTCAGTTGGTAGGAATTTGAAGAAGTTAGGACAAGTGAATGCTGAAGTCTACTGCATTAAGGCATGATTACGCCCCCGGACTACTTTTGACACCAAATACTTTCCTCTCTAGAGAGGTAGAACAGCATCATTCTGACCCTCAATCATTCGAAAATGTGATGTACTGCAGTGCGATTGGGCTAATAGTACAAATTTAGCTCAATTTCATCACTAAAGAGATTTTTTTTTAAATTTTCAGGCAAATTTTTAGCCAATATCTCCTTAGACTAACGTTTAAATATTATTTTACATGTTAAAAGGAAACTGCTATTTATGTGACGCTGCATTTTTTCATGCTATACTGAAATTTGGTGGATCGTTTTTGTACTGATCGGCGATACGTTTGCTCACGGTTCCATTATATTTCAATTCGATATAAAGTGACTGACCATGCATTCTCACTAGTTCCCGTTCCTAAAGTGTAAACAAAAAGGTGATTCAAAGGAATGGGGTAGGATGAAGTCAACAAAACGACGACATGGTGCTTGTACCTTCATTTCTCAAAGGGAATTGGTGTTCAGTTAATTTCATGAAATGGATGTAATGTGCAAGAGAATATTAAATTGAACATCAACTCCCTCTTTAATTTTTGAGAAGTCGTTGTGTGTAATCAAGTTTCATGGTAACAGTTACGTTTCTCTTACTCATCAGAATGAACGTACATAAGTATTCAAAATTTTTTTTTTCGTAATTGCTCACAGATGCTGGAGTTTTCCTGCTAGTACTAGGTACTAATCTAAGCTACGCCTATTACAGTACTGAATAACCTAGAAACCCAAGTTACACGAAATCATTATTAAAGGAGTTTCAATCGTGACTGCACAAGTCAAAGTGGTAGCTTAGTTCATGTATCAATTTCGATTGGTTAAAATAGTGCAATATTCATTTAAGTATATTTTGTAAACAAATTTGAAGAAAATAGAGAATTTTTTTGCCCACTGAAATTGTATTATGAATTTGAAAAAAAAAACATGTTCTAAAAATTATCTTTGTTTAGTTTGGAAACACTCTTTTGGAAACTATTATATTTTGATTGTTTTTTTCCAAAAATCAATAAATATTTGACAAGAAAACAGGTGTGTACTGTATGTTTAAAATATAATAACTAAAATATAATATCGCATATGAAATAATTTTAACGTCTGAATGACATGTATTTTACATGTCATGTTATTTTGTGTTATGTTTGTATTTTTGTAATTCTTAAAAAATCTTTCTATGATATCAGTCTTTATTGATGCCATGAATTTCTACATCATAAGTCCATTCTCATCATGACATTAGTTCCCCAACGCTTTAAGAGCAGATATAAAATCCTGGATATTTTAAGCCCGATTTTCATGAAAACTAAAATAGTAATTCAACGTTTATCATTGCCTTTGATAGGGTACACTTAGATATACAAAATTTTATTAAAATTAAATATGATTCTCATCTCGATTAAACCCATGCACTTCACATTCTGCATCCGTTCAAAGTGACTAATAATTTCTTCACTCGAACCTTGCTTACCGAAATTCTTTTTTTTTTTAATGAGAGGTCTCAAAATTCTATTGCCACTCAATATTCCTTGTATTCTATTTTATTGCCTTCTTTAAACATCTCCCAAATAGTTTCTCGCTTCGTTTGTCACGCCTATCATGTCTATTTGACGTGTATTTCTGTTCAATAATGATTTAGTAAATACTATTAGTTGTACACTTATTGTCTAAATAATAACTCAACTGTGACCGTATGAACACCAGTGTAAAAATATTCAATGCATAATGTCGACGGCTGTTTATTATAATATATAAATTTTGGTAGTATTTTCAATTTAAAGATTTAGTGATTTCGGTGCCGAAAAAATCTCTAATTTTATTTCAAAATAAAAACATATATTTGCAACATAATCTTCATTCTGTAAATAATCATCATCAATAAATTTCATGGCATCTCCTTCACGTACGTGAATACTGCGACGCGTTTGGTATAAACAGAAAATTTGAGAGTGAATTATGGTTACAGTTTATTTCATTTATTTTTAAAATGAAGCAATTACAGCTCATTAAAAGCATTGCAAACACGGTTAATTATATTTAATTTGTTTACTTATTTTTTGGAATGTCCTGAATCTTTGATAGCATCGAAACTCGGCGTTTATCATGACTCTTAATTATTTTGAGCTCAGCATTGTGGAAATAAACCATAACCTTACGTGTATTTAAGTTGCAGATAAGCGAAATGAGAATTTCGACGGTGTTAATGAAACAATTAACTATAAATCACACTTTAAAAGGTTAAAAATTTTACCACTGATTTGTGTTCATATATTTTCTCTATTCCATATGCAAAACAAAATAATCTTTGAAAGTCTTGAAATATAAATATGTACGGTTTTGATACAGGGAAAAAGATGACGATGACTATATTCCCGCAATATTTGAAAATGTTTTAAAAATGTATGAGCTATGCTGGTTCTAAATACTTTTACCATTTGTCATTGAAATTAATAAAGGCTGTGCTGCTTTTTCCTTGTAAAGTAAAGCTATGCAAAAACCTCAACGTAAACTCTTATTACTCTACAGAGCATTCATGGAAATTTGATAACAGAACCCATGTTCTATAAATCAGAACTCCGCGTGTAATAATGGCTGTGGCGTCTTATACACTCAACCTTTAATGATAGGTTTTCACCTTGGTGACGTGCGAGGACCATATTTTTTCAATCTTTACATCGATGATCTAGCCTCTCTAGTTATTTCCTTCCAAGCCTAAATACTGCTCGATACTGACGACTGCAAGGTATTTAAATTTGATTATTTACAAGATGTTCTAAATAGGATCTCAGAATGGTGATACTTCTGGAAAGGTAACCTCAACTCAAGTAAATTCAGAAATGTGCCTATATTCATAAAATGTACCCTTTGGCTTCAGCAACAGCTTTAATTCTTTGTAACTGCAATTTGTATCCTCAATTAAGGATAATAGCACATTGACAAAGAGTAAACTAAATTTCTCTAATCAAAATTAGGCAGTAAAAAAAAGTCATTTCTATTACAGACCTTCAGTTAACAACTCATGGACTTTGGAAACCCCTGTGCATTACAATCGTATTTTTTACCTGTTTTTTTTCCAGTTACTTCATATTCCTCTCCTATTTGATCGACGTAAGCTCCATCATATCTCAAAACTCTAGACAGTGTGACTAATTATTTTGGCCAAATAGTTAAACACATAGTCCCCCATTTTTGCAATATGTTCATTGGTACCATCTTGTATTAACTCTACTTACCTCTGTAATCTTCCCCAAAGAAGGCTTAAAGTAGAGTTAAATTTCATTTATGAAACTTTTGACTCCATCATTGACATCCCTGAAATGCTTTATCTGATCTATTTAAGGTTATTTTCTCGACCTACCTAGCTACTCCTTAATCCACTCTCCAATTCTTAGATTATTAGTCATCAAACGCTCGCTTTTATACTAACTCTTTTAGCATATCACCTACATTTACTTTTTGGCTGTATTAATGTGTTTTTATCATTCTAACAAACTCTTACCTCCACAGCTTTATCTCATCTCTTCGATAGATAATTAGAAACTTTTATTTTTACACATGCTTATTTTTTACTAACACCATTCTTGTCGATATTCGTATGTAAAGACCTCTGATTCTTCATTTTGTAATATCTGCCGTTATAAATGGATGGTATTGCTGTGTGTGGACAATATTCTAAATAAATAAATATAATGTTTTTATTCGATCACAGTATTTATCTTGGAAGTAGGCATGAGGTTTTGCACTGCAAGTTTCATCAGGGATGGTTTGAATGTGCGTTAGACATTTTGAATACTATTTTTTCAAAACATTAGGCTATAGGAATCAAACAGAGCAGCAGGAAATAAACAATGTACATAGAAACGGTATATTATAAACGATCTTTTATGAACATTACATTAAACTTCAATTTAATCTTTTGCCGTGTACTATTTATTCCTTAATCCCCTTGTATCTTCTATCTGTCTTTATGCAGTACATAAATCCTACTGATTACGATTAAAATTACATTACATAAATCCTACTGATTAAATCCTACTCGTACTTTGTTTAGTTCCAAAGCCAGAATTTTCTCCCAGACCACGCACAGTCTTTAATATGCCGCCATATCGCAATCTCTCTTCCATTCACTTTTCCTGCGCTCTTCGAATTACATCAAAACATTCCCATTCATTTCACTAGATTTAAAACGTCATTTTTAGTATTTCTCTCTGTCAAGCTTATGCTATTCTTAACCTTTATTCATAATCACACCTCCAAAAGCTTCTCTATTTTTCTTTTTCAATCCATTTGACTATGTCATGATAGAGTGTTACTCTATATTAACTACACATGAACTATATTTATTATAGTAACTCTATATTAAAGTCATAATTTTAAATATAAAAAATAAATCTATTTTCAACTCATTACTCGGCATTACACTATTTGTTACATTGATACATTGTTCTATCTCCGTAGTATTTATTTTAATAATTTCCCAAATAAAATACCCATTTTCCTCCAAAATATTTTCTACACATGTGATATCTTTTACATGCACAAATCCTAACCCCTTAATTTAGTGTTTAACATAATCTTGCAACTCATTCTGCATTTTATTTCTCCAGTTTTCAGGATTAGTTTGTGTACCACAGTTCTCCCATTTATACTGTAAAGCACTCTACAGATAATAGTAATCCTTAGGCTGCTCTCTATAGTGTAAATTCTCCCCCATCGTTAATACCTAAAGCAAAAAATATTCCTGCAACAATAATAGTAATGTGATGCCATTAGATTTATAGATAAGATTGTATTTTTATCAGTAAACGTGAAATGCACCGAAAAATAGTTTGGTGGCGATATTTTTTCAATACTTTTGCTTGTGAAAATATACCTGTGTGGCGAGGATTGAATGCATTAGCGATTTGGAGGTTCAGTCCGTCGCTGCCACCCCATTGCGGCAGGCAGCCATCTGAGGCGCTCACAAGAGCGCATTAGCGAGGAGACTGACGCCGGTTGATGGGCGAACGACTGTCGACTCCGATCTCACAATATTCAGGTCGACTGAGCTCTCAAATTATAGCCATACACAGGTGCGTGCTAGACAGCCTGGTACGTAGATCTAACGGCCGGATTATTTCACGACGCCTTGCCTACTCTGCATAGCGTGCCGCAAGCATATTTCCCAACGGCGAATTCCCTCCTATTCGGTTTGAATCGAGGACATAAAAGTTGCTGATCTTGTAAGGGGCATTTCTTATTGATTTTTCTCTGACAGCTGCGCGGAAATAAGACGAAGATGAAATTTCCAAGTTTCAGTTGTAAAATTTTTTTGAAAAAAAAACAAGGTCTCCTAGGAAAGCCTTTCTGGATTGAAAAGGTTGAAATTTAAATGGATAGAGAAGAATAACGAATGTTTTAGGTATTTCAGTAACAAATTTTTATTGGCTACTAACTGTCTTAAATGTCAATAGTTTATGCCTCACGATGGATTCTCGGGTCTTTCAACGGGTCAGGGGTTCCATGTTGGCCGACGTTTCGATGCTCGACTCGTGCATCGTCTTCAGGGTTGACCCTGAAACGTCGGCCAACATGGAACCCCTGACCCGGTGGAGGACCCGAGAATCCTTCATGAAGAAATACGCCGGGAAAGCACCAGTTTATGCCTGTCTCAACCTAGAGTAATTTGTGGCACCGTTGAAAGGAAAACAAAATGCTAGACATGGTAGAGAAATAGAGAAGGTTGTTGGAAAAATTTCAAGAAACTGCGGGAGATGCCGCAACAGTAACTTTTAACGGAGTCATCCGCTAACATACATTTCAATGCAATAATTTCAGAATGTAAAAATCATTCACCTTGACCAGTAAGGTTTTTGGAAATGAAATACAGATGTAAGGCATGTATTGAGAGAAAGTAAATTGTTTGAAGTGAGATAGTGGGGAGAATACACGAGGGAAATGAGCGGTTATAGTGTCTTTAATACTGATTTGAGTTAGGTCGGACTTTGGAATGTAGCAATTCATCGTCATAGGGTCTATTAGAAAAATTAATCTGAGTAAATCCGGTAGTAAAGCGATGACATTTCTTAAGCCTGAATATCTATGAAAATTCGAGGGAACAAAAAAAATACTGGCGGCATTGTTGTGGAGAGAGCATCGTATCAGAATAATCATTGATTTAAACCGCTCATCTGAAAATTTGCTACAGCACTACCGCGCCGCCGCAAAAAAATCGTTGTATCGCGCGCTCGGGTCCGTTCCACTTCTCCGTAAAATTAAAAAAAAAAAGGAAAATAAAATACTTTATGCTCGCATTGCGTGAACGGACGGACGGACCGTACAGAGGCTGGAGAGAGGCAGGGACTCCGCCTCGCGATGCTGATGGGAACTACGATGGGATTCAAATGAGGTTTGAGCCTTTCCCTTGGTTTTTGGTTATGAAACCTGAAATTGCTTCCGCCTCCTTTAATCTACGCCAAACCCTCTCCCCGGAGTCCCGCGAGCGCAGGGAGGGGAAGGTAGGGTTGTTAGAGAGGGGTAGCATGAGTGGGAAGGGAGGGCGAGAGAGAGAGGGGGTGGGAATCATCTGCGAAATTACACCAGGGGGTTTATGCGATCTCTTGCCATTCTTTGACTCCCTCTCGTCTAACGCCCTCACGGGAGGTGGCCGCTAGAAATAGCTCGCGCACTTCGCCTCTCTCTTTTTTTTTCAAGGGAACGTACGTTCAACTGTAGACTTTCTCTCTCCGTTCCCAGCTTCCTCCTTCATCTTCATTGTTGTTTAAAGCGAACCCAAAAAGCTCCATGCCAACGCTCATATTATATCATAATATAAATATTCACGCGTTACAACCTAGGCATATCTATCTGTCACTCACTCTGACTACTATCATCATGACCATCAGGGGTTTTTTTCTAATTATGCAAACATTGATTTACGGTTTCCCACCCTTATCACTCCGACTAGGCCCTTTCTTTCGTCATAATTTATTACTTTTGCTTTGCCCATTATACCTTGCGACCTGTCTTACTCCTTTACGTCACCCCTGTCTATCTATTCTTCCTTTCATTATTTGCTCCAGGAGGCCCCATTACTTTTGTGCACTTTTCGATAAACTTAATTCTTCTTTTTTGTCGAGGTTCACGAAAATCTTCATTAATTTTACTTACTCCCAGCGTCTTTTTTCACCCATCAATCCAAGAAGTGTACATTTTTAATTTCCCCATTGGGTTACTGCGAGATTAATTTCAAGAGCATATTTAGGTTATTTATCGTTATCCTACCAGCGCAGAGTAGATTTTTGATGTAATTGGTTCAACACACTACTCTGGTCTTAATCCATTACCAGCATTACAAAAATTAATCATAGACTCCATTATACGAGGTCAGAATACTGAGCCTGTCACTTCGCTTTTCGTCATGGACATTGGTTCGTCCATTTTTAAAATCACGGCACCATTGCCTAACCTTTCCTTCACTCGTAACTGTAGGTCCATAAACTAGGCATAATTCCCGATGAATTTCAGCAGCCGACAATCCTTTTGCATACGAGAATCGTATGACAGAACCCACTTTACAGCTGACGGGATCAACGATTGTCGTGGACATTGTTGTTTGCATGCACGGACAAGCAAACGACTTTTGAAACAAAAAAAATGCTGCTATAGCTTCTCAATGAATCAGTAGATGGCGCTGCAGGAGTAATACTGTGTTCTGAAGTACCAATATTAAAATATAAGCAAACGGCTCTTGTCTTATAAATATGCCTCGTACATATCAAAATAGCTCATTCTGCATATTTTCTATCTCCCTTAATTCCATCCAAAATGTCTATATTGTATCATAAATTTACCTCCGTTTGCTAGCATTCTATATACGAGTATCACAGTCTTCATCACTCGATAGCTCTTTAGTGCGTCATGCATTCACTTGTCTTGGTTTTTTCAAATTTCCCCCAACAGTTGCCTTTTTTCCTCTACCATACCTATAATTGCATCGTTTGTTTTCCTTTCCATCTATTTTACTTTCTCCCTTCATTTCCACACCTAAATTTATAACGCTTCCATATATATGGTTATCGTCATATTTTATCGACCAAGTTTCCCCATTATACAAAATAATCCATGCCAAAGTTATTACCAATTTAAGTTATTACCAATATTTTCGTTGCTTCCATTCTTCATTGTTAGTATTGTAATTTAATATATATATATATATATATTCTACCATAATTGACCCTGGCATTCATTTAAAACACTTTTTACCTGTTTAAAGCATGACAGGTAATTAATTAGAGCTGATTTTTCAAGAAACTGTAACAGTAACTTTAACGGAGTCACCCGCTATGTGTGCATTATAATGCAACCATTTCAGAGAGTAAAAATCATTCGCCTTGACCGGGATTTCGGCCGGATATCGAGGGATCCGGGTTCGAATCCAGGTCAAGGCGAATGATTTTTACTCTCTGAAGTGGTTGCATTATAATTAGAGCTGTTTTGTTTTTTTTCAATCTAAAATTACCTAATATAAAAGAGTGCGATTTTTTGGAATAGAACATACGTAACATGTTATTTTTTCAATATTTTTGTACTAGGGAACATAATACGACTTTTTTTGTCTTACTCCGTGCTTATTTACTTTTTTTCGTCCTGTTCCCCTTTACTGCTTCCTAGCGGCTGACCTTCTACATTCGAGCCTCGCGGTTCTTTGACGGCTTGCATACTTGCCTGGTGATGGAGATAAAAATGAATTATATGCCATGCGGAGTGGCAAGTGGGATAGTTTAGAAAGAACGTAATTCCACGGATGGAACATAATTTGTTGGTAGAGATATGACTGAGAGCGGAAACGTATGCGGGGACACGCAGTAGCGAACCATCTGATATGAATATAGCAATGTTTAATTGCAGTTTTACTACCATACTTCAAAACAGGATGTACATAATCACCCAGGACGCCAGCCGTTAATATTTTAGAGTTATATCCCTGTGTGGTATCCATTTAAACAAGGAAATCATGGTTGACATTTTACCTTAAAAGCTGTAAAATTTTTGATGACTTTTGTCACTAACTTAGGAGCTGGTGAGAAAATCTTACCAGATTATGTGAGCGACAACCTCATGCATACTTATCGCAAATGTTTACATCTAGTTTAAGTTTGCATTCCGCTCGTGTTTTAAAAATTAATACGTGGACGTCCATAACTCTGGTTAAAATTTATTCCTGACACTCAGGTAAGAGGTTTCTGGAATGAAACCCCAAGTCCTACACAAATATTTACTTGAGTTTTTCAATGATTCTAGGCACAAACCTAGTTTTTATGTTGAGTTACAAAATACTTGAGTCCATAAAGATTTTGAATAGGCGTGAATCAGTCGCAAACTGCACGGGATACGGTTGTAAGGGTCGAAATGTAATACATAGAATAGTTTCGTGTGTATCAAAATTTTATTTTTTGATCTCGAGTGCAATGGCTGCCACTGACGCAATAAAGGAGTCAAATTAATGAAATATTTACCACACTACAATAAAAATAAAGCTTATTGGATATCATGTCATAAAATGAAAACTATGGGAACGAAATATATTCCATCATTTAATAATAGTTCTAATATTTACGGCGGAATTCAATTCTAAAAATTATCACTTAGTAATTTAAACTAAAAAAAAACTTCCGAGGTCAAAATGATAAATTCAAGAGTAGTTTCATTTGGCTGTGGATCATTTTTAACTCTCGTCAAGTTATACATAAATACATGCATATTGCCATCAGCTATAATTTTTGAGAATGACTGAGTGTCTTAGCAATTTGAAGATATTGATAAGGACACGCGTATACGATCGCTTGAAATATTGTCCTCTAATGTCACAAAGTTGGGAAATATTAGGCGTTCATATTATTATATAACAACAAAATTTGCGCCAATGTGTTGGTTGTGTCCATCAAAATCCTATCGTACTTTAACCGATAGAATACCAGTGTTTGCATGAATATATATATATATATATATATATATATATATATATATATATATATATATATATATATATATATATATGCACACACATTCAAACACGAAATCTCGTCATATGGCGATCAAGTATTAATTCACGTGGAAATATATATACTTACTATATAAGGAAAAGGGATAGATACAAAATAGATTTTTATGTTCCTATCACTTTTGTATATCTATACCAATATAGGTGAGTATTTACATTAAAAAAAATTACGTTAATATATATATATACATATATATATATATACACACCGAGATGAAGAGGGACCTGATATAGATTAGTTTGCTAGGTGGGGAGTCACAAAATGTTTATTTGATAGTTGTGTCCATCGAAAAACCTACCTTAACCGGTAGATTACCTAAAAATATATATATATATATATATATATAGTATACACATAATATGTGTATAGAAACTAATTATTATTTAGAGAAATAATTATTTTCATAATTACAAGAGTTTGTAGTTTTTTCACCATTCCCTTTCGGAGTAGATAACTAAACTAAAAATGTACTCATTTTCTCATGTCCTGCGATTTCCTCCCTTTCATTAATTTATTCGACAATTTCCAACCTTTGAATACTTCTGTCGCTTCCGTCACATTCATACGTTGTTTCAAACTCACAAATCTATCCCGGAGGCCTTAGGAAAGACTACCGACAAAATCACACAAGGTTCTCCAACTGCCCATATATCTAACAAAGTTTTCACTCGCTTATTTTTTCATCATTTCATATATTTCCTTAAGTCCATGATACAGGAAGTAATTCTATAGCAATTGGTGCGAGTTTTGACTTTAACCCTTTGATGCGAATGTGTTACTGAATAGGCTAATACTATACCGTCTCCTAGTTAAATTTTTGAGAAATATTTACCCATTGGAAAATTTTTTTCCTATCACATTGGAAAATTTGTTGTAATTTAAGAAATGACAAGCAGCGTTGCCAAGTGAAGGTGATGTCTCTTTTAGGATGGTGCAGTGAATCGCCATCTCTCAGCGAATGTGTCAATGGTTCCTCTCTCCCGAAATTATTAACGAAATGGACTCCATTTCCCATTTTCGCGAACCAATTCTTCCCTTTTTCTCTCTTGGTGAACAAAATCTCATCCGGGACTACCAGCCGCGAGGATGGCATGAAGGAAGGTTCAGCTTTTTTAATATTAAATACGCCGCTTCACCTGGCTTCTCTTGAATGCCACTTTGCGCGAAAGAGACACTTCGATCGTCCACCCCCTCTAAACCAAATGATTTATCAAGATCAGAAGTGAAGATCAAATAGTGAAACGAGGGCTCTGTCGCGGAAAATATTGGCATTGAAAACCTAACCTCATTTCCACCACCTCCTCCTTGGAAATTAAAACGAAACCTTTAATTTACCATTGGATATTCTTGAGAAGAAAAAAACTTATTCCACATACTTCAAATTAGGGTCTAAATGATGAATCTCACGTCAGTTGCATCGACAGCATTCAAATTTGAAAAACTAGGGTATGTGTGTACACATATATTCTTTATATATGTATATATATATATATATATATATATATATATATATTCATTCACATTGAACTAGAGGTAAAATTTTCCTTATCTCTATTTCAATGTGAATGAATATTTATTCGCCATATGGCGGTATTTCGTGTTTGAATGCATATAATATGTATACAAAGAATAATATTGGTAATAATAAAAATATCTAAGCATTATATATTATGAGGTAATCTACCGGTTAAGGTACGTTTTTGGATGGACACAACTATCAAATAAACATTTAGTAACTCCAAACAAAACCCAATCCAGCAACCTATTCTACATCAGGTCCCTCTTCATCTCTGTGTGCTTCTTTCCTCCCTTCATCCCGCCCAACATACCTATCCTGTTCCTGCCCTTTCTTCGCTTGTCCAACAATCTCCTCTCTATTACCTTCTTCAACATTCCACTACCGCTCAATACGCCTTTCATCCATTTTTTCTGCCTCCATAGGATATCTCTCAACAAACCCCTCTGCTCTACCACCATCTCCAGTACTTCCTCATTTGTTTTCCTTTCGGTCCATTTCACCTTCTCCATTCTTCTCCACACCCACATTTCAAAAGCCTCCAATCTACGTCTATCCTCCTGCTTCAGCGACCACGTTTCCGCGCCGTACATAGCTACGCTCCATATCAGAGTTTTTACGAGTCTTGACTTAACCTTCCTACTCAACGTTCCCGTCATCGACTCCCTCCCCAATTAAGCAATTATGCAATTATATATATATTTTATGTATATATATATATATATACATATATATACCCACCCTAGTTTTGCAAATTTTATTTTGATTCCTGGCGGATAGAATGACTCAAGTAACAACGGTATCAGAATTGCGTATTTTGTATAATCGACGCGGTGAGAGGTAGGACCTGAAGAATGGATACGGAAAAATAATTCTAGAATTCAAGGTAAAAATATGTTGTTGGGCCAAAAACGGCAAGTAAAATTATCTGTATTTTGCTAAAAATGGATGGAAAGGAGGGTAGAAGTTCAAATGCGTGAAACAAGGGACACTGAATAGTTATATCCTACGAGAAATAACTGGTGCATTTAGTTCAGGGTATTTCAGGTTTGGGAGAGAGCACTGTTCCAATGGATACAGTTTCTTTAGATTTTAAAAAGCTTTCGGCAAAGTACCTAATAGTAAACTCATAACAAAGCAAGAAGCATATGGAATAGATAAAAATATCCTCGGTTGCATTAAAGACATATTGAATGGACGGATACAAAGAGTGCTCATGGATGGTGTTAGGTCTAATCCAGTAGAAATCACTTCAGGTGTTCCCCAGGGAAGTGTTATCGGACCTCTTCCGTTCCTACTTAACGTTAACGACATTGGCTCCGTAGTAAGTAGTAGCGATTATTTGCCTACTATGCCCTGTTTTATATCGATATTCGTAATCCGGAGGATAAAGCAAACTTAGAAGATGACTTAATGGCTATACAACGCTGGTACGACATTCGGAAATACGAATTCAAATTGAGAAAGTGCTCAGTGATACATTTTTGGAATAAGACCAATTCCATCCCAAAATCCTACTGCATTAGGAATACCGCAAGACAAAGTGTCGACTCGATATAATACCTAGACGTTAACCTAGACTCTCTTAGGCCATGGTATACCGGGATAATTTAAACAAGCTACCAAAATATTAGTATTTATCCATGTGTAGGGGAAATGAAACCTTTAAAGAGAAATGTTATCTTTCGCTCATTACACCAGTACTCATTGAAGCATATTTTGCGAGCATGTTTGAATTGAATAGTGTTTTTGTACTCTGAAATGGTCTCATAATTTAAAAAAAAAAGTTCTAAAACTAATATTTGTTTAGTTTTGAAACATTATGTTGAAAAATATGATACTTCGATTACATTTTTCTAAAAATTAATTGATATTAATGAAATGATGGCAGGTGGGTGTTGTTATGTCAGAACTGTTGCAACTACAATATAATACTGCATATGAAATCAATTTGGCGTGAGAACGACATGTATTCTACATGTCATGTTTTCTTCCTGCTACGTTAGCGTTACTGTAATTCTTTCGGAAACCTTTTTATAACAATATCCCTTATTTAGTATGCCATGTATTTCTACTATCATTAATCCATAATTACTCTGGTGTTAGATCCACAGCGTCATAATAAATCACCCCCTGCCACATACCCTAGCGGTGGCTTGCAGGCTACTATGTAAATTGTGTAAAATAAAAGTAAATATGCTTTGTCACTGCTCGACAACGTTTCCACCAGGAATATAAGTACACTTAATTTAACAGAAATTATGCAAAGCTAAAAAATGAAATAATATTATGTTCATTAATGAATCTTGGATTATTTTGAACAATAAAAGTTATAATTTAGGAGCAAAATAACATGTAGTTAGAGGTTAAATCATAAAAGTACATGAACCCGGTGGACTAGTGCTAATATATAAATAAAAAAAACTTGTCGAGATAAAAATGTCATCACCTTGGAATATTTCATTTGATCATAAAGCTCTATCGAGGCATCGTCAACAATTTTAAATAATGCATGTTTCCGACGCGCCTAGCTTATTCATTCGTGCCATTTCCCCCGCCCGATTGCTGTCACTTAAGCTCCTCGTAAGGGAGTGATTTGAGGGGTGGGATGTTGGGTGAGAGGTGAGAGGGTTTTGCGTCTGTGTTTCGGAAGGAATTGACCGAGAGACCATCTCGCCTCTCCGTGTTCCGCTGCATAATGCAGGGAGGAGGGAGAAAAGAGCGGAAGGGAACGGTACCGGAGATGAGAGGAGGAGATGCTGGAATCGCGAGACGTCTCTCCGAGCTAATGCGCTTGTGTTTTGAATGACGAGGCTTGCGCTTGCCGGGTGTGTGTTTATGCGAGTGAGTGCCCACACGGCTGCTCACGCCGCAGCAACTGCATCGCGGATGGAGACTTGAAGGTGCATGCATTAGTAAAGAGCGTGTGTATGTGTGTGGCGCCCGAACGGAAGACGATGTGCGGTGAGAGACACCTGTTGTCGGGGGACCTGGAGAAAAAAATGACATACCGGAGGCGCATGACGGGGATGCATGTTTGCGGAGACAATTTCACGTCTCCCGGGGATCGATCCCTATCTCTCTCTCTCTCTCTCTCGCCTACCGTAACCGCATCAGCTACTCACCCTCTCCCGTTGATCGGTAAGTTAGACATACTACTCCAGGATGGACATTTGGTCGGATGGATATGCACGAAACCGTTCATTCTCTCCAGCTCAATTTCGCGAAGCTAGTACTGACTTGCTCCAAAAATACATCCATATATACACATCTTGGATTATCGCTTAGAGGATTTTGTTGTGGTGGTCCCGCAAAATACGTCCCGCTTCCCTTAAATTCTCTTAATTTCTTCAAAGCTCTTTGCATTGTCATCTTCCCTTACCTAGTCTTAAGTTATTCATCTTTGGTTTTCCTCTATCATTCCTATCTCCAGTGTTTTTTCCGTTATTGTCTCCAGTAAACCATTATATCATAGGAAGCTAGCAATCAGTAAACCTATTCCACTATAGGAATCTCTCTTGAACCACACACAATAGTAGTTCATTTTCATAACATCTATCCTTTTTTTATTTATTTTTTGTTAAAAGTTGAAATTTGTGGAATAAAAAATTGAACAGGTAATGCTCACTTGCGGACACAATTTCACGTCTCCTGAGGACCAATTCCTATATCTCTCTCTCTCTCTCGTCGCTAATTTATTTATGTTTTCATTAACTTGCTCATAAATATTTTATTATTTAAATACCCAATAGATGGAAATTATGTGATAAAACTTCACCTTATTTGATTAAAATTTAAAATGATCGAATGATGTATTTAAGAAATTGAGCGAGCCCTTTTTTTTAATTTGAAGGAAATTCTCCTCACCCTAGTAGTCCTAGCAGTACTCACTCAAGTAGCCCTATTGTCCTAGGAGTAGTTGCCTTAGTAGTCCTAGGGTCCAGTAGCTCTACTTCATGAACGTTTTTCTCTGAGTGAAAAGTTTGACATAGTGCGAGGTTTTGCGCGGCGCGGAAACATGATCGTTGAAGGAAGTCGACAGGCGTAAATGTAAGGTTTATAAAATGTAGGTGTATAGAAGGACGGAAAAGGAGAAATGGACAGAAAGTAAAATAGACGAGGAAGTAGTATGATGGAGTGGGAGAGAGATTCTCTGAGAGAAATTCAAATGAGGCAGGAAAAATTGAACCAGCTTTTTAATTGGCAATAAAATGCTGACGACTGTGGTTGATGGGAGAACGTTAGGCAAGCCAGGATAGAATAGGCATGCTTAATCTATTGCTGCTATCATAAATGTTTGATATTACCTCAATTCATGTTTTACTCAGCCGCATCGTTTTGTCCACTATCTTTGGATAGGGGTTGTTTTTTTCCAAAATATGGATCCCTTAGTTTCAGATTTTTAGCTCAAAATATCTCTCTTTGTTCTACCTTAGTTGCTAATCTTGCTGAATTAAAAGTATACGCATTTTTTTCACGTGCCTAAGGAATAAAATCATCCATAAAATCATTTACTTTATTTACATCCCATTTTAATGGCTTATATTTATGTAGATTATCAACCTAAACCTTTAAATGTCAATCTAATAAAGAAGAAAGAATTTTTCAAAAGCACAGTAATTGGAAATTTAACCACATGAATATTTTTCAACCAGTCTTGGTGTCCCAAATGGGATCGTAATATAACCGACCTCATTTTTTTTCTTCATGAACGTTTTTCTCTAAACCAAGTGCACTAAATAATTTCTTTTTGCTGTTGTTACAACAGAAATTTCCATAACTGGGGAATGTTTACCGGGTAAAAAGAACAGAATCACATGGCCCCACTTCGGCAAATGGTCGTGCATGTGTTAAATTAAGGTTAATCCCGCTACACATCGAGTATTCACATTTTTGCACACAAAACCGAAACCACGAACTAAAGGCTTTTCCCTCCTTTGAAATAACGTTCCTTTTTATCACCTTTATGTTCATAAAATATTTAGGCGCAAATTAAGATAACAAGCTCAAAAATTTACCAGTCACTTCAGTATTTTCAACCAATAAATTCAAAGCACCAAGGAGAGTTCTTGGTACTTTATTATTCACGAAGAGCACTCTATCACTTAACTTAAAATAAAACTCTATACTCTTTCATCATCCATCCTACCGTTATTTACCCTAGTCCAACTCGGTATTTCTTCCTGATATCCTCCACCGCACAGAGCAAATGCCTTAAAAAATCCTATTAAAGTGGCAAATGTTTTCAGAGAAATGAACAACTCTACGACGAGCCCGGTATAACGCACATTTCGTTTGTTTCCTCCTGCAAGTTAGAAGATTTCTCTCTAAACTAATATGAAATTTAAATCCCCTCGTAAATATCTTATGTACCTTTGATAATGATGGCAAATTCAATCCATAGAGGATAATATCTCTATCTAATATTTAATGAGCATTTAATCTAGGCAGTTTAGTTGGGCAAGCAAGGTAAGGGTAGGAACAGGATAGGGATGTTGGACGGGATGAAGGGAGGAAAGAAGTACACCGAGATGAAGAGGGACCTGATATAGATTAGTTTGCTAGGTGGGGAGTCACAAAATGTTTATTTGATAGTTGTGTCCATCCAAAAACCTACCTTAACCGGTAGATTACCTAATAATAATAATAATCTAGGCAGCTACATATAGTATCCCTTCAGTGCGAGTTACAGGAATTGCAAAAGTACGAAGGATTATTTCAGTGGCATTAAAAGTGATCCCGTAATCATCAGAGTGTTTTACAAACTGTTGCAATAACTGATAATTAAGTAAATTTCAATTGATGTTTATTGATTAAAATGTCATTTTCGGTTTAAATTGATTTTTCCTATTATTTCTATTCTATTGTTAACAGATTTTGATTGAAAATAGATTGAAAAAGGATAAATTTCTTCGCCTCTCATAGCAGAACAAAAACACACATGCCACACTACATTAGACGGTTATGCAATTATTCATAAATTCTAACTCCATTTATTTTTTTCAACATGCCTGTTGTATCCCTACCTCTTTCTTGCTTCTTAGGATACTGAGAAATGAAAATATTAACTTCATACAAATTGGGAACTATAAATCCTGAAACTATTAATCGCTTAGTTATATACGTACTAATAATATATTTGAGACGAAAGATCGGTATGCCATCATTACGTTATAATTAGTTGAATTTCTTTTGTTTTAATCTCCAAAAATTCTATTTATTTTTGCAACTATATTTAGAGAATATGTGTCATGACTGATCTATACCTAGGAATGCAAATTTTACTCTTTCTCTTTATCCTTTTTAAAAAATCTTTTTCTTAAAAGGTCCACGTTTTCTAATACCGCGGTTTATAAATATTCATATCGGTATCCCTGTTGATTATTCATACCCTATAGAGTGAAAAAAAGTTTGGACTATATTTATATTTATTCAGCAAGGCACATGCCCTCGCTTTTTATTCAGTTTCACCCGTGCGTTTAGTTGCCCACGCAGTTCTCACAGAACTTTATCGTTATCCGCGCGCTTCCTTACTTTGCTCAGGCATGCGGGATGTTTTGAAAGAGCATAGGAACGCTCGTTGAAACTTTCTCGGCGCTGTGGCCAAATCCTCACATGATTTCCAGCGCTTTAGTCAATCGGGACGGTTAAAATAGAGCGAAACCTGGAGAGAACAGATTTCACTTGCTCGTGGAAATGTCTCATGAATTTTTACGTGTATGGGGCTAGTATTTTGTTCATCCTTACGAGCAAACGCTCTCTGATGAAGCAACATTGCATAACAAACGCCATATAGTGAGTTTTCACTTCATTTGTCAGTTCTATCTCTGCTCCATTTCAATTTTCCCGCATAAATCCGAAGAGTAATCTCACGATTGATGTGAATTGAATTTTGATCATGTTAAATCATTTTAATTTCTTCCCTACTCGCACTAAAGAAAGAAAAAACAAACATAGAAGGATTTGGAAGAGGATTATGTGGCATGGAGTACATAAAGAAGGTTGGAATAACAGATTTTGGAGCAGGATCACTGTCAATGGAATGTTGAAGACTGTGATTGAGGAGGGAACGTTGGCGAAGTGAGGTAGAGTAAGGAAAATAATAGGCATAATCGATAGAATAAAGTCCAGATGAATGTGAATTTGAAAAAAATGGCCTAATATAACCTAGGTTTTAAAATGCTTTTATTTCTATGTCGTGTCAGTTGGGGTTTAGACTTAACTGGTGCTAAATAATAATAATGACATCAAAGCTGCCATTATTAATTATAATGCCTAATTCAGGGATTAAATTCTAACAATTTTACATTTCCCTTAGGCAAGTGTTGTCAAAATCAGAGTTTTTCATCTAGGAATCTTAGATTTATGATATCCGTGAGATTAATCTTGGTTGAGAAATGACGCACCTACAAAAAATTATGACCAAACGTTGAAGAGCTCCTGAAATTCTCGGTTGATTACATCCATTAATTGGTGTTTTATGCATTTCGATATTTTCTGGCGTGGAAGTACTCTACTCGTTATGATTTCAAAATATGCATTGTTTACTTTTTTTTAGCTATCAATACATGCGGTATTTAATGCACATACCCAAACCTACCTTTCACTCCGTTCACTTTAGGGGTAGACAATCATGATAATCAAATTTTATATAGTATCGAGGAAAATGCTACCTCTTAATAATAATACCCTGGCGTACTTGCATACTTTTTTAATTTCGTATATTGTTAAATGCATTCTTTTCTGTCCTTGATTTCCCTTGACAATCATCGTCTTGTGGGAATCTATTTTACCACTCGCATGACCTTCTTTTACTTCCACTTCCGCTAAGGTCATTTATTCTGTTCATATTTATTTGTTTCGTCATTAAATGGAAATTCAGTCTATTTAAATGATAAAACCTATATGCCACACTAAACTATGCACTTAAATTCCGAAAAACCGCGGGAGATACCGCAACAGTAACTTTTTTAGACGGAGTCATCAGCTAATATGCATTACGATGCTACAATTTCGCCATGTAAAAATCTTTTATTCATTTACACTCTGCAATTTCCACATTTTACACTCTGAAATTGTTACATCGAAACTCAACATTTGTCTATCCCAGGCGCATCCAAAGTACAAATTTCAACATCGCATCTCTTTGAGTAATTGTGGCTCTGTAAATGAGTTTCCATAGTAAAATAATTGTTTTTTTGCAGGGTTTTTACTTTTACATCGATTATTTTCCATTCTCTCTTTTCCTTCTCGTTTTTATCTCTCAGTTTCTTAACTGAACGCTCAAATGTACGTGCGTTTCCTCAGTATGTTTCTCTTCCTACTTGACACTTTCCTCACACACATTAAATGAAAATAGATGATGAATTTGAGCCAAATTCCTGTAGGCCGTCGACTAAACGTTGTTTCGCGCATTGAAATGTTAGAAAATCACATGAAAATTGTTAAATTTGTTCGATAAAGAGTGTCCTTTAGGTAGTTCCATTCTTTCACCAAAGAGTTGTCTGCCAATCAATACCGAGTACCTGGTGAAGATTTTAATTTATAAGTAAAGCGCTGCTGACGGAAATATAAAGGTTTACAAAATTCGATTCTATCACTAATTTTAAAATATAAATAAATGCTGGAATTAAACACCACAGGACTTTTATCATCCAAATTGAAAGTATATCAAACAGCTAAATTAGGAGTCGTGAATAATAATTCCTTCCTAGTCGTACGTAGTATACGATTTTCTGGATGTTGTAACGCGTGAAATGGTTACATGGAATATGCTGCATACTAGTCGGATTGGACATTTTCTCTAGAAAGATGTCGTACATAAACTCAGCCCATGCGATACGAATTTTTAAACGTAATTGTGATGTTTCACTACACGTGAAATTTACATGTTTACTGACATTTTTCTAAGCCTACAATTTTCGTAGTGTACTGGAAGTATGCAATCACGCAATAACTTCAATGAAGTTGGTTAAATGTTGACATGAGCGTTTACCCACTACTGTAATTACCCGTATGAATTAATGGTATCGTATTTTGAGCAGTAGTCGCCCCTGGGAAATGAGTTAGGCTGAGAATTGATCAATAGCTAAGCTGAGTGCAAGTTAAATACGATGTTGACCAATGAATTAATTGGAATGGAGACCCTGCGTTAATTGAATGGCAACTCGATTACTCATAATAGAAGATCCATCCAGAGTTCAGGTTAACATACAATGTTATTATCTCTACTATTTCACTAAAATACCTCGCAATTGGATGCGGAGTGCATCAGTAATACTTAATGGCTTGTTAGCGGCAACGGTTTTTTGTTATTTTCCCGACCATTTCTCATTGCAACCCTTCATGAGGAAAAATCATCGAATGGAAACACAACGTATAAATCCATAGTTATGCACTATCCCGCAGAATTTTAACGAAGTAACCCATAAACTCAGCTAAAGCCCATTAGGGAATACGTTTTTGGCCATATAAATAATCATAAACACAAGAGGACGATGTTTAAAACGAACGCAGTTGAGCCAAAAGGGGGAAATATCCAAGAGCGTAGGTTTTCAGTTCTCATTTAGACCCAGAGATACTTGAGGAAGCACGAAGACATTATTTGTATCTTCATTTACACTAATAACATACTTAGAGCGAGGACCGTTCATGATCTAAGGTTACCCAATTATTTTATTAGCAATTGTAGTAGATGCCAAAATTTGGTTGACCTTAAAATACGAAAGTGGAGAGAAAATTTAGAAATACAAAATATACATGGCTAAAACTGTCAGTGTATAGGGTTCCTATAGTAACCGCTAGAGTGAGTGTTGAACGTATAATATGGCGCCGTATAATACTCAAGTACATCGTGTAATAATATATTTTCTCCAGCTGCGCAGTCTAAAAACAGTCAAAATACATCATCAATTTGAGTGAGACAAGCTGTAATAGCATTACATGGCTAAGTAATGTGCACTCCTGGATCAAATAATTCAAATAAGCCAAAAGGTTGTTTGACGACGAAACCAAGTAGCGTCGTACACGGACCAGACGGTTTTTCCCGTGGGCCGAAAATAACCATTAAAGGTGCTGATTTTATGAAAAATATGTTCGTTTTAGCGGAGAGGTTTTCGGAATACATAGTTAATTTTAACAACTGAAAGGCGTTTTTATTTGATAATTAACTTTTTCAGGAAACAATGAGAAAAGCCCCGAACTTGACCACCCCTCAATTATGCCCTTAAAGTTGTCGTACAAGGTGAAGTAAAGTAGGGCTCTTTTTAAATTAATCCAGGAACTTGATTCTCCTTTAAAAATGCCAGCATCTTCACGCCTATTCATAAATATTTAGTTCGTCTTATTCATATATTATATCACAAATGCTCTTTTAGTCCTGAGACTTCCTCCTATTCATTCATCCTACTCTTATGACTTTTTGATGATTCGATCCTCATCCATTACCTCAGTATGACCAAATCAAAGAAGAGAACTTTTCCACTATTGTTTAACACCAGCTATTTCTCATCTTATCTCTTCTTTTTTTAGCGTGGAAACTCCTGAAGTAACCAAAAAATCAAATTACTTTTAGTGAACGTTTATAGCTTTCCATTCAAACCCAAATTTTAACTTCTTCTTCTCCATGGTATCCCAAAAAAAACGCTAGAATGTGTGGGATGGGGTGATTTAACACAAGGAAGGCAACATCAAAAGTGCCTTTTTCTTAATTGCTAACTAAGGATAAACGTGTCAAATATTTTAATGAATGAAGATAATCATAACCAAAGGTATATGCCTCACGATATCTGAGGGTAAAATACTTCTCTACACATGCCAAAATAGCTTTCAGTTACAAGTAGAACAAAAACTTGGAAAAATTGGTTCCACATTTGATCCTTCGAATTTTATTGACAGATATCTCCTACTCTTGCTTTTTCAGCAATTCTTCACTTACATTTTACACTAACCTTAATTTGTCAAATAATTTAAATTTTCATGTGCTACGTATGAGAAAGAAATAAAATTGTTGGGCAAAGATCTAAAAAAAATAAGGGATGGCAAAGAGAATTATTAAGGTTTTTCAAGTAGCAATATGAAAGAACCCTTTTGGAAAAAATGCTAGACAATAACAAGGGAAAGAATAGGATTTTCAAAGTAATGAAGTTGAGTGTAAGTATTAGGTTTTGAAGAAAGATCAGAGCTTACCACATGTAGGTTATTTAGCGTTTTTTTTACTCTAACGAATACTGTATGTGAAATTTCATTCTTGAAGTGTTTTTTACTGCAACCGGTAGATTACCGAATAACAATACTTGTCATCTTTTCACGGTATAAGAATAGAATGAATCCTTTCTCAACGTGAATACTGGGTGTTTTTATCAAACTTTTGCCCTTTGTATCCATGGCTACATAATTGAGACTATTTTCACGGTTGTACGTAGAAAGAAGAATCATTACGGACAGTAAGAGGAGGATAGAGCAACGATGCATGTCGCTGGGCGCACGGGACCCCAGGTGCTCGCCAGCGCTACGTGTTCACTCCAGGATTCTGGAACTCCATTTTCCCCTTTTCTCGACGCCAGGTGAAGGGAAGGAGACGGGCAAGGAGTGAAAGGAAAGGAGAGAGAGGAGGGAAGAGAGAGAGGGAGAGTCCTTTAGAGTGGGGAACGGAATGCAGAAGGGAATGAGTTTGGAAGGGGAGACGGTTAGGTAATGTGGCTAATACGTGTAGTAATTTTCTGGGTCAATGTGTTCCCTTCCTCATTCCCTCTTTGGATTCTCCTCTCAGGGAACCAAGAAACCATTTTCAAACGGGTTGCCATCACAACCCTCTTCCCCTCTCTCCACGGTAAACCTTCCAAAACTAACGTTACCAAGGCGTCCTCTCTACTCACTCACCCCCTCTTCCCTTAAGTGTAGGAGTGAGGTACGATGCGAGGCATCTCTTTCGTATTAGGTATTTGCAGATTATAATAAGGGAATTTTAAATGGCTTACCGCTGTTACCTATGAAACACTTTGTGGGATTAAGGACAAATAAAAATAATTCCATTAAAACATGCCAATAAAAATATCATTAATATAAAAATTATTAAACGATCCCATTCAATGTGTAAACGTATAAGCGTCATATTTTCCAGTTTAAAAATATTTGTCGGTCATTATTATATGCTTTTTTCTCGGCTATGACATTGGAACGTTTAAACCTCTTCTGGGATCAATAATAAACGGTTTAAAGCATTAGAACACTTGTTTTAACAAAATTTTAGTATAACTTTTCACACTCGTCTAGAAAATTTTTATCATACTCTGGTCAATAGCATCAGGGCAAGATCATAAAAAGAAACGTTTAAAAGGGATAATGGAAATAAGCGACAGATTTAAGATAAGTACTTTTTCCCGCAAAAGGCAAAGGAGACTAAGAGACAAAGAAAGAACTACTACAAACAACTGCTAAAAGGGGAAACATATAATGTTTTAAATTCTAAATCGCCTAGAAGACCGTCATTGTTTTATCTAACCCTCATTTTACTGTCCTTACTTTGACTAGTAGTTATTATGGCATTCATAGATAATTATTTCACTCTCATACTGTAGTGCATGTAGATATAGCTAAAATTATCGTCATTACTGAAAATATTTTCTATTTTTATTGGTAAGTAATATTTTGCAAAACTTAATTTTGATGCTTAATTACTGTGGTTGGATTGCCTTCTGCATAACACTCTTGTGGTGGCTTTCAGGCTATCATATAGGTTTATATTTTGAACAAATGTGACATCAAGGTAATAGGATAAGCAATGCACCTTTGCCATTGGGGAAATCAATTCTATAGAGTAAGAGTTGGGGATTAAGAATACTAATAAACCCTACAGTTTATTTGAAACTCTCTCGCGGCGGTTTGCAGGCCTAAGATGTGGTCCATTTACATATGAATGAAATACATTCCGATCCGTAATTTGAGCTTATATTGTTTCGTACCGTGCAGCATCGTTGCCCTTGGCCCCTATTCAACCCTTAGACCGTCGCGTTTTCCATTTCAAGACACTACAAAACTCACTTTCCTATTTCTCCCAAATTCGTACGCAGTCAATTCTCAATACCGCACTCGCCATTTCCAAAATCTCCTCCGCCTCATCTGCTATCCATTTCCATAGTTGGTAAAATATTCGAGTGAAAAAACTAAGGAGAGACAAATAAAACAGTTTCTGCCGTAACTTTGCGGAAAATCTTCATACTGACTTTTAATAATCAAACCACTTTACTTTTCCACACAAACTTTTTAATTTTTACTACCCAGGTTTCGTTATAACATAACATCATCATCATCATAACCTGATGATGTTATGTTATAACGAAACCTGGGTAGTAAAAATTAAAAAGTTTATGTGGAAAAGTAAAGTGGTTTGATTATTAAAAGTCACTAAGGAGAGACGTTATTCAGCCCTCTTCATGCCTCAGATAGAATACAAGTCGATAGATAGAAACTGGCTTAAATTAACACGTGTTTAAAACTAGGTTTACCGCTAACATGCATATGATTTTTCACTACCATGCAGGTCTATTCAGGTTTTCTCTCTTTTCCTGAATTTTAAACACCCTTCCTTTCCCTCATCCCTTAACCTTTCCCCCTGGTGCTTGGAACGCCTGACACACACACTTTTGGTGTATTATAGGGTATTTGCGTAGATGTAGAAGACAGTTGGTACCTCTTCACAGGAGAACCTAAGTCAGCAGAAGGACATAAGTAATTGAACAGTGCATACTGAAAATAGATAGTGAAGAACCGTAAGCGGACAGAAAGCTTTTTTTGGAGAGCCTAGTTTGGGATTCACACGTATCATGTAGAACAACATGACTTCAGCGAACAACTTAGACTATTAGATACTGCCCTTTTAATTTCAGTCAAACACTGAGATCAAGGAAATATTGTAACCCCGAATACATTGGTATGGGATACCATAAGGAAAAGTTAAGAAAAGGGACAGTCAAACAGAACGTTTGAAGAAATTTTCCTCTGAACAAGCTGTTCCCACAAAAATAGAAAGAATTTAAGAAAAACTGACTTCCAAACAGCGTATTAATGAAATGTTCTTACCTCCTACAACAAGTGTAGTGCAAGAGACACTTAAAAACCTAAAATTCCAGAGCCAATAAGAAGTATCAACGAAGGACAATTCGGAAAAAAACTTTACGAAATGCCAATTATCAAAATTATACCAAATGGCGCTCTAATACCCCCAGTGGCACGCCCTCCGGGTGACTTGTAGGGTAAACTTAACATTTATTCATGCTTTGCTATTCTCGCTTTTTTAGCAGCGGGATCTTATTTTTTCAAGTGAAGTTCAAGTATCCGCGATACTCCTCTTTTCCCAAGGGCTCAAACCCTAAGGCCCACTACGTTTCGGTCTTTTCATAAACACCCTCTCGAAACCTCCCCACTCCTACTCCCTTGTGACTCCATCCCTCGCTCTGCTTATTTTTTTCTCTTTATCTCCCTCCCTCACTCCATTATGATATTCATTGGCTTTTTATGCTAATTTGGCCGCTTAGCATAAACATGGAGTTTCTTCCGTTCCCAGATGACCAGTTGGCTGGAGTGGGTAGGAAAACTAATTTTTTCCCACCTTTTTGATGAGTTCGCCAAAATCTTATTTACGTAATCGTGACCCAGATGTACCTAATTATTCTCGTTGCATTAATTTTTACATTAGGATCTAGGTAAAAAAAAGATGGGAGAAACCAGAAATTTGAAATCAATTTTAAAGGAACTATTTACAATAAATTTGGGTTTAAGAATATTTTTATCATGTAAGTTAGGACATAGAAATACAGTACTGTAAAGTTTCAACAGTCCCATTAAAATGCTATTATAAACTGATCGACAAATACTAATAATAATCTCATGTCCATTGGTATACATAGATTAAAACTGTATGGAAAATTGAAAAGTATTAAAAAAATAAGATGCAATGGGAGTAATATATTTTTTACTTCAATTTATTGATAATGTGTTATAATTTGAAGTTTTGAATTCAAGTTATTAGTGAAACTCGAGATTTGAACCCTGGACCCTCCGGTTAGTCCTCCAACGATGTTTCAGGTCGACCACTCTGGCGGTCAAATCGAGAGGAAGTGTTAGCTTATTCAGTTACTTCGAATACTCTTAAGAAAGGGCGTAATTTTAGCACATACTTTCCTCATCGCTAAATCTTCAGTAACAATGCAAAACACAAGAGTAGACGACATGTTCAGTTCATTGGCAGGTATCTTGATAATCAATCGACTGTCAGAGTCCAACAATTCTCGCACACGAGCCACATTGTTGTCGGTTTTGCAGTTTGACGGCCGCCCAGAGCGTTGCTCGTCGTGAACCTCTTCCCGACGCTCCTTAAAGAACTTAAATTACTTCGAAACTTGTGAGTAGGATAGAGCATAGTTGGTCTCCTCAAGAGAATTTTTTAGTTTAGCACAAAATTTAATGGCGTAACGTTGCCCGATCGTCGATTCCATTCTACGAAGACACTCATTTATCATATACGTGCAGGAAATACATATATATTTGATGTATCTACACACGCAATAAAGATACCTAAATATTTACACGCATACATGTATTTAAAAATCTATGTGTGTATATATACGTGTATGTGTGTGTGCACGTATTATTACTTTTCACTCAGTATATTTAAAGGACTAATATCGAATTTTCTTTACAGGAAAAGCAACTGTTTTTTAAAGGAAAATTGATGAAATCGGGAGGTGATTATAAAATGCTTCGAGACGAATTAGCACAGAAAATATGATTTAGGAATTTTTAGGTTTGCTTTTGTTATTTTCCTCACATTAAAAATATTAAAAAAACATAAATAAATTTTAAATTAACGAGATTACTTACTGTCTGTTGATACAGATTCCCCATGGTCTTTTGTGCATGCTAATGAACGAATGATGACAGTTCAATTAAATATGGAGGACAATTTTGAAACATTCGTGTCATCATAAATTTTTACTAAATTAAATTTAGAAATTCGTCTACTATGATATCGCTTTGATGTCGATTTTTCGTTGTAAAAATTAAAACTACCCCGACGAATTAAGCTTATATACGAATATATCCATGCGTCAATTTCAGCCATTGGCGATTCGAGAAACTCATTTCCACGCGAATCATTTGCTTTGCCATGTCTTCTTGGACGTATTATTTACGTGTGTAAATGTTTATATGTACAACTATTTCAAGGAAATATTAGTAATGATTTCAGTTAGGGTTTCAGTGACACCATTCAGGCGTCAATAACCTCCGAGCTATCGTCTTCTTCCCAGTACTCACACTTGCGAGTATTTTTGATCGGACTAATCTATACGGAGTCGCTTCCGTTTGTACAAATGAGCGTGATATCTGGGTCTTTTTCTATCTTCAAGGGTGCAATAAGTTAATGCCGAGGTAACGCGTCAGCGGTACCCTAAAATAGGAAAGATTGCTCGCCGTGCTCCGTACGGATGACGACATATCGGTAGCAGCGGTGGGTAGAAAAAAAGTAGGATTCTGGAGAAGACTTTTTGTTTACCCGGTGTGAAGGATGAAGGTGAAGTCCAACTTGATAATAAGCAAAAAGAGGATACCAAAATTGATAGATGAGAGATATTAGGCCGAAATATCCATGATTCACCAAGAAAACAGGCAAGGCTTAACAATTTTAGAATAGTACAAAAAGGACAATTGCGTTTTTGTTTGTGCTCAAATGATACTGGTAGATTCGATTATCGAAATATAATATGACGCATAGAGATCGCTATTGACAGATTAATGCACTCGTGCTAACTTCTCATGAGTATAAAACCCGTCATGAGGCCAGTAAGGTTGAAATATATTTGGACAAGCTCTGAATAAAGCATAGAGTCACTCGACCGGGTGGAAAAGAACATAATAAGAGTTTAAGGCAGAGGTGTTCATTTGTACTGTAGAGGCCGCACTTGGTGTACGCGGCAAATATTTGGGATCAGTTGGAGAAGAAGATATATGAGGCGAATTAAAAGTGCGAAGAAGGCCCTTTACGCTTTTGAAAAAACGATGCAACAGGAAAATAAGCATAACGCGGTTAGTAGAGGAACTAAAATGGAAGTCCTTCTTAATACGAGGGAAAAGGCGATAAAAAGGCTATCAGAAAGGTACAAGATACTCGATTTAACTTATTACATTAAAGAAATCCTCGAGGCCCCTCTTTATATAAGCTGACTGAACCATTCGTATAAGTTAGAAATGATAGACTGCAGCACCATTAGATTTCTAGAATGATGTTCTTTAAATTGGTTTTAATAAATATAGTATGTTCAAATGGCAACTGAATTTTGTGATAAAATGGACAATATGTCAAGAACGTTTTCCTTGACTGCATATCAGCGAAGTTTTGGGTGAATCTATTACTTTTTATTCGTTTTTTGATAATCGTTTTTTGATATTCTTTTTAATGGTCATAATGACGATGCGTATAACTTTAATCTAAATAAATGATGATTTTTTTGACGTGAAACTTAATGAAAGTCTCTTGAATTTAAATTGAATGATCGATTTTATATTTTATATATACGTCACCGAAAAGAAAAAAATGATGCCTTGTACCTCATGAGCAAATAATGTGGCAAGTACCTGCATGAGCATTGAATTCTCTCTGGTTATTTAATGAAAAAAACAGAAGCCATTTTATTGAGCCTTTGTCCTTTTTTGACCACATAACTGCCCATCTAATTAGAAATAATCGTCTACGCTCTCATTGAAAGTGCCATCATTGCACATTCGTCCAATTATTCCTCATTGTTTTAGTACTTCATAGGATTAATTTTCTAATGAACTAGCAAAACTCATTTGACTTGACCATCACCTTTATTGCAATGAATCGTATAGTATATCGTATACTATTATAAACTCTCACAATACTATAATATCACAAACCTATAATAAACTCCCACAATCAGGCGATTCCTATTTAATTTCCTCCTCTTGATCCTATTTACTGAATGCTCATCATAAACTATTTGAAGTTAGCTACATTTTTATCCCTTTATTTTAAAGATAATTTTTCCCTCTCTTAAGTTGACTAGCAACATATTAATTCAACGTCTAACTGATATCAGAGCAAAGACATTGGGTATAATTATTTAGCGATATCATCAAGATCATCCCTATCTTGCATATGCTACCATTTTACAGAAAATAACGCATAGGAGTTCATCAAATCGGGTACCCTGGTAAGATAAAAAAAATGCCATATTCATTTTATGACATGAAAGTTTCAGATTTCGTTGTCTATTCAGTCTTTAGGATCTATCAGTACAAATAATCTCAAACGTTAAACAGATTATAAAGTGCAAAATAAATGATTTCACGTGTAAATATCAATGTAAGTAATGTGATTATCGCAATTAATCCACCATTTACGCTGTAGGTGAGACCGATCAGGGTGATAGCATTTATAATGATTGAAATATATATTTGAAGAATATCTGAGATTACCTTGAGACTTCGAAAGCACTGGAGATTCTCTTATGCTATGGAATATTATTTTTTTTCAAATAATAAAATAACAATAACTGACTAGCTTATCCTTCGAAGTCAAAAATTAGCTGTTTACCTGAAATACATTAATAAATGACACAGTTTCAGGCGCACAGCTTGAACACCTGTCGATAATGCACTATAACAAAGCCTAATTCATAATTAAAAAATTATATGTGGAAAGGAAAAGTGTCTCCTTTCATCTAATACACATCTTTAAATCACATCGTTGTTTTAAAAATTTTTCTCATTTTCAATCAAATCTGGGTTAACGGTGAATAACTGTGCATAATATCTTTAAGCCTGGATAAGTCTGTACCTTCCGTGGATAATTATTGCCATATAAATTCAAGAACTTCTTTGAGAGCTAGCGTATAAACTTTATCTGTAATATATTTATAAATTATTTATGGTTAATTCTCTATTAGTTCTTGAAGTTATATGATATTAATCGGTTTCATTAGAGTGTTATTAAAACTCATGTGATTATTTTTTAGCTTAAGCTTTCAAATTTTATTTCAATATATCGGGTCACAATTAGTAAGTATACGAATTATCTTTTTCGTCACTTACCTTAAGTTTAAAAGTAGCTAGTGCGCACATGTGTACGTATTAATTCAATTAATAAGTTTTTATCATACCGTATCCCGATCTTTAAACGCTGACTCCTGGTTTTAAAAAAAGCACAAAACGTCTCACAAGGGTTACATAAAATAACCAATATATATGCAGGGCATGCATCATCAAAATCAAGTATTTATGCGCTTATCGCGTGGTCATCCCGTATATTTTAGTACGCTTTGATCTTTCATGACCCTTCCGTCTTTTTATTCCCAAGTATTATCTAGTTGTTTCGTGAAGGCGGGTTAAGTGGTGAAGGGGGCTTGGGCATCTCAATCTCCTCCGGTCGAGGGGAAAAAAATAAATTTATCCATGTCTGTAACCTCTTCTACATACCCCGAATACCTCACCCCACATACAGCACCCTGGGAACCCTTGGCCCCCGGGGACCACCCCGCCCACATCATCTCCCTCCCGGAGTACCAACTACCTCTACCCGTCCGCCACCATGTCCAATCTTCCCTTCGCATGCAATATCGCCTTTCTCATTCCTCTCCACCTCACCCCTCCCCCAATATCCTTCACCCCCAAAACCGTCTTACCGTCTCACTCCACTCTCCTCCTCATTTCAATCATCCACCCCAGGCTCTTTCTCAAAGGAGAGAGAGAGATAGATTGAGAGAGGGGAGAGAAAAAAAGGAGGAGGCGAGCTGCTCTCCGTCGCCTCCACTTCCCGTTGCCCCACAACCGATCCTCCTCCTCCGCTTACTGCCTCCTCCAACCCCTTTTCGAAAAAAAAACCCTCTCCCTTCACCAACCTCCTCGCCAGCCCCTCATCGCCTCTCCTTTCGCCCATTGACGTCACCGGGCGTTTGATGAGAAACCAGAGGGTCAGCGGTTGTTTGTGTGTGAGGGAGGGGTAGTGAATGTGTGTGTGTGTGCCATCTTCCCCGTTAACCCCCTCGTCCCTTCCTTCCCCACTCTCCACGTAACCTTGCTCCCGTAGGGGATGGGTTTTTCGGACCCGGGTGAACGCGGGCGGGAGAGGGGTGGGAAAGGGAGAGGTGGGAAGAGAGAGCGATGAAGGATTGGAGGATCGAAGGGGGCTTAGAAGTAGGAAAGGGTTAGGTGGAAATTTTATGTATACACACACATACGCATGTATACCAGTGAGTGTATTTGTGTATATATATATATGTGTGTGTGTATGTATATATGTATATAATATTAGGCTAACAAATACTATATTCCTACTCCGTATATTTGCCACTGGAGAAATCCAAAACCTATTTATTTTAATTATTTGTTTTTTTTATTCTCAAACACGCACGTGTTTGCATGTATACTCATATATACACATTTTTATATATTTACATACATACATATATATATATATATATTTTTTTTATAAGTATGTATGTATAAATAATATTCATTCACATTGAAATGAGATATGAGATGAGATATAACTTTTGGACGGCACAATAGAACGCAGAATAAAACAGATAACACGTAAAAGGACACTCACACTGTAGATTATTTTGAGCTTTCAGCCTACTCCGAGGCCTTCTTCAGGTCAGTCTGACAGTCTTCAGATCAGACTGACCTGAAGAAGGCCTCGGAGTAGGCCGAAAGCTCAAAATAATCTACAGTGTGAGTGTCCTTTTACGTGTTATCTGTTTTATTCTGTTTTCTATTGCGCCGTCCAAAAGTTATATTGCTCCCGTGAGTACTTCCGCATCATATATATATATATATATATATATATATATATATATATATATATATATATATATATATATATATATATATATATATATGAGGAAGTACTAGAAATGGTGGGGGAGGAGAGGGGTTTGTTGAGAGAAATCCTATGGAGGCAGGAAAAATGGATGAAAGGCGTATTGAGCGGTAGTGGAATGTTGAAGAGGGTAATAGAGGGGAGAATGTTGGGCAAGCGAGGTAAGGGTAGGAACAGGATAGGGATGTTGGACGGGATGAAGGGAGGAAAGAAGTACACCGAGATGAAGAGGGACCTGATATAGATTAGTTTGCTAGGTGGGGAGTCACAAAATGTTAATTTGATAGTTGTGTCCATCCAAAAACCTACCTTAACCGGTAGATTACCTAATAATAATATATATATATATATATATGTATATATATATGTATATATATATATATATATATGTATATATATAGATATATATATTTATGTATATATATTTGTGTGTACACATTGATCGGGATTAGAACCACGGAGCTTAGACTTGTCAGGAGGATGATCAAACAATAAAGTTATTGGGGAAAACTAATCACCACAAAAATTCAAGTGGGATATATACAATCATGTGCCCTGGTTCTCATTGGAAAACTGTGTAATGGATTTAAATACATTATTTGTAAACAAATGAGTAACTAATAATGGAATTGCGAAACTGAATGTTAAAATATTAGAAAACCTTAAGATCGTAGTACAAAATTATTTAATTTAATAATACAAAAATGGAAATCTTATTATCAAATAAAACCCTTTACTGACGTAATTAAAACTCGATAATTCGTATAGTTTAAAAAAGAGCAATGCACAATTCACTATCATTCTGATCATTATTGACCGAAGTACTACTGATCTGTGGAGTTTACGTTTAGCTCCTAAAGTTCCACATCAGCAAGTGCTAAATTCCAGGTGAAACGCCCACGTTTGGGATCAAATGACCGAAGATTTTATGTTCAATCAACTTCAAAGTATGAACCGCACTACTATTTAAAGCAAAAAATTGCGTTTTCCAAAGATCAAAAAATTTAAAAAAGTAAATTCTTTGATGCTATTTGCTTTTTACACTTCAATAACAATTGTTTTGGTATGTTTCCTCAAAATATTTTCTTTAACAAACGAATGTAACGTAAAACAAATCCAAAAAAAATTCATTGAAACTGAAATAGCTTGTTTAATTCTCGGTACAATTTCGAGAAATGGAAATATTCAATTTATCTGTTCTTTGTTAAGGTGTGTGTGTGTGTATGCGCCCGAGTTTATTGCAATTCGATGAAAACACCTGCATCTAAAGGAAGACATGTTGCTGACAACGGTCGTAGAGGGCTTCTAAGTATGGTTATCTATAAACAGAGACAAAATTAAAAATCATTATTCAAAACGAAATGCCGTTTATAGTAGAATGGGTCCCAAAAACAAATTCGAATATTTTGAGATATTCAGAAAGCGAATTTCCGTCATTCGTCCGTTTAGAAAAAGTTTTTTTACCAGGCGGTGTACCTCTTTCAAATTTTTGTTATTCAATGTAGTACAAGTGCATTGGAACTGTATTCAAGCATAGATAATGATATAGAAGCGTAAGTATAAATGGGATGTGAGTAATCCGTCAGTTCTTCCTAGTGCGCGATCTTAAGATTTTTAAATTTATTGTCTGGGACGAGAATCAATAATTTTCTTCTCTAAATGAGAGAGTGTTCTTAAACCAAGGTAAAAGAGATATGTAGAAGAAACCGATTTTTTCAAGTATAAACCCACTAGATGACCTACATAGAAGGTCATTGACCTATTCAAGAATATATACGGTAAATACAAAACCAATATGATTTACCAAAACAAAAAAAGGGTTTCTCATATTTTTTTAACCTTGCGATTTGCTTGGGTGCTTTCTTAAATTTAATTTTCTCTGCTAATGCTTGGGAGAAAAATTTACTTGGCCAAAGCTTAGGGGAAGTAGGTGAAGGATTCTTGAGCACTTTCCCTTGAGCCATAACTTTTCCGCCTAATATGTAAAGATTGGGAAAGAGATACATTTAGCGTCGAGGAATACGCCCTCTCCAAAAAAATGTGCGGAATAAGTACTCTTTCTGGCCGTCCGGTAGTGCGAGAACGGGTGCGAAATTGGGGAACATTAGAAGGATACTGAACTTGGGGATTTCGTTTTTGCAATTATTCCCACTCAAGTAACCCCGAAATCGAGGACCCATTTCGTGAGTATAGTTGGCAGTGGGCCAAACCAAGGCAATCTAATCATTGCAAAGGTTTAAGGGTTTTCTTTAGAATCCCCTCTCTAATCACCTTAAGTGCAAATAGGGCAAACTAAAATTAGAATGGAGCTTGGATACTTTTTTTAGCATACTTACTGCAGAGTGAATCTAAAAAAGTTAGGCTTTCGAATATAAGCAGGCTCAAATGTTCCAAAAAATCATATCTTTATAGAAATATTCTGTGTCTTCAGATAAAACGAAACCCAAAATCCTACTCTAACTCAAGCCCCTCTTCATTCCTTTCTACTTTCGTCCTCTATACATACCGTTCAACATTCCCATCCTATGCCCTACATCCCTTTCTTCGTTTGCCTAGTATTTTCTCTCCGATCACAGTCTTTACCATCCTCCTGCCGATCAATACGCCCTTCATCTATTTTTCCTGCCTCATAATGATTTATCCCTACAATCCCTTCTCCTCGCCCACCATACATTTTCGCATTAGTTATCCTTTCGGTCCATTTCACCTTCTCCATCCTCCTCCACACCCACATTTCAAAACCTTCCATTCTATCTCCGTCTATCATCCTGCTTCAGTGACCATTTTTCCGCGCCGTGCATAACTACGCGGTATACCAAAGTGTGTAACGAGGCTTTTTTAAGATCTTTACTCAACGTCTCTGTCATCAACTTCCTCCTCCTTGTAAAAGCCTCTTTACCAAATACGATTCCTCTCCTTATGTCCCTACTACTTTGACCATGCTGGTCCAAAACACTTCGGAGATACGTAAACTGCTCCAACTGATCTAGATTTTGCAATCCTATTTAAATGTTAAGCTTATCCTTACTCTATCTGGAAAATCACATAACCATGGTTTTCTTTAGGTTAATTCTTATTCCATATCTATCAAACTGAATTTACAATTCACTCATCAATCTTGCTACACATGGGCTGACTGACAAATTAGAGTTTAGTCATTTAAAATACCAACATATTTTACGAATTTCCTGCCGATTTTCTTTCATAATTCAGTTTTTTCCATGCCTATTTAATCTTTTTTCTCCATGTACATTGGATATCAGAGTAGATGAAAAACCCTTCCTCATACCTATTCCTAACACTGCCCATCTGCGCTCATCATCCCCCACTCGCACCTGAGCAGTCTGAGACATGTACAGATTGCGGATTAGCCTCTTATCTCTCCAATCTAATTCTCTTTTTTGCAATGTAAACATTAGTTTTTCCCAATTCACTAGATCAAAATCCTTTACGAAATCTATGAAACAGGCAAATGCATCCTGATTTTATTCCCTATTCCTTGCGAGTAGTGATTTCATTACTGCAATGCAATGGCATCACGCGTCTCTTCCCGTCAATTATTATTCCCAAGATTTTCATGATGGACAGTAAACATATATAGTGTTGTATGGGTAGAGCGTTGGACTACTGACCGGAGGGTCCAGGATTCGATTCCCGGGCAAGGCACTCTGGGCACCTGCAGCTCCACCACCCAAGCTTTTTGATTTTTCGGGTACCACATCTTCCTGGGGAACCATAACCGGCACAGGGAAAGGAACTGGCCCCCCTACCCTGATATGTGATTATTCACACGCCGTCGGGCTTGGTACATGGGTGAGATCTACCATCACCAACTAAACCGACCTTCGGGTTGATTACTGTGTTTATGGTTTTTATGGTTTGTACTGTTGTACTGCTATTGATATTCTACTATTTGGGATAGGTTCTAGGTGAACACAGACTATGCAACGATACCTTCCTCCCTTTATTTAAAAAATACGACATGAAAATTTAAACTACACATGAAATTAACTTTTACTAGTATTCCATTTTGCAAAGCTGTATACTGCTAAGGCAATACGTGTGCCTCTCCTGTATCTTTACCGAAACTCGTCTTCAATTATTCATCAAGTATTTTTGTTTGATAGAAAGTATATAACTGGAATCAGCATGCTTCTGACTATAGTTTTATAGTACTTTTTAAATTTTTAAGATTAAAAAATTGTATATGCTCTTTATAATCACATTTCAACATCAAATGACTGTGGCTTTAGTTTTCCAGTTTGTAATTTAGAATCATATTCCCTTGAAATTTCCATGACCAATATACTCCCTCTTATTTTCTATAATAGCTTCACCACGGCTAGGAAGTATCATAACTCCTCAGAAGTTTATATTCCATTATTCAGTGTAATGATATATGATAAGTAATAGGAACGTAAAGTTATGACATCATGGGCCCATTTTAGTTATGGAAAGAAAATCGAAATAGGGTGATGTACTACCCGCAGGAGTTCCTCACACCATTATGGACTTCAGAACATTTGTATAATGACAGGGATAGCCGTGAGTCTGAAATTACTCCCTTACGTTTTTATCCACATATGATTTTCCAGCAAGAAGTGAAGTCAAAACGTGAATACAGCAGTGTTGGTCGTGCATGAGAGACGAATGTAACTTTTTTATATCGACCGAATCCGAAGTTGGACGTGAAAGTAGTCAAGATTTGGGCAGGACGGCAAAGAGTGAGTAGGATAGAATAGGCGTTAATTTTGCGAGATGCCCTCGGAGGTCGCAACCGGGAAAATGTTTCCTTGTCGGAGAGACATTCCCTCATCGCCTCGGAAGGGCGGGTGAACTCGTTGCCGTTTCGGGCCTGGGAAGGGAGTTGGAGGATGAGGGGATTTCAAGGAGGACGTGAGGAGAGCGAAGTACGTGAAAGAAAGCAATCTGAAGATAGGATGGCAGAGGAATGAGGTAATAGTCCTGGAAAGAGAGAGAGAGAGGGGTAGAAAGAAAAGGTGGAAAATGAGAGGAGGGACGAGGAAGAATAGGGCGGAAATGAAAGGAAACGGAAGTTTGCCCGTTCGGCTGGCGTACCTACGGGTTCTTCCCATCCCACTCTCCCCTAACTCGCTACCCCTGCTCTGTCATTGAGGAGACGTTCTCACTTTCTTTTTAACGACCGAGTCGGGGTGGACTTTGGATGTGGGGGCGGATGATAAAGGGGAAACTGGAGGAGTGAGATTTGTGCGCTCAACAAGCAGGGAGTGCGGGAGACTTCAGAATTGGGCAGAAAAATATTTTCTTTGTCCTGCGTAAAAACCTCGTTCTATCATATCCAGCAACAAAATATGGTATGATTTTTGCCTCAAAATATATCGAAGCAAAAATATTTAAATCTAAATCTTTTGAGATACAAGAGCATCAAAGGCTTTGTAATACGTTCAACTGTGTCCTGAAAACAATTTTTAGCATGTCACACTTAGTTAAACTTGATTACTCAGGTATAATTCTTACATCAATAGAAATCGGCGATGACATAGACCGAAACTTGATGGAATTCTAGGACTAACTTAAAACAAAAACTTAAAAAATTTGCCTTCCACCGAGTAAATTGTTTAATTCAGCTACTTTTGCTATAATTCAGCATTTTCATGAATACTTAAAAATTCTTTGATAAAATACTAAAGAGGTTACTGAAGACGACCAAGACTGCAAATATTGTTTTCATAAACACTTTTCTCGGTTGAAAGTCGTATGTATGATTTATCATATACTTGCATATTGAGTCTGAACTGAAGTCCTGAAGAGTTTGATCTAAAGAAGGCCTCAGAGTAGGCCGAAATATCAAACTTTCTGAAATGTGAGTGTCCTTTTACGTGTTATCTATTTTATTTTGCGTTCCATTGTGCCGTCCAAGCGTTTATATACACCCGCCCACACAAGCCACATATATGTGTGTGTATATTTTTTTATATATTTATAGAGCTCAGTTCCGCCACCGAAAATTCGGAATATTTCTTGTGTTTTTTTTGTGCCTTCCTGTGTTTTTTTTCTAGTACTACCTTGGTGTACAATATATATAAACGTGAATTATTTTTAAAATTGGCTTATCTGGAGGGTGAAGTAGAGGAGAGAAGGTGAACATAAAAGGGATGAGCGAGAGAAAGGGGAAGAGAGGAGAGAGTTCAAAAATTTCCTCTTTCGCACGCTCGCTTTACCGCTCGACCATCGAATGTTTTTACCCCAGGCCACGAAATGGCGGTACGGGTAGGGGGAGGTGAGGGGAGATGGGGGCGAGGGACGAAGGAAGAATGAAGGGGAAAGCGAATGACCTTAGTGTGTGCAGGCGAGGGGCATCATGGAAGCTCCCCGTTTGAGCGGGAGTTGTTTGCACGCACGCCAGAGAAATGATGCGAAGGGGAAGGGAGTCGAATGACGGGGATACGTGCATCGCTTTCGGTGCTGGGGAGAAATGAGATTCGACGCCACTTAATGGATCGACCGCCTAAAAGGAGTGGGGTGGACAGGTGGGGTTATAACATAGAGATCTATGTTCTGAAAAAGAGGCATGGAATATGTTTGGAATCCATTAAAAAAGCTGTAAAAAGTGTAGGGAATGTTTTACACAGGTTCAATTAATCTTCCAAAATTCCTCAACAAAATTCTGTCGCTGTGGTCAATAACGAAGCAACATGTTGGTGAAAAATCAAATATGATAAATTTTGCACCGGAGGAATCGTTATCCTACCCTGGGATTCGAATATGGATGTCTTGATTTTGGTTTCAAATTCAAGGATAACTTTTGAGAATAGTTTGAAGGAAGGGTACTTCACTAATATCGGTCTTGTTGAATTAATTTACGCTCTGATATTTCTCGCGTTTTAAAATATTTAATTAGACCAAACATATTATTTTTTTCTACGTGCAATTGCTCTAGTTATAACAAAATTAATACTAAAAGTATCGTGTACCGAGGAAATTAGAATAATGCTTGAAAGGCACTATTCTGCTACGAGTATGAGTGTTAGATCACAACATTTTTATTATTATTACGGGTTTTATAGTATCGTATGAAAACCGTCTCGCTCAAAGACGTAACATTGTGAAACATGCTGTACCAATCAATATTATTCGATATGGTACGTCAGCCCTCCCGATTTCATGGATAGGGAAATTGGGCATAGTTAAACAAAGTTTAAATGCGATAAAAGGTCGATGCATGATAAAGCTTCAATGGAACGCAGTATATTTGAAACAATACATTTTTGCCCAAAACATATTGTATAAGAATGGTAGAAAATTTTGAGTTATATTTTGATCACATTATATTTTTTAGTTTTGACGAAGAAAAGTGATGATATAGTTAAATGTAATGTTATATAAGACTACTGGTGGATCCATTTAAATAAATCCTTGGTCCTAAATTACTTGTGAATAAATTTTCCTGGCGTTCATTACATTGAATAATTTAGATATAGTACAGTATTTGTCACTTCTCCACGCTTTATTTTCAAGTGTGTCTAAAAGGTCAATTGATAATCACCTGTCAATTTTTATAATCAGGGTAAATAAATAATTTATTGTGGCATAAAATGGCATTTCTTATGTTTCATTAATTATGGAAAACTGATTTCATATTTACACTCACCGTCATCATAAAGGAATCGACTGAATTATATTTGGAATTCCTTCAAAACGTTTATTTCCTCTGTAACATCAAAGTTCAACGCTTCAATAACTGCAATACTTTTTAGCAAAATAATTTCGGGTGGAAAAATAAACGGATGGCATTCAATTTATCCACAAGGTTTACCCACCACACAACTCGGCATAAAATCGACATAAACGAATGTAACCTCATATATTTTGAACTCTCAGGTTTTAACTTCGTGGATTTTTTTCATGTCCATATTAAATGAGTTTGTAGTTCCCCACAGACTTCCACAGTCACATTCTTCCACAGACAGGGAATTTAACCTCACTTTATCTTTATTTATTTGATTCACTGGGCTTTTTAGTTTAATTGCTAAATTCGCCGATGATTTTTTTTCATTTTGGCCACCCTCTGATATTATATTCCAGCACTGCGTAATTTTGCAGAGTGAAATATATTAAACTTATAAAGAAACATATTTATTAAAACTCGAAAACAAGCATCAATGGAACAAAAAAATAAAATAAGACCGTCAAGTAACGTGTATAATGACGAGTTAAGTAGTATTTGTTGTGGAGAGATGAAATTATTATTATTTCGTAAACCTCGTTGCAATAAGGGTATATATTCTGGTTGCAATGGCAAGTCTGACCTAACAAACAATGTATAAATAAGTAAAATACAATAACATTTACTGATCAATGAGTTTATCACCCAGTGGCTGCTTTACACTTTTTCTTAAAATTGAATAATTGAATGGAAAGGGTTCAAGCAAACCTCCAAGCAGCTGATTCCATTCAACAATAGTTCTGTTTTAAAAGAGAGTATTTTTTTCTTATTTGCTAAAGAGTATTTTTTTCTTATTTGCTTTTTATGGGTCGCGGTGGTCTAGTGGGTAGAGCGTTGGACTACTGACCGGAGGATCACGGGTTCGATTCCCGGGCAAGGCACTCTGGGCACCTGCAGCTCCACCCAAGTTAGTTGATTTTTCGGGTACCAGGTCTTCCTGGGAAACCATAACCGGCACAGGGAAAGGAACTGGCCCCCCACCCTGATGTGTGAATATTCACACGCCGTCGGGCTTGGTACATGGGTGAGCTCTACCATCACCTACTAAACCGACCTTCGGGTTGATTACTGTGTTTATGGTTTTTTTTATTTGCTTTTTGTGTTTTATTTTTATATTAAAACTGCAGTTGTTTTTTCTCTTCAAGTTTGGTTTTTCTATCTCTTTTCATAAATCTTCCCACGCTTCGTCGTTTTTAATAATTCTGAACATCGCGCCTAACCTACTCCGTTTTCTTCTATTTTTCAAACTCTCCCATTTCAGAATATCCAACATTTCCGTGACACTATCTGTTCTTTTGTACCTTCCGAGTACATATAGTATATTGCCGCCTTTCTTTGAACTTTTTCTATCTTGTCCCATCTCATATGGATCCCATACTATGGACGAGTATAAGAAGGTAGTCAAGGTGGTCTAAGGGTGCCATTTTAACCAATATTCACTTTAAAAAAACTAATCATAAATGAATAATAATGTCGATGTGTGTTCCGATTCATTGTGTTCCAGTAGCGATACGGAAACATAAAGGGGAGAGGAGAAATATATCTGAAGACGTTCAGTTACGTAGAAACGGGTCCTTTTAAGAGGAAGCCGTTGGTTGGACCGCCGATTTCAAACTTGGGCTACACTGCTCTCCTTTGACTGGAAACTTTCACGCCTTTCGAGATGGGTGTGGCGAGTGGGTTGGTGGTTGGAGGCGAGGAGGGAGGGGGGTAGCGGTCGTTGAGATACCTTTCTGGGTCCGGCCTGGACCAGGGGCATAAAAGAATGGAACGCGCGGAAGGCTTTGCGGGGAGAGGACGCCACCGGACGAAGCTTGGCGTTAAATAGGCCAGGTTTAAGGTGAAATAACAATGCCTTCCTCGGCTAACCAACTTCCTCCCTGCGGCAGAAAGGAGCTACGGTGCACTTACCCGAGTTTTTACGAGACGTAATAACGAAACGTGTGCGCGTTGATTCCTACATTGTGGTTTTTAAAGTTTCCGTAGGAAAAGTTTTCATGTACAAGCTTTATTCTAGTCTATCCCAGGGAGGAAAACGCGAGAAAAGTTTCTTTTAACGAAAGAACGCGAGGGTACACGAAACGCTTAGTATATTTTCAGCTGTTTAATGCTTAAAATAATTAAAGACTTTGACAAATGTATGACACTTTATGTCTTCGTGAAAGTAGCTACTCAACATAATTGATCCAGAGTTAAAATCTGGGTGATGCCTTAAAAAATGTCCCGTTAAAGACCTCACGGCTTCATTTTCTATGCACCAGAAAGTTTTTAAAAGTAACACTTAGTATGTTGATAATTAACTGGCCATTTCTACTGTAATTCTTAAACGTGAATTTTTAGGACTTGGTAAGAGACTCCTATATCCATTCTACCCTACCTTCATCGAAAAAATTAACCTACAGATTAAAGGTAGACTGTGATAATAAATATTTAATGCTAACTTTATCATTAGAATAATGATGGTGAGATAAACCAATTGCGAAAATTTATCCGTTTCTAAGGCAAGGAATTTAGCTTCAGAATATTATTTTTAATGGGTCTTTCGGAATAATGATCAACGGCGTTTGTGAGCAATTGCTGGCATCAAAATTTTAAATATCACCATAAAAATATATTTAATTAAGCTCTTTCACGTCAATATATTTCGAAAAAAAATAAATTCATCCATCAACTGAATAACTCTAATCGAACACACAAAGGATCCGTTGCGATTCAATACTCGTACATATGTGCAAAGAGTATGACGAAGTCTCAACGATTACAAAGATACGAAAAATTAGGATTATATATTTAAAATATTTTTGACATAAGCTACATTTTCACCAATAACTGAGTATGCGAAATGGGTCAAGTAATTAATTTTAACGTATTGGTAGTAATCAGGGGGTTGTTCATTGCCTTTCATGCTTATCACATGGAGTTTTGGTGCATGATTATGGCAAAAGATAGCCAAACAATGTATGACCCTTAACGATTGCAAATATACTTTTTAAAACCAACCTAATCCTGGTATTGATGACAGTATAAAATTAATGCTTGAGAATAATGGAATTTAAAATAAATTAAAGTCACCTATTGTCCTAAATAATTAACGCCGTGGCTCATCACTAATTACTTTGATCCTGCCGGCGCTTTTTAAAATTTCCCCTGCATTGCAAAAATTAATGAGAGCATATTTTTAACGTATACATTAATTAATATTCTGTACCATTTTAGTAGATAATTATCAATTTATTTTATTCGTAATTTTGTAATTCTAACAGTTCAACGTCACTCTCTTTATTAAAAAATTTAGAGGAACACAGTCCAACTTCCCAAAAACTACGAACCTCCTGGTATGATATCATTAGCTTATATTCAAGATTTGTGTTTTAATAAACTGTTTCTGGCCACCATTTGGACTATCGTTATATAAAATTTGTAGGATTCAACTTCGACAGCGAGCAGCACTTAAGTAATGAGCTCCATACGATAAGGAAGTTTTATAGGTAAGCCCTCATACCGCGACGCTATCTATTACTCCATTGCCTGCGAAGCATTAAGTTCACACCGAAACTACCCTTTTGCAGATTTGAAGTTGCCCGTCCGACTGCTTGTGTGCTCCACGAGTTTAGACCGCTTTAGACGCGGTGCGTTATCGGTCGGAAGAGACGCTAATGTCACTTTGCGGGTGCTGATAGAGTCGAGATTGGGTCGATTTTGGAATTGCCTCCCCTCCCTCTCCTCCGATTCCAGTATCACGGACGCAGACCGCGTTTTGAGGTCGCGGTCGTGAGGAAGACCGCATATTTCGCGCGTCACGGAGAGATTACATTTACCCCTATGAAATCCCTGCCGCGTGAATACAAAACCTACTCGTGATACACATAAGTAATGGTAACTCTGGCCGCTTCTGTGGTCAAATGCTCAAAGGACGCTTCGCTCTCGTCTTTCACCATTTTGGTGACTGTCTCAATCGAGAAAATCGTGTACAAAACTTTAGAAAAATATCAGAGGAGCGATTAAAATTTAAACTAAAATAAATTAAAAATTGCATTGAAAAATGAAAGAGCAAGAATTAATGTAAAATAACAAAGGCAATGAATCCCGCGAGAAATATGAATGCTAAGAAAAACACTCAAGATGGTAAGGCATAAACTAGAGTAGGTACAGCAGTATGCCTATTTAAAAAGTGTTTAAGAGAAAGAGAGGCATTGTAATAAGAACATTAAAGGACATATTCCCTTGGGTAAGGAGCCAAGAGTGTCATATTAAGATAAGTGAGTTGATTACCGTCGTAATAAACAAAGTATTCAAGAAGAGAATTGTGAAAAATTTAATACTGATCACCGTATTTCAGGTTGCGGAGACTATTCATTGAGGAATGATGATAAATATAGACTAGCGGTTTTTGAAACGCGGTCGTAAAAGAAGAACAGAAAATGTGAAGTGGTCTGAAAGAAATGAAAATGAGGAAGTTTTAGGCATGGAGTAGGACGAGAAAAGATTGTCGGAAAAACATAAATAGGGCAGATAAAAACAAATGCCGTGCGTATTGAATAATAATTGACCATTAAAAACGGTGGTAGACGGTAGAACGTTGAAGGTGGATGCTAGAAAATGAATAAGCATCGAACGAAATAAAGAGAGATATGAAGTTTTTGGATTTGAAGAGAAGACTTCGAATTGATATGCATTCCCCTAAAACCTTTGTCTAGAAATAATTAAACCTACTTGTTAATGCAGGTTATAGAGTACTTACTTGTGTTGACTGGGGCTTAAGAGTTAGGCAAATCTTAGGTATTGGATCAATCATAAATATACCTTCACCAGTATAATAATAAAATAAATAAAAATAAATGACAAAAAATTAAAGAGTATTTATGTAGAGTAAAAAAGTAAAGAGTTTTATTTTTTTCAAATGAAAGGAAAGAATATGACGGGCCTACTGCTGGAAACAAAAAAGCACCTAAACATTACAGTTGCACTTATTTGGAGAGCCTGGAACGCACTATTAAGTGTCCAACAAAATCAAAGGATAAAATAAGTTAGCTCAAGTAAAGAGGCACGACGGTAAAAGGGAAATAATAATAAACATTTTACCAGAGGAGATGAAATATCAGAATGATGTATTTGGGAATGAAGAGGTTGTTTTCACAGATAAGTGTTCTCCAACCTTCTGTCACCGCGTAATAGAGCTATATTTTCCCTTTTACGGCAGCACATTGTTATTCATTGGATTTGATCCAATTCCATTACAAAAAAAGGATTCAGTCGAGCAGCGAACGTTTTCTAAGCCAATTTAACCAAGAGACGCCGTTTGGATATGTGCCAAATTGTTCAGGCGCTCAACTCACCCAACGCTTTTAATGAGCTCCGAAAGAGATTTACCTATTTAATAATTCGAGAATTCCCTTTCGGCCTAAGCATATTATGAGGTTGCACATGAAAGGTTTGAAAAAAAAATAAAAAGAGGCGTTCGTCAAATATTTGAGTTATTAAACGTCTCATTAATTTCATTTTCTAATCTAGTTTTCATTTGCGCCTCCTTTCTGAATCTCATTCAACCTCATTTATTTTGAATGCCGGGGAAAATGAAAAACGGGGATTTTAAAATTTTCACAATGCATCACAAACCGTTGAAATATCATTAGGTACTATTTTTTAATTACATGGACATGAAAATTTACGAATTTTGCAAATGTAGATGTAACGTGAAATGTTATTGCAATCGTAAAATTAATATGACTATTGCATATAAAATGTAATTAGTATATTATTTTGGAAGAATGAGTATTGAAAATATTGTAAAAAGAGAATTATAAATTAAGAGCCTAAGTTTATGAATCGTTAACATAAAAGTATAACGATGTGAAATTCATAAATGAACAAACTTTAATTATTTGATACTTGTGATCAAAAAAAATCTCACTTATGTTAAACTGATTGGCATTTGATTTTTACATAACCTATTATACAATATTTTTGGCAATAATATTTCCTTAGATATTGTATCTACATAATTTTTATGAAAAGTTGAGTGGTAAATTTATAAATAGCAGATACGTGTATTCTGCATTTTTAGAAACGTAACTGCATCGCCATATGTGTAACTGTTTAGCACATAAATATTACGAATTGAATTTATGGTATTAGACCATTTTTAAGTTACATAAGAGTATACAACTAAATTAAAGTAATGTCAAACTGACAATGTTTTATAATTTGCAGTCTATATAAAAGACCTTTTCCTATTGAAGTAAAATTATTGATTATGAAATTATTATTGATTGAAATTATACTGTGGATTGAATCCCACACACTTAATGTAGAATTATTAGGTGTTTATGGATACATAAATATCAAAATCAATATTTTGATTTCAATATGTTATGTAAATTTCATTAAGTTACGCTGGAGACAGTACATTTATTGAGATTTTTTCCTCTTTTTCATAAATTTCATGTACATATAACAATTAGATAATGAGTACTTAAATAAATAGCACCCATAAAAAGGTGTGAAATATGAGTACTTTCCAGGACTAGTCATCAAATCATCTTTGTGTACTTACAAGTGTTTATTTGAATTAATACCTCTACATAACCTTTCAAGGAAATGTATTTTTTAAGGTAGGTTATCTCTGACCAGCTCGTAGCTTGAAAACCTCCAAAGGAGAATATGTTCAGTGCTGTTGCAGGTACTTAACTTTGAATCTTTCGTAAAAATAATGAAAGTAGAAATGGATTCCTCTATGAACTATTATGTTTGCTTAACGGTGGCGTTGTGTCGATAGTGGAAAAGGGGAGTGATGATTAGGACCAATCAATCTACGAGTCCAGTTTGTTGTGGGTAATTTATGCCTAAAGAGTCCTAGCCTGACGCTACCTTTCGAGACCGTCTTAGTTGAATCCAGAAAGAAGACTCAATTACGCTTCTCCGTTAGAGTTTTCTCTCTTTTTCGATAAAATGTTTAGCAAAACTTTCGAAAAAATTCTTACATTGCTCATAGCTTTCCCTACACCAAAATGAAAATTGAAAATGTATTTCAGCCTCACCATACTATGGTATGAGATGTCTTGACAGTAACATCTGAATGATTAAGTAGAGAATTACTATATTTAAGATGTCCATTTTCCTACAAGCAATAAAGTTACAAGCGACCGCACTAATGGTGCGAAATGGTGAGAAAAGTTCATTCTCAGTGGCCTAGTATAGAGTCATTATTTCATCTAAGCTTAGTTTTTTTGTTTTTTTTTCTGCTCTTATAATTGGAGAATTGGACAACTATATCTCCCATAGATACTTTAGTGGATACAGTAATCTTTTTCTACATCATTTGACTTTTTTAAATAAAATGTCATGACTAAAAGTTAAGGGAAATAAACATAATAAATTCTGCAACTAATCACCCCCTGCCATATGTCCTGTCAATGACTTGCAAAATACCATGCAAATGAAGCTGTAGTCGTAGACACCAATGATATCCCATACAATCAATTCCGCTCCGTTATCCTAATTCCTTCTCCCTTTTCCCTCACCTATTCCATTTCACCCACAGTCTCTTGCCTCCAGACTAATCGATGACCATGTGCGCCAACCGATTTTTAATCGTGCCACCCCTATTTGCTTAGTAGCAATATCTTTTTAAAGGGAAAGGGCCCAGCCCTCGATTTTCACGTGGCTCGTTTCCACAGAGAACCCGGCCATACACCTTGAAGTGTGGACTTCGTGTGTGTGCGTGCGAAAGGTGTTGGTAGGACGGACCCTTAAAAGCCGTTTTGGGAGTGGTGGGGAGCCGGGGGGATGGCTGTCCAGGGGGGGGAGGGAGAGGGTAGGTACAAGAGCATTGTTCATTCATTGAGTGCAAGGGAGTGGTCCGCCGTTTGTCACCGCTTGGGAACAGGTTTATGGGAGGGTCTAAAAAGGAGGGTGGATTGGAGGGAGAAAGGGAGAGAGGGTGCGGGGGTGGAGGGAGGTAATGTAAGGGTGGGGGTGGGAAGGGCTGAGAGATGGGGGGGGTTTGAGGAGTGGTGGGAAGAGTGGTAGAAGAAAGGTGTTCAACTGGAAAAGGGTTCCGTGGAGGGGGTTGTTGTTGGTGGTGGTGGTGTGAATGGGGATTGTGGTGGGTTACCTGAGTCGAAGGCGGGATGGGGGTAGCAGAGGAAATGTGCGTGTGGTGCGTGTGTGCGCTCGTGTGTATTTTGGGTTGTCTATATCGAAGGATAACCCGGTCGGAAGGCCTGAAGGGGGTTGGTGAGGGGGTGTGTTCTTTATTTTTTTCTCTCACCCCGTGTGTATTGGATGGGTCGTGTGGAGTTTTGGGGGTAAGAAATGCGGTGGTTAAGAGATCGCTTTTACGGTTGGCGGTCGGGTATAGGTGAAAAGGGGGTGGTTTTGGAATGGGGGACCCTCGCGCGTGGAGGGAATTTGAGGGGAGAGCACACAAAGGCGGGGAAGATGGACGGGATCCAAGAAAGTTGAGGAGAGTACGTGGGTTCGCGCTCGTGTGTTTGTGTGTATGTGTGTGTGGAGATGGGAGAGAGAGAGTTAGATAGGGAGAGTGAAGAGGAGGGGGGAGGTTATGCCGTTAGGAGGGCTCTGCAAACTGTTGCGCCCTCCTCCTCCACCCTCCCTTCCCCCCCCCCTCTCTCCCCCGAACAATAAAAGTGATAAAAAGAAAAACGCAGAGTTCGTGGGTGGAATAGGGTGGAGGGGGAGAGAGGTGGGAAAGAAAGTGTTTGGAGTCAATTTGTCACACCAGGATGAGGATCCGCAGAGGAATCATTCGAGGGTTTATGGGAGGCGGAAGGTGTGGATGGCGGATGTTTCGGTTCTGGTGGCCGCGTGAGAGGAGTTGGGGTGGAGGGGGGTGGGGATAGAAATAAAAATTGTGGGAATTGATCCGTGCATTTTGGCGGGAAATAAATAATGTCATCAAAGTTTTGTGGGGGAAGGGTGATGAAGTGGTTAGGTCTGAGAACGGCGTCTGGAAAGAGCCCTCAACATTTAGTGTGGTCTTTCCGGAAAAGTAAATAGACAGCCAGGCGCGACTACATTCATCATACGTAATATGGCTCCTAACACTTATCTTCGGAATGATATTAAAGGTACTCAATGCATTTGGATAACATTTTTCAACATTAAATGTGGGTTTTTTCAGAAGAATACTTATTTTCACTCTAACATACAAACGTATTTACTGCAATGACGACTAAAACTTTCTATACAAAGTATCGAGTAAATTGTTGCCTAGGATTGACGAAAGTATTAATGCAGAGATAAAAAATGAAATTTTAACTAGACCCTAGTTTCAATATCCAATCAAAGCTCACTTTACCGTACATAGGTAGGTTAAAGTCGACAATATTCCTTTAAAACCATATTTCCAACAAGATTACAAAATAATTGCTCAATTATCTTATCAGTGCAAGCACTAAAATATCTAATTTCAATATTTATTTTTAAAAACTAGTCTGAGCTTGTTCAAGCAGAATTCAGAAGGAACTATAGTATCAAATGTCCAAAAAATTCCTACTTGGCGCTTTTTGCATCTGAGCAAATATTTCAAACCCTATTCAATGTAAAATACAAGGGTTTTTCAACTCGCAAAACTGGATAGAGGCGGTAATAATCAAATTAACATCCTGAAATTCACCCTTTACACTTAGATCCTTATCTAATCTTTTTCCAAACCCTTGAAAGCCGGCAGCAGAGATGTGTCTTGTTTTCTGTCGCAGCGAACGAGTAAGTTCTTGGACTGTGGCATCATCATTTTCATAACGTCGGCCACCCAAATGATTTTTTGGGGGCCCGAACAGATGGAAATAACTGGAGGGTGAGTCGGTTTTGTACGGGGGACATTAAAAGCATTTCCAATGAAATTTTTGCAAAAACTTCCACGTTTGTCTTAGTAAAGTTTGCGACTTATTCGTTGTTGTGTTGATAACGTGTCTACTTTTCCTACTTTTTTACCGTTTAGGTCGCTTAGTTTATTTTTTACTTATATTCAAGGATTATGCACTGCTACATCTTTAGTCTATGTCTATAAATACTTTCTTCGATCAGTTCGACGGGAAAGTCCAATTTTGACCTCCATACACTTCGTCTACTTAGCAATATCCCCTTTGCATCTTATTATTAGTGGTTTATATTCAATTATATTTCAATCCTGCTTAAAAATGACATTCACCAAGTATTTCGTCCTATTTAAACAAAAATATTTTCTAAAACTTGTCAAGAGCAGTAGATGTGACAACTAAATATAACGTTATTCTATCCCTTGTTTTTGTACAAATATATTGTTCTATTTTAAGTACTTCTTGTTATGGATTTGGAATTATGTAGTTATCTCAGAAAGTTTGTTACAACATTTAGGAGTAAGTCTATTTGAGAATCACTGGTGACATCCTAGAAACCCAGAGATAGCTTGCTGCCAACCTAGAGAGCTTCCAAATGATCGCAAGTCGAAAATGGGATCGGTGTTTATTGACCCGGGGATACTTTCAGCAGCAGGCGGTAACGTGTAGAAACTTTATTCTTCCAAGGCAATGTGATTTACTAAAGTCACAGTGGGGCAGTCGTTAAAGAAAACCAATGTTTATGCTACTTCAATAGAATCAATCCATCAAAATTCAGTCAATGAGAATCTGTTAGTCAGTTTCAGTCTAGAAGAAAGATTGAGTCAACCAAAGTCTTATTATTAGGGTAGATTATTCCGCATTCAAATCAAGAGACGTAAGGTAAAGTCTGTCAGCCAGCTATTATCGTTCGAGCGCTTTAGGATTGGTCGGTCAATTAGCCTAGCAATAATTGAAGGACGCCTCTTACTTATAAGGCAGAGAGAATCCGTAGAAGAATGCAAATGATGTCTAATGTAATTCTCGAGTCTTTGTTATAAGAAGCCTGCAAAACTTCGGTCAGACGTTAATGCTAAGTCTCTCATACATCATGAAAGGTCCCTTCCTGCCAATGAGAAGTTAGACGTCAGTAGGTTCGATATACATCATCGTTCGCTCCAATATCAACAACCATGGATTATGGATACTCAGATTAGTCTAAATGGGAGGTGTCAGTGATGGACGGTTTGTTGAGAGCCTGGGTTAGTTTCTGCGGCAATAGTTAACTGCATGAGATACGAGCATAATTCATCTTCCATATGGCAACCGAAAGCCAACTGCCCTACCTCGCTAGATAAGTTGTTTTAATCATCACCTTCTTCAGCTAAACGTCACAACTATTCTTAGATTTATCTATGAAATGTATGGCCGATCCTCGATATTTTCAGGTTAGAAAAATCCTAGTGTGATCTATATTAAATAGTTGGCAGTTACAAATGTACAAAATTCACTTACCAATTATTACTGTTTCCCCTGGGTAGAAAAATTAGTTAATTGGTGAAGGATGGTAAGTTCAATTTTTTACAAAGTATTTAAAATGTATCAATATAAAAATAATAAATGTTTTTTTCGTTAAAGAGAGATGTTGTAGTTTCCCTTTTCATTAAATGAAACTGACCTAAGACGGGTATTAATTAGAAAATTTTCTCTAATCCCCTCACTATAATACGCTTTTATTTTTGTGGTATGCTCTCGTTCAACTACCATCAAATGTTATTCTTTTCCTTCTTCTTCCCTTCCCTTTCAAGTTTTTCTCATTTCTAATAGATGGAGGATATGGATCCTTTTAGGATATGGCTAGGAATTGGACACAAGTATATTAAAACTGAGTTTTGGCTCAACGTTACCCGTAACTATCATCATAAATCTAACATACTGAAACGGTAAGTGCTAGTAACTGGGAAAATATATCTATGTTGTGATTCAGAAGAATTAACACAGGTATTTATTTAATGGTATCGCCAATGTCTATTATAAATTCCTTGTAGTTGCTGTAGATCTTTTTGGGGGGGGGGCGATAGACAGCTGAGGTCATTTGGGCAATTAGGAATGGATTAGAACGGAAATGTGGAGAGAAACCCGACGTCGGCATAGCCTACTCTTGTCAAAAGACTCCATGTGGTCGGCAGTTTAACGTCTCATCCGACGGACGTCGTACTCACTCTAAGGGGTCTCCCCAAATCACTTCAAGTAGGGATCGGGATATCACTGAAAAATGCCTGAACCTTAGCCACCACACCAGACCGATCCCCCATGAATTTCCATATTTTTGGCTCGATAAAATCCTTCAGGGATTATATATAACCAGGGTTAGATAACGAGTTACCGCTAAGTTGCTGTCAGTACCTCGGGTGCCAATAGTAATCACTGATACATCGGGAACGTAACATAGAGTAAGAATCATTGGTATTTCTCAGTGTCTTAATTCTGACCTTAATTTGAACTACCCAAATAATCTTCCTATTTTCTACAATTTCCTATAAAAATCTTTAATTAGATATCTTTTCTTAAATTTGTTCATTTCACACTATATCGGTCCACACTATGTTTTACATTTCCAGCCACCAGAGGATCTCATAACTTTACAAATATCCGTCATCTTCCTTCTTAATTACTTAAGATCCTGACCCATGTACTGGGTTCGTCCGGAAAATAAGTTTATGATGCTCATTGTCTTTTTTGACAAAAGGGGAGCCGTCCACTACGAATTTGCACCTGAACGATAAACTGTAAATGCTGCATTTTACGTCCAAGTTCTCGACAGGCTTCGAAAACGAGTCGCCCGCGTCCGGCCAGCAATCAGAGACATCTGGCGGCTGCATCACGGCAATGCACCGCCTCACACCGCGCTTGTCGTGTCGGACTTCTTGGCCAAACACGGCGTGGTAACGCTGCCACACCCGCCCTACAGCCCGGACTTGGCACCACCGGACTTCTTTCTGTTCCCGAAGATAAAGAGGAGTTTGAAAGGAACGCGATACGGGACTTGGAACGCCGTCAAAGAGGCCGTGACGACGTGTCTTCGAGAGGTTCCGATGATGCCTTCGCGGGAGCGTTCCAGGAATGGGAACGCCGCTGGAACAAGTGTATCGACTCACAAGGGTCCTATTTTGAGGAATATTAGCTTAAGATATGTAAAAGTGTAATACATTTTTTTTTCCTGAGCTCAGTACACTTATTTTCCGGACGAGCCCTGTAGAGCCATGGTCCAAGCAAACCGCATATTCAATAAATAGTTTTGTGAATCGTGTGTGAGTTTTGCACGGCGGTATATTTGTGCAATACGGTGGGCTTTTATTTTGGTTCTTCCGGATAATGGCGGAGTCAATCAGAATCACCATCGCCAATGACCACATAATGATCACCAAAAAAGACTTCTCAAATGATATCTAGAACGCTGAATGGACCACCGTGGCAAAAGGATATTAGGGGAATCAAGGGCAGGGCTTGACTTCTATGTCACGTTTCAACTATCAGCACAAGGTTTTTTTCATTACACCATTGAAGAAATCAACACGGAAACTAGAAACAGATTTCAGGAGGACGGATGAAAGAACGTCGACACTGAGAGGTTGATAAGAAGGTATGTGAACAAATATAGTATACCACTAAACATTACTTAATGCTAAAATGCTATTTCTTCATAAGTACTTTTCAGAACGTTGAAGATGGTGATGGAGAGGAGAAAATTAGATAAGCGAGGATGCGGGAGGAAAAAAATAGGCGCGTCAGACGGAAAAAAGAAAGGTAGGATGTATACGTGATTAAATAAGGCAGTATTAGAGTATTTATAGTGTACTGAGACTTATTGTCTTTCAATTTTACCTTGAACGGTAGTCTATCAAATAATAATAATAGTTATACACATTAACAGTTTTTCAACAAAGATCAAGTAGTCCATGCATCCTTTTCGTTCGTCAGTATTTCGATATACAATCATCATTAATCAAACCAAATGAAATCAAAAGATAATTATGGGATATTCAAATCAAAGATATCATTAATCAAATTCTGAGTTAAAATCATTAGGGAATACTTACATGGAGAAATTCGTTTTTCTTACAGCTGTAATTATCAAATATACATAAATAGATGTAATCTGACCAACAGTTTTCATAAATATGTTTGAAGCTGTCGGGAATTGGTTCAATTATTCTCAATTTGTGGGATATTATTTTGTGTACTATCTTTAAACAAGGGTTATTCATCTAACGAGCAATGAAAACAAATAGTAGGTGAACGAAGAAAAAAGAATGGTAGCTAGTATGGTTTTGATAATAACATAAACCAAAAGACGTCTAACGTGAGTGTACGACTTCGAAAAAATCATTTATAATTAAATTAGATGTGGCAACACCAATCAATAGGCAGATAAATAACTAATCAATAGGCAGTTCTATTGATATACTATGCTTTTCATAAAACTCATTAAGTGGTAAATTTCAGGGGCATTAACTTAAAAATTATAGTAACATTCTTTCATTTGTTCATCAGCGAATGTGAGGGGCAAATTCATGTCACTCCTTTCCCCTTAAGTTCAAGGTAAGTGCAACCCCATGGGAGCCCTTAAGGCACGAGCTTGATATTCCACTCGCGGCGTCGTCTCGCATATTCCACGAATTCGTAATGTTGTCAAGGCTGACATCAAAACGTGTTGCCACGTCGCATTCAATTATTTCCCATATTTTATGTTTACCATTCATTTGTCCTTACTTATGCTTTGAGAATCGAGCATAACATTTTATAAAGACTATTGTGGTCACAAAGCCTGGTACTTAAAGGAAAGTAGAAAAATAATTAATAGTTGCAGTGGTGGATTTTGAGAAGGCTGCTCTATGTAAAATGGCCAGATAAGGTTTTAAAATATCTTAAAAGAAAAGAACAGTCAAATAAGAAGAACACTAAATAATGTCAAGGAATTGAAAGAAATTCGGTTGGAAATATGCTGAGGAGGATTTGACTATTATTAGATATGAGAGAAAAAATTGGAGAGGAAGAAGAAAGAAAACAGCGAATTATTAAAATAAAATACAAAAAAAATGGTGAAACACGATCCAACACTAATTTAAAGCTCATTGACAATCTTCCTGACGATTAACCCAAGGTTTGCACGCACTAAAACATTAATATGAATACTGTTGACGTGAGTGTTGTTCGTTGACGTCGATGGTCATCCACTTCCCGGTTTTTCATCGGTCGGGATTTGTCTTGACTAGAAGCGGTTGGGCTAACTAAAACACTGTCCGACTCGTATTATCATTGCCGAATGCCCCTTGAATCATTTCACAAGTTTCAGTTCTGCTTTTCTTTAGATTATACCAAAATTCAAAGCTCACGTGAACCTTTATTATCTTACACACGAGGTTCTTACCGCCTACATTCTCACCGACACAAGATTTTGTAAAGCAAGCGTGTTAGAGCTCAGACAAGAATCGCTGTCGTGCGGAGACAATGCATGAAAGAAACACGGGCAATACAGTACTTTTTCCTTCTTACATACGCCGCTAGAAGGCTAAATTTTACTGATTGTGATCCGTCAAGCAGTTTTGCGCGTAAAAATATCAATCTCAACTTTTTTGCATAGACCTTGTTTGCCTGTCAAAATGATTACACGTATAATACGAGAGGAAAAGGAGACACATAAATGATTACGAGTATAATTAACAGCCGAAAGTGAGGCACCTATCACTGGCAGTAGAAGGACACGATATGGGTATGTTTTCCTGAGATGTCATTAGAATGAAACATCACAACACGAGAAATACCATGTGTGTCTATGTATTTGTTGCACATGAAATCATTTTCCTCCCTCTTTTTTTTCTTGTGTAAAGTTATCCCCTCTTTCGCAGGCTTTAGGGTTCTATCGACAATAGAAACGCTCTGAATCCACCTTTCCTGCCTCCTTAGTATTTCTCCCAATAACTATCTATCCTCCCCTTTCACCATCTGTAGTCTTTTTTCGATAGTTTTCATTTTTGTACATTTTTATTTTATCCCATCCCTCTCTATACCTACATTTCAAAAGCTTCCATTCTACTTTTATCACCTTGCTACAGCAACCATTTTTCCCCGTCGTCAAAATCACGATACATATCCAATTTTTTACTAGTTTTTTTTTAATATTCTTACTCCAGGTTCCTGTCATCAACTTCTACCTGATTGTTCGTCCCTCTTTACCTAATGCAATTATCCCTCTCAATAATACTTATATATTCAATACTACTATAACCATCTTGGTCGAAGACACTTCCAAGATTGATAAACTCTCATCTCTTGCTCTACCTTTCGCTCTCATATTCCAATGTTTAACTCAGTTTTCCTTTTTATCTACGAATTTATAACCGTTGTTTGTGTCAGCATTAGGTAAGACTTCATTTATTTGAATATCAACAACATCATTTTTAATTGTGTATTTGATAAATTGGAATACGTTATAGGCCAAATAATAACCTGGGTTACTTTAGGCAGAACCCAATATATTCGTATATTCATTATCAAGGCCATGAGAAGGAGTTTCAATTTTCTTAAATGAGTATAAAAGTAAAGGCATTATACAATGATCCTGAACACTCACTCTTCAGAAAAGGTACTAAGAACTTAATGTTCAATGCCTAAAACGATGCAAACAGGCACCTAATTTCTTCGGACCACACAGAAAGGATATCAATATCTCGTTTCGCAGTTTAATCGCGAAGTCATATGTCTCAAGAAAATCCTATTTAGGTCAAGTTCTGCAGGAAAATAGGCTGGGATATATGACCGATGGATGGAACAAGACATATTAGCGGATTTATAGTAGATGTTTAGAAGGGTGGTGCGATAGACGTATATTATTGGGGAGAAAGGTTGAGAGAGTGAAAAACCGAGAGAGATTAGACAGAAGGGGTTTTCTCAAGATTTAAGACAGGAGTAGATTACGGATTAGCACAGACAGCTGATTAAGCGATATCGAGGAGAGAGATAGACTCTTTGAAACTTAATGGATTCTGGACTGAAGGTCACAGGGTCAAGAAAAGACTACGAAATCGGAAACCGATTCGTATTTTTTTAATGAAAATTTCGAGGAATCGTCTTTATCCTTCCAGATAGAGATGGCAATGGAAGAACTAATGGATCAGATACATATGCGAATTGAAGAATGTTTTTTATGGAATTGGGTCAGGTTTTGTTTTAGGTGGGGCTAAGAATCCTAGGGTTCTTAAGTTTGTGTCCATGAAAAACGAATGTGAAGAGATAGGCTAACAAATAATAAAATGTACATTTTTCAACTTTCACATACATAACCTTGAATTGCACGATTTCCCTCTCTCCAAACTCCGAAAGAGACCGGCGGGCATGAATGTTTAATTTTTGTTAATCTTTCAATAAGTCAGTTCCATGTTTGCCCAGTTTATTCTCATATTTGCATATTTGGGTAATTGGGTTTCACTTCAACTAGCATCACAGCTAAAATAATATTTCCGTATGTCACGTACAGCGTATGAAAGCATTAAATTTAAATCCTGAATTACATTACCGAAATATTTTGATGAATTTTAAACTAAGCTTTAGTGAAAGGATGTTAAGTGTTTTCAGTGTCAATTGATTTGAGCTTATAAAACTATTATGGATAATGACTTCCGACACGTAATGCTATTAAAAAAAATTAATTTAAGACAATTTTTTACCTTTTTAACAAATCAAATATTTTTTCTTACTTTTGGTACACTGGAATTAGAATATCATTAGCGTTATCTTGCTAGGTAAATTGCGTGGGATTTTAATGAAACGATAATGGAACATACATTTAAAGCAAAAAAATGAAATTTAAAATTTTTTCCGTATGGTTTACCCATTATTCGCTACATGTTGTTTTCAAAGGAAAAAGCTAGGTATTTGTTTCGCATTTCAACACGTGTTATTCTAGAAGTTTCGGATGACAGTTTCAATTAAAATGTCGTGGTCAACATCTGCTCTAGAAGCGTCAAAAAGTCGTGACTCCCTCTCTCCCTTAGTATTGCCATTGGATATTAATTAATCTCTTTTTGCTTCTTTTTTACACGAGGAAGTTGCATTGTACTGAAATTTTGGTATCACGTAAAAAGAAGTAAAATTTATCTAAATCATACTTTGGTTTTTTAGTTAATATATAACTTTCATTCTTGATTTTTTATTACAAAATAAGCTAAATGGAGAAATCAATTTCGTAAAAAGTTATTTTTCCTCATACTTGCAAAGTAATCTATTGAGAATGATGAAAAATAGGCTACGCAGTCTATTAGTGAGCAAGAAGATCAGAAGTTGTCATTAGTCTTGGAAAAATTGCATTGTACTCTTCATATAAACTTAAAAACTTGCTTGGGAGAAACTCGGTGGCAATTTTCGGCATGGGAGATAATTTTTGATCTAGAAATATGGTAATCATTTTGAACGGAGAATTGGGAGAAGAAAAAGAGTGTGTGGTGCTTATTTTTTTAGTGATAAACCTTATATTACGGTAATTCCAAAATTGAAGTTCCCAATTTCTTTTTATAACTAGAAAAACACGTTTATTTCAACTAATTATTTGATATCATTTTAAAACTTGAGCGTTTCTCTATATTTCTATACAATTTTTATTTAGGTACTATACCTCATTTTAAAGCAAAATTTCACCGAAAAATTTTGTGAAAATTTAATAGCTAAATTTAGCGCGCAAAAAATCAAATATTATAACCAAAATTGCCCTTTCATTAGATCATGTTTTCTCGTGAACTGAATATTATTTACGAATTAAAACCCTAGTCTATGGTGAATTCTTAAAGAACCTTGAGCCCACTTAACTATTAATAGGTCCATTAAAGATGATACATGGAAATGAGATCGTAGAAAGAGTAAAAACAAACATCCCGGGAGAAATATTCCAGATTTTAGGAAAACGGGGAAGAAAAAGTGCTTATTCCTAGTATTTATGGGGTGGAAATTTGGCCAGAAAACTGTAAATTGGTAGGCATTGACACTATCTCAATAAAATTCAACAGACTGCCTAAATCGAAGTTTGGTTTTAAATGCGGCCACGATATTATAATAGGATCTTCAACAAAAGGATGCAAATGAGTACTTAGGAAAAGATCAACTCAGATTGAGGAAAAGAATCGGTACACGTAATTCCATGAAAATTATTAGGTGAATGGTATAAAGAATAATGGAGTATAAACGGGGTGTTTTTTATTTTACGTGGATTTAATAAGGCATTCGACAGGATAAACTAGACAAAATAAGTGAGCGTGTTGCGTAAGGTACCAGTAGACTGGAGACAAAAGATTTATCACTACATGTCTCAAACGTCTAAGGTGTAGGTTACGATTAAGAGGATTAATCTGGCCAGTGATAGGCAGAGATGTCTATAGTAATCTCTAAGCAACCCACAAGAATAAAAAATGTTAAGGGAAGTATATAGGAACAAATTTAACGGGGAACTCTTCAATTCAGTTTAATTTGCGGATGAACAAGCGGTAATCAGCCAGTTAGCCAAAGGATTGCAGTGATTAATTAGCGATAAAAAGAATCTATGTGGTTAGCATAGGTTGAGAATTAGTCATAATAAAACAAAACTAATTAGATTTTCAAGTAATAGAAAGGCTATGCTAACATTAAACTTAGGGGACATGAAACAGAAGCGCTAAAACAGTTCACCTATTTTGGAAGTGTTTTTGATAAGGTTAGCGAAATGGTGGGAACATTTAACTAACAGTAGCATTAGGATTCCAAACGATCCTGGATTTCATGACAGGAACCTTAAGTGGAGACGAAAAAAGGCTAGTGAAAACTATAAAAATGGAAGGAAGTTTGTATGGTGTAGAAACATAGTCGCCGAGGCATGAGGATGGGCGTAGATTGGAGTCCTTTGATATGTGGATGTGGAAAAGAATGAAGAAATTACAATGAACGGAAAGAAAAATAAATGACGCTTTATGTGTGATAGTTGTAAAGAAACGGATGTGGGGAAAATTCAAAGGCAGTCCAAGTGGAATTTTAGATGTGGAGCCTGAGGTTATTTAGTGTAATGATAGTTAGGAATTAAAGTTTTTCGCAATTATCCATTCGAAGCCTATCCTAAGCTAATTATGGCAAGCAAAATAAATTATTTTAATATTAATGGACTTGAAAAGGGGGAAAATAAGCATAGTATTTTGAAAAGTTAAAATCGCTATCATGTCAAAAATTATATATTTCTAAGAAGATAAATATCGCATAACTATGTTTGCGGCTTAATTTCATTATAGACTAATTTTTTTTGAGAATTTACAATTTGTTTCGAAGATGCTTCCACGGCACACTCGGTAAAATACGACAGAATTTTGGGAGTAATGGATTCACGTAATTAAAGCGTTGAAAGCAGCCAGTGTGTGGTACCAAAGATCAATTGAGAATGAAAAATCAACGATACACAAATTTTTCTATATAATATACAGACATTTTCATAAATATTATAAAAAATTTGTCTTCTAACCAATTATTGTAACCACAAATCTCGGTTTTCTTGTTATTAAAGATATTTAATTTTAACATTAAACTTTATGCGTGCTTGTGTTAAATTTCTGACATATATTTGACGATTTCAGACTTAAATTTGTTGAAATTAAAATTTTGTTATTCGGTACAACTAGTCTCGACTTTTCGGCGTCATCCTCAGGTACATCAGGACGGATAGGTATCTAAGGATGACGCTGATGCATCGACAATACCTGTATAGAATAAAACATTTAGTGGAAAGATCATTGGTATGTTTTACGGAATTTCTGACATGTAACTTACTCTAGCTAATACTCGTAAAATGGACATTTACAAAAATATTATGTTTTAATAATTAACCTCCCCTGCAGTCTTCGTCGGTTCAGAGAAGTTACCTTAATTGTGTGCATTAATATTCATGTAAAATTAATCGACAGGATTTCTAAGTCGTCACATAGTGGAAATTGTTAGGCTAGCAAAGTAGAGAAAGCATGAGAGTATATATTTTGGAGGGCATGAAGGCAGATAGAAAAAATGAAGAGCTGTAAATGAAAATACACTCAATGAAAATTAGAATAATTTCACGTGATCCGTTGCACGGAACAATTACGGCCGTCCATAATGTACATTTAACGGAGAAATAACTTATTACTTTGGTATTAAAATTCCTCATGATCACATAAATTTCACTGGATGAAATTTTTAAAGGATAATTTGGAAGATTCAATGTATGTACCATTTCTAGAACAGAAAAACTACGTAAGCTTATGCATATTTTCGGTACTCTTTTTGATATAGGGTTTCGTGTGTCGAGGAATTTGGCAGGATATAATAAAGAAATTCAGTGAATACGGGAAAATTGGACATTCAAATGCAATATAGATGTCTCAGAAATGCGTAGGATAGCTTTGGAGAGATTTATAATGTTAAAAAAAACCCAAAGCGAAAAAAGTCATTTAAAATGTTTATTTTTTATATATTCCAGGGACACTTTGTGTGGTGTGGTACAGTGTCCCCTTCACCTTTCTCCCTCCTCCCAGACCAGACCCTCACTTTATCTCTACCCTTTTCCCCCTCGAGCATTCTCTCTCTCTCTCACTCACTGACTCACACACGAGCAATCCCCCATGTGCATTATCCTGGCGATCGATTCAACCCTGTCACTCAACCATCCTCCCTTCACTCCGGTGGTCCTTTCCCATTCCATCCACATCAGTCCTTAATCCTCTACCCCATCTTTTACTCTCTCTCTCTCCCCAACCCCAGACTCCCAGAGGGGTTAAATACGCTGAGGGAAACGATCCCAATTTCGCCCTCTCGTAAAGCTTCCCGCGTCTCTCCCTCTCCAACGCACGTTTTCCCACCCCTTCGCAGCCTCCTCCTAATCCCTGCAGCCCCGTCCCGAGCTGTACCTGATTACCGACGCATGGACCGACCTTCCCCGAAAACGCTTTCGCATCCAATCCCCGATCACCGACCGACAAACTGCGAGTCCAATCCGCCTCTCGGCACTCTCTCCTCCGACCGCCGAGCGAATAGTAAACACCCTTCTCCGATTTACGATGCTGTACTCTCAACGCGAAGGAGCCTGAAATACCAGATGCAACGAATTGGCTTGGCGTAATTCATTTTCTGGCTATGATTGTGGTAGGCTATTTGTAAAATTCGGCCTACTCCGAGGCCTTCTTCAGGTCAGCTGACCTCGGAGTAGGCCGAGAGCTCAAATCATCTACAGTGTGAGTGTCCTTTAACGTGTTATCTGTTTTATTCTGTGTTATATTGTGCCGTCCAAAAGTTATATTGCTCTCGTGAGTACTTCCGCATCATCGATATATATATATATATATATATATATATATATATATATATATATATATATATATATATATATATATATATATATATATATATATATATATATGCTTGGATATATAACAGGGTATTTTGGATGGCCATAGAATATAGGCCCCTGTCTATTCACATGATATCGTTAATTTTTATCCACAGAAAATAATTGAAAATCCACTTTATTGAGTAAAAAAAGAATACATTTGAGGAAATATTGTCTAATTGATAAAGTCATTGTATTTAGGTTGTTTTTTCCTCGTGTCGTTCGCGGTCGTAAATAAAATACTGTTAAACACACCAAAAGGCACCTTTGAAACCAGTAAGCGTGATAAATATCCCTTATTATCCACCCAGTAGTAAATATCGCAACCAATCTTGAAAACAATTCTTATCCATTCCAAGATTAATTGTATAGCACGATTAATGACCGGTGCCCTGGCACTCACTGTTACGCTGGTCGGTGATTGGCAAGGAGAGTGTGGATTTGCAAATATAAAGTAGCAGCCTCCGTCCCTTAGAGCATCGAGTATCGCGTCGGGTACATCAGCCATGGTCCATTAATAACTTTATTTAAATTCAGGGGTCGTTTTAATGTATTTCTGTCCATGGACCAAAAATACGGATAAATTTCTCCCAACCGAGAGAGTATTCAGTCGCGGAAATAGGTTTCGTAGTGATACAAGGAAATTATACCATTAATTAAAAAGAGAAAAACAACGTGAAAAAGATCGGGAAATTGTGAAATCTTCGCGAAAATTGCTGCAACTATATTTTGCTGGACGTCCCAAATCGTTTGAAAAAAATAAAAAATTATAGAATATAATAGATCAACCATACAACAGAGAATCCCATCAATTTTGCCATCCCATCGATTCCATATCACATCATCCAGCTTTTCGTTTCACGTCAACTTAAATCATGACCAGAATGGCTTGGAATGCGGAGTAATTACTAGGCATCATATGATTGGTGCACGTTGAAGTTCACCAGACCTGACATTTCAAAACCAACAGGCCATGGCCTAATCTGCAATACAGTGTGTTTAGTGCTCATTGTCTTCGCTTGAAATTAATCTCTACCCCGTTCAGTCGCCTGCTGGTGTGAACATTTGATGCGGGTAAATGATCGGTGTTTGTAGAGATTTGAATTTTAAAACTGTATTGTGTGGGGAGTTACTCCGTCAAAAATTGTGCCTCCAGTCTTTTATAAAGGAGGAAATTTAAATTAGATGGATTGCATCAAATTTTTTCAGATTAATAGTTTTAATATTCACTGGCATGTGACAAAATATCCCCTAAATGGTAGAATACTGCTCAAACCATGTAGAGAAAGAAAAAGATTAAGCACTTTAGATGGAATTAATGTAGGTAGAAAAAGTTCCAAACGACTTAATGAACCAGTTATTGCAATTAGTATTATGGGCTTGAGAATATGTTATTACCTTTACCCTGAAAGCTTACCCTTAGCCGGGAAAATACTATGAATATACATTTAAAGGAAATGTTTTCATTGTATTAAAAATGACGTATGGAACATTAATTTTGAATGAAAAGACCTTTCAAAAATAAAACAGTAACTGCTGCACTCAAGGTTGACGTACTTTAAAGTTCTCTCTATTCAAACCGTCTAGGTTTCCTTATTTCAAGATAATTTATGTTATGAGGATGCTACTGTACCGAAACATACGAACGCTTCTTTTTATCCACGTTGAAGGGGCAACAAAGAGGAACAAGGAGGTAGCTCGTCAAAGCAACTCATGAAGCTTTTCCTGTGAGTAAAGATATTTCTTTGCCTAGGCCCTTTTTTATCTTTATCTGGAAATTCCCTTTTTTTTGGAATATCCTTATCCCCATGCCCTTTCACAGGCACTCTTTTCTTTATTTCTTATTTTGCTTATGTTTTCATTTACACACATGTTCTTCTGAATTGTTTCGATCCGTGTTTCCTACACATTACTTGAATGGATAAACAGACATACTTTGTTTATAGGGATGAGTATGGTGGATTCATGTATCGAAATGAAAATCTCTTCCAACTGACTCATTCTTGCATAAATGATTAAAATACTTTCTGCAGTTATAAAACTCCGTTTGATTTATAAAGCAAACATTTTCAGCTTTGTTTTTAAGGAATACATTTCAACCTAGTAGGATGTTCAAGAATAAAATATCACAACAAAAATAATCATAATTTATTTTACCTAATGATTTATTTTGTAAAAATATAATTTTATGTTAAATTGCTAACTAGTTGTCAAATGTTTGTATTGCTGAAGTGTCATTTTTTTACTCCAGTATTACGTAGTTGGCTCCCGTTAAAATTTGAAACATGTTTAGTTTTGTCTACGTCAATTTCTGACGACGATAAACTCTTTCTATGATTGTGTTTCTTCACATAAGAAAACAGTTAAAAGTAACATGAGGATCGATCTGGTCTACAGGAAGTATGAGAAACACACTTCATACTGATTTTTACATTAAAATCGGATTTCAGCGATAAGTTTCGTGAAACCAACCGCGCATCATGGGTTCCGAGTGAGTTTCTTTGTGATGCAAATAAAATAGTTAACATTTCTGAATTATCCTTTAACGTCATTCGGCAATTGACGTTTCCTCGAGTTTAAGAGGGAATATCCAAGAGCGTTATTTGCCGTGGTAAACCGAAAAGCTATTAACTATTCAATTCCTTCATTCGTTTGGTTTTTTTAATTAAGTAAAGTTTACGTTTAATTAATTAAGTTAAGCTTAAGTTTACGTTAAATTTGTTGAATATGGAGTGATTATTGGCAGCATTCACTGATTTTAGGATATTCATTTCATCGTTTAAATCGCATATCTTGCAATATTTATTGTAAATATATGCAGGCATACTCTATATTTTCGAAACCTACTTATGTAAGTATGAATAAAAAATGAAAGAAATGAATGGGATACTTTCAAAATATTACAAAAATTAATGAAATGTATTTTTTTCTATCAAAATTTAAACTTTTATGCAGAATGAAAGGCTATTTTTTCTGAACTTTGGACTAACCATTAAGTATAAAACCGACGGTTTTGATAAAAGATACAAAAACATTTTCCAAACGTATTAAAGTCGCTTCTCAGGAAGGGGTCGTTTACACTGGTTTGGAATATGGTCACTTCATTAAAAGTAAAATTGCGAAAGTAAGGATTCTGAAAGTGAAAAGTAAAAAATATTCTTCACTACTTCAGATTTTGGGTGGTATTATTAAACTTTCTCAGGTATGATAATTATGGCTTTACACCATTACCATTTAATAGGAGAATAGGAAATTATTTCTCCTACTAAATAAATAAAAAATTAATAGAGTTTTTTAGATTTTGTTTAGATTTTTAGCATTTTACCTGACGGGTACATACATCGTTATAACAAACATTCAGAGAGTTTCCCCGCTTTTCCATCGAAATACTTTGTTGGGTAGTCTCCAATTTCATGTAGGTTAGAAATAGGCTCAGGGTAACACCTATGCATTTCTAAGCATCGTGTAAAAAAAATATCTGACATGCCATATTTCTTAAATTCCGTATAGTTCTTTCCTCCCATTATTCCGTCCAAAGTACCTATCATTTTCCACCGCCTCCTTCGCCTGTCTAACGTTCTCCCTTCTGTCACAATCTTCTACCTAAGATCATCAATCAAAATATTCTGAATCCACCTTTTTGCCTCCCAAAGATTTCTCCCCACCATCCTGTTACATCGTCCACCATTCCTAACTTATATTCCTGTTTTTCTTTCCATTCATTTTATCTTTCCATTCTTCCCCCATTTTCATGCCTCAAAAGCCCCCAAGTTTCGCATATTACCTTACCTCAAAGAATAAGTTCCTCTTCCTTTCAAAACCGTGCATAAACAAAATTTTCACTAATATTTTCTGAAAACCGTTACGCATTGTCGCCCTTAATTTCATTCTTTTCTTGTAAAACCTTTGCTTAACGCCATTCTTCTAATATCTCAATTATGGCCATCCTGGACGAAATAACTCACAAGACAAGTACACAGTTTCATTCTGTCCACTCTTTGAATTGTTATGTAAGTAGAAATTTGTTGTCACCGGTGAATATTTAAGGAAAATACGAAAATATCAGAAGTAACCTGTTAATTCCATAAGAACCTTATTAAATTATGACCTAGGTTTCAATGTTGGAGGTAATCATCAGATCCTGACGATGACGTCCAAAATCGAAATTTAAGTCGTATTTTAATGAAGTTCTTATAGAATTACAAATTTACTTTTTTCGTTTAAATATACTTCGTTAGCGTTTGAGCAAGTCTTCTGCTTTCTCGAAAACTTCATAACATTTGTTTTGTGTAACTTTAAACTCATTCCATATATATTGCACTGGCTTCCCAATGCCGTAAGCAATGTTACAAATCCTGTGGCTGATTGACAAACTAAAGCTTGACCATTCGCAGACCTAAATGATTTTATGAATTACCCATGGATTTTAATTATTATTTTCAGTTCTTTCCATGCCTCTTTTACCATATCCTTCACATGTACTTTGAAAATTACAGAGAATAATGGACACCCCCATCTTACTCTTCCTAACACTGCCTATCCTGACTCTCCATGCGTCACTTGTACCTCAGCGATCAGTGGCATGTACAGGTTTCGGATAATTTGCCTGATCATCCAATCTACTTCTGCCGTCAGCAATAAATTCATTAATTTTATCCAGTTGACCCGATTGAACGCCTTATCGAACTTTGTGAAACAGCAAATACTTCAATGTTGTGCCCTATTTTTCTTTATTATAATGATCCCTGTTGTCCACGATACGGGTTTGACATTAAAGTTTGATTTGAAATTTTTCTTTATAAAAATGCTCATAGTGACTTCATGCGAAATTGAAGTCAATATTTAAAAGACAAAAGTGTTCATTTTTCAATACTAACATGCTTAAATTAATTTTCTAAATTTATAATAATAAAATCTTTATCACGCCAATCCCCATATAATACTTTCGGAGTGATTCCATTATAATTATAGCTATATCCGATAGTGGACCAGGGTTTCATTAGCACTGAAGAGTTCTCTCAGCCATTTTATTCCCCTTTCCTGTGACATAAATGGCCCAGATGTAGATGATTGATCATGAAATTTAATCGAGAACCCGTACCGTAGGGTAATTGTTACTTGTGGTTTTCGCTTGCAGAAAATGGTTTTTGGAACGACCATTCAGTTCTCCTGTGATGCGACGTATTAAAATGTCCAATTTAATGAATGCACAAACATGAAATTTGACGAGAGTGGACTATTTATGCTTTATTTTTTATTCTTAATGGTTAATGAAATAATTTTGTTCCAACTCTCCAGGTGGAAAGAAAAGCCTCAACCGTTTTTTTTTGGTATGATTTTTCAATTTCACGGAGAATTTGACTGACCAAGACTAAGTGGTAGCAAGAGTAAAACGTTAATTCGGTAGGTTTGCCTTGGAATTAAAACAACATGTTAAGGCACTTACCTACCCACAATTTTAGTTCTTTAATTTTGTCTGTGTGACTGACGGTTCCCTGCCATAGGAGGAATCCTTGTAAATCCTGAATGAGTGAGTGTGTGCGTTTCACAAAGGTCGGATACACCTGAGTGATTGAGTGAATGCGTTTTTACCGAAGTCCCTTATTTTCCGTTTAGTTATTTTCGTATGATTGGCGGATCCCTGGCCTAGGAGGAATCCTGGTAAACCCTGAACTAGTGAGTATATGTGAATCACAAAGGGCAATGTTTTCGAGCATACCTGAGTGATTGAGTGACTGTGTATTCACGTAAGTTGATTTGTTTCTTTACATCCTTTAATAATTTTCATTCATTTGTGTGATTGACGGGTCGCTGACATAGGAGGAATCCTTGCAAACCCTGAGTGTGTGTGTGAATGTTATTCACGAGAGTGAAAGTTATTTCGTAACTCACCCTAGTGATCGAGTGGTTGTAAGTTTGTTTTATTATTTTTTATTTATTTTATTATTATTATTTTATTTATTTAATTATTTGTTTCGAATTTATGTGTTTGGTGTTTTTTAATTTAATTTTTTTGTTATTTTTTAAAATTATAAATTTCATTATTATTATTTATTAATTAAATTTATTATTATTATTATTTATTATTATTCCATTTATTTATTTTTATTTATTATTATTATTATTATTTTTTATTATTATTTGGTGCCATTCAAGTTTACGGTCCCGGTATTTTTTGTTTACATGTTATCCTTTACTAGAGGAGGTGAAACAGTTTGCTATCATGGAAGTTTTTTGGACTAAAACGGTCAAAATAGTAGGGATACAAGAATTAGACTTGCAATGATAAAGATATTAAATTAAGATGTTAAGAAAATATTCATGAACATTTTTATATTGAGCGTAGCCCGTCATGGAATTAGGAAGCAAGAGGATATATTCAACTGGAGGATTTTTAAAAGACGATTTCGTGAACGAAAAAGGTGAAATGAAGAAAAATTAAAACAAACGAAGAAATACCAGGTATGGGGGAGGAGAGAGTACTGTTGGGAGAAATCAAAAAAGTGCAGGAAAGATGGATGCGAAGGATTATGATTTTTTCATGACTTTATTGACGAGGGATTATGACTTAATAATCACTTCTTTCGCCTAACCCATAAGCATACACATATTTAAGACAATTGCAAACACCCAAGCCCTAGATGGAGGAATTCCCACTTAAGCGGGAATCGATCCCATGACCATTGTGGTGGTAGGCGAGGAGGTTATATCACCGCCAACGGAACCGGGTAGTTGGGAATACACTGGGAATGGAATGCTGAAGACTGTGGTAGACAGAAGGTTGGACAGGTGAGATAGTTTGCAGAAAAAGATAGGTATACTAGATGGAATGAAGAAAGAAAGAAAGCGGAAGTGATGAAGAATTTGCTATAGCGTCGGGTTTACGGTCTTGAACGTATCCTCATTCATCTGTAATACCAACCTTAAACGTTACACTACCTAATAATAATAAATTTGTCATTGTTCTTGAGGTGATCAGTATGGTGCGGCGGCTAACGTACAGGCTTCCCACAGAGAGGGCCTGGGTTCAAATCCTGGAGACAAATATTTTCAGTGGTATCCTGATCCCTACTTGAGGTGCTTTGTGGAGAGCACTTTGAGTGAGTACGCCGTCCATCGGACGGGATGTTAAACTGCGGACCCCTTGAAGCCTTTCGTTAAGAGCAGGCTAATGCCGACGTCGGGTTTCTATCCACCCTTCCTTTACTATCCATCCCTAATGGCGCGAATGACCTCAGTTGTCGGTCGCCTTCCATAAAAACTACTACTACTATCGTGCTTGACCTTTACATTTTCAACCCATTCCAACAAACCATCTAATAACTCGAAATTAATTTACGAGTATCGTACTCGTGTCTATGCCACGAAAAACAGAATTAAATATTCTAAATTCTGCAGGCATTTTTATCGATAATTTTTTATTGCCTTTGAATTATAATTTTCATTCCCAAAGTCTTAAGATGTTTGGTATTAGTAAGCATACTATACGAAAGTGCGATTCAGGTACCTTAAAGGGATAGAATCGGATACACCTACCCTAAAGTGTATTCAGAAGTACCCTAGGTAGACGCAAGGAAATTAAGTCATGCAAAATGATGTTATTAATCCAGTTTTTCCTCAAAAAGGATATATTATATGATCTTTCTTGAATATTTGAATAAAAGCCGAGTTGACAGTTAGAGGAGATAATTCGCAAAAATGAAAACTTTGGTACATCACCGGGAACAAGATACTGGGTGAACTTTAGTCTGCATTTTCAAATAAACAATTGATGGAATTGAAAATAAGGAAAATATGAAAAATGAAGGCAGGAGATGGGATTTTGTTAGGATTTCTTGTCACCGGTTAGAAAATTTGACATAATTTGATAGAGCTATCCCCAGGCAAAAAAATACGGCCAAAATTTGTTACGGAGAGAAATGTTCACTCCCAAGGAAAATAGTGTGCGGTGCCTCATTCTCAAAGAAAAAAATAAAATGATAAAACGTTTAGCTTAAAGGGAGCGACTTCAACTCCCTCTACTTACGCCATCATTTTTTTTCGATAGTCTACGGATCCGGACACTCATTCCATTTCTCATCCAAACACATATGATGGCGTCCAGAGCGTTTTGGAGAACCCGTCGGAGATCATTAAGGTGGCCGATACGACGCTTTACAGCACCTTGATCGAACAGAGTAGCGGAGTTTTCGTGTGAATGGCCATCGGGCTAATCATCTTCCCAACCCCATCCCAAAAAACCATTATCCTGCGTGATGAAAAGTTCGCCTCGATGAGGAGAGGCAGGAGGGTGAGTGGGGCGGAAGGGAGATGTGAGCAGCTGGAGAAACAAGTTGTGGAGGCGGTGGATCGAAGTTGGGGGAGACAGGACGTCCAGGGTTAGAGAAGAATAGCGTAAGTGTACGATAACGATGGGAAATGCGGGTGTCCTATCAGCTACGAATGCCAAAGCTATGTCATTCCTTATTGGGAGCGCAACCATTTCCCACCAAGGGTTTTGAGGCGGCTGCAATATTCATTTAGAAGGGATTTTGTTTCAATTGCCTTTTTTTATTGCATAAATTTCTCCAAACACAACTTCGCTGATTTATTTTTGTATATAGCAATGAAATGGGAGAAATTATAAGACTCGACGTACATGCGAATTCACATATTTTATCAGGAACATTAGTTTTAATGCCTGTGGCTGGTACGTAATTTTTAGGACCTCTTAAACATATTTTTTGCTTGGTAGATCATTAAGTAACGCCGTTGCGGGCTGAAATACATAGATTCGGTACATCTGGTTTATGAGAACGTTTTGGAGGGTTAAATGAATTCAGATACAAAACATAATGTTAACTATAAAAAAATTAACCCTAATTAAATGGGATTCATATGTTTGAGAATTGAATTTAAAGTAGTATCCCGTGTAGTTATACGAGGTGTGTTAAATAAGTAACGGGAGTATGTAAATTCGCAGAGTGCACCATGAGTTCTTGCCAAAAGGTCAAACGATCAATAAAGAGTACTACTTACAAGTTCAAAGCCGTTTGCGTGAAAAATACGAAAAAAAGGCCCGTAATTGTGGTGAAATGATTCCTGTCTTTTTCACCCACATGATAATGCGCCGGCTCACAATGCTCACTGCTTGTTCGCGAATTTTTGGCCAAAAAAAAGCCCCAAGTCATTTTTTTCTGTTCCCAAAAATAGAGAGAACCTTAAAGGGCTGTTGTTTACAAGCATAGATGAGATTAAAAACGCATCTCCGAAAGAGCTAAGATCGATACCAAACATGTACCAGAAGTGTTTAAAGGATTGTAAAAAGCGCTGGCATAATTGTATAATATATACTGGAGGAATATTTCGAAGAAAATAACATATATTTAGACGAATAAATAAAATTATTTCGGAAAGGTTCAAGTTTCCCTTATTTATTGCACACACCTAGTGAATTTAACTACCGATAAAAGAGGTGACAACCTAGTTTCTCCGTTGTTAAATGAAGAGATGTTTTTACTTGTGATGCTATTTTAGGATGGGCAGCTTCTTGCAGCGACGGGAATGAGGACTACATTTTCATTGAATTCATTCATTCAATATTAACATTTTATTAATATACACAATATTATTATTAATCAATATCTTTGGTGGTTACTTTGACCAATTGTCACATCTCAGAGCACTTATGTTTTACAAAAGTCTGTATTCATGCATAGAAAAAACATCTGACAACAGCTAGAAAATCTTTTTGTAGGTGCAAGCACTTTTAATTAAATATTTTTTGTCTGATGAGAGACAACAGACAGATATGTCTGTTTTCAGTCGATAAAAGAAGCAGTTTTAAGATTTAAAAATATGTTCATTTTACAAAATTAGGTACATGGACGACCATATCCGTTAGGTTAATGACCTTTTAAAATGAATACGCGTAGTTCTTTTTAGCGTAATGTTTGAAAGAAAACACTTTGCTTTTCCAGATCTCATTTCCAAGTCGATCTATAATCTGTCCACCGCTGAAATTCAACAAACTAAGAGGTGAATATCCCCGAGAAATTCGCCGCTCTATGAATGTCGGCTCGCGTTCCATTTTCCGCGCGATTTTATCCAGAGTCCGAGCGGTTCTGCCTCGGATTAGTAAATACGTGGACGTCCCAATCCGCACATTTGACACCATATATCCTGAAAGCGTCGAATCGCCGTTCTCCATCTGGTCGAAAATCGTCTCCCAGCTGCGTCGAGCTGTGGGAGTCGGATGTGGACGGACGTGATAATGGTTTCCCGTGGCGAACGCCTCGTAAAAGCCTTATTCAGACTGTGTTTACTACGGGATTTCTTACACACTATGTAACGTACGACGTGACTCTCCGACATTTCCGACTGCGCCCTAATTTTTCCATGGGATAATCCCTCAAGAAATCCTTCGAGAATCCAATTGTGCAACTTATTTAGTTGTCCTTAGGCATGATAAAAAGTCACAACAAAGAAATAAATAAAGGGCTATAAGATTTTCGAAAACGAGGAAGGTTAATTAAAGTACTAAATTAACTGTCTTAAACCAGGTTAGGTGGAACAGTTAAACTATCTTTGAGGTGTTTTTGGAAAAAATGACCTAAGTAGTGGGGGCATTAGAAGAAGAATTGCCTCTGGTAGTGTTGTTTCAGAAGGAGGAGGGAATTGAGTATTGGGAAGTTGAGTAAGGTTGTTAAGAAAAGACTCGTTTAAACATTGATTACGGAATATAGTTTTGTACGACGTGGAGACATGATCATTGAAGCAATTTAATGGACGTAGATTGGAAGATTTTGTGTCATTAGTGTGGAGAAAGATGGAACAGGTGAAATGCTCAGAAAGAAATATAAATGAATATGTGCAAGGCATGGTGAAAGAGGAGGAGAGAAGGTTTTTTGGGCCAAGTCTATTGGAGGCAGAAAATATGTGTGGAGAGTATTTTTATTGGAAATGGAATGCTAAAAAACGTGGCAGAAGAGAAAAAGTTGGCCAGACCAGAAAGGGATAGAAATAAAATACGCATTTTGGACCAAATAATGGAAAGAAATATTTGGAATTAAATATGAGCTTATTGTAGTATCGGTAGTTATGTTGTATTACGTAAGGATAGGTAACGTTGTATTAAGTGTACTGTCGTAAGTGTATTGTAGTTCATTCTATGTTTATTAAAAGGCTAACTTAAACAATATAATACCTGATTAATTAATAAGTTATATTCCAATAAATACTAGGCGTGGTTTCTCTAGTTAGCCATCTCCTCCTATCTTCAGACCATCCATCCGAACCTCTGTAGTGTTTAATATCTCAATTTCACCTAATCCTTCCTATCTTAAATCTTCTGTTTGCTAAACATTTTATCTCCTCACCATCACATTATTTTATCAGAATTACCTTTTTAAAGCGTGAAATTGACGTAAAAATTAGAAAAATGTTTCGTAGCTACTGGATGATACCTTTGAATAATGGCAAACCACATTTTGAATTCTGGCCGTTTTTTTCTTACTCGCAAATTTTCAAATCTTAGGTTAAGCGCTTTTATACCTTTCAATCAAATTTATTCTATATCGTCACCTTCTTACTCTTAACTGGAAGGATAAGCTGCTTGGGATACCAAATGACATTGGGGAACGCATTGAGATAATTATTTTAAAGTGTAAATAATGCTGCCACTTAATTGATTAAAATGTGTATACATGCATAATTTAAAAGAAAAATATCACATTTTTCGATTAGCTGATGATAATCCAACATAGTTGATATTGATGCATAATTGATTTGATATATAACCTAATATACCCAATATTTGACAGTAATTCAATATATCACTAACTGAGCTAATTAACGAGCATTTGTTATTAAATTTATACTTTTCGATTAGTCTTACTTTCGTCAGTTTTTTTGTCATATTCAGTTACATGTAAAAAGGTAGGGGTGCAACAATATTTATGAGTTAGATTCAATTTTAATAATTGTTTTCAATTAGTCGTGCGTGATCTATTCCGTTCTTTTTTCCTCGTGTTAATTAATCGGAAATATATATATATATATATATATATATATATATATATATATATATATATATATATATATACATATATATATATATGTATATACTTTCTTTGATTGCCCTCTGCATTAAAAATTAATTAATGCACATTAAATGCGAAAGTAAACGTGCTTCAATTGTTAGTGCGATCAAGCTATTACGAAAACATATTCCGTGATTAAAAATATCATTTGTATTCTTTCAACAACTGTTAGAGTGAAATTCAGAGGCATGGTAGCATAGTGGGTTATAGCAAGCTGTTGAAAACCGGAGGGTCTTGGTTGAATTCCTGGGGACTTTGAAAACACTTAGCTTAACTAAAACTGTGTGTCTTTTCGGGTAACGTGATGGAATGTTGAAGATTGATAGAGGGTAGGGTAAGATATTCAACAAACGACGTGAAACTAGAAGAAATGCTTAGGCATGTTGGACGGGATGAAGGAAGATTGAGAGTAGGAGGATTTGAAAAAGAGTGGTAAAAGTATACACAAAGTTATAAAAATAAAATTGGGTATACGATTCACATATTTTAGGTAGTATGTATGATGACTCCATGCATTTGCCTTAGAAGAGTGGCATTGCCTAGTCTAAGGATCCTTCACAATCAAACATTGCCATGTAGACCACTGTTAATTTCAATCCTTCCAAAAAAATGTAGGCGGCACTAGTAAATACACTAAATTTTCCCCTTTACTGATTTTGGAATTTTACATAACGTGCAGAACAATTTACTACATGAACATCAACCTGTCTTTTCAAATTCAACTTCATGTTGAAATGTTTTTTTTTCAAATTGATATCACATTTTGGTCTTATATTACCAGAATAGAATTATTTATAGAATTATTAGAACTATATAAATATAGCGCATAGTCCTATTTTATCCACTTTAATGCAAACATTTGCGTAGAGTAAAATATTACAAGAAGGAATCCGATATATCCCTAACTGAGCTAATCAACCAACATTTGTTACTTTTTTAAGTTTACATCACATCATGCAATTATTAGTATTTTTGCAAGCACAATCATATCATCATTTATGAGGGTTTCACGACTTCATCGCTACATTACCAAAGGATCCCACCTAGCACATTTGATTTGTACATAGACGAGTGTCCTGCAAATACTTTTTCTCTAAAGAATAGAGGGTCTGAGTTTATTTCTGTAAAATTGTATCATTATTTTTCTTTAAATATAGCTTAAAAACTGAAATGTTGCATTTAACTGCCATTATCTTCAGCATAATTATCCTTTTCCTATCTTATAAAGAGCTTAAAGTCTCCAAACTAGAACTGGTGAGCTGTAAAAATGTTCCGAAATATGCTGAACAATATTTATTTTCATTTCATGTTACTTAAAGAATGAAGTGAAATCATTGAAGTATCATTATCATTTTTTTCTCTCTCCTACTTGGCCTAGGTGTTCCAGATAGTGCAGTTGAACTAGCCAAAAATTAGACCCATAAAAACACAAGAAAATAGCAAGTATCAGGAGAAAATTGTATTAAAACTCATTAAAGTCCTCCAACTAAAAGTTTCTACTTTAAGTTTGAAATAAGCTACCAAAATTCCGAGTACGGCGTGTATTTTTGCTAGCATCACAAGGTTTCAAAATTTTGAGAATCCAGCAAAATATTCCGTAAAGCTGACGCCGCTTCCGAGAATATTTTCCGCGCTGTGGCAGCAAAATTTGAGTCTAAGGGTGCCTTAACGGACATCGTAACCATTTAAACCCCTTAAAAATGCAAAATGTGGATTACATATTGCAGAAGGAGTGTAAGCGGGAAGTCATAAAAATATGGAATTATTCCATGCAATTATTTAAAATTTATTAAGAAAACAAACGACTAAGCGCTGGGCGTAGTAGATAGATAGATAAACGTCTTTATTCGAGCAAAATTGAGACCTTAAGGTCCCTTCTTCCATTCAAATCTTAGTCGGGGAGGATATAGGTTATTGGGAGAAATCAAAAGGAGAAAGATAGATGGACTCAAAGCATTTTGATTGGGAATGGAATGTTGAAGACTGTGATGAAGGAGAGACCGTTGGACAAGCAAGAAAGAGAAAGGAATAGGATAGGATAGGTAGGGCGGAATAAAGGGGGACGGAAGTATTCGGAATTGAAGAAGAACCTACTGTTGTATTGGACACTTTCGGGCACTTCAGGTTGTGTTTTGGTTAGGAGATTGAAGAAAGATGTTTTTGTACAATTGTTCATACAGTGTCCGTAATACTATACATTAAGCGGTCGAATAACTGTAATAATAATAATAATAACTTTTCCATCATCTTTGACCGAAATATCGGAACATTAGAACAATAATTGCATTGGAAAAATAAACTATCAACAAGAAGGATTGTGCTGACGAAAGGGGCGCTGAGTAAGGGTGTTACGAAAAGGCTTGTTAAAACTCAGACTTTTTTAAGGTAATCTACCAGTTATGGTAGGTTTTGGATGAACACAACTAACGAATAACTATCACCAAACAAAACACAATGCAGCATCCTACTCTAAAACAAGTCCCATTTCATCTCTGTGTTCTTCCTTCCTCCCTTCATCTCTATCCTGTTCCTGCTCTTTCCTCGTTTGCCTTACATTTTCCCCTCTATAACCATCTTTAACGTCCCACTGCCTCTCCTCTAAGTCCACTCAATACTGGTTCATATGGCCGTCGATGGTGATGATGGTGGTGAAGATATATTTCACCCTGCTATGTCCCTTGTTCTTGCCCTCCCAAGGGCCGAAGATCCTACAACATTATACTTTTTTGACCTCCGAAGACCGTCTAGAAGAGCTTTCGTCTAGACTCAGCCACCTACTCCCTACACCTTTCCGCCCAAAAAAAAGTTAAGAAAAAAAGAACTGTAAGACCCCCATTAAGCGTAGTCGTAGGAGGATTTGCGGGTGGTGGTGGGAGGAAGGAATTATTAGTAGGGGACCCCCGACCTGAAAAGCTGCGAGGACTAAGGAGGGAGGGCATGAGTTAAAAAACGGAGGTAGACTCGTGGTGATGTTCAGAAAATGCAAGAGAAGCTTTCGTTGAAACGAGCGGCGGCGAATGTTGGTAGAAAAAAGAGTACGTAACAGGAGGCGTGCGGGGGAAGAGATGAGAAGGGTTTTCTAAAGGTAGAGAGGAGAGGAGAATTTGAGGTGGAGGTGAAACACGAAAAAAAAAAGATACCGGATCTGGGAGCGGTATAAGGACCTCTAGGCACAAGAAGGAGAGCACAAGCAGTCTCCGAAGGCCGTGAAATATGTTCAAATAAAGGTCAGACTAATTGAGCAGTGGAAAAGGCTCTGGGGTGAAACAGAGAGAGAGGGAGGAATGGAAAGAGGGGTTGGAGGTGAATATAAAAAAAGAGGTGGTTGATGAAGAAAGTGCGAACGATGGGAAAGGTGTGGGGGAAATGAAAAGGGTATTTTTTTCGGGAAGAGAAGAGCAGTCGCGATGGTTACACGGCCCATTGGCGTGAGATGATTGAGGGAAGAGGGGGTCTGAATGTGTGGTTGGAGAGAGATGCCGTCGGCACTATAAGAAAGGAGGGGTTTTTAATAACCCTTTTGCGGCAATGATAGTGTTAATGGAGGGAAAGTTGGGATGGGGGATGATTTCTGTTCCAGCGAGAAAAAATTAAAAAACTCGAGGACCCTTCTTCTACTTCACCCTCGATCCCCCCCCCCGGACCCTTATACCTCCTTCTCTTAACGTGAAAGGGTGAAGGCTGTAAAGCGTCTCGTTGTTTTCGGGAAATGGAAGAGAAAAAAAATGAAGAGGATATTTCGGGTGGGGTGCGAAAGTTTTTGGTGATGGGAAAATTCAAACCTTTTCAAGCCATCAACTCCTCCAAGTGGCGTTACGACGATTAATATTTTTCTTCAAACCTCCTCTCTCCCAAAGTTACATCTCCGAATTTTCTTACCGACTTCTCCTCCTTTTCCTTATGCTATTCTTTCATTTCCCAGCTTACAGCTCCGCATATTCACAATTTCCAGAGAGGGCGTCCACGCAAACCCAATACATGATGTGAGACTCGGAAGGATTGAGAGGAACAAGAGGGTTGGGAGGATGCGGAGAATTAGATTATTGATAAGTAGGGATCGAATGATTAAGGGATGGAAAGGGGTGATTTCTGCTCACCCCCGAGGGAGTGGAAATGGGAACACGCGAGAGTTGACGGGAAAAAATTTGAGGAACTTGATGCGTAATATTGCGAGGGAGGGAATGGTGTGATTTGAAAGGAAGATAGGGGTGAATGGTGAATGGGCGAACGATATCGCACGAATCGTAATGAGATAATGGCAGGGAATACCATAAAAAATGTTCGAGACGAAGCGTTGCAGCAGGGTTTGGGGTGAAAGGAGGGAAGTAGGGTGCGAGGTAAGGGGGGGGGATTAATTTTAACGATCTCCCTCCGGAACGCGCATTCTAAATTGCAGTGTGTTCTTCGTGAACGAATAGTAATATCTTCTCTCAACTCCCTCCCTCCAATACATACAACTCTTCCACTCAAACCGCACAACTCTCTCCCACCCATTTTCCAACCCCTCCTTTTCTCCTCCCCTCCAGTCTCCTTTTCTCCTCCCCAATCGGCTTGTTCCTTTTGCCCGGAGACAAAGATGCTCTCCTCAGTTCTCTGCAGGGGTTTGCGACAGCGCAGTCGTAATGAAAACAGAACGCTCTCATGCTTATAAATCACTCTCGAAAGGAGCGAAAACAATTGGGGTGGTTATGCGAAATGAACATGTCTATGATTGATGTTTTAAGTAACAGCGTCTGCAGTAATATTCTTGTTCATTTAAAAAAAAGTCTCTGCGCCGTACTTTCTTTGCGATTCGAGTTAATGACACAAGCTCTTGAGTTATTGTGTGCTGAAGTGAGACGGAAACTTATGAATGCTATTGTAAGAAATCAATTTAGAGGTAATAGTAAAATTAAAAAGATTTATTTTTAGATTTGATAACCACTGTAGATACCTATCATGTGGACCTCTACTAATTTATCTTACCATATGTCCTTCATTTATTCGTATCTTCCATCAGTTTTAATACCGTTCAAAAAGTATATTTATCTTCCTAACTCTAAATAGCTTACCAAATATTCTCAATTCGTTAAATATACCACAGGAACTCCATTTATTTCATCCACTATTTTTAGACCTCCATAGATTTTCATTCAGGAATTACTTTTTTCTTCAAATATGCTAACAAAGTAATCGTTAGTTTGGCTCTTCGCCTTACTCACCTTCTGAATATTAGAAGGTACTAAATCCACATCTTAGAATTCAATCTACGATCCTCTTGCTCAAATAAATTCCTACATTGATCTTTTACAAACAAGGATTGATGACGAAAATTTGATCAACGCTTTTGTATGTCTACCCGACATGACGTAAGCCTGTTAAAATGGGGACATTTCATGGAAGGGTAAAAAATTGCCAATTTGCCGAAAAGTTAAATATTTAAATTTAGGATAATCATTTCCGGAGGTGGTATGTAGGGAGTTCTTCTTGCTTTAACGTTTGTATGCGCGTATGTTCCCTATTTATTACTTGTTATTGAGGGAATCATATGTTTCATTCAGTAATTTTATATTGGGGAAACGTCATTGGTCAACGATGGTCAAGTGAGGAAGAAGAGAGGTGGGATTAGGGATGGGAGAAGATTAAACAGGAAAATGGAAACTTAAGGGGCTGGGTCATTCGCTGGAGAATCCTTTGCGGTTTAGCTGGCTAGATATTCTTAGAAATTTCATTACGGTATCGGATTAGGGATGTTTTATTGGAAGGTAAATGCAGGAAGTGAGTAAAAATTAGTTTCAAGAGGAAGGAAAAAGAGAAACAAATGACATCTTCAAAGTATTCAAACCGCTCCTCACTTCCGCGGTAATTATACAATCCCTGTGTTATGTAAAATATAGCCATCTATTTTTGGTACTGATGAAAAAAGCTTGCGTATTTCAAGCTCAACCACGTCTTAATATCTTCTCTCAGTCCCGAAAAAAATTTCTTGGTGGTCTTAGAATTTTAACTAACCTCGTGCTCAAAAAACGTCACACCTTTAAGGCGTCATAAAGAGAAATATTGGTTTGTTTAAGTTCCCAAGTTCCAAATACTTAAACATATTTGGTAAAATTTAAAACAATACAGGAGTTTTCATGGTCAAAATTCCAAAATGTACAAAAAATTAGGAAAAATCATGTTATGAAAACAGAAACAGTGGCGATTAGTCTAGTTTTGTCTAGAGTAAACGATAAATGAGATCTGCAAAGACAGAGATTCCTTTCACTCTGTCTATAAATGCCTACTTCGTCTTCTTTAACAATCTTAACTGAATTCGGATGCAAACAGTTCTCTCTATAGAGGGAATACTTAAGATATCTCGAAAAGAATTACGCTTGCATGCCCAAAAACACGTTTCTATTGAAAAAGTATCGGTTTTATACTATTTAAGCGTGTTAGGTTTTTGAAAACATCTCGAAACTATGAGTAATTCTGTAATTATCCGTAAATTGAAATGGTGAGCATTGTTTCACTACTTTGTACAATATTTTTTCTAATGACTACTATATGTTGACTTTTGACAAGTGTTATCCAATGACTCCTAACAAAAATATTCTAACTTCGAAGCCATATTTGGGAAATATGGAATTCATGTGGATACTACAGATTTTGTTATATACAGTATGAATGTATTCTTCCACGAAGCTAAACCGCTAGGTTGAAACATAGTTGTTTAATGGCTTTCGTAATTTATAATGCATCATCAATCTTTCAAGTAAACTCGACGCAAGAGGATACATTGGGAAAAAATTGAAGCTTTTTTTATTCCAACTCTTGTTTTAAACTTACGGCCCGGGTTTCAACACATTGTATCACCTTATGTACCTGGTGACGGTGCTATTCATTGAAACCCATTTCATAAGATTAAAACATTGGGTGTGAACCAACAAAGTTGCAATGTTTTCTTTTCGGGACCGATAAATTCCACAAAGTCAAGCCTCAAATTACCGACTACATAAGAACATATGTTACAGCTCCTTATCTTATTTTCAAAATAATCTAATATCCATATTTTTGGACATCACAAGAGTCTCTTTATATGAAAATTGAGAAAATAAGATAAACAGAGGCGAATGAATACAAATACATATTCAGCAAACGACGAAGAAAGAAGGAATCTATGAGAAAATTGAATATGCAAGGCAAACTGGGTGAGACAGATATTGAGAGGTAAAGGCACGTAGGACGCTGTGATAGAAAGGAGAAGGTTAGGTAAGCAGCGAAGGAGAAAAATATTGGGTGTCTTTGACGGCACGTAGTACAGTAGGCAGTAGGTAGCTAAAGAATGAAATGTATGCAGGGAAAAATTTATATGTGGTCTTCTGTATGTTCTTTTCCTGAATAGATCGCGACATTGTGTACAAAATACGTTATACCTTCCTTATCGGTGAACATGGGCTAATATTGTAATAATGTTTTATTCCCATCTGGTTCGAAGACTACAGACAGCGATGCTAATATTATTAAGCCAATGTGTCTTCCTAAAACATGTGAACACTTATTAATACATTTTTTTAACATGACTAGACGATGGATAGTCACATCAGTTCATATATATACATATAAACTGTATTCAGAGCCATAGATTAGATATTGTTATATTTAACTCGTGATCCATTCTTGTCGTTGACATATGTAGAGATAAATGTCAGTGCAAATATTTTTAGTTTGACTTCATGAAAACTAATGGCGTTACGCATTTACGAATTATTTTTATTTTTAATACGTTAAAAATGTTTGGCCATTAATTATCCTCATGAGTTGGCGTTGAAACTGCAAAAATGTGGTTGGGCAACATTGAGGTTGCCATTATTTTCGCTCGAAAAGAACTAGTAGCATTCTTTTGTTTTAGTAAATCATTTTTATGGGACAAGAAATAAGCTATCACCACTTTTCACAAACGCGTGACGATTATTTAGCTTTTGGTCGTAAGTTATGAATCGTTATGCGCAAAACATATTATGTCAAAAATATTAAATTACTCATTTTCCGTTGGGATACTAAATATTTATTAAAGTTTGCAATGCGATCGTAGCACAACATGGATGAATTATTGCATTGAGATGTAAAGGTTACGAATAATAATTCAACATTCCCATAAAATCTTAGCTCATAACAATTTAGGCGCATAACAACAAAAAAAATACCGAAGGCCATAATTCATGTGACAGTGCGGAAAAATCAAGCGCATATATGACGAAACGCATGTACCTTCATGTCGCCCATTCAATTGAGGCTAATTCTATTAAAACCGTGCCGCATCTCTGACGATTTTAAATTATTTCGTGAGCGCCCTCGCTTTAATCTTTATTGGATTAATATCATGCGCTCAAATATTTATTCTCCGCCGATAACGTTGTACAAAAAGAGATTTGATTGAAACAGTCGACCCTTGTCAGGAAATTGTTTGTTATATGTGTGCATATATGCATAATTGCGTATATAAATAAATAAATGAATAGTATATATATATATATATATATATATATATATATATATATATATGCACACACAAACACACACACATATACGTATATGCATATATAAATTCACTGATAGTCATAACAAACACAGAAACCAAAACACACAAAAGAGGGACTCACTGGTTCTCGAATTTTCGGTGGTCCAACCACCTTTCTCAAGAGAAATTAGGAACAGAACAGTTCCTAATTCCTCTTGAGAAAAGTGGTTGGACCACCGAAAATTCGAGAACCAGTGAGTCCCTCTTTTGTGTGTTTTGGTTTCTGTGTTTTTTATGACTATCAGTGAATTTACATTACACGTTTGTGGGTTTTTCCAAAAAAGTGTATATATGTATATATACATATATTAATATATTATTTTTATAATATAATACTCTACGTTATTGCAAATATAAATGTTTGTGTGTATGTATGTATAAAATGGTTGGCCCTATATGTATATATATACATCCACAAACACACACATAGATATATATGAGTATATATAGAAAAATATATGTATTTATATAACATAAATACAGTATTCAACCCGAAGGCTGGTTTAGTAGGTGATGGTAGAGTTCACCCAGTACTACTACTACTACAGTACTACTAAAGACGTGTGAATATTCACACGTCAGGGTAAGGCGGCCAGTTCCTTTCTTTGTACAGGTTACGGTTTCCCAGGAAGATCTGGTACCCGAAAAATCACATAGCTGAACCTGGAGGAGGAGCTGTAAGTGACCAAAGTCCCTTGCCCGGGAATCGAACTCGAAGTTCGCTCTACCCCCTGGACTACCGCGACTCATATATATATATATATATATATATATATATATATATATATATATATATATATATATATATATATATATATATTTATATTTATATATATTCTGATGATGATTCTGATGACGACGGCCGTGCCGTCGAAACGTAAATATCTTCTGTAAGTGTCCTTCTTTAATGTTTCTGTGTGTGTAATATTTATTATCTTAGTGTTTGTGTGTTTATATATAAATATAAATATATATCTATATATATATATATATATATATATATATATATATATATAACTTTTGGACGGCACAATAGAACACGGAATAAAACAGATAACACGTAAAAGGACACTCACACTGTAGATGATTTGAGCTTTCGGCCTACTCCGAGGCCTTCTTCTATGACATAGGCGAATGCATTACCCCATTATCCATCCGAATGAACAATCACCGTTACTCATGTAATTCTGCTTCACTCTCTTCTCTTCCTATCCCTTTACACGCAAGTTCACACAACCTATCATTTGACGAATGCTTTTCCTTAACAGTTCTAGAATCCCTACCCGATTCAGCCACCAACATAGAGGTGAGAACTCGCGAATCCGCATACATCCTATATTTCCGATCCTTTAAAATTCCCACCCTTAACCGCCATCTTCATTTTCTTTCCCTACAGTCCCTAAACCTTCCGCCCCCCCTCCCCTCCCCAGGCTCTCTTCCCTCAAAACCTCTCAGTCTGACCTGAAGAAGGCCTCGGAGTATATGTGTATATATATATATATATATATATATATATATATATCGATGATGCGGAAGTACTCACGAGAGCAATATAACTTTTGGACGGTAAAATAGAACACAGAATAAAACAGATAACACGTACCACTGAACCCAGTCTGACCTGAAGAAGGCCTCGGAGTAGGCCGAAAGCTTAAATCATCTACAGTATGAGTGTCCTTTTACGTGTTATCTGTTTTATTCTGTGTTCTATTGTGCCGTCCAAAAGTTATATATATATATATATATATATATATATATATATATATATATATATATATATATATATATATATATATGAAACTAAAACATATAAAAGGGGGACTCACTAGTTCTCAAATTTTTGGCGGTGCATAACGCATAACTTTAATAAATTTTCGGTCACCACCGAAAATTCGAGAACTAGTGAATCCCCCTTTTATATATTTTAGTTTCTGTGTTTGCTATGACTATTTAGTGAATTCACATTATTGCGCACGTTCGTGGGTTTTCCAAGAAAGTGACTACATATATATATGTATATATATATATAATCAATCATACACATGTGCAAATAATCAAACCACAAAAAACGCATAAAAAATTAGGGTTCCGATGCTGAATATTTGGGGAATTCAAAGATTAAATCAATAAAGAAAAAGCGCGGAAATTACGCGGGAGGATAAAAGGGAAGATTTTGCAAAAATTTCTGCACCGAAAAAGAAAGTACCGACCCTTGACGAATGCAAGCGGAATTACTTCAAGACCAACATGCTGTAAATTGCGCGGAAATATGTTTCTGCACGGGGGATGAGGGAAACGGTAGGGAGGAAATACGGGGCGAAATTGGGACCGGCCGATTGTTTCCGTGAGTAAGCTTTCAGAGTGGGGGGAATCGTAAGTCGAAAATGAAACCATTCGCGAGGGCCGGAGAGTGGGGGGGGGGAGAGGAGGGTGCTCTTGATTGCATTTTCCTCACCATCACAGACATCATCGACATGATACATTTTCATCGTCTCCTGACTCCCTCCTGATTCCCCTCCAATCCCCTTTGAGCAAAATTGGCGTAGGGAAGGCCGGCGACAGGTTTGAATACGAGTAAGTTGGTTTCTTCTTTTTGTTAGATAAAGGGAGGACCCACGCTAAATAATTTATGGCCCCCATAGGGTAGAAGATCGAAAACACCTACATCCGCGGACACACATACACACACAACGTAAAGGCCCTAACATTGATAGTAAAAGTCCAAGGCCCACCCTCAATTCCTTCCTCTACTCGTTCACTCCTTTATTAGAATTTGTGAATCATGCGAAAAGTGGCGGTCTGGAGGTGAAGGTTCGCTTTGGACGGGCGGAACGGTCGCTTTCTCATGGACGGGGGACGTCCTCGGCCCGCGGATTTCGAGGTCATCGAAGGCTGTGCTCGAGCCATGTTTTTCCCAGTCATACCGCGCGAAATGCATGATTGTTCGCGTATGTTTCCAACCGACACATCGAACTGGCAGGAGCAAGGAGAAGGAGAATTGCTTATTGTAATAAAAAAAATAACTGAGTATTATTTAATTAATTAAAGGAATAAACGACTCAGTAAGTTGTTTATTCTATTTATTTTAAGGTCTCGACCGTTTTAGACGGAGCAACGGTGTCATATTTTAGTGATTTTAAGAAAAAATAACGGAAACATTTTGGTAATTGCGCAATTTCAACTTGATTGTTACTGATCTACACCTTAAATTCAAGTTTGGGGTATTATGAATGGTTTTTATCCATGCTTTCCAACAAAATTGGTCCGCAGTTGGTTTCATGTCGAATGTGTGTTAATATAATGCTAAGACAAAAAACTATTAATGTACCCGAAACTCAGTTTGATAGATGAGGTAAGATCTCACCTATTAATAAGCCATTTTCGGGTGAAATTCACATTAGCATCAACAGGGCAATGAAGATTACCAGTTCCTTTATCTGTCTTTCTCTGATGATCATTTTTTCCCAGGAAAAATTTTAATCTGAAAAATCTCAAAGGTTGGGTGAAACTAAGGGTGCCAAGAAGTATGGCCTGGATTCAAAGCCAGACCCTCTCAACAGTAGTCCAGAGCTTGGATTACCACATACCCTTATTAAGTAAAAGGTACTCACTTGAATTCAGACAAGTATCACCTTGAGTGTTTGAACATAGGGAGTGGTTAATTGCATAGATATGACACCGCACAGTGCTACCCTTCTCCGATAATAGTGATGTTTTATTTTGTATAGGTTCTGTCCTAAGCTTATCTGTAACTGAAAATGAAACGTGGCCATTAATTATAAAGCAAGAATCACACAAACGCCCACGTAAATATCCCAGGAATCACGTTCACAATGGTTATACTTGAATTTTTATCAACATTTTTACAAAAGAAGCAGTGTTAAGTGTGCATTCTTAATCAAAATCAATAAAATACACTAATTTTCTTATTTTTTCAAAATTATCTTCTTTGTAAAATTTATATGAGAAAACCTTTTTAAGAGGTTTTTGTATGAGAAAACCGTTTAGGGGAGCTTATATCCTGCCTGCCACTTTCAATTTATTTTTTTTCTTTCAATAATTACAGATTGAGTTAAAACATCTGATTTGATAAAATGGTTGTGAATAATTAAATTAAATGTGCACAGCTAAAACTTTCATGACCTGTTTCACACAACGTTGGAGTTTAAAGAACGTATTCAAATTCAAACTAAGGACATTTTGCCAATGGTCCTATTAAAAAATGCATCCTCTCTTGAAAATTAATACGAGAAAACATGTAACTCTCAGGAAGTTTGCTTTCACCCACCATTTCTATCATGATATACTTTTCTCAATTTACATTCAGTTAAAACACTTGATCTATATTAATTTCTTGTCGAATAAGTGAAATAATAGTGTACGGTTAAAACATCTATCGCGGATTTTGAGTGGTTGTGTGTAGTATGAATGAAATGGATATACGATGGTAGGCTGAAAACTAATGCACATATGCTCGTAGACGACAAACAAAATGAACACGCATGCGCAGGTTTGAGGCCGTCACATTCATTCAGTGTATTTTGAGAAGCGAAATTATGGAGACGTGTTCTACTGCTGTGTCAACACGAGTTTAACGGTGTGCTGTTATCAAACTTTTGCCTTCACCTTCTCGTCCGAGGTGTAATGATCACCCTTGAGGTCTCTCTTCAGTTGAGGAAAAAAATAAAAATCTCAACGCGCATGATCGAGAGAATAAGGACTGTTTTTTTTCTCTCGTCTGTGTGGAGTGGTACCTATCGTGCACAGATTTTACGCTATCCCAATTATTCAATAATGAAGCCGACACACGTTCCTTGGATATTCCAATATGGTTTGCGATGCACTTTTGAGTGATTCGCCGGTCAATTTGAATCAAACCTTCGATATTTATCGTCTGTGGCAGTGATTGGACGTCCGCTACGTTTTTTATCAACAATTATGGCATTCCCAGGCTCGCAACCACGAAATTTTACCACCCGTCTATTTACAGTAGACCTATCAACAGCATCACCACCATGAACAACCCTTAAAAGACGATGAATCTCAGTAGGAGTAACTTTTTCAGCAGTCAAAAATTCGATCGTAACGACCACTAACCTGCATATGCGTGTTGAGGGGGGTTACTTCCACATGTCAACAGGAGTACTTCTGAAGGTTATTTTATTAAGTAAAGAGATAGGAACACACAAAAGAGACGAACACAGGAATGGTAAGTATGGTGGAATCGAGCAGATCACCAGCGTAGAAACGTGTCTTTAACCGAGACTCGAACCGCGGATCTTCAACTTGCTGTGCCGATGCTCTAGCTATTGAGCTATGGAGGAAATGCACATTACACTACAATCTCCAGGGTTTAAATACAACCTTTTGTCCCGAATCTTTGGCCAGAAGAAGGCGTTGGGAAACTATTTCTCCCACCAATGGAGGTATCCAAGGGCACAAGGAGAAGGAGAAGGAGGGCACAAGAGGTTAGGATAGTAGGGAAAGCAATCATACAATGCCATAAAAAAATTAGAACAGTACGTTTTGCGGCACGCATAGCCACGGCCATAGCCATAGCTAGGGAACACGAGAGGAAGGTGTAAGCTAAATGGAAATGTTTAATTTGGGGGGGTTGGCAGAATTTAAAAAGACAGGTGAAAGCTACTGTAGCATACACGTAGGACTGCATTTTAACATGAAGTCATCAAGAGGGCCTTTTAAATGGGGTGTAAAATCATCAGCTATTCGTACATTGTTTTCCCCAAATATGTTATTATCAAAATGTTCGAATTTTGGTACTTGATGTTTTCTGGTGAGAGAAGAGAATATTTAACATCACCTAGGTCCATATAATTGCTGCACTAATCAAATGAATAAAATTATTCATTTAAGGCTTCCAATATATTTCTAGTTACGGTTTCAACTACCAGAGAGAATCAAATTAAAACCTTCATAGCTGGTACTCGTCACACACCATACCTTTATATACTGTAAGCATTTTGGTGCCTAAAGTTAAATATTTGGATCAAGCGTTCTTTCCGGCGTCTTAGTATGCTTTTGCTATACGATCGTACTGCCATAAATCTTTCTATAGTTGTATAGCTCATTCCTACATCCATTAGAGGTTGTAGAAACTCGAAGAGGCCACAAGGATGCGGAAGTTAGTTAGATGCGATGAAATGGTGAAGGCTGTAACATAAGAGTGGAAAATACAGGAAAAGTGAGGTGCAGGAAGGATAGGAACAGGATTTTGGATGGAATTTAAGAAGGTAGAAACTGCGAAGAGTTGGCGAATGAATTATTTTAAGTAGCGTTTAAGAATATTTTAAGTAAAGTTATTAAGAGCTAATGAGTACAGTGGAGTATTGTTCAGCGTCTATAAAAACCCTACTCTAATCATTTAAATAATAAAATAAATTTATCCTGTGACAAAATATTTTAGCAAACACCTGTATTTGAATTGATTTAATGTTACATTTTTAAATTTTCTTCACTTCACTATTTTGAGAGAACCTTGCATTCAAGACATTTATGTAGTCTATTAGAGTTAAAATGAATACTTTATTTTTTTAAACTGAAGAGAATTTTCAACAGCCATTTAAAATACTGAATTTTTCTCTTTGTCACGCAATCATAAGAGCTCATTGATCACCCGATGAAACGTTTGAAAAGCTGTGATTTTTGACTGAATTGAGAAAAGCAAAACGAAGGAGAGGGATTTTTGTAGATTTGAAAAAAAAAATTTTTTCGTCAGGCGTCATCTTGAAAAAAAAAAGATGCTAACGCTGATAAATATGACAGCTGACAATGGTTTTTTTCTCTTTGCTTTGGATTACGAGACCATATTTAGAATTATAAAAATAAGCATCGAGATAATTTTTTTAGACATGTCCAAGGACCGTATAAGATTTGCAAAAAGAAAATTTTGTATAATTTAGGGTCAAAATTTCGAAGATGCTTCGGAATGAAAGAACCAGATAGAGAGAGTATGGGAGAGAGGGGAGATTGAAAAAGAGGACGGGAAATAAAGACGCGAGTCCCGGTAGCAGAAAACGAGATTTGGGTGAAGGCATTGGGGAATTTCTTTGAAGGGGGGGGGAAGGGGTTGGGAAAGAGGATTTTGAGGAGATGTGAGGGGAACGAGGGGAAAAAATGAATACGAATGGAAACAGATAAGCATGCATAAAAAAAGTTTGAGAATTCGGGGGACGGAACATTTTTGGGGAATTAGATAAACTGAAGGAACGAGGAAATATGGATTCCGCAGCGGGAGAGGGCGGAAGGAAAAGGACGAGGGCGTCAGATGGAAGTGGAGCGAGAACAATTGATGGTGATAAATGAAAGTGACAAATGAGAATCGAGAGAGAGAGAGAGAAAAAGAAAGAAAACCTACGAAAAGGATAAGGATGAGGTCCGGGAAAATGAACGAAATTTCACGAAATAAGGAGGAAGCCGGAGAGAAGGAAAGGGGGAAAAATGATATTTTTTTTGCGGATACACCGACGCAGATTTGGATATCGTGGAAACGGAAAAGAGGTTCAGGGAGAACACTTATATATTATACTCTGTGATGGGGTGGATTCAAACATGATTACGGCATAGAATTTTTATAAAAACAGCATCACCATTAGTGTCGAATCACTTTTTTACTCCCTCTCTATTACTGATAAGAATATACTAACGTGAATGGTTTAATTTTACATTGATTACATCTGCATGTGAACGTTGCATGTATTTACCTCACGTCTCTTTAGTCAAGCCGTGTTTTATAAATGTTGAGTGAATAATTGTAATTGCTTCAAAAAACTCTTGTGGGTATTAAATAGCTACGAAAAACAAGCCCTTGTAATAGAGGCATGCATTTTTTGTTAAAAACTTTTAAAATTTGACACCCTCTTCGCACAAACATTTTGTGGGTTTTAGGAGACATGGGATGAATAAAAATAATAAGGAAACCGTAGTAGAGCGAGTCACAAGAAATTAGAAAGGCAAGGTTACTAAATTAGTATTGCGTTTTATAGAGGCGGAGTACTTATATATGTGTAGGTAGTCATCTTGTGTGCAAATCTACAATAAGATTTGGTTCGTTAAATTCAAAATTTTAGGGAAAAAATTTTATATTAGTTTACTTTATTATTCTTAAAAATTTGGTGATGATCAAAATGTACCACATCACCATGGAGTGGGAAAAAATGTCAAAAAAATTCAGAAAAAATTTTGATTTAAAAATATTCTAAGAAATCTTTATTCTGCCGTCACGTGCTAGGTGACGTGGCTGGAAGTGTGTCAAGTTTGCGATGCAGAATCTTATGCTGCATTCTTCAGACTAACCCAAGGGATTTGACTCGGAAAATATGCCTAAAACTCGTGGGATGATATCCCAGCGTGCGGGAAATGGTTAAGCAGATGGGTTAAGGAACTGTTTACAACTCTTGGAAGAGGAGGCTGCAAAGAAGCGTGTATATAGATAGTACCCAAGCCTACGGTAAAATAATGTCTAGATTTGCGTTTAAAAATTGTCTGTCGAGTACCCACTGTGAACACAGGATATCTCTACTTTATATGAGTGAAAACCTGCAGGCAAACGTTTCCGGACTTCTTTGGAATGACGTTAAATATTCATCAGTACAAAATGACAACTTGAATTTTTTCAATAAGATCGACATTTTATTCCAAATAACTCTCCTGAATAAGTGATGATCGAAAAAAGTCATGAAAACTAGTCAGAAAAGAGCGTTCAGGCGGTCGAGAAAAAAGGTAAAAAGTAAAATAATAAACTAGACATTTTTTGTCAATGCGCATACCGATCACTTGTCGACATCCAGGTTAAACTGTCAGTTTAAAATGTTTCAATTAAACCGTGAGATACATTTTCTGTTCAATTTTTTAATCTTAGTTTAACATTGGATATTTCTTCGTCGATAAAGCCATGAAGTCTACGAAAAATTCAGTTTTGTCTGGAAGCTTTAGTACTCAATCTAATAGCCTGTTTCCTTGATTTCAAATAAGAGCTACCCAATCGAATGATAAAATCTCCCGTCTAACTAACTTTTAAGAACACGTAAAACCTATATAATATCCATGAAACGAGTGCAAATTAAGGGAATACTTCCGTGCAAGTATCCTAAATGGAGAAGAAGAGAAGTTTTTAAGCGTTATTTGGAGAAGGGTAAGTATCTCATCAGCAGAAAATAGAAATGTTGAAAGTACCCTAAGATAAGGGAATGGAGGGCATGCTAAGCAGAAGGGGCGAAAATGCTTGGACTGGATGAGATCCTTGTCGTGCCTCTCAACACGTGATGTTTGAATTGGGCATGGAAATCAAAACAGTAAATTAGGATAAATACAGTCAGCCAGAACGCTGTTATGAATTTTCGAATGAAAATTATTATGAAAACCTTCTCGGCGTCTTGGGTTTTAAGATGCATCTACTGCAGTGTTCATCAAGGCGCCGAGCAAACTTAGATTCACAGATTATATTGTAAAACTGAGATCATCCGCGCAAACTTTTTTTATAGACAAATAACAATAAAAGTGCTTGAGACTAATTTCAGTTTGAGTAAATTGAATTTCTTTAATGCCAACGAGGGAAACGAAGCGAATGTGTTCATCACACATTTGCATTATGAAGCAAGGCAAGCTTTAGGAGAAAGAAATATAGGGCAATTCTGAAGTTTTTTTGGACGCAAAAGCGGAAAGTGTGGGCATGAGAATACCTGTCGTTAAATCCAGATCTCGTGAGGTACGATACACACATCGCTTTTAAGAAGTGCCTTCCTGTGTCTTTTCGAAAGCCTCTTGAGCTTACGAGCAGTGAGTAATCCGCGTTTCGTCCTCTGGGAATTACGTGGGCTGTGGAAAAAACGGCAAAAGAATTCCCGGGGCCAAGCGAAAGACCTTCACAACCTAAGGGAATTGGGTTTTTGGGGTCACTAGGTGTGAGAACGAAGAATATTATAATGCACTCAAGGTTGCTATCCAAAGGGTGGAAGTGATTTTATTGCAGATATCATAGCTGAATACAAAGAGAAGAAAAAGCTGATGAATACAATGAAAATTACTTCGGTGTAAACTCATTGAATATTAAAGTTTTTTTTTAACAGTTGAGGTGGAAAATAGGCAACCTTAGATGTGTGAGGCGTAGTCTCTTTGAAGAAGTATGAGTGGTCTTGTGTGTGTTTAAGGTGATCCGATGGTTTCCGTCCATCTTATACAGCTAGTAAATTCGAATTAAATTGATGAATATAAGGAGAGTTTGCACTTTTCCAAAGATTTATTAAAACGTACGACGCGTTTTAACTCACAGAGTCATTATCAGGTACAAGACAACAAGACATTCACTATGAAGAACTTCCACGACCTTAAGCCTGAATCTGTTGAACTTGTTCGAATTAAATTATTAAAAAAGTGTCAAGGAAATGGTAATTTATATGTCTAGAATCGAATATTTGGCTTTCAGGTTAGAGTTTGGACGTGTTATCTCATTAATGATTTAACAAAGCGGTCCTTAGACCTTAGACCAGGTCGGATCGGTTTTGTTCGGGAAGGCATTAAATGCAGCAACGATAAAAACTGAGCGTATTTTCTTTCTGGGAGCTCGTTAGATATTCAAAACTTGAACAGATAATATGACCCGCCACTACTTTAAGGTTTGGTGTAAAACTTTAATTTCAATTCTTAAGTGTAGAGTTTGCCAAAAACTATATATTTTCTGGGTAAAAGTTATGATGACGAATTGAGTCAACACGCCGACACTCATGAAAAAATGTACCTGACTCGCGCGCCTATGAAATAGTCCTGGTTACATTGCAGGCGGGATTGAAATGGTCCTCGGTAGAAGTATTTTGTATAGGAGGATGAAACAAAAGAGGACTAAATAAGTCTAAATATTTCATCTACGGAGAATATGGCAATGTCAAGGGGAAATCGCATCTCTCATTAGTCGACACGCGGGGTCAAACCAGTCAGGCCCGAGTTAAATGGTCAAGTTTCGGGAGAAGTGAACAAATGAGCATCGATTAATGATAAGGAATTAAAGGACATTGAAAAGACTGAGCATCGGGTGCAGGGGGCGAAGTTGGTAAGAAGGAATAAAGGAATTTGAGAAAGATGGGGAGGACGAAAAAGAACCATCAAAGGAGAAAAGAATATATAAATCTCCCAGAGAGGGAGAATATGAAAAGAAAGTTTCCCTTCTGGGGGAAGGGGAATAGATGGAAAAAGTCCCAGGGAGCTTCCTGGGAGACGTCGGCTTCGGAGAGAGAAGCCAAAGAGATAAAAAATAAAAAAGAGGGGACTGGGACGAAGGGAAGCACCAAAGTGGGATGGAAAAAAGATGGTCGGAACGGGAGAGAAGGAGAGAGGATTCCGAAGAAGGGTGGTGCGAGACTGAGCGGGGAGGAAACAGTGCTCTCACAGATTCGAATGGCACCGAAAAAATCTCTCAATCTCGAGAGAGGTTGCACGATCCCGTCCCTGCATTCTAGATACACTTAAATTACGGTCCGCTGGATCCAAACAGGATGCGCATATTTCACCTCCATCTATGAAATGAACACTGAAGATCAAACTGCTGAAAATATAACAAGAAATAAAGTGGCTCACAAGCGGCCAGATGAAGGAAAGATGTAATGGGGGGTGATGAGGTAAAGAATGACCAGATTAAATGGCCTTATATACACTGCACACGAGAATTGGGTATCAAAGGAGTCACGGCAATTGGAGAAGAAATCAAAATGCTGAGGTTTGCAGATGACATCGCAGTAGGGGCGGAAACTCGAGAGGACCTGCAAGAAACTCGAAATGCTACGAATTAATTACAATATACTATAAACATCAACAAGGAGAAAACTATAATCCTTGTATGTGGAAGAGAGAAGCTGAATGCAGATAACACAATTCGAGGGGTGAAACAAGAGCAAGTAGAATCCTTCCTCTACCTGGGCAGCAGCATAACATGGGATGGAAGAAGTTCGACCGATATCAAGCGAAGAATAGCCCAAGCTAAGAAACCATTCATGAAGAAGAGGCAATTACTATGTTCAAAAAACCTAAGACTGGCTACAAGAAAGCAATTCGTCAAGACTTTCGTGTGGAGCATGGCACTCTATGCTTCCGAGACTTGGAACATTGGAAAAGTGGACCAGGGAAGAATAGAAACGAAGGAGAATGACGAAGATTAAATGGAAAGACAAATTAAGGAATGAGGAAGTGTATAAAAGAGCAGAAGAGGAAAGAACCATATAGAGAACTTTACGGCAGAGAACAAATAGATGGATTGGACACACATTGAGGCCCAATGGATTGATTAGGAATATAATAGAAGGATAAGTAGAAGGGATGATTCCACGAGAAAAACCAGAAGAGATGTATATTGGACAAAATAAGAAGGACGTAAAACAGAGAAGGTATCAGGGATCGAGAGAATCGACACTAAATGGGGTAGAATGGAGGGCTGCCGTAAACCAATCCTAGGATTGAAATACTGATGGTGATGAATATACGCTATGACGATCATGTTTGTACGTTACCTATTCTAATAATAATACCGTTACCTAATGTTATAATGATACTGTTTAGTGGGAAAACATTAAACATAAATTGAATTTATTCAATAAAGCAATCGAATTTTCCTGTTGATCATTTGATGCGTGAGTCACGTTTTGAGTGTGTATTTATCATCTCTGAAGAGGAGTAATGCAACCAAAATTTTGTCACACAATATATATGATGTCAAAAATAATATTGTAAAAAATATTTATTTAATTTCTATTCTATATATTAATTATTATTCACTAATGCTTGAAAAAATGAGTCTATATATATGTATCACTCTGAGCCAACAATGTAAGCATTTGAAGTAAAGAAGTATGCATACGAAAAGAAATGTTAAGAGCGGTAGAGAGCACGAAAAGGAAAAATTATGAAATTTACACAACTTGGAACATTATGGATATGATATGTACATGATACAAGTCTTAATTTAAAATATGACAGGACAATGAAGGATGAAAAAACCGACCGATGGAACAACAGTAAAAGTAGGAATTTTCCTATTTACTGAAAAGCCTTTCGCCCCATGATACCATATCAACGGATACAAAAATTTGAGTTTTAATTATATATATATATATCATCCACTTCTAAGGTAGTATATGACACAAAAATAATAATATACATAATTTTTTTGCCTTCGAGAACTGTGTTACCTACTACCAGAGAAATGAATGAACGAATAAGAGAGAAGGATAACAGAGGAAGGAAAGAGAAAATGTCTCAAAAAGCAGGCACCGTACGTTTATAAGTAAGAATAGCTAGAAGAATATTTACACCCATACATGCCAGGATCAAAGCCAAGCAGCCCAATATATATATTAATAATTTAAACACACTTAAAGATTTAGTCAATTTTTTCACGATACATACATATGTTGGCATTTTAGTTAGACGCACGACTGTTTTGTATGTGACCTACTATATCTTGAAATGCATTTATAAAATAATAACTATTCTTGGATGGTTGTTGCCCTACCATCCTCCACCACACACCCTTACGATGACTTGCGGATTATTGTGTAAATATAGGTGTACATATATGTTCCTGCTCTCACCCTATCACCTCCACCACTTTTCTTCACTGCCATAATATACCGTGCCACTCCTTACCCTCTACTACATGGTCGCCTTCCTGTACGCCACGGCAATACCAAAATGACGTTGAGCTTGAAAAATCCGCCACCCCAAATCCTATTTTTTACTCATGCACTTCAAACTTCATATTATTTAAGAATGATAATGCTTTAAGCCGATGAAACGTATTGAGCCAAAAATAAAGTTCTGTGTAAAATTACGCTAGTCCTTTCGTTAGTGTGGATTTGCGTAAGCTCGTCGAAATGAATCTTGATTCCATAAAGTCTATGAGTGAAGAAAGATATTCGTCGGAAGAGCCACTAGGGAACGAGGTAGTTGGAATTTGGAAGGAAGGAGTGCAAGGCTGCAATCAACCAATCTACGAATTGAAGTACTGATGACGGCAATGATCTCTGTAATGCGGACGCAAACTCCGGAACCGAGTGGAGTCCACGAGTAGTTAAACGGCTTTAGTACGTTGATACGCCTCGGAAGATTTTATGCTTGCCTTGGGTATACTGAGTTTCCTTATTAATAAGAAGTGAGATCGTCATCCGACGTTGTTTCCCGGAGAGTGCTCCTCGAGAAACGTCTTCTTTTTTCTCCAGATAATAGCAGGAGTACGTCGAAGACCCGGTTTTTATTTTAATGCATGAGAATAAATGGACACAAAATGTGCTCCTTTAATTTCTTTCCCCGAAAATTTCACGGATGAAATAAACCAGAACGACTTAAGAAAATGGGGAAGGGTGTAGTAATTGACGAAAATAATGGATACTCCGGTTATTATTCCTGAGAGCAAGTGGATTAAAAGTATCCAGGCAGTGAACAGACTGCGATGGGCGTAATCATACCTTACGTGGATACGTTTAAAAGGGTACCAAGGGTTGAAAGGGTTTAAGGGGTTATATGATATAATAAAATACGACCAAGGATGAGGCGAGTGGATGGATGGAAGGGAATGAATTAAGTGAAACTGTCGGAAAAATCTCGGACAGGTCCTTCAAAGCAAACACGTCACTTTGCAAGTACTTGTAATTTGCACACAGAGATCCCGCTATTGTTAATAAATGGTGCAGCACTTGTTACATACTCTTGTTGCACGGAATGAAAATTGGAAGATTTGACATTACGTTTAAGATTCTTTTGGAGGTCTCGTGAATCCAATTTTAGATTTGAGAAACGGGGCTCTTGGCAGTAATTCAAAAGAGATTTATCAGTCTCCATTCGGGAAGGATTAACCGCAGTTTAAGCGGTGGAAAGAAGAACTTTGGGGATTACTTTGAACCCTTATACTTAAATATTAAACCCCATACCGTCCCGCGCTCTCTTTTCTCTCGTCACCGGGGAATCTCGAAGTGAAAGAATTATTTTTGCACGCGGAACGTTCGCCCTCGGGAGAAGACCTGCTGCACGATTTTATCGCGCTCTTCCCTCCCCTCTCCTCCTATTTCTCCCAAAGGGTCACGGCTCCGTAGAAGAGGTCTCACCATTCACGGCACACAAGGCGACAAAGAGAACACGGGAAATTTGGACAGCGTAAGGCCTTTTCACTGGAACTCGTAGTAATCCGCGGAGTGCACAGTATCCGTGAAGAGTTAACCGATGGAACGGAGAAAGCGAAAAGAGATGAGAGAAGGAAGGGGGAGTACTTTTCCAATTAGTAACACGGCCTGAAAATTAGACAAATACGACGTGAGTGAGAATATTGGAATCTTGATGGAAGAGGAGAGATCGTATTCCTGATTGTGCGGGAGGATGAATTGTGGAAATATCTAAATTTTCGGATTTAAAAGGACAAATGTGGAACATACCCAAAAATAATGAGAAGAAAGTGATCTGGATTATGCCGAAAAAAGATTGGGATAACCTGTTAACACACGTTTCCACACGGGATATAGTATTTAGATGAAAAAAATCGGCCTGAGAAATAAGTCAAAGTAAACAGATACAGATAAAACTACAGAGAAAACTGCAGGACTAAATTATAGCACCGAAGAAGATATATACACAATAAAATAAAGATAGTAGCCGTGAGAAAGTAAAAAAAAATATTTGGACACAAAAAAGTTAAACCGCCTGTAATGTTGAATGAAGGGATGTTTCAAACAAGTTTTTCGGACTGATGACCAACGATGACGATGATTACTGAATATACTTGAAGTGACTCCGTAGCTCACCGATGAGGAATGGTATAAGACAGTTACGGTACTTCCAATATACGTACGTGCGGACGAGCGTTTTCTTGTGTCTACGACGAACCTTACGCAACGACACAAACCACAATATACGACCTGGATAAAACTATCTTACAGAATTTATTGATGGCGAAGTGACAGGTGTAGAAGAGTGACTTGGGGGAAACGTAGTAAGGTTGAGATCTCCGAAATCAGAGAGGGAGAGGGTGGAAAGAGTGGGGGTCGGACGACTTCACTTACCGTCCGTGAAGAACACCTGGCGTGGACACCTACACCACGGCTCCTTCTTCCTGTCTTGGGGGAGGGCGGGAGGGAGGGAGGGATGGAGAGGAAGAAAGAGAGAGCGAGGAAGGAGTGTCCGGGAAGATTATATCTTTTCCACCCGTCTCACCTCCGTTGCTCAGATAAACGTACTATCGGGAACTCGACCCGGCTGTGACTGGTGGAGGAAGCGGTCCCTATTCTAACCCCCTACCTCCCTCTCTCTATCTCTTTCTCTCGTCCTCTCTCTCTCCCCCCTCTCTCTTCCAACCGCCCCCCTTTTACCCTTTCTCACCCCTCTCCGTCTCTCTCATGTTCCCCTCAAAACCCTTACCCCGTCGGATCCTGCCTCCCCCCCTTCCTCATCCTTCCCTCCGCCGCCTCTCCCTGAGAGCACCCTCCTCCCTTCCCACCCACCCCTCGGAGCCAGGGATACCCAAGCCCCTCCTCCCCACACTCGTTCCCTCTCCCCATCCTCCCTCACTCGAAATCCGTGCGAGCAGCAGCCAGCGCCGCCGCCGCCGTTGGTGGGAGTTGCCGGCACTAACATTGGCAATACCCTTCTGGGAAAAACTTTCTAAGGCGAGTGAATTTCGCGCCTCGCCGTCGGATATAGTGTTTGAGGGAGGGAGTGGGGGGTAGAGAGGGCGTAGGGTGCATGGGAGGGAGGGGAAAAACCCCTCCTCAATCCCCAAAAACCCCTCTCCTTCCTCTTTCCCACTTTTCCTCCCTTCCCATCCTTCCCTTGAGGGCGTCAGGGTTTGAGAGAGGGAGGACTGAGGAGTAGGAGGATATGGGGAGAGGGAAGTGCGCCTTGCCCGGGTGATGGGTTTTCAGGAGGCAAGAGAGAGGGAAAAAAAAATTCGCATCTCCAAACATTGCGGTGTGTCACCAGAAATGAAATGGGTGGCTTTGAATTCCGAAAAGGTTAAGGCCTTTGAAAATTTGAAGGAAGGATATCATTCGGGTGCGTGGTGAGCAATTAGCCTTTACTACGGACTGGATGATCGTGGATAACACAAAGAACTGCTTTCCGAGAGATATGGAATGCATTTAAAAAATTATCTCTATACACACAACTGCGTTTGCGTAAAGCTAACAACGGATAATCTCAATGACTTTGCAAAATGGAAATCAAATTTTTGCTGAGGTATGAGTCTCCGAATTGTTTGCTTATTATTTAAATATATTACTACCTATTTATTTGTTTATTCATTATAGAAATATACACAGACGCACACATAGACATAAACGCATACACAAACAGAAAGGAGAATCGATTCATGGACCATAAATTCCTAACGAACATGCAACATGCGGTGTGAGCGTCCAATATCCTGTTTTCTAGCTAGCAAACAGGATATTGGACACACTGATGGTGTTTAGTGAGTGGTCAATCTCCGTTTAATGAAAAACCTTCCATTTACCTAGCTCTTGATCACCACGCTACCAACATAGAGGCGGAAGTCATTGAATATATAAAAATTATAGTTTAAACGTGGGATGGAAATTATTTGCAGGTTCGATCAGTGCCATCGGCACGTTTGCTAAATGAATATCATTATTTTAAATGTTTGACATACACGCTTTCTATTTTTTTAAGCTCAACTTTGTGGAGGTTCATGTTCATTAAATTAAGAACACAATATATATATATATATTCAAACATAGAAATAGGTATAAGGAAAGGGGATAGGAAAACACATAAAAGGCGAACACAGGAAATATTTACTAAGGAAATATTTTTACTTTCGTGATCTGCTCAAAAACCGCCTTCCCCACATGTCCTGTGTTCGCCTTTTATGTGTTTTCCTATCCCCTTTCCTTATACCTATTTCTATGTTTGAATGAATATTTCTGCGCCGTATGGCGGGACTTCGTATTTGAATGTGTATCTGGCCAATGTGGCTCATCTCTTCTTCTGGGTATGCGTGCCACGAAACGTACTGTTCATATTCTCTATGATACTGCATGCTCTCTAACCAACTGTCCCCTCATCTTGTGTGTTTTTTCTCTTTCACCTTTCGGGGGTGGAACAGCCCCCTAAAGGCTTTCCTTTGGCAAATGATTCGGAGCACCTGGGCGTTTTAAAATATCGCAGATCTCAGGGTAAATTAAGTTTCCTTGGTGTTGTAACTGGTAGCACGTCCGCCCGGTAAGTGGAAGGTCCGGTGTTCAAATCCCTGTTAAGGAAATATTTTTACTTTCGTGATCTGCTCAAAAACCGCCTTCCCCTCATGTCCTGTGTTCGCCTTTTGTGTTTTCCTATCCCCTTTCCTTATACCTATTTCTATATTTGAATGAATATTTGTGCGCCGTATGGCGGGACTTCGTATTTGAATATATATATATATATATATATATATATATATACTATTTTCGCACATAGTAATATACATATAAGGAAAGGGGATAGGAAAACACATAAAAGACCAACACAGGAAAGGTGGGAAAGGCGGTTTTGAGCAGATCATAAAGTAAAAATATTTCCTTATCCGGGATATGAACCACGGATCTTCCACTTTCCGGGCGGATGCTCTACCAGTTGAGCTAATAAGGAAACCTGATTTACATTGAGATCTGCGATCTTATAAAGCGCCAAAGTGCTCCGATAGCTGTTGCCCGAGAGATGGCGTTCTGGAGCTATTTCACCCACCAAAGGAGAAATAGACAGGACACAAGAAGGGGAAAGGAATACATATAGTATATATATATATATATATATATATATATATATATATATATATATCCTCTGTTATTCTCGTACAACTAGTTTCAGCGCCTTGGCATCATCATCAGTTAAGATCAGAAGAAGGTATAATCAGAAGGTCTGATGATGACACCTAAGCGTTGAAACAAGTTGTACGAGAATAAAGAGCAGTGGATACACATTGTGTTCTTAATGCAATGCATTTGATACACATTTTAATTTATTTCAAGTTTAAATACAAATTACTAACACCTGAAAAAATAATGTATGCATATATACATGCGACGCTTAAAGTTGATATGAGTTACTGGATGCATTTTATTGCATAAGAATGAAATATTTCAATGAAGAAAGTCAGTTTGAGACCTAATTAAGTCATATTACTATTATTTTCACATATCCAACTAAAACATAATTTATAAATGAAAACTATAATTAACTTGGAAGTTAGTTTATTGTTAAAGGTTTTTTTTTAGTGATTAAGGTTCTGGGAGCGACAACTTCGGGCATAATTAAGAAATGATAAACAAAATCCCCGGCACACTTGACTACGCTAGATGTTTCGGTGATAACCATTCAAATCCTTAAGTAGCGTGAAAGTGCGCACTTATACATAATTGGTGGATTTTAAACAAAAGCAAGGTCATCTGGTACACCGAAAACAATATTATTTTGGCGATACCTACGGAAAAATCAACTAAATCTAATATTTAGAGAAAGGCGGAATGCCGACGTTATTACACGACTATTAATTAACGAATATTGACACGAGTATTAACGACACTTAAAACGCCCGACTATTAATAAAGCTAATGATTTAAACAATCATTACTCGGGCATAGGATGAAAACGTCACTAGACATTTATTTAAGACACTCAATTAGTAAATTGAATTTCAATTAGTCTGTATTAATAAAATGAAGACAGAACTCACATTATTTAAACATTGACCTTGGAAAACCTTCGTAAAATACATATATATTCAAACTCGCACACGGAATTCCACCACTCTGACGTAGAACAGTATTAAAATATCCATTCCTTGGGATGGTGCAGGGTCCCATTCTAATTGGAGACCAAAGATAAAAGAATCCCTTGAAAACGAAAGAGATGAAGATATGAGGCGAGAGGGATGAGCGGCACAAATGAAAGGGGTATGCGGTGCGGTAAGTCGGTGGTCGTTAGGGAGGGGGTAGGGGACCGGAGCCCTCGAAAAAGAGAGCCGAGGTGTGGTAGGGGGTAGGAGAATCCTGATTCCACCCCTCTCCTTACTTTAAAACCTTTATGTGACCAGTTGCGGTCAACCCATGTTGAGGCCGCAAAGAGAGCTCGCATGAATTAAGCAAATATAAAAACGAAAAGGAAAAAATAAATAAAAGTCCTCGTTCTCTCGCCACCTCCCCTTCTTTTGTTTCAAAAGGAAACCGTCTTATAGCACCACACACAATGGGCGCGTAAAACGACGGAGTCGGGGGTGAAAGGGGATGATTATCATGGACCTTTGGTTGTTAACCGGCGCGTAGTAGACGGTTGAGAGCAGATAAATGTTTGAAAAATCATCAATTCATTAAAAAAAATGAGACCAGTATCTTTAATTGAATGTCCATGTCGACTAATTGAACGCTTGTCAAGCTGTTTTCGGATGTATTAAGGTACCACACCCTTTAAGGTAAAATACCCAAGATCATTCAGTTCCTCCTCGACCTTACCTCGAGAATAGCCGTCGGGCAGAAAACGTAAAAATGTGCGAGTGCGTATTAGGTTTTAAATTGCGTGAGAAAGATGACCATTGATGAAAAAATTACTTTCCTGAATTTTAGCTTTCATATAAACACCAATTTCGTGTCATCGGAATGGTAATCACGATATCTGACAGCCTTGAGATAATTTAGTAATAACATGAACTTAGTAAATCTATCTTAATTATTTAACTCATTAACCATAAGCATAGTATTCAACCCGAAGATCGGTTTGGTAGGTGACGGTAGAGTTCACCCAGTACTAAGCCCGACGGCGTGTGAAATTCACACATCAGGGTAGGGGGGGCAGTTCCTTTCCCTGTGCCGGCTCTGGTTTCCCAGGAAGATCTGGTACCCGAAAAATAACATAGCCTTGGTAGAGCTGCAGGTGTCCAGAGTGTCTTGCCCGGGAATCAAACCCGAGACCCTCCGAGTCAGCAGTCCAATGCTCTACCTTCTGGACTACCGCGACCCACCTTTATAAACAAATGTATTGAAAAAACCTCTGTATGGACCCCTTAAGATTTTCCCAACTGAAAAAGGTTTCTGCACTTCCATTAATTCTGTAAGAAAAACTCATTAAAAAGTTTTTTATTTTAGGACCCGGATCTTCGTAATAATATCAAAAAGTCACCCGAAAATGGTGCTATCATTTGGTCAATAGAGGGTTGTAAAAATAAGCGCTTTATAAATCCAGGTAGGCCCGAAGGAATATTACTTCAAAATTTGTCCGAAATGGAAACCTTACGCAACTCAACGAATATCATTAAAATTATGGTGAGTAGATCCCAGTGTGATCACTTATGGTGGCATGGCAAATAATCAGGCGGTAATGCATTTCCTTTTTCGTGTGTTTTTTAAAAATTATTGGTTAGGGTTCATACGCTTGCAACGCAATGTTTTAACTTCTCCATACTGCTGATGTGGATTTTGTAATTTTGATTCATCTTTTCATTAACTACACATGTCCGGGAGTATTCGTCTTTTTGGTCGACTCGCAATCCAGGCAAACAGGGAGTGTGTTATCAAGTAAAAATAAAGTTTAACCTGATAAGATAAAAATTTTTGTTTTTCTTTGAAGAAGTAGGTAAGTTAGTGATTAACATTCATGTTAATATTTCATTTGTATTGTTTTCATTGCAAAACGTAATTATATAGTCACCTGACAAAAAATATACACGGTGTATAAACGATTATGCTAATTTAATTTGCATAATATCTCTGGATTTATTTTCTGTGCTATTTGTATCTTAATTGTTTTTATATTATAAACTTTTAATTGATAAATGTTGACATGTTGACCTCTTCTTCATTAATAGTGTCTGTTATAAGTAAATTCGGTAGAATTTCCCATGCACAGCCACCGGAAAATATGTACTCCACAATTTCTGAATCATGATCATAGAGAACCAAAATATTAAATTTACTTTTTAGATTTCACCGTTTTAATTTTTTTTACCTGCCATAAAAATTAATCTGTTCAACAAATCCCGTCGATTTATTTTCACTGTCCACAAAGCCTGATCTCTTCTTTTCTCTTCCTCTTTTACCTGAGTTCCTCTTCGTTGACACGACCTTCAACCCAACATCAATTCTCTATGTTCCCTCCATCCATTTTTGTTTTTTCCTGCGAATGTCGACAATCTGATTATTCTTTTCAACGTGTTTAAACTTTTGTGGAAAATCTTTCTGAATGTTAAACTTGTTTTCTTCATTATTTGGCACATTCATAGGCATTAGACCACGCTAACTGATACCTTTGGATCCAATACCAGGTTTTGTACCCAGCGTCCTACTTCATATAAAAATATTTTTTCAGTCGACTAAGACACCAATTAGTACGCCCATGATTTTCTGTCAAATATATTCAATTAGGTTGCTTGCTCTAATCTTTAAAACCCCTTCATGGAATCCAATGAACAAATAATGATGTCCGGGTTATTACTCTCATTACCACTTCTGAATTAGTACTACATCTAATAACTAGTGTCTTATATTGTGGTTATCAACAGCTACAAGCAACTACCACGCCCACCTGAAATGACTATTTCGGTTAAGAACAGTTTGTAAAATGAAACAAAGAGTTAATGCGCGTTTTCATGTTGAATATTAAAGAGATACTTGGAAAATTGAGAGGCTTTTGGAGAAGTGGTTTATGATCATAGAAGAGGAGAGTCAGTCTGTTTGGTTGTGAGAACGGCAAGAGCTAAAGAAGGACTACTCCGAGAATGGAGAATAATGTATCTGTGGATAAAACGTAATTCAATGGTTTTTTCTCATATTTTTTCAACGTTATCAAATTGTTCCAGCAAATTTAGTCTGCGGTTTGCTTTCTCTACTTCCGTCATTCCCTGCAAAGTGACAGCTTTTGAAATTCTGTCCCATCCTTCTCTTTGTGACCAAATATTTTCTCATTTTAAGCTAAATTCGAGGATATCTCCATAAATTTTTTGGAACCTTTTTTATTCACCGCTGACTTCCTAAATTTTTCTCTCGCCAATTAACCAGTTTTCATTTATTTACTTATCTATATATTCTGCTTTTTTACCTTTTCTTGCGTGATTTTCTAATTCACATTCATTCTCCCCATTTACAGATATATTTTCTATGTTGTGCCTCTCCGCGATTCATTCTGAATTCTTCAATCAGTACTCTATGCAGATATGCTAAGGTTTCTATTCATTAATTCACTAATTTCTGCCAGTTAATCTTTTTTCTTGAAATCCTTCATTTAATCTAATTCTTTAATTAATTTTCTTACAAAACACTACCCTAGACTTATGAAAAATATTCTATTGGTTATTTTATATGCTTCATATTCAGAGTAGTACTATAGTTGTGATTTAAAATATAAAAAATATTCCAATTTGTTCTTAGTCCTATAGATTTTTGTTTCGACTACTCTGCTCGTTACCATCAAATGATATCTGCAATTGGCATTACATATTAGTTCTATCAATACGTATTTAAATATATCGTGTATGACCTCACAGGTTTTTGAAAAAAATACCTGAAGGGACGAAGTTGCCCCTAAAAATTGATGGGATACTTATCATTTTACACTATTCCTTATTTTCTTACGTCATCCTGTATGATATCCAACGTACTGCTGGTAGGAGTTCCCTTTACTTAAAAAAAGATGACCAAGAAAGAATGAAAATTATCTTAAAAGAATTAGAGTTTCTTGTGTACTATACGTGGAAGAACATTTTTATTGCAATATAGAGAGCAATGTAACTTTTGGACGGCACAATATATTTTTTTATTTTATTAGGTAATCTACCGGTTAAGGTAGGTTTTTGGATGGACACAACTATCAAATAAACATTTTGTGACTCTCCACCTAGCAAACTAATCTATATCAGGTCCCTCTTCATCTCGGTGTACTTCTTTCCTCCCTTCATCCCGTCCAACATCCCTATCCTGTTCCTACCCTTACCACGCTTGCCCAACATTCTCCCCTCTATTACCTTCTTCAACATTCCACTACCGCTGAATACGCCTTTCATCCATTTTTCCTGCCTCCATAGGATTTCTCTTAACAAACCCCTCTCCTCCCCTACCATTTCTAGTGCTTCCTCATTTGTTTTCCTTTCGGCCCATTTCACCTTCTCCATTCTTCTCCACACCCACATTTCAAAAGCCTCCAATCTACGTCTATCCTCCTGCTTCAGCGACCACGTTTCCGCGCCGTACATAGCTACGATCCATATCAGAGTTTTTACGAGTCTTGTCTTAACATCCCTACTACTCAACGTCCCCGTCATCAACTCCCTCCTCCTTGAGAAAGCCTCCTTGCCTAGCGCAATTCTTCTCCTTATGTCCCTACCACTTTGACCGTATTGGTCCAAAACACTTCCGAGATATGTAAACTGCTCTACCTGCTCTATTCTTTCCCCGCCTATTTTAATGTTTAGCTTAGCCGTTTTCTTTCTGGAAAATCGCATAACCTTTGTTTTATTAATATTGATTCTCATCCCATATTTATCGCACTGAACCTCCAATTCACTCAACAATGCTTGCAACCCCTTGGCTGACTGAGCAACTAATGCTTGGTCATCAGCAAACCTAACCGATTTTACGAATTCCCCTCCGACTTTCATTCCTACCTCCAGTTCTTCCCATGCCTCTTTAATCATTTCCTCTACATATACGTTGAACAGCACCGGTGACAATGGGCAACCCTGCCTTACACCTCTTCCTAACACTGCCCATCCGGACTCTCCGTTCCCCACTCGCACCTGAGCAGTCTGAGACATGTACAGGTTGCGGATCAGTCTCCTGTCCCTCCAATCCATTCCTATTTTCTGCAATACACGCATTAATTTATCCCAATTCACTCTATCAAACGCTTTTTCGAAATCTACAAAACAGGCAAAAACGTCCTGATTGTATTCTATATTCCTCTCGACTAGTGATCTCATTACTGCAATGGCATCACGCGTACCTCTTCCTTTCCTGAACCCAAACTGATCATCCCCTAAGTAATCATTTGCCTTACTCTCTATCCTTTTGTTGATGATCCTGAGAATAACTTTAGCTGCGTGGGATATCAAACTTATTGTTCTATAATCCTCACATGACGAAGCCTTTGCCTTTTTTGGAATAGGAACTAACACCGATCTCACAAAATCTTCCGGCCAGATTCCTTCCTCATAGATACTACGAAACAGTCCATATATGGCCTTCTTCCCACCTTTCCCTAACCATTTCAACATTTCTACTGGAATATTGTCCACCCCCACAGCCTTATTTGCTTTCATCTCCTTTAATGCCCTTTCTATTTCATCGTCGAGTATGCCTGGACCTAAGCTATCTTCTTCTACGCCATGTTCTTTTTCTTTGTCTATCCTGGAGTCTCCTCAATTAGCAATTGCATTAAAAAAAATCATTGGAATAAATTATTGTCGTCCGAATTAAAACATTTTTATTGGGACAGCTTATTAATCTTTAAATTCTATCCACCAAAATGGTCAAAGTAGGGTGGATAATGGTAAAAGGGATTTTGAGTAGCGTATTATAAAAAAGGTAAATGAAAACATTGATATTAAGCGTGTTTTTTTACCGTGCGGAAACATGGTCTTTGGAGGAAGGTAATAATAGGTGCAGATTGGAGACGTGAAATTTGGGCGTCGAGAAGAAAAGAGAAGAAAGGGTAAACCAGATGAAAAGTAAAACAAACGGAGACGTACTTGGCAGAGTGAAGGGAGTAGAGAGGATTGTTGGTGGGAAAACCAAAGGTCAGCTAGGGGATATATGCCGAGCATTTCAATTGGCGATGGGATGTTGAAGACTCTGATAAGAAGAGAGTATTTAGCAAGGGAAGAAGGGGTGGAAATAGGATTTTTGGACGGAATGAAGGGAGAAAGCAAGTCGGCTGAATTAAAGATGGACTTAATGTAATGCTGGATGACAGGTTGAGTTTTTGTACCATTGTGTAAACTTGGTCCATCTAAAATCAACCTTGCCCTACGGTAGACCAGGTAAATACTTGCTATGCCGTCAATGCACAAAGGAATGAAAAAAGTCATGTGCCCTGTAGTTACTAATATACTCTACTATAGTAAAAACAAAATTAGCTATACTGCTTCACCAAAGTTCACGCACGTACACGCAATCATTAAGGATCAGATACCTACTAATACCCCGATATTTTGATGCCATCAAACACCCCGCCCTATGATGTCCCTACCGTCACTCGACGTTTGTGTTTTGACCTTGAGAATGGCTGATATCTGGGCAGCTCTTTCACAGAGGACATGATCAATGTAAATACGTATTTTTTATTTACTGGGATTAATGCGATTGTGTACCATTACAGCTCAATTTATAGAGCTTACCGCTGTTCATCAGAGTGTTTTATGCTTTAAGTCTTTTAAGGCCTTCGGATATTTCCCAAAATAGAAAAAGCGCGATTTTCTGAGCGCCTGAAAATCGAGAAGAGAGGGGGATAGGAGTTGGCTCCATTCCCTCAACTCGTGAATTTTAACTTCAATTTATTATTATTGTTCTAAAATGCATGTAAAGGTAAACAGTGTCAGGTTGGGTCACAAATCTATAGCATCACAATTAAACTTGACTGAAAACATAAATACCAATAAAAAATCGAAATCAAGCTGCTCATATTAAGATAACCATAGCAAACACGAAGCTAATACCATAAAACATGGCCCATTATTACGCCATTCAAACAACGCACCGTGCAAAATCACACACCGCCCGAAAATACTCAATGTCCAACTTTCACACTCCCGCACCTCACGGTTCACATAACTTAGAGGCGATTAGTATAAAAAGTCATTGAAAAGTTTTTCACCTAATCTTTTGTCAAGCTTATCCTTAAACTTCAACTGTTATGAGTTCAAAGAACACGTATTATTTGAACTCCTAACAATTGTTGAAACGGGCTAAAAGAACACTCCAGGAATCCGTAAAACCGTTCTCAGTTATGAATAATTTTCATCATCATTATCATAATTTCAATCCGACATTTGGTTAAATCTATTAATTTCTAATTTGATCCACCTTATTCCGGAAGTGGTCTTCAATCTAACATCCGTCCTTACTTACCCTGTCGCTATGTATTATTTGTCTCTTGCTCTTTTCCGTGGGATATTCTATTTTATTATATTGCTAGCTCAGCGATCTTGTCACAAGGTGTCTTTAATCCACCCAATGCCTAATTTAGATTCTCATATTTTCGGTGAATTAATTTTTCACTATTATATATTTGTGGACGATATAACTGATAAGTACATACGTAAAAACATTTTGCATCTGTCTTAATACCACACATACGGTTACTTTTATAATACATTCAAAATTTTTTAGCTTTGGGAACCAAGTTTATGGTTCAGGGTGCAACAGAATAATTTGCTGATTTTGCTTAGCATTACCCGACCCTGGTGGCGACTGGGTAACATCCTCGCATCATCAAAAGTTCACGGGTTCAAATCCCTGTTTAGGGTATTTGGTGTTCTCCCCAAACATGCCTCCGAACACAACACTGCCTTTGACCAATGTTTTAAAGTATCCGTCTTAGCATCCCTCCCACACTCAGACCCTCTACTGAAACTCAAAACATTAGAGCTAGCTTTCATCTGGCTCTTGGATTCCTGGAATCGCCCAGGTATTAATATTAGACATTTATTGCCCCCTTTATGCATATAATTTCATCCCCCTCCGCCCCCAACAACTTCCATATCTTCCCCACCTTTTTTAAAATTCCCGCGCCATACACTAGCCCTCCAAACCCCTCACCTCAAATACCTTCCCCCTCCTTTATTCCCCCCTTTTCCTTTCTTTTCCCCTCTTTTCCCCTCTTTTTTCCCCCATTTTCCCCTTCTCCTTCCTACCACTGCTTTCGGGCTCTCCTCTGCCTCAGTTCTGTTCCTAATTCCTCTTGAGAAAGGTGGTTGCACCACCGAAAATTCGATAACTAGTGAGTCCCTCTTTGGTGTGTTTTGGTTTCTGTGTTTGCTGTGACTATTTAGTGAGTTTCATTGTGCACGTTTGTGGCTTTTCCGGGAAAGTGAATATATATATATATATATATATATATATATATACACATTCAAACACGAAATACCGCCATATGGCGAATAAATATTCATTCAAATTGAAATAGAGAGATAAGGAAAATGGTAAAGGAACACATATAAAGGACAAACACAACAGAGGTGGGGATGGCGGATGTGAGCAGATCACGAATGTAAAAATATTTTCCTCGACCGGGACTTGAACACCGGATCTCTCCACTTGCCGGGCGGATGCTCTAAACCACCTGAGCTATCGAGGAAGAGTACTTTTACATTGAAATCTGCGATCTTATAAAGCGCCAAAGTGCTCCGAATCATTACCCAGAAGATGGCGTTAGGGAGCTGTTACACCCACCAAAGGAGAAATTGACAAACACAAGAGGAGAATGGACAGTAGGTTAGCAAGCATACAACATCATAAAGGATAGGAACGGTGCGTTTCATGGCACGCATAGCCAGAAGAAGAGACGAGCCACATTGGCCATTTCTCCTTTGGTGGGTGTAACAGCTCCCTAACGCCATCTTCTGGGTAATGATTCGGAGCACTTTGGCGCTTTATAAGATCGCAGATTTCAATGTAAAAGTACTCTTCCTCGATAGCTCAGGTGGTTTAGAGCATCCGCCCGGCAAGTGGAGAGATCCGGTGTTCAAGTCCCGGTCGAGGAAAATATTTTTACATTCGTGATCTGCTCACATCCGCCATCCCCACCTCTGTTGTGTTTGTCCTTTATATGTGTTCCTTTACCATTTTCCTTATCTCTCTATTTCAATTTGAATGAATATATATATATATATATATATATATATATATATATATATATATATATATATATATATATATACATATAATTATTAATAGCCAGGGTAAAGACACAAAAAGTATTGTTTTTTGATTATTACTAAATAAATAAATTTTTCATTCAAATCATCAAATTATACTGCGGCACCCTGTATTTTATTTATTTCATTCGATAAAAAGGTTCACTTAAAGCTCTGCATACGGAGCTTTAATCCTTCAATCAGAATGATTAGGCCAAAACAATCGTAATCTGTTCCGCTCCTTAGTATACATGTAGCGCAAACTTAGAGCTCCAAGTCGGAGAATGTTCGATGCACGCACAACCATCGCCGTAACATTGCTCTCTCTCTCTCTCTAAGGGAGAAAAGTGGCCTGCTTGAAGCCGTTGATTTTGGCAGGGAGGACCAGACCTGGGGAGGAAAGGAATGATTCGATTTCATCCCCTGGATGAGGAGGTCGAAGCGAGAAGGGAGGGAGGACGGTGAAGGAGAAAGTTCTTACCCCCCTCTTAAACCGCCCGGGATGGGGCGCACTTTAAAAGCGCTAAAGCTCCTTTCGTGTTTGACATCCCTCATCGTTTCAATCCCCTCTCTCTCCGATCCCCCACCCATCCCTATCTTCCCTCCTCCCTCTCTCTCCCTTCGCTCCCCGTGAAGAGAGGGGGAGGACTAATCGTCCCCGAGCAACCCATCTGCAGGTTCCAGCCTCCATCATCATTCGCTTCGCTTCCCTCTCCACTTCTGTTTTATTTTATTTTTCAGGTTTTTCGATGCCATTTCATTTTTCTCCTCTTTATTCGCTTCAGATTGCGAGTGCGTTCGAGGGATTACTTTGCAAAATTATCGCTTCTCACCCCACTCTCTATCCCTTCGTTACTCTCCTGCTATCCAGAAGCAGTAGCTCTGCCCATTTTGAGGAGAAAGTGAAATTCGCAGTTAATTCGTCGCATTCGCCATTTGCTTTTGGGAGCGGCTATCACGTGGAAAAATCGGAAAGCGTAACATCATCTTCATCACAACTGTCATGGCTTATCAATCATAGGATTTGAGATTGCGGCAGCCTTCCCAGAAATTCTCTCCCATATCATTTCTCTTTCTGTCATAGTCACCTCTTGAATTTCTTTATTCCTTTCACATGTAATTGAGCTGACGTCTTTCATCACCTGTCACGTTCAATTCATCCTTACCCTTACTGTGTAATTCTTTGTCTCTACGATTACTTTACCTCAGATCTTCAGTATGCCCCTCTTTCCCTTATCTCTTTAAATAGTATTCCTTCTTTTTTCGTTTTCATGGAGAATTCTCTTCTAACATGTCACTTACAAAATAATTTTCTCGGTGTGAATCCAATCTCTATGATGAATACATTTAAATATTTTTCTCCATTCCCTCAATAACTCCTCTAATAGTTTTTACAATTCCTTAATTCCTTTTTCTATTTTATATATCTATATGGTCTTCAGCATGAACCCTTGTCATCAGCTTTTATAAAGCTGTCGTACCTCTCTAGCCTGATTTACTAAAGGTTATCTGTTCGAATTGCAAGATGAAAAGGTGAGAATTTAAGTATTTAGGTTAGCTAGAAGAGAACACTAGGATCACAAGTGCACAGGATCGGGGCACATATTTCCTGGACCCCGCTAGGATTGCGGGTAACCATTAAATGGATTTTTCAGTCGGGTTTTTGCGATTATTACGTCACAACTGCTTCGCGATTTGAGCATCTTCCTGCCACCGAATTATAAGCTAGGTTTACTCTGTCCTTAAATCAATCACAGCAGAAATCTTAGATAAATTTTTTAATTTGCGTGATATACGCAGGCCCTCTTAAATTGCAGTATAAAAATACAGATTAAAATTTTTACACACTCTTTGAAAGAATATACAGTTAAATCATTTTAAGGATAAGCAATATGGCCAAAAGTTTAACTTTTCTTTTTATGAAACTCTTATTTATTGTTACCATGTGATTAAGGTATATCATACTGGTAAGGAAACTCCTTATAGACTGCGGAACCGGCATAAGGCAATCAGTATTTATCTACTTTATTTGGTGACGACGTGGATATAAAGCAATTGAACACATGTCCACCAAAACATGCTATTGTAATATTACCAAACAGTTTAGACTCTTATCATAATCAAAGCAAAAAGTAAGTAACACAAAGAATTTTAATTTCCCTGTATTTTGGTAAATTTGAATTAAAACTGTTTCATGAAATTTATTATAGTACTCATTGTTGTTGTGCTTTGCGTAAGTATTTCATAATATTTCATTGGCATTGATGTTCCCGAAACCTTTAATCGAAAGGTTTATTGTGCCATTGACAATAATCTGATTTGTGGGACATAATATATAATTAAGAGAGATGGATAAGACTCGTAAAGCATAAGCCACATTATTCCTGATTATAAATTTCACATTTTACTATAAAACAAATATTGCTATTTGAAACTTGATTAAATTTTATTTTAAAAAAATCCAATTTTATAATCAATTTTTATAGATTTATTACAAAATTATTTCACAGCGCCGCCTGAAGAAAAAAGAAATTAAGCAATTAAAAGTTTGAAAAAAAATGTAATTGCTCTGAAATAACAACCGAAATTTATCAGAAAAAAAGAATCGGTTCAATTCAAATTTTTTACGAACTAATATTGTGTACTAGAAAAACCTCTTTCTCAATCAGTCATTAAATTTTGTAACTCATTCGAGAAATTCCATTTCAACAGTATTTACTTAATAGTAGCACGACAGTGTCTAAACAAAAACTCTTCTAAATAAAGAAATTCTTTACTATGCTATATAATACACTTAATTTGATCGGAAAGCTCTCACAACAAAACATGGAAACAAAATGTATCTTCATTCGTCCAGCGGCTAAAATGCTGCAACCAAAACATATGCATGTTGGCAATGGTCCAAATGAGGGCTGGTCAAATGCTTGTACGTTATTTGCTATGTTTAATACATGTGTACTATATTCAAAGGCAAAGGCACAAATACTCACGAACGTAGTCGAATACTTTGTTAGGGAACTAATAACACGGAGCTCTGCGCTCTACTTCATTCTTTCTTTTCGATCAAATAAAAAAACTAGCGAAGGTATAACGCTTTGAATATTTCAGATTTTGTATTTGGTTAGCAGTTTTCCAACACTGCATACATTTTCAATTTTTGGTCGGGATTTATCTGACGTTCCGTGGCTAGAGCCTTTGGAGGTCGAGGTAAACTTTAAGCCTCAGATTGTGCGTGCCTGGCGTGGTAAATTAACTCACCTCGTCATGGGCGCCATTTTTCTTAGGTTCTTGTGTGCTGAGGATACCAAGCCGCGATGGGGCAATCAATTACTGCGGGAGTAACTTAAAAGCCTTGAGGGCACGGCTTGGCAATCGAATGTTCGCTTCTTCAAACCTGAGAGTCGGAGGAAATTTGATTTAAGTGTGTTTTTTTCACTCTAAATTCTCCGAACTTGTTCAGGGAGACATGCGTTTTTGACATGTTTCTGTACGACTTCAGAAATTTGTCAGGCTAATATTTTTGCTCCACAGCTCTTCCGTTGCAACGGAAGGTGTTGATTGCCTTTTAAATGGAAAGACGTATGGAGGGAAATAAAATGTTGTTGCAGTCTTGACAAATGCAATATTTATGAGATTATTTAAAATCATTTTTCAGCTCGCAAAATTAATTTCTTAATTTAAAAATAAGCTTTTTGCTTCACTAATTCGGCTAATTTCATAAAAAATTAGTTATTTTAAGCAATCAACAATTAAGGTTGTTGGCTGTAAAGAGAGTATTCACGTGTTATACTCAAACTATAATTTATGGATTATATGAGACGTATATGGTCCTAAAGATGAGGTATTTTTTTCAAATGGTAAATTGCTCTCTTTCCTCATTAGGAGTGCATTTAATTTAAAAGGGCCATCCATTTTCCATAAAGTAGACTTAAAATGCCATCTTAAAACTAGCACTCTGCCTCTATTATCAGTCCAAGCCTGATTTCAGAAGTCCCAATGATTCAGGACATCTAGTTTTGATTAATACTTATATCTTATTTTCCTAGACCATAACCGAGTGATCAATTAAATCATCGAATTTTTATGAACGTTAAATTAGGTAAACTACAAAACTTATAAATATGTGTGTGTATATTTAAAGAAATCTACGAAGGTATGTTTTGGATGACACAAATATCAAATGAATATTTTGTGACTCCTGACAAAACACAATCCGGCAACCTACTCTAAAACAGGTCATCTTCATCTCTGTGTACTTCCTTCCTCCTTTCATCCCGTCCAACATCCCTATCCTGTTCCTGCCCTTTCTTCGTTTACCTAACATTCTCCCCTCTATTACCGTCTTCAACATCCCACTGCCGACCAATATGACCGTCATGCATTTTTCCTGCCTCCTTAAGATTTCTCCCAACCAACACCTCACCTCGCCCACTATACCTAGTTTACCTATACACAATTCCTCATTTGTTTTCCTTTCGGTCCATTTCACCTTCTCCACCCTTCTCTACATTCATTTTTCAAAAGCCTCCAATATTCTTCTGTCATCCTGCTTCAGGAACCACGTTTCCGTGCCGTATATAACTAGTTTAACTTTTTCAAAGTCTTTTTTTAACATCCTTACTCAACGTCCCTCTCATCAACTCCCTTCTCCTTGAGAAAGACTCTTATCCTAGCGATATTTTTCTTCTTACGTCCCTACTACTTTGACCGTGTTGGTCCAAAACACTTCCGAGATACTTAAATGGTTCTACCAACTTTCGGTTTTGTACTCCTATTATAATGTTTAGCTTATTTTTTAAAAACCATTTAGAATGGATGTCGATATAGAGAAAAATAAAGGACCTAATTGGAATACAGAAATTTAAATTTATGCAAATTAATTATTTGAAGCGAAATGTAATTCTTATGCCGAAGGCTCATTTATTATCACTAGGCACTATATTCAATCAAATACCTTGTCCGTCAAACGAATTGATATAAGCATTCAATTTATAACATCACAATGTTTCTTAGAACGAACAAAAATGGAAAATTATCTTTATTGGGTTTAAACTGTTATGCTTATATTTGCAATCGTGACGAAATGTTTCGTAGGAAAAATAGGCGGAACGTTATATTAAAATATACGGCTTATTAATCTACAAGCGAAGATGCTGTATTCAGAGGAAAAGACACAGGATTATACGTAAATAAATGAAAGTGTGAGGGTAAAATTGCGGGATTATAAATAAATGAAAGTCTTCTTCATGATTGACCATAGGTAGATCGATGGTGCTGCGAAAGTGTCTTGAAGTGGAGTTGGCTTTCATGTTGATGAGAACATAAATTGAAAATTAAGCTTGAGCTTTTGTGTGTGTGTGTGATGAAAATGGATCTTCTCTTGATAAACATCTGTGGGTAGGTCGCAGACTACAGGGGAGAATGCTGACATGATAGACCACAATAGAAAAATGAGTTTGTAATGAAACTTTCACCATCAGATACATAATTAACAGAGGTAGAGTTCTATGAAAGAAAATACTTCATTGAGAATCTTCTCATCGTATCACGAGTCATGATACATGCATTACATATGTCTATTTAAAAAAAATTTTTTACGAATCCTTGCCCTTAAAGATGCCTTTATTTTGTATCATTATTTTATTATTTAAAGGTTATTATTTTTATATTTTATTATTTTAAAGTCATTTTTTTATTTTAAATATTTATTATTTTAAAGGTGCATTTATTTAGTTTTTCACTGCATACAGCGAAAATTGTAATGTGGATGGGATTCGCGAAGAAAAGGAGGACTAGGACGATGACCTAGAAACATAATTGTAGCGTAAGGAAAACCTCCCAAGTTAGAGCATAAGGCATTTAACTATTTAAAGAAAATGATTTTTAGGGAAAACGAATGAGAGAGCTTACAAAGACCTAGAGGAGAAATAGATTTGTAATAGAAGGGAGACGTTTGGAAAGCGCTGTAGAGGGTGAAATACAATAAGCATTTTGGATGAAAATAAGTGATGAAGTATTCAGATCTTATGAACAAGTTCAAAATCTAGTTTGCAGTCCAGAAACATTGTTTTTTTTATCGAGAGACCACATGCATAGGAGTACCTGGGTCCTTCTACTCTATTTACGGAAATGTCCGCCACCAAGAAAGCGTCAAGTAGCATGTCTTTGACTCAGTTTTCATAAAAACTTAGCAAACTTTTGTAGTAATTTATGTAGCCGCAAATTATGACTAAATATTATTGATTGTCTAAACTACACATTTTATTCTTTACGAACGTAAAATATTTATTGATAAATAGCTCCTCTTAATATGGCAAAATCATGCATCGAACATAATTTGAGGAGAATAACAACTGTAGGAAGAAGGTAATGACATTTTCAAGAGAAAAATGATCTAAAAAAATTTCCTGTATTATATTTTATGCGAGGTAAAATATTACATTACTCTTAGTACAATTAAGTAGACGTCATTAACATATTTTCACAGTCTTGTATATTTAATATTCCAAACCTTGAGTGTACTTTTTGTAAAAAGAACTTTAAGTGCGTCCGATAACGCCCGAATGTTGAAAGGGACGTTAAACAGTGGAAAACTTTCTCTAACAACTTTCTAATTCCATCACTGGCCTTCTCTCGTCCTTTTTTCCCTGCTATTTTTATCCATCCGCATAAGTTTCATCAAGTCCAGGGCAAACTTGAGAAACAAAAGCTAAAACACCTTAATTGCACCAAAACGATAGTTGTAACAAAACTCTTGGTACCAAAATATGCCTGATAGTAAAGGGTCAATTGTGACTATGTTGATAAATATGTTCATAGAAATTGGATAACTTTTTAAGATTATTTCTTACATGTAGTCTTAAAAAGCTCGCATAGTTATCAATTTCGCGTTGGAATGATTTTGAAGTTAGAATAGTGAAGAAAGGTTTCACCTTCCTTTTCTTAATTTTCCCTTAGATTAAATCTGGCTCTTCTTCTTTTCCTCAACCTTTCATTTATGTGTTTAAGCCTAACTAAACTTGTCTCCATAATCTTCATCTTGAAATTATAATTCCCCTTATCCATGATCACTCTTAGGAGTGTGTCAAAACGCAAGGTCTTCGACTTAACCATAAGATAATGAAAATCAATTGAAGTTTTACGAAAGGGGAAAATAAAACTTAAAACTAGAATAAGGAATAGCTGAAATTGAGTTAAGGATCTCAGAACATATCCAATACTTGGATGATTAAAATTCCTTTCTGGAGTCGACATATCTTAAAATATACGGATCAACCCTAAAGGCTTTATTAGATGGGCTGTAGAAAACTTTAATTAAAAAGTTGGAGGTACTTTTCAACTTAACTAGCACTACATTTCGGATTCATCTATTTGCGATCCATGAGAAAAACTTTGATTAAGTAACTGGATGACTTTAAAAGATAATAAGCTGCACTTGATGCTGCTACAAGAAGGAAGTAAGCGTGATGGGTTTGTTGGAGGTATTTGGTTGCGAGCCAATTAGTTCACGAAGAGAGTAGGAAAGACTTCGAATTTACAGGCAGGTACATGACAGTTTAGTGACACCGTGGCATGGCATATAATTGTGTTACCAAATCACATTGATTAGATCCAACCACTGATGCACAATAAGAAATATAGACACCATCAGAGTAAGATTCATATGATCGTTCATCCGTTACACGATACCCATTCGAAACAAAATCGAACAAAAGTGCTCAAAAAATGAACATCACCCTAAACTTTAATGATACGGTCAGTATCAGTAATCTGTAATCACTCTGTACATTAGAGTGTGTGTGTGTATGTGCACTATTGTTTATTCATATAAGCTAATATACATAAAAATAATATATGAACTAATAGATGTTCCTCTACTGTCTTTTCCGGGCAAGATATACATTTTCTACAGTCGCGTATCCTTGCGTAAAAGCAACTTTAAAATACAATTACATTCTGCGTGTTGCGTAATTCAAGGCGCTCAGCAGTTTAGCAGTGTACGGGTGGTTACTTTCTTTAGAGTAGATTCCAACGACCCGACCTGCTATCAGAAGACACACATTTTACTCCAACATAGTATTCTTAACAACCACGCAAAAATAGAAACAAAATATAATATATATATATATAATATAAAATATTATATATACATGTATAAATTAATGCATACTAAAACATATATATATATATATATATATATATATATATATATATATATATATATATATATATAATTTTATATAGCACTTTGGCGCTTTATAAGATCGCAGATTTCAGGGGAAAGTACATTTACTCGAGAGCTCAAGTGGTTAGAGCATCCGCCCGGCAAGTGGAGAGATCCGATGTTGAAGTCCCGGTCGAGGAAAATATTTTTACATTTGTGATCTGCTCACATTCGCCATCCTCACCACTCTTGTGTTCGTTCTTTTTGTGTGTTCCATTCCCATTTCCTTATCTCTATTTCTATGTGAATGAATATTTCTTCGCCGTATGGCGGGATTTCGTGTTTGAACGTGTATTTGGCCAATATGGCTCGTCTCTCCTTCTGGCTATGCGTGCCATGAAACGCGCCGTTCCTATCATTTATGATGTTTTATGCTTGCTAAACTACTGTCCATTCTCCTCTTGTGTTTGCCTATTTCTCCCTTGGTGGGTGTAACAGCTCCCTAACACCATCTCCTGAAGCAATGAATCGGAGCACTTTATAAGATCGCAGATTTCAGTTTAAAGTACATTTTCTCGATAGCTCAAGTGGTTAGAGCATCCGCCCGGCAAGTGGAGAGATCCGGTGTTCAAGTCCCGGTAGAGGAAAATATTTTTACATTTGTGATCTGCTCACATCCGCCATTCCCACCTCTCTTGTGTTCGTCCTTCATGTGTGTTCCTTTCCCATTTCCTTATTTCTATTTCTATGTGAATGAATAATATATATATATATATACATTTTATATACATTCATATACATTTATATACATATATTTACATTTATATACATTTTATAAACAATCATCGCGCCTAATGTAATCCCTCTTCCCCGTCTGCGTGCCTTCCCATCCCAAAACATGCCTCCAACCGCAACACCCTTTCAACCAGTGTTACAGTGTTTCCGTTCTAGCATCCCTTCCCCCATCCGAAAACCCGATAACATTAAAAACGACGGAAAGGGCATTTATATGGTTGTGAAAAGCCGATCAACATCCGGGGCTCAATGTCGTTCATTAATTGTGGATGATTGAATTGTATAGGTGTGGATTTGTTTCATGCGGGATAGTGGAATATTTTGTTCATCCGCATATATTTTGTAATTCTTGGCCTGGGTTTTGACTTTTTGAGTCCTAATGATGACATTGAAAGTTGACACCTGGGTCATAGTGTTTGTAAGGTCTGTGGATTGACTATTTGTTTTCCGTGCCGCTTGTTAATTAATTGCACATCCTCCCTCTCATTCTCATCCCATCTCCGCACCCCTCTGGCCTCCTTTCTCCCTTCCCCCCTCTACAACCCTCTTTCACCCCTCCCCCACCACCTGTTCTCCCCTTCCCCTGTCCGCTTACCCCGTCCTCTTCTCTCTCTGTCCCCCATACCTCTCCTAGTCAGTCCGAACTAATCTTCCGAAGAAGACGGAGTTCGATTCCGTCGAAATTATCAAGAAATAACGTGTGAGTGTTCCTTTTATGTATCTCATGTTGTGTGTTTCTGTCTAAGTTTTTTTTATCTTACACATCCGTGTTACTTCGAAGATATCAACGAAATATATATGTAAAACCATAAATACAGTAATCAATCGGAAGGTCGGTTTAGTGGGTGATGGTAGAGCTCACCCATGTACTAAGCCCGACGGCGTGTGAATACTCACACATCAGGGTAGGGGGGCCAGTTCCTTTCATATATATATGTATATATACACCTAAATATTTAAATATATGTAATGCGTGGTTGTTAAGATCACTATGTCGGAGTAAAAAATGTCTTATGATTGTAGGTGGGATCGTTGGAATCTAAGTACTCTCGTACTCTAAAGAAAGTAACCACCCGTACACTGCCACACTGTTGGGCGCCTTGAACTAAGCAACACGCAGTACGTATTAGTGCAATATCATTGCCTACACGCAAGGATACGTGACGGTAGAAAATGTATACCTTGCCCGGAAAAGGAAAAAGGCACTAGGGATGCCGTTCTTATTTTAAAATTATTTGTAAATTAAGGTAAATTAAGTGTTTAATGTAATTTTAATGCGCGCCAAAATGTGTATTCTTTAATTATACCTCCGATACAAGCCAAACTTAGTTCTATTGTCCTCGCGTGCTAATCCTGAGGCCTCGATTTCGATACCTGTCAATTCCTTCTAATAGGGTTTTCGGTGGGTTACCTTCGTTAGTTATCTGACGTAAATTGCCCATTTTAAAAGGGCTGTTTTCATATAAATCTACAGATATGTAGACATCGTTATATTTACAATAATCAACCCGAAGATTGGGTGCAAAAAGCTTAGTCCTTAGCCTAATATGGAATGCAAAAATCAAATATCAGGTAAAGAGGTTAATTTCATTCCCTGAAACCACGTTTGATAGGACCAACACCTTTCAGGAAGATATCGTACCTGAAGAACTCCTCAGATCCGGTGAACCAGAGGGTGTGTTGAATGTCTTCACCCGGAATTGAGATTGAAAGAAGCGGTAATGGAAGCCGTTGGTAGCCCGGCCATTAGTCTACACACTCGATTATCACTACGCCTATAAATAATGTAACACTTCGAAACATAAATTCTTCGATATTGTATTTTATTAAATATTCATTGAAACCGTTCTTATTATCGGATTTGTTAAATTTTTCCCCTTATCAACACTTTTCTCGGATGTGTCATTTTCATTTGTACTCTTCATATCAAGATGACAAATTGTAATGAAATATTTATGAGCTTATGATTTTATTTTAAGTAACTTGAAATGAATTGACGGTTTCATTTGGTGCTAAATCTTCGCACATTCTTCTTTTAGTTTTCCTTGGAACGTGAAAAAAATAATTTAAATAACACTTTTATTTCATCTGCCGCTAATACTGGCTTGTTAAAAAAATCTGAGTACATATTCTGCAATAATTTGTAGGATTTAGGAAAAAGGCTAGAGGAAAATGGAAAAAAAGGACGTGGAAGTTCATTGTAATTTTAAATGAATTACCATTTGTCTCAGTTGAATACTAGCGGCAAGAAATTCATCACTTTACATTTTAATTAAAATTTGTTTACGTTATTGGTCACAAATGGACCAATACCGTACGCAAACTTCTAGTGATTTTACATGGTCATCGAAAAGCAACATTCTTGCTCTCCAATAGGAAAATTAACCATTATTTTGAATAAAAATTCATCAAAAAAGACCCATTTGTTATAGTTAAGAGCACTACGATAGAATTTTAGAGTAACTTATTGGTCTTTCTTAAACTATACCCTAGCAAAAATTACTGGAGGGGAAATCGATATCCTCTTCCCCATATAACAAAAGAGAATGCCACTGCTTCGAAATAATGTAACGCTTTTATTGAGAAAGTTGATAAAATTTCGGTTCTTAATCTAATATTAAATTGACGTTGAGTAAAATGGCTGAAAAAACAAAGTGTAGCATTTAGTCATCGTAATTACATATATTAAAGTAAAAATAGTCCATTTAGGCTTACCTTTTCAGCATTTTTTTAAAAACAATTTCCCGTTTTTAGTCAAAATCTTAATGAATTGACTCCATCCTTAATCATTTTTTTGGCATGATTTAGAACCTCCGATAATATATTTTATTCATAAGCCAACAAATAGTAACGTATCGATTCTCATAAGTGAGAAGTGAATCATTCAAGCTAGTACTGTAAAAGGCTTGCAATTATAAAGCATTTATATCGTAATAAAGACAGCTCGTCTTCCTAATTAACTTTCCCTTTTCTCATCAACGAATGACATATTCTATGTTCCTTTCATTCCTCAATTTTAATCGTTTCCATTGTGCCATGAAGGCGACATGGGAAGAATACTCGTATTCTTTCTAAATTTAGTCATCTTTCGTATCTCGAAGTACTGTCAAGTAATGTGACACAAATTGCACACATTACAGTTACCTAAGATTCAGTGAAATACCTCATATTAAATATTTTTCAAAGCTTCATTTGTAAAGAAAAGACACCCATGCACCTTATTTTCAATGAAATAATATGTTGTGGACATTATTTGTAAGAGAATTTAACTGATAATTGGGAATCCGGTAGGAAATTTAAAAAGTTTCATATTGTGTAATGTATTTCATGTACAAAACTTTGATAAAGAGAACCTTATATTGAAACATCGACTTATGACGTATAATAAATATTCTGCTGAGATTATGAAGATTTCATAACTATATACACTATTTTTAATAACTTATTTTCAAAACATTGACATATGCTCTATTATTTCTTGTCAAAGAGACTTGTGAAGCTGATGATAATGCTATATGGAGTTTAATTTCTTTCACAAATGTTTTAAAATATTATAAAATTGTGTATTTTTCAGTTTTTTTAAAAGAAAATAGCATTGAGACGAGTAACCGTTTGCTTGAAGCCGAACAAAAGTTGTAACAACATTATAATTCAAATTAAATAGCAATGGCAGAGAGTGTGACAAATTCAAAATACTGGTATGATGGAAATTCCGTCATAATGTGTGACCATGTGTATGGGATATGAATTGTTATCCAATTTTGAGTTAAAAAATTTAAATTAATTTAAATTAATGAGCTGAATTTTTAAATTAAAAAAATAAAGCGTGTAGAGACTATTTTAGATTAAATAACTCGTCTAGTTTGAAATATGCCCCAGCCGATGTGACAAAGGGTTAACTAGTTAAACCAGTGAACAAGATGAGATGTTTAATAAATATTTTTTTAAATTTTTATCTTCCGAAAATACGAATCAATCCATGGCTGAAAATGTTTGAATATTTCAAAAATTCACTCATTTTACCAAACTTCAAATTACTCATGTGCCTCACAGTCTCATGTAACTTGTCTTTAGTTATTCTCATTACCCTCTGGTCCGCATATTTTTCACTTTGATATCCATAGAGAGAAAGAGCTCCGTGAGTTGGAAACGGAAGTTCTTGATTCATCCATAATTCATTTAAGTGTGCGATCAATTGAAATTTAATCACGATGTGATAGCTGAGATCATCTTGTCTCATAAATATTCTCCGTTTAAATGATCACTTCACAGCATACTGAGCAGAATGACGATACACTAAGCGTTGCAGTGCAATAAATTTTTGTTTCGTATTTAAAGATGGTGAGTAAGATATTTAAAAATGAGAAAAAGAGTACGAATATAAATATGTTATTACTTTACCGCTTCAGTTATGCATAGAGATTTTACTGACCGTGAAAGTTACGATCCTGTTAATAGGGCCAGAAGATAGATATGAATCGGAATATTTCATTGTTCCATCAATTTACGTAACCGCTGCGGTGACTTTTCCCATTTTCCATAATTGATTTCTTCCTTAAAGATTTCGTAATGTTCTCATCTGTTCTAATAAAATATTCACTATGGCAACAATATTTTAGCTTATTAACCTTTCATGATAATTCACATCTGAGATATCTGCTTTGTGTAAGAATCTGTTTATGGGAAACATAGTCAACACATCAAATTTCTTCGCTGCTATTTAAAAATCATTACTATATTAAATTTATATAATGTATACTCATGTCAATTTTCTTAAATCCCATCTGAAATTAAAAAATAGGCATGCCTGCTTTATTTACCTAGTTATGCGTCTAACGTGTAGTCCATATTTCCGAGAGTTTTCTCGTTAAATTAGTAAATATTTTTCTGTTTTCTTTTTGTGCTCAATACACTAAAATTTCTATGGTTATGGCTTATTTTAAAATATAGTGTGAAGTGTGACTAGCAAAACTATTGCTCTAATAACATTAAGGAGGCATTTTTTAAATCTCCAAAAACTGGAATAAATTTCTGTTTTTAAGGATTCGTGTTTTTTACCAGCCACCAACGCTGCTACCTCCGCGTAATCTAGGGATTCGGTTAAAATTTTTCATTATGTGGATGAGGTTATAATCTTCGTGATTTTTTTAGGGTAATTAGAGCTGGAAAGAAATTTTTATATTTACTCAGTACGGTGTAGTATCCCTTTCTCGATAATATGAGTGTTAACTGGGAAGAAAGGCAACGTTAAAGCAAAATATCAAGGTGAATCGTTTAAAAAACAACATTAAATTAGGTATTTCAGAAAGAAATATTTTAGATGCTAATTATTTTTATGTTCCTAGGGCATCAACTTTTATAAAATCTTAGTTCCATATCCAGTAGGTGCATTTTCCAAAGAGATTTTCTCAGAAGCGTTGCTACATTGTCTACCTTTTGCAAGACGTGTTGGGCAATGTATTGCCTCCTTATCCCTTATGCCTCTCCCTCCTTTCTATTATCATTCTTATTCAAAGCCTAACCACTTACGACAAAATCCATAAGTCCTCTATTTCACTTACACTTATTCTCTCCTGAATCCCACCTTACTATGTCCCACCTCCACATCTTGTAATCAGAGGGTCCTTTTGGCCAGGAAACAAGGATTATTTTCTGATTCCCACCATTCCATTCCCCTTTCGTTCTACCAATACCTTCGTGGTTTTCCACTCCTATTTTCCATCATCCTATCCACCTCGATGTCGTCTTCTTGTAAAGTGAACGCTTTTATATTTCAAGAAAAAAGTTGAAATGCAGCGTACGAAATTTTAGAAAAATAGGATCGATTCACATTTAGTCTATGCTTTGGACGAGAGAGAAAGATTCCCTTCCCTGCAAAAACGGTCGTAAAGTTTATGTAGGGTCTTCTTACTTCCTCTCCACTGCATGTATCAAGTGTTAATCTTCGACGAGGTTTGAGATTTTATATTTTTAATTTTTTTTTGGTCTCCTTCAGATTCAACACTTTATCTCAAGGTTCTCGTTAATCGCGATTTCTCCTTTAATGAAAAGCGTTGTTAATACGAGGAGAAAAAGGTCGAAAGGATAGTTTTACACAATATTGCTTGCGTATTGTCTCGCAAACGTTCTCGCACACTTCTGCTTAATTTTCCTTGAATTAATCGAGTGAATAACCTGGTTTAGTTATTTTCAGATTATGTAAAATATTTTTGTGTCAATAATAACTGCAATGGAATAGAATAAATAGGATTTTAACAAGCTAAATACTAAGCCATTCAGCATACATACTGGTACATTGCCAACCTTTTAAAGATTAGGTATAAGCTTTATCGATGATCTTTGTCACCTTCCACACTCCAATAAAATTCTTAATGGTCAAGGAAAATGTTGAAAAAAATGCCAAATGTTTTCCCTTTTTGGTAGCTTATATTTATTTCTCAGTAAAACTCAAAAAAGTAGGTTAAAATTGAAGGTTTATGAATGAAAAATAATCTTAATTTGTAATTTAAAGACCCCTTTTTATCCGGTATGAGGCATATATTGGTTTAATTTTGAAGATTATTCATTCGGTATATTTTCATTTTTTTGTAAGATTAAATATTTTATTGGGTAATTGCGAGAATTTCATGGATAAATTGGGAGAATGATTCAAATGTTTCATTAAAATTCGTTTGAGCGTTGTTAATGGTGGATTATGAATGCTAGAGAAGAACTGAATTTTTAATGTTCGTATTTTGAAATCCACTTTGAAACAGGAAGAACAAAAGTTCAGTACTCTATATGTGAGAACGCATTCATGTAATATATTAATATTAAATGCCGATCAGCATTAATATAATTATTCGCTTTAAATAAACTGACTATTATTACTGGAGTTTCAGAGAAGAGGATGTTTTCCCGTATCAAATTGTGGCTACCTGTTTGCATAATTGTTTTGTATGAAATAAAGGAATTTGAAATATGAAATCTTAGCCGCTAAATGGAAATTCAGTTATTCAGAGCGTAGCCGTGCATTTATAAACGCCTGATCTCATACGGGGTACGTTCGTTGTATCATGCCTCACTCGTTATTCATGCAAATTATACCACATAATGTGCTTCGTTCATTAATTCTTTGTGACGAAAGTAATTCGTTTCGCTAATCATGTGTTGCATTCACAATATCATCGGAACAACTTTAGATTCAAGTTAATCGAATATTAATTAGATAAATGTATTTGTCATTCCCCAGTGTGATTACATCTTGTTAAGAATTCCTAATGCCACAGAAATGAATCCCCTGTAGGAAATGGGGTCCTCAATTGTACCCTCAAACTGGAAGTACTATGGATAAATATGCATCAATATGAAAACTTTCGGTGGGAAGGGTTCACCAAAAAGTAAGTAGAAATTTAATTGAAGTAAGTTATCGTACTTCGCTTAACTTAAAGTTTATGACTACTGCAAAAACAACACCTCCGCGTCGATATCAGTGAATCAGAGAATAATAATTCCGAATGATCAGATTTAATGTCCTGCTAACATCAACAGTGAATCCTGTTTTCCTACCGCGCGTCGCTTATTTGCAGAGCCGACTCGAAGACGGATTACAATACAATCGAGAAGCCTTCATTCCTGTCGAATAAATCGATTTGAAGATTCGCGACACGATCCGAAGAAAATAAAAGAAAATACTCGGGCAAACAACTGGTTCACCTTGGTAACCCCTCCCTCGGTCATCAATCATGGATGCCTCGGGCACGAGAGCGCTCTGATTTGCATTTTTCCCAGCATTCCAAAACAGCGAGACACGGCGGAGCATACGATTTAGAGGGAGAGAACTTTTTGGAGAATAAAAAAAAATATTTTAAAAAATTGTGAAAGCGAGAGAGGGAGGTGAAAAATATCTCTTCCCCCCCCCCCTGCTTTTCTACCCAAAGGCATTTTCCACAAAAAATAATAAGGCTATTTATATCCTCGAAATCCCGACTTTCTCGCTGCTAAAACTTGAGCTCTCCCTCGCCTCCATTTCATTTTTATTTTCACGTGTTTTTCCAAATGTTCTCCTCTCTTTCACCCTCCTTCCCTTTTTCTCCCTCGTTTTCAAAACCCTTTGCTTTTTCGAGATCTCCACTTCATCCCTCACGACTCTCGCCTTTTAATGCTTCTTCCTCACCCCTTTCTCCTTCTCTCTCTCTCCCTCATTGTTCCTTATTTCTCGTACGCATCCCCTTATTTTGAGCGCCAATTTTACCCATGTCGTTTCCATTCACCACCCTTCCCCTTCTCATCTCTGCAAGAAAATCTCATCCCTCTTGCTTTCCGTTTCTCATTCCACCTTCGACGTTCATTTGTGTTCTTCTTTTTTCGACAGAAGTGTAATGGAGCAGACGTTTCGCATACCTCTCCTTCTCTTACCCCGCCCCTCACCCTCCCGTTTGTAGTACGCCCGTGGGGTAACAACCAAAAATTTCTCATTGGATTTCGTCTCAAAACGTGTTCCGGAAGGAAATGTATTGCATGATGTTCACCCCTTCCGTTTTGTGAGATTAAAGTTGGAACTGTGGGCTAGGTTTTAAACGCTAGTGATTACGACATTAAAAATTTAATTCTTTGTATAAAATTTGCACCATTATTTATGGATATCTTTTTCTAACCTTTCACGTTTCAACAAAGGTACTGTTTTTTCGCTAATACCCTTTTCTGTGAGCTACATTGATTTATAATCAGAAATGAGTAGTGAATGAGCGAAAATATATATATGACTAGTGTTTATTTATGTGTGTATATCATCCAAATGAACTGGAGGTAGGAATGAAAGTCGGAGAGGAATTCGTAAAATCGGTTAGGTTTGCTGATGACCAAGCATTAGTTGCTCAGTCAGCGAAGGGGTTGCAAGCATTGTTGAGTGAATTGGAGGTTCAGTGCGATAAATATGGGATGAGAATCAATATTAATAAAACAAAGGTTATGCGATTTTCCAGAAAGAAAAAGGCTAAGCTAAATATTAAAATAGGCGGGGAAAGAATAGAGCAGGTAGAGCAGTTTACATATCTCGGAAGTGTTTTGGACCAATACGGTCAAAGTGGTAGGGACGTAAGGAGAAGAATTGCGCTAGGCAAGGAGGCTTTCTCAAGGAGGAGAGAGTTGATGACGGGGACGTTGAGTAGGGATGTTAAGACAAGACTCGTAAAAACTCTGATATGGAGCGTAGCTATGTACGGCGCGGAAACGTGGTCGCTGAAGCAGGAGGATAGACGTAGATTGGAGGCTTTTGAAATGTGGGTGTGGAGAAGAATGGAGAAGGTGAAATGGACCGAAAGGAAAACAAATGAGGAAGTACTAGAAATGGTGGGGGAGGAGAGGGGTTTGTTGAGAGAAATCCTATGGAGGCAGGAAAAATGGATGAAAGGCGTATTGAGCGGTAGTGGAATGTTGAAAAAGGTAATAGAGGGGAGAATGTTGTGCAAGCGAGGAAAGGGTAGGAACAGGATAGGGATGTTGGATGGGATGAAGGGAGGAAAGAAGTACACAGAGACGAAGAGGGACCTGATGTAGTTTAGGTTGCTGGATTGAATTTTGTTTGGAGTTACAAAATATTTATTTATTTGATAATTGTGTCCATCCAAAAAAAACCTACCTTAACCGGTAGATTACCTAATAATAATCATCCAAAACTTCCACAAAAGTTCTACCCTCGAAAAATATATTGCATATTTAGATGGAAATATATTTGGATGAAAAAACCATTAGCTTTGTCTCGGATTCTGGTCAAGGAAATAATTTTTCCACAGTAAAATTCCCGAATTTCATTTCAAATCAGCAAATTATTCGGGTTAAGTAACTCTCTTGGTATATCCGGCAGTTTTTTAAATACGTAGGGCCGTAATTACACTTTCTGCTTCTACTTATTATACCACAAAAATATTTGAATTAGTCATGAATGAAGGTATGGTCGTAATCAGTCAGGTGTCGTGGTTTTCCAGTGAATATAAAGTTCAATAACTGACCATGGGTCTCGGGTTCATATTCAAAGTGACGGCTTCCATCTATTTCAACATAAGACCTTAGGGTTTAGGTTGATAAATGTGTTGTGATGATTGATCAAATAATGCATATAATCGGTCCTCGTCATCTGACCTAATTTCACCTCAACACTTAAATATTCTATCAATTCATCCGTCGTGGGCGAGCGTTCTCTACGATTCCGATTGCAAACAGATTCAGGCAAAAATGTAAAAGTAGATTAGTACAAGCAGCAGCAACAGAAGTTGTTCCTGGATAAGTCTAATCCATTTTTAGATGTCGAGCAGTAGGAACTCGAAAACCAAAGGGAAAAGATGAGTGCAAATGGGACACTACTACTGCCATCCGCCAGACCTAGGGGAAAATTTTGGGCTGTTGTATAGCTGAAGATGAGAAATATTGACAAAATCATTTCACTCTCAAGTGAAGTAGCGAGTGGATCAATATTATAAAACTCTAGTAAATGGAATATGTACTGCATTACGTGTTAAACTCAAGCATGCAAATTAAAGGGGACGATTCACTTTTCTGTAACACCTGTGTCCTCATAAATAATTCTATTGATGACGTCGTCACATCGGTAGAATATTTGATGAGATTGTGTGAAAAGAATCGCCCGGGATTTGGATCCTGATCTTCCTTCCAAAAAAATAGAACGACCAATTCCCTTGGTTATGAACTTATTGAATTTGATATTCCTCAAGCGTAGGAGGAATTGCCTATGGTGTCTGATTGCTAAAAATTCCACCATCGCTTTCGAATCAAACCCTGATCTTCAGCTAAGCATGCTGCAATAATATTCTTAGGTGCGATATAAAGGACAAGGTCTGTCCGAATGATTCCGGGAAAACATTTATTGCATATCAAAGTACAAATTACTAAAATTCTTCAAAATAATACCCTTGTGCATCAACACACTAATGTCAGCGCCTCTATCAATCGCAGTACGTTTCCTTGAAAGTATCGACGGGAACCTTGTGCTCAGGAACCTCATCACGGTACTATTGACGTCATCCTGTGTTATAAAATGGTTGTCCTTCAAGTACCCTGTAATTTTAGGAACAAAAAAAAGTCTTGCGGTGCCATATGGGAACTGTAGGGAGTCAGAAGCAGCGTGGTCACCTCGTGCTTGGTTAGGATAATAAATCACGATAAAGGCAGTGTGACGGGGCAAGTTGTCGCGGTCCAGCTTCCAGTTGGCAAAGTTTTCCTTCTTGTCACCTTGCAATCTTTTCTGCAGTTTTGAGGACATTCATGTAAAACTCAATGTCACAGTCTCTGTCAGTCTCTGAGGCAGTTAGTCTCAGAGTCACCCACATCTCGGAGGCACAAAATCTTTGTGGATAACGCCTTTTGAGTCGAAAAATACGATTTATCAATACTAATTATTATCTGGATAGACCCTGTATACGTATGACTTAGACAAGCTAAAAGCAATAATATATGTGAGACAGTTAAACAAAAACCAAATACCCACTACAACGTGACAATGGAATTGTTTTATTCAATAGTATTTACCAAAAACCTTCATATATGCATCCTACTCGGAGACGAGACGATCAATTTCAGTTTTGTAGAATAGTCGCTGACGCACTCTTGCCTTGGCCGAATGAAACAGACGCTCACGAATATCTTTCTATAGGTCGCAAAAATATGAAGAAGCTGTACGAAGGACGTTGATGTGTTTCCCAAAAAAATCGCTGATACGTAGCCTTCGTCAGATTGGCAATATAAGTGCGAGCAATATGATGAAACAGGATGACTCCGTGTGACAGCGTTCCGGGGTGTTTTAAATTTATGGTACGTCGCAGTTTCCGCAAAGTGCCTTCATAAGGCTGCGTATTGAATGCGGTTCCACACTCGAGGAAGGTGACAAGCAGAGGGTCCCTGGGGGCCAAAGAAGAAGGTCATAACGACTTCACCTTGTGCTTAACCTCGACTTTATCTTTAACTTATTCGATTTTCATTTCACTACCCCTAGTATTCCTACAACAATACCCTGTACACTATCAAAGTATACCTATTATTACTACTATTCAATCAGATAATCAGCTCAAACGTGGTGTTGGCTGCCAATTTTGTTCTTTCGGAATGAACGCTAGTTTTCAATGCGACAATTTCAGAGTTTAAAAATCATTTGCCTTGACCGGGATCCTAGTTAAGGCGAATGGGTTTTACACTCTGAAATTTTTGCATTGAAATGCATATTAGTAGATGACTCTGTTTAAAGTTATTGCTACGGCATCTCCCTCAGTTTCTTGGAATTTGAACGCAAACTTGTTTTAAAAATTAAATGAAGATCTAACGAATTACTACGCATTGGTACTGCTTATTTTATTCTAAAATTTAAAACCAAAAAGCTTAATCATTAAGTATTTTTCTCGGTGTTAAATAAAATTATACTTTTGTTTTTTTCAAAATATTTTTTCTAGAATCAGTTCTTAAGAAGAATACGTTAAAAAAATTAAAACGGTGCGGCATAGAATAGAAAAAACAAAAAGAGGAAATGACGGTTTAAAGTTTTTAGATTTGAACAAAATAGGATTCAAACCCCTATCAGCAGTTAGCATAGTTTCAAAAAACAAAACCAGAATCACTTGAGTATTCGAAGCTGTGAGAAGAGGTACAGGACCTTTTGTGTTACATCTATGTTTGAGTAGACTGATACGTGTTTCCCCTCTTCATATCAAAGTAATTTTTTCATGCTACCAACCTTTGCAAAAAAAGACTTTCGTCTTTTTTCTCATAACCTTCAACTCTCTGTACTCCGCTCTGAACATCCCATTCCCCGCCGACGAATTCGCTCCAGCCACATATCTCTCTGTCTCTCTCTTTTTCTCCCTTCCGCCCTCCCTCCTCCTCTTAACTGTTCAAGTGCCCCACACAACCCTTAGCTATTTTTTCCAATCCCTCCCCCTCCTCAGACACACACAGTGTTCGCCAAACCCTGCACCAAGCCCTTTCCTCCCCTCTTTAAAGTCTTCCTCGGACCGACTCGCCATTATTCCCCCGGCCATAAAAGTGCCCCCCGCCCCGTTTTCCTCTTAATTACTCCCTTACCCCATAATCTCCCCTCTCCTAATCTCCCTTTCCTCTCATTCTTCCCCCACCCCCGTCTCTTCCTCTCACTCACTCCTCAAATTTCCTCTTTCACGTCCGCTCATTCTTCTCTTTCTCCCTTTCTCTCTTTTAGCGATCCATTCTTTCTCTTCCAACAGCTTTTATCTTTTTTATTCACTACTCCTTTCACGACGATTTCTTCACTCTCGTCGTCCCCTCCTTTGTTCAATCACTTTCTTCCCCCACTTTTCTCTCACCCTAATTCTTTGCTCGTGTTTTCGCTTCCTACCCCTACCTCAATTCTCTCATCCCTTACATTACTACCTTCACCCCAGTCCCAACATGGTTCTTCTTGCCGAAAATCCTTCACTTGCACTCGTGTCATCTGTAGACGAATCTTGCTTCTCTCTGTTAGGGTCAGAAGTGCATCGACCGCGGGATTAGAGAGGAGATTCCCTCCATCCTCATCCTCATATGCCACGTAGCCTGTCATCCTCTCTGAGTCCCTTTATCACGATCCCTATTTGCGATCATATCCGGGGAAAAAATCACCTTTCCGAGTTCTTTCTCTTTTCACCTATATTACACTTCCGTCCGTGTATTAAAAAAATGACAAAACAATGTTATTCAGGAGATTTTGAAAGGTAATGGAATAACAAAGACGGTGATAGAGGGAAGATACTGGGAAATCGAGGTAGACAGAGGAAAATAATTGACATTTTGGATGGAATTAAGTGAGAAATAATGTATGCAGAGCTATATTTATAAAAATAAGTATACATTTTACGGATATTTAATGTTACATATGTTAAGAAATCGGAATTGAGTTATGAGTAATTCCGAGACTCATTAAAAAATCCTACCATAACCTGATAAAAATGGCTTGTACGATATACATGTATTTTACCCTGAAATCCGTATCGAGAGATGTTATAGAGGGATTTCTATTAATAGAAATACGATTATCTAATCCTTAGTAGTATTCAGTATCATTTTATTTTTGGGTAGTTGGAAGTCTGGCACCTACGCAGCGTTATTAATTTCACGAACTGAGCACAAAAATCCATAGTTGGTTTGTTGCTTTGGATGCAATTCAAAATCCGTTTAACTTCACGTTGAACTCATGAATACCAATATGATTTGGGACTAGTATTATTCACTATTTGTCAAGCGTTAAGTTAATAAATTTTTCTTTAACCTAGGAGTTTAACATTTTACATGAATTCCTCGTGCTTTCAATGGCTCCCTAAGAGTGTTTTTAACAAAAATGCGACTGTATCGTTTTATACATTTTACACATAAATCATTTCTTAGTATCTCGCTCAGTTCAGAACGTTAACGTTATTTGATAATACGGCCAAGAGTTCTAATGTGCCGCATGGTGGGATGACGCTTTGTCGACGTGGTTAAGAACAAGAATTTCCCCTAGAGTTGTACAATGTAAAACGCAAGGAAAAACTCTCTACATTAAATTGCAGTTTCTATTTATACCGCGCAAATATTCGGCAATAAACTCAATTAGAGATATTCAACATTGAATTATTTAGTTAAGTGTGGAAAATTAAACTTGATATCCTCCTACGGTTGAAGAAGTCTCTGTCTAATGAAGAGTATAGCCAAATAAAATGTTTTAAGTGTCTTGACAAATTTTTATCCGAGAAAGAAAGCCAATTGCTTATTGAGAGAAGATACATAAGATTAGACAATAGTTGGGGGGGGAATGAAGAATTCTTGTAAAATTTGTAATGAATTAGGTTGAAATTACTTGAGCATGAAAACAGAAAATATATCCCAGTTCACTTCAATATGCGCGAAGCATAAAAAATTCATATATTCTCCCTCATTACTTTGAATATTTCTTATTTATAGTCGTCTTCAGTTCAGTTTGTGCATGAATTCAATTTCAGTGAATTATTGTCATGTAATCAATCAATCAACCCTTAAGGGTTCTAAGATTGTTTAATCTAATTGACAATTACTCCACGATGCTTAATCACTTAATTTTTCCATTTCTATGCAAATTATACTCGAATTGTTTGCCTTAATGACACATTTATGAGTTCAAATATTTGCCAAAGATGAAAAGTGAGTCTTTAAATTTCGAGCGAATAAGAGGATATTCTCGAATGTTATTTTAAGCATACTCTACGATGATTTCCTATTGATGATAAGGAATAGAAGGTAAAAAAATTATAAAGAATGTTTGTAAGTGATTTATATATTTTAAATACTTCAAATCCTTTGCCCCAAGCTAAAGAAAACTAATGACTAAATGTTTAAAACTGTCACCTCGTTATGGAAAATATTAGTGATACTCTGAAAATGTGGAATATTTTCATTTTCAAATCTGTCATTTTGTGTATTGGTTTGTATCCATGCCTTTTGCTCGTCTTTTACTTAACTCATATTATGAGAGTTAAAATTTTTAATTGTCTAAAAATTAATAAATTTTAAATCTTTTATCGTGGATTTTAGCGAATAATTATTTTGATTAAACAGTAAGAAACCTACATATTTTTAAGCTTTCAGTAAAGTTGAATATCGTATACGAATTAAAATGTCATAACAATTAAATTGGTAGATAAGCTAACCCACCTAAACCACTATGATGTGGGAAATGGGTCTAATATTTCCCACGAATTTTCATCAATTAAAATGCGACTCGAGGTTAATTGCCTATTTTAAAAAAAAACCTGTATGTGTATGACGGCTGAGATAATTACCAAACTGTCAATTATTCAAATTGATCGGTTTGGTGGTTAGAAATTTCTCGTAATTCGATGCACTCTGCGGTAAAAATGGTCTATTTCATCCACGGGTGTAATTCAACTTAGCTTTTCGGAAAGTTTCTGAGATTGGTTCAAGGAATTTTCTGCAAAAAAATCAGCCAGTTAGTGGATGGCATTTAAAATTTAAATATTTCACGGAGGGCATCACCTTGCCCGAGATTTGAACCAAAATACCTCGATATCCGCCTGAATGACTTGGCTAGTTAAGTCACTTAAGCGTTCTCTTGCATAGTGATCAGGCACATGACTTTTGCGCGGTGAAATTTAGCGAATATATGCCAATCAACCTGGAATCTTTCGAGATTTTTCACCGGATGGCTCATACGGACTATTGGACTATCAGTTCAACAGTCAGATATCAAAATACACCTTGGTATAACACGTATCTATGACGTGGTGTCGTGCTCAGTTCGATAACATTGAATCGTATTTTTCAATACTCTTGTGTATCAGGGACATTTTTTTTAACACGATCAATCGCAGTTCTATTCGGGAATCGCTGAAATAGTTGTAATTGTTGCATAATACATTAGTTTGTAAATAGGTTTTATGTATTTCAGAACATACAAACCGGCTACCACCGCTTGATTGAATCATTCAGTCTAGTGCCTTAATTACAAATCACGCAAAATCATGATTAATACATTAGCTCGCTGCAAGCAATATTTCATCTCCATTAAAATCCAATTTTATTTTTAATCATTACATATTACCATAATGGCACATTTCACAAAGAAGCCGTTTTGAAGGGAAGCCTCTTTTGAAATCCTAAAAGTGGACGGAATTAAAACGTCAATCATAAAAATATTGCATGCAGAGCATTCCAAATTAAGTAAAATTTATAGAGATTGATTAATATAAAAATTGATAAAATAACAGGGAAATAAGGATAAGAAGTAAAATTATTTCGTATGTTGATTTGAGTTAATATTTTTGACCATTAAGATGACATATAATCAATTAGTAGAATGAGAACGAGAAGTTAATGAACCGTCATTAAAAGCTGAGGCCATTTCATACAACCTTCGTTTATCTCCCATCGTCTCACACTCGTGAGGTTACTTACTCCGAACTTAAATTTTAAAGGGTAAATTTGGTACGCTGTGAACTAAGGTTTAAAATAGGTTGGGAAGTAAGGAGGGAAACACTGTAACCAAAAATCAAGGATAAGTCAGGAAAAATATAAGTCGAACCAAAAAAATACTTTAGAAAAGTAGAATGAATGTATAGAAGAACTGCATGATAAATACTACAGACCAGAAAGATTAGACATAGAAATATAAAGAAAAATGACATAGATTAGAATAGCTTAGGTCCAAGCTTACTCGATGTAGAGATGGAAAGCCATTAAGGGGATCCAAATCAAATACGACCATGAGGGCAGACAACATTCCCACGGAACTACTTATGGGTTCAGGAGAACGTGAGATGGACTAATTCATGCCATTTATGAGGGAGGAATTTGACCGGAAGACTGCATAAGATCAGTGATACTTACCATTTTAAAAAAATGAAAGACAGCCAAAGTGATGACTATAGAACAAAAGGTTTGAGTGTTAACCCGACTTAAGCGGTTATCAGGGCCATAAACAAAATGATGATTAACTTTGGTTCAGAAAGAGAATAGGAATGCATGATGCCATTGCAGTAATGAGGTCAATAATAGAGAGGAGCATAGAGTACAATCAGGATAAATTTTTCCGTTTCATAGAGGTCGATAAAGCGCTTCATAGAGTGAACAGGTTAAAATTGATGAATGCATTGCAGAAAATAGGAGTGGATTAGAGGGATAGGAGACTTATCCGCAACCTGTATATGCCACATACTACTCAGATGTGATTGGCAGATGGATAGTCTGGATGGGAAGTGTTAGAAAGAGGAGTTTACCGGTGCTGCTCAGCGTATACGTGGAGAAAATGATTACAGAGATATGGGAAGAACCGGAGATAGAAATAAACGTCGGTGGGAAAATTAAAACATCAGATTTGAGGATAATAAAGCTTTAGTTGCCAGTCAGGCAAGAGGTTACAAATATTGTCTGGCGCACTGGAAAGTCAGTGAAATAGGTATAGGATGAGAATTAATTAATGAAAAACAAAGGTTATGAGGTTTAAGAAAAAGACAAAGGTTAGGTTAAATGTTGAAGGAGGAGTTCAAAAGCTAGATCGGGAGGAAGTTTATCTCTCTTGAATGTATTGTGGACAAAAATGGTCAATATGGTGGGGAAATAAGAAGATGTATTTTGTTAGGCGAAGAAGCTTCCACAAAGAAGAGTTAGTTAATGGCATTGACTTTTAGTAAGTATGTTAAAATTATTATTAGGTAATCTACCGGTTAAGGTAGGTTTTTGGATGGACACAACTATCAAATAAACATTTTGTGACTCCCCACCTAGCAAACTAATCTATATCAGGTCCCTCTTCATCTCGGTGTACTTCTTTCCTCCCTTCATCCCGTCCAACATCCCTATCCTGTTCCTACCCTTACCTCGCTTGCCCAACATTCTCCCCTCTATTACCCTCTTCAACATTCCACTACCGCTCAATACGCCTTTCATCCATTTTTCCTGCCTCCATAGAATTTCTCTCAACAAACCCCTCTCCTCCCCCACCATTTCCAGTACTTCCTCATTTGTTTTCCTTTCGGTCCATTTCACCTTCTCCATTCTTCTCCACACCCACATTTCAAAAGCCTCCAATCTACGTCTATCCTCCTGCTTCAGCGACCACGTTTCCGCGCCGTACATAGCTACGCTCCATATCAGAGTTTTTACGAGTCTTTTCTTAACATCCCTACTCAACGTCCCCGTCATCAACTCCCTCCTCCTTGAGAAAGCCTCCTTGCCTAGCGCAATTCTTCTCCTTACGTCCCTACCACTTTGACCGTATTGGTCCAAAACACTTCCGAGATATGTAAACTGCTCTACCTGCTCTATTCTTTCCCTGCCTATTTTAATATTTAGCTTAGCCTTTTTCTTTCTGGAAAATCGCATAACCTTTGTTTTATTAATATTGATTCTCATCCCATATTTATCGCACTGAACCTCCAATTCACTCAACAATGCTTGCAACCCCTTGGCTGACTGAGCAACTAATGCTTGGTCATCAGCAAACCTAACCGATTTTACGAGTTCCCCTCCGACTTTCATTCCTACCTCCAGTTCTTCCCATGCCTCTTTAATCATTTCCTCTACATATACGTTGAACAGTACCGGTGACAATGGGCAACCCTGCCTTACACCTCTTCCTAACACTGCCCATCCAGACTCTCCGTTCCCCACTCGCACCTGAGCAGTCTGAGACATGTACAGGTTGCGGATCAGTCTCCTGTCCCTCCAATCCATTCCTATTTTCTGCAATACACACATTAATTTTTCCCAATTCACTCTATCAAACGCTTTTTCGAAATCTACAAAACAGGCAAAAACGTCCTGATTGTATTCTATATTCCTCTCGACTAGTGATCTCATTACTGCAATGGCATCACGCGTACCTCTTCCTTTTCTGAACCCAAACTGATCATCCCCTAAGTAATCATTTGCCTTACTCTCTATCCTTTTGTTGATGATCCTGAGAATAACTTTAGCTGCGTGGGATATCAAACTTATTGTTCTGTAATCCTCACATGACGAAGCCTTTGCCTTTTTTGGAATAGGAACTAACACCGATCTCACAAAATCTTCCGGCCAGATTCCTTCCTCATAGATACTACGAATCAGTCCATATATGGCCTTTTTCCCACCTTTCCCTAACCATTTCAACATTTCTACAGGAATATTGTCCACCCCCACAGCCTTATTTGCTTTCATCTCCTTTAATGCCCTTTCTATTTCATCGTCGAGTATGCCTGGACCTAAGCTATCTTCTTCTACGTCATGTTCCTTTTCTATGTCTAACCTTGTCGGCCTAAGTTCTTTACCATACAGTGTTTCTATATATTCCTTCCATCTCTCTTGGATTTTTCCTGGTTCAACTATTATCTTACCCCATTTATCTTTAACTGTTAGCACAGCTCTTGCCTTCTTACTTCCCGATAATAACTTAACCTTGCTGTATAGAGCACCAATTTCACCCTTCTTCTGTAAACTTTCCATATCCTCGCATTGCGTTTTCCACCATTCTTCTTTTGCTTTATTTGTGGCCCTTCTCAATTTATTGTTTAACTCTTTGTACTTCATTTTGCCTAACTCTGTGTTTACATTTTTCCATCTTCTTCTCTCATCCATCTTCGCAATCATCTCATCCGTTACCCATGGTTTCCTTATCCTTTTCCCGTTAACGGTTCCTATAGTGTCTTTAGCGGCTTCCAATATCCCTTTCTTGATACATTCCCATTTTTCTTCGATAATACTCAGTTCTTTACCGTCATCCATCATTTTCTCTACAGCCTCCTGATACTCCTTCCTCTTTAATTCATTTACTGCTTCTAAATTCCATTTTTTAACCCGCCGCCCTTGCCTTATCTTCTTGAAACGAACATTACATTTCATAACAACTAAATTGTGGTCAGAGTCCGCATCCGCTCCTGGGAAACTGTGCGAATTTATCACACTGTTCCTAAACCTGTGCCTAACCATAATATAATCTAACTGATACCTTTCTGAGTCACCTGGCATTTTCCATGTATACCTACGCCTTTTGTGGTGTCTAAACCATGTGTTAGTGATGACTAACCCCTGTCTCCTGCAGAATTCAATTGCTTTCTCCCCGCGTTCATTCCTCGTGCCTAACCCATAGTCCCCCACCTCACCACCATCTCTTCCTTCGCCTACCGTCGCATTCCAATCCCCCATCACTATCAAATGTTTCCCTGCAGGAACACTCGCGATGATATCCTCTAACTCATCATACATCCTATCGACTTCTTCCTCCTTGTGGTTGCTCGGTGGCATGTATACCTGAATAATGACCAAGTTCGTCGGCTCTGCTTTAATCTCTACGAGTAAAATTCTATCTGTCGCTTGCTCTATGTTGACTACGCTTCTTCCTACCCCTTTATTTAAAATTACGGCAACCCCTCGTTGGCTCTCATCCCCCCCGCTGTATATTACTCTATAATTGTCACTCCAGTAATCCCCGCTATCCTTCCATCTCACCTCGCAGAGGCCTAAAACATCTATGTTACCTCTTTCCATCTCTCGCTTAATATTTTCTAATTTGCCTCTCCTCAACATTGTCCTGACGTTCCAGGTTCCTATTCTAACTACTTTCGCCTTCTTCTGAGTCTTCTGTCCTGCTGAAGTTATTTCTTCCCCGCAAGGGTTTCGTGGGATGACGACCGCGGAAGCCTTGCCTCTCCCGCTGCCGGGCACGACACACGGCCTCTTGGGCCGTGTCCCGTAGTTGCCAGGACTCATATTATCTATAGTGCCCATCATAATATTCTTGGGAATCATAATTGAGGTGGTTTCCCGTTGCCTTCCTCAATAGTGTTTTTAACGTGACACCATCACTTAATGGCCGCCCCACTGGGGTCAGACGCCATTGCAGCCGCCTCACTGAGGAACAGACGCTGCGTGGACTACCTTTCGTCTGGCTCCTAACCTTCGACCTATCTGGCATGGGTGACCCTTCCAGGAGTAATTATTATTACTCCCGCCAGCACAGCTCTAGGGGTCATCGGAACACACAAGCCCTTCCACCACGACAAGGTTGTAGTCCATGGGAGGGTATGTTAAAATAACGCTCGTCAAAACTTTGACATAGAGCTAGTTATGTGCGGCGCGGAAACGTGGTCACTAGAGCAGGAAGATAGGCGTAGAATGGAGATTTTTGAAATGTGGGTGCGGAGAAGAATGGAAAGATTAAAGAGACAGGAAGGAAAACAACCGTAGAAGCCCAAGGTATGGTGGGGGAGGGGAGGGGTTTATTTTGAGAAATACAAAGTAAGCAGGAAAAATGGAGTCGGAGAGTTTTGTGTGGAACATAGTGATTGAAGAGTGTGAGTGTGATAGTACGTTTGGAAAAAAAAAAGGGAAAGGAATAGGATATGGATGTTGGATAGAATGAAGGGAAGAAGGAAGTAATCGGAATTGAAGCGGGATACTTATATCGCAGTGCCCGATGTCAGGTTGTATTTTTCTGTTAGGAGAGGCAGGTCTATTTATTGCTATATCGTTTTGTAGTATTTGTATAGTCAAAACCCTACTGGAACTGGAACTGGAAATTAAGGAAACGTGGAGGAAAATTATTAAAGAGGAAAGCTAAGGTTAAATTATTCGCAGCAAGTAATGAAAAATATTGTTCCAACCAGTTGTGATGAAATAAAGATAGATAGGAAACAGGATATTGATTGGAAAGTTGCTACAAATCAATCCTTTGAATTACAACCCGTGATTTTATGATTATGAATACCCCATATTATAGTTCACCTTATGCTAAATACTACTATACTCACCAAGGGTTTGCAAAATTCAAATATCAGATCTTGAAGGACAATTAGTTGTCACTTGTCCTGAAGTACCTAAGATCCGACAGAGATATGTAGCAGTTCCCTACCGGTTTATAGTAGATTCTCCATGATTCCTGATACTACGTAGCTCTTTAATTCAAGCCTCTAACTAACGAAACACAGTACATACTTGCATTCAATGTTACATATTACACTAATTCGTAATTTAGCTCTGCATAGATTATAACTCCCATAATTATATCCAAAATGCATATTATTTTCCTCCCTCTATCTCACTTTTCCAAAATTCTCCTCTGTATTACTTCTCAAACTTGCATCACTTGACCTGTGATGAATTTTTCCCAACACCCATCTCTATTGGCAATCATGTCTAACACGAATTAATTGCTATACATTCTTTCTAAAATTGCTACACACTCTTATATTTGGCACTCAAAAAATCGCGGAGTTAGAATGAAACGGAAGTGACCAAACGGTTCACCAGAAGTCGAACCTGTTCCTTCTGGCTAGTGAACTACTACTTTACCTACTGGGCTAACATACCAACCATAAGTAAAGCCTCAACGTGGCTTTTAAAAGATATCTGCCGATAAAACCGACGGCCAAATGATTACTTTGCGTTAGCTATAAAGAATGTGTGTAGTGAAAGCCAAAGAAAGCACGGAGAATTTGGTATTTCCGAAAATATTACCTGTAGTTGTGGATGAATTCACAATAAATTCCCTAATTAGCGTTTCATATCAAAATACAATCAATTTTTCACTGCTCTTGCCTAAAATATTTCCCTTATTTCATTATGTATTCCTTGCTTTCTGAAGTCACACTAATCTAAAGTAAGTGCAAATCTAAGTGTAGAACAGATATGTTTAAGATGTCATTTTTTCCATAAACGATAGGGGATCATAATTATAATGTTCGACCGCAATATGGTCATTTCAAATTAACATTATTCTGGTGTGTGTTCAACCCTGCCACACACCCTAGCAGTGGCTTGCAGGATATATAAATAAATAGAATATCTATCGTCGCGGCTACGATTTCTCCGCCGCATGTCTCCAGATTTGGCACGTATCAAGTAATGGATAACTGCATGACTTCAAAATTGAGCTTCTCTTTCTGCTCCTGTGAAATCAGCCCCCGGCGATAGCCTGCTTAGCTCCCGCGATAAGGAAAGGAGCGTATTTACACGTGAAAAACGAACAGCGTGAATTTTTCGCCTCGCTTTTGCAAACAAAATCTCAAAACTCAGTAACCAGCCTCGTTTCCTCATGTCATGGGTACGACGACCCTCATTATTTCTACTTGACATCGGCTTGTTGTATCTCTTCTTCCTCTTTCACCCTTTCGTCAAAACCTTTTACGAGTCTCAAATTCCCTCCCACCCTCATCCCCATATCTCACCCCCATTCTTTATTTCAAACCTCATTTTAAACATAAAACACCTCCCTCTACCACTCTTCCCGTTCATATCCCTCGATATCAATAGTTACTAGCATTGGCAAGAGAAAAAAGATGGTATCGGATAATATAAGGCTGGTGCAAGTTAGCGACTAACTACGAACTCGTACACCCCGTGGGCCATAATTTCTGCTATCCATTCTATTTCCCAAGTGGGCCAGAATTGACTGAAACAGATATTACAGCTTCATCTTTATTTATTTATACCCTACAAGCCTCCGCCAGGATGTGTGGCAGGGAGTGAATACCCGCCAGAATAATGATACCCAAACATGACCCTACCGCGGTTGAACAATGTCATTACATTCGTGGAAAAAATGACATCTTCTACACGTAATCTCTCTAATTTTATTAGCTTGATCTAGTACCACCGTAGTACGATGGGGGTAATAATCCTTTTTAAATTTCACTGCTAAACACACTTCCTTACAATTTATTCAAGAGGTCTAATCTCTAATTTAACCTTCGCTCCGAGAACCACTCACCCCAGCTTAGCTCCTCTAATATTTTGGATACGTTACTATGTTTATCATAACGACGTTTTACAAATCTAGCTCCTCTACGCTGCACACGATTGAATTCGGCAATTAATGAAGCTTCGTGAAAATCCCATATACTGGAGGCTTATTCTATATGAGGCCTAACTAACGACAGATAACATTTCTCTTTGACCTTTTCATCACATTTACCCAGTACTTTTCTGGTAAATTCTAATTTTTTGTAGCTTATACACACACACACATAGCTTTACACATATTTCCCTTTTGCGTTTCACCCAGGAGATATCGTGAATGAGAGTAATGCCTAGGTACTTAATTGAGTCGACACATACCATTACGGTGTACAATGCAGTAGGTGTCCGGGTAGGAATTGATCTTTTTCCAAAAGTTTGACTACGGAGTTTTTAAAGTTTAATTCTAATTGCCAAGTGTCCAGCCCGTGTCGTATACCATTAAGGTCTTCTGACAAATATCCTGTGTCCTTAGGATCACGGATATCGCGGTAAAATACGGTAAGCCACGGATATCACGGCAGGATATTCGAGCACTGCAAGAGTTTTTAGATTTAAGGGTAGGTCAGCGTTTAGGTCAATTAGTGGGACTCAAAAGTCTTCTTTGCCAAATTATGTTACTTTAAATGAAGTGAGATTCACTCTTGTCAATAGTTCATTTAACGCCAATCAGATAGCATAGAACGGAAAATTTAATAAGAAGACGATCCTCGTTAAAAATTAAAAAAAACGTAATGTCAAGGAAACAATGTCTGTATTGGTAGTATATTGCCGAAGTTTAAAAAGCAATGTCGCAGAATATCATCACCTCATTCAAAGCACAGGCGCAGATATATTAATTAGGACAGAAAGTTATTTACTAATATTGTCGGCGGTGATATTTTCCCAAATTCCTTTTTCATTTACAAAAATTATCGAAAAATAGAATTGGGTGTCGTTTTTATTCACTGAAAACATACCTTCAACGGTAGCTTACGAAATAACAATTATCTAATTTTTTCCTGTTGCTCTTGACGTTAAAAGACGACCTTAAAAAATTAAAATACAATAATAAACTTTTGTTTAATATGTAATTAATATTTTACCAATATATTATATTAATCAATCAAAATTATACACGTGACTAACTGAGCAAAATGGAAATGGCGTGTATGTGAGCCCCATACCTCAAAATACATGAGCCTCACTTCATCTAAAAAATCCAACATTCAATAAGCTAGTAAACGCTTATCAGGCCAAAAAATCCACATTGCAACACCACTATCCCTAGTAAAATCATGCAAGAGGAGGGATATGTTTCTCATTCAATATGACCCCGTCTACTTCAAATATATGTGCGCATACTTGCGTATACGTCGGAATACACTCACAGATGCAAACCTGCATATTAAAGCTCTAAAATACATTTGCAAAAAAATACGTACTCACACGACAATAGTTAAATATGCTTATATACGTATTGATGATTCTGCTTAATCCCTAGTTGTTGGAATTAGTAGGTGCTTATACGCCTAATTGTTTTCAGAAAAAAACGAGCCTAGTTGATTTTATTAGTAGATGCTTGTATCTTTCATTGTTTAATCTTAAACTTATTCGTTGTACAGTTGGTCTCCCTCATTTTGTTTTGAATGTCCACGTTTTCATTAGTAATTTGAGGTTTTTAAAATGTGATGGACGCCTTCGGAAAACTAATAGGTCTCATATTAACGTAAAATTTTGTCTAAAAATTAACCTTCGTTTTCATATGACGTCTTTTGAGTTAATTCCTAAATCAATTTGGACCATGGTTTACTGTGCACTCTTCATTTTTATGAGTTTCTAATAAAATCTGGAAATACGAGGCTAATCCCAGAATTACCCGACCCAACAAAGAAAACACAAAAATGTTGGAAAAAATTTATTTATTTTTCAACATAATCTTCTTTCGGCTCTATACACTTTTCCCAGCGATATTCAACAAGTTCGATACCCTTTTTATAATGAGAAGTCTTGCTCCTCAAAACAGCCATTAACTGCCGACATAACTTTTTCACGGTTGGAAAACCTTTGACCATTTTTTCAAGTTTGCAAACAGAAAATAATCCGAGGGGGCTAAATGAGGCAAATAAGGTGCATGAGGTAGCAATTCAAACTTTAATTCATGAATTTTGGCCGTTGCAATAACGGATTTGTGAGCTGGTGCATTGTCTTGATGAAACAAGGCTTTCTTCTTAGCCAAATTCGGCCGATTTCTCGCTCAAGCAATGTAATAAGTTCGTATAATAATACTTGCCGCCGATAGTTTTTCCTTTTTCAAGAGTGTCTATGAAAATTATCCCACGCGCATCCCAAAAAAACGACGACCTTGTCTGCAGATGAAACGGTCTTCACCTTCTTTGGAGCCGGTTCTACCTTTTGAATCCATTGTAAAACAGCCCGAGATTTGCCAGTTTTATCAACTGCATTTGAACGCGGTTCCTTCCATTCAAGGGATTATTGTGCCCTTTTTTTGGAACCCTCCTGCACATCCTAACTGCAATATTGTGAAATAATTTCACCTAATAAACTTCCTATGTTCATACTAGCGTATATTTATTTATTTATTTATTATCGACTTAATTGGGCGAGGTTGAGACTAGTCCCTTCTTCCACCTAACCCTTACATTACATACATTACATTGAAGACAATTACATACAGCCAAGCCCTGGATGGAGAAAAATCCACCCAGACGGGAATAGAACCCGTGACCTCTCAGTTGGTAGACGGGGACGTTACCCCGCCGCCACCGGGGCCGGCAAAAAATACTATATGACAACCCGCCTGGAATCGAACTCGCATCCTTTGGAACGCCAGGCGAAGACATTACCACGCCGCCACCATCATCGGATCGTTTAGCGTATATGGATAGTAGGTGTTTTAATGACTAATTACATGGCGTAACTCTTATGCACATGAGTGGGATGAAATGTTTTTCAATACAATTTGTAATCGTAGTACATATTCTACTCTACCGTTAAAGGCTATGCCATCCCACACAGCTGATTATATTAAATTGAAAAATGAATGCTGTTAGGAAATTTGTATTTGTTGTACTAGACGGAATCAAGCATAATAGAGTGAGCAGCTGGTTATGAAATAAAAATCTTCAAAATTGTTATTAGTAATACTCGCCATTCAATGTCTAAGTAATCATTTATTCCCTAATCAATTAATAATGTTTAATTTAATTCAAATATTTTCAAAAGAAAAGTGTAGGTGGAAGAAAAGTTAGAAAAATACAGAGTAGAATTATTATTTTAACGGAGCTTCACAATTGCACAAATTTTGATAGAGAAAGAGGGTATCTAATGATTTCTACGGCGTTTTGCATCCAAATGCTAATAAAGAAAATTACTTGCAATATTATGTTCATTATTTTTTAAGCCAAAAATAAGTAGACCGTGGCTTACTCCACATGACTATTTCTAATTCAAACTCTTCTGTCTGCACTGACAGCTGTTTTCCTAGGAATCACCCCCTGTTTGATTTAAGAAGTCGACTCTTGATAATTCTTGTGGCACCTGAGTTATTTTCCCTTCCATCTAGCAACTAACCAGCTTCTTTTTCTTACCCTTCTCTCGTGTTTCTTAGGATTGAATTGTGTTTCAATGTGTGCGCTATTCATCTAGTTCTTTTTTCATGACCTTAGTCGATATTTTCTTCTCTTCCTCTATTCTTGACGTATAATTATGATTTCTCCTTTTATGTGCTCATTTAATCTTCAGAATTCTTTTCAACTAACAGGTTTAAAATGCATTGCTATACTTTACATCTTTAACCCGTTATGACCCATTCTTTTTATCCGTAGAGTTAAATTATTCACGTGAATGCATTTACGTATTACTTCCCTATTACAGAGAATAAACTTTTTGAGAGTATTAGTTTCCTCTTCGTAGTTAATGTCTTCTTACTTGGAGATCTTCTTTCACTTAATATCCGTTCCTTCCATCCCTTGTTCCTTGTTATATTACTTCCTACGAAAATGAATGATTACTGTTGGTCTAAGTTATTTTCTCTTAACCAAAATCTGCATCTTCTCTGCCCAACATCATTATTGGAACGAATACATGGCGAAAAATTCAGAAATTCAGTTTGTAATGCGGAAATCCAAGCTTAGTTAGTCACCCAAAGGGTTACAATCATTGCTATGGGTGATTATCACTGTGATAATCATCGTGATAGGTATAGAATGAGAATCAATGTAGCTAAAACAATGGTGAACAGGATTTCGAGCAAGAGAAAGCTTAACTTCAGCGTTTAACGTTGTTAAATTGGAACGGCTAACCTATACCACAAGTGTTTCGGACAATGATCGTCAAAAAAGTAAGATGAGATCTGCACAATAACCTGGAAGCTGCCGCAAAGGTATTTATTTATTTAACAAAGGAGCCATAAACGGCAAAAAGACTTTTACATTGGCTGACATATAATATATACTAAGAAAAAGAACGAGTAAAAGCAATAAACAATAATGAAAAGTTAACTAATAATGTTAGAACAGGTAAAAGGTGGCAGGAGAGCACATATGCAACCAGAGAGAGCTAAGTGACTATCTGGCGTTTAAGGATGGAGGTAAAAACGTTGAGGGAGGAGAGGTATGACTCTTTATGAGACCCAAGTATGAATATTTTGGGGATCTGAGAATAATATAAAATCAATAATCAATACTTTAAGGGTTACCATATGTGAAGTAACTAACTTACAAAAAAATCCAAAGCGTCACAGAAATGTTGACTCATAAAGAACTTGAAGTGAGCTGACATAAATGAATACTGGATGCAAAAAAAACTAATCACAAAAACAATTATATTCTGTCATGACGGTCAATTCTGTCTCCTCCGGAATGCAAATATTTCACGAATTTCAAGTAGTCCGTCGGACGAATCCAAGCAAACGAATTCCATTCAAAAAAATTTCATCTCCCTATTCATCAATCAATTCAAGCTGGCATCCACCTCAGAAAAAAATGTCTTTCTTCCATTTTTTAAACAAGCATATTCATAAGGTTTTTTTTAATGTAGCATCAATCAAATTCCACTCTTTTTTCTATGCGCGTATCTCTTTAAAAGGGGTGATGTGCTGTCCAATGGATAAAGCGTTTCACTAGGATTCATTAAGCCTCGGATTCAAACATGTGTACGTATAATTTCCCAGGATTCATTTCAGCTGTGATATTCTGTCCTCCCTTAACTTTGGGGTTACATCTCAGGCTGCACAGAGAAAGTATCTCCCACCTTTCAGACGTATGAATTACACACATCTAATGGTTCAGTGGGAGATGAGCTCTCTATCCTGACATATCGTAACGCCGGGATTTAAACCCGGGTGCATGTGGTGGAAAGCCAGGACACGCCATCACCCCAACGAGCACTCATCGTCTTGTGTCTTCGTGAAAGAATCCTGCAGATGCGTACGACATTAGTAGCAGCCGAGCCGCGATCTCAGCAAACTTACAAGCACGACTGAGAAGTCCAAACGAACAGGTGTGCGATTCCCCACGGCCATGTCCTCCGGTCCCTAGCTGTCTTTCCCCGGGGCAATACCCTAGCCTCTTCCACGTGGGCTCTATCAACTTTCACGGCAGCCTTAAAGGTACCCACGTAAAAAGCTCGTGCAAAAACCTTAAATCGACTTTGCGAGTTTATTAAACTGCTTTTTTTTCCCCATCCTACCCCTTCGCGCTCACCCTCACGCTTACTCGAGCACCCATTCCCTTAGCCTTTCTCCATACACCCTGTCTCATCCTTATTCCCCCTACATTCATCTCTTTCCTACAGCTCCAAACCCCCTCCCGTCCCCGTCTGTCCCTACCCCGACCATCACTCTCTCTTTCTAAACTAAACTCTTCTCCAGCCTTTTTCCCCACCCCTTCTCCTCAACGACCCTGGGAGCTCTCCGCACCCCGAATATCCCCTCTCCCCTTCAATCCCCTCCTTTCCCTTCCCCTCGGTTCGCACCCACGCCAATCGAATCAACAGGCTGCCCGGGCCTTTCGTTCTGAATGCTAACTCTCTCTCTCTTGCCCCCCACATCTTCCCTTACCTACCATTGCCGTGACTCCCCTCTCTATCCCCCTTCCCGCTACCTTGGCCCCCTATATATCCCTTCAGCCTACCCCCGGGGGCGTCGTAAGCTCCCTGGTTACCCCACCCTACCCCACACAGACCCTCCCCGGCCCTTTAGCCCCGGGCCCCACCCCATCCCATGGAACCCCCAGCCGAAATACCTACCCCGCCGCAGCACACTGCCTTCCCCTGCCGCATCTCCCGCCCCGGCCGGCGCGCCTCACTATCCTCCGCACGCTCTGGTCCAGGGTCTCCGCCGAAAACCCCTTCTCCCACCATCCCGGGAAAACCCTCCCGCCGTGCCCCGTAACGCCCTCTCCCTCTCATCGGAGCACCCACAACCTTACAACCTCCAGCCTATCTCCCTTCCAAGACTCTCGTGCGCTCGATAGGGCTCCACCTCTCCCTCCTTCTCCAACCTCCACCATGTCCCCTCCCACTCTCCAGCCCTCCCTTGCCCTCGTCCCCGGTCCTTCCTTTTAAAACCCCTCGCGTTTCCCACACTTCTCCACCTCTATCACTCGCCTAGGCCTGTCCTACTGTCCATCGCTCTACACTTTCACTGTGCGAACTCCGTACGCGTTTTCATTTCCACATCCGCACTTACACATAATAAGCCTACATAAATATTTAGGGAAAAACTATGGTTCGTGGTTTGGTTCTCGGTTCAGGGAATATTTTATGAATTGAGTACGTATCTTAATATACCTAAAATGTGGTTAAGACCTATATATTAGGAATCTAAGTGTTTTCACCTTTCCACCAACATTGTGTTTGCCCCATAGGATGGTAGTTTATCCTTTCCCCTTATGTTGTATCCTTGATATTATCACCATCCTAGCTCATAGTGGTAGTAAATTCCACAGAAATCTTTAGTAAAATTTACTTTTCTTTTGTGTTCATTGTGCTTTTTCAACATTATTGAGAAAATAAACCTTGTGCTTGGCCATATAGATTAAATTTCTTTACACACACATATAAACAAATGTATGTGTGTGTACATGTGTATTTAAAAATGTTCGAGGAAATCACACCTTAATGTCGTTAAACGTTGTCAAATGGAAACGAATAAGAATAGATACTAGCGTTAAAAATATATTTGTAATATTTAATGAAATAGTTTTTTATCAAGCAACCTGGATACTGACATACACAATCGCATACACAAAGTTTTTCTCTGTAGCGATTACAATTGCCATTACTGGCTACATACGCCAACACATAGATGAATACTACAACCCTGACAGTTAATCATAACACAAATTAATGTAATGATCATGCTATTGCTATTTGTCCAAAGTAAGAGACTGCATGCATCTCCATTTACATGTTAACTTGCGATAGTAGCCACAGGTGCGCAGGACAGGGGTTTTTAGCACGCCAACAGCCCGGCAAAGGAATTTTTTGGCCGGATCTCTCTAAACTATAAGACTGGTTTTAAGACATTGTCTGATAAGGATAAAATTTCCGTGCCACTTTTTTCATTTTTACTCGCACGTGTAACTGAACCAATACCTAGGGAGTATCATAGATCAAACTAGTGGAGAGCCGTAAATGTTGCGTATGGGTAAATAACAGTTGGAAGCGAATGTATAGTATCATATTTAACGGTAAAAAGAAAGCTTTCAGCTATAAAATGGTAACAAGGTAATTTTACCATTTCCATAATTCAAAGTGCGTTCCAAAAGTAATGTTATTGATTTTTCCGCGCCGCTCCTATTGGTCGGAGTGGGATCGAACCTGCAGACTATAAATAGAATATAAGAAAATGGTTGAGAAGCATGAGATTTACTACGAAATTATATTGCCTTATTGGAACACTATAGTATTTGCAACAGCAATTTCATATTTATATACAACGCCCTTCCAAGTCTGGAACAACTTCTTTGCATTCATCGTTCATATCTATGGTCGTGGAACGAGACGGTTGAATTTCACATTTTCGTTTTTCAAATTCTAACTTGCACGTTATTGGATAAATTTCTTACTGCATCCTATGGTGAAATTTTTTGCTTGATGATTGTATTTTTTTGGTTGTATTTCATTGTTTGTGAGAATTTCTTTGCATTCATAGTTCATATCTAAGGTCGTGGAACGAGACGGTAGAATTTCGCCGTCTTGCTTTTCAACTTTTAGCTTGCACGTTCTAGGATAAATTTTTTACTGCATCCTAAGGTGGAATTTTTTATTTGATGGTTATGTTTGCATGCGTGTAAAATTAAAGGATTTTTGCATGAATGTATACGCCGCTCTGGGCATAGGCTTGTATGCATGTATTGATTTTGCATGTGGTTTTTTTTTCCTTATACGGGTGGTGACCGAACATCCCCCGCCACACGCCCTTGCGGGGTAATATGTAGATGTAGATGAGACATGAAAAACACGTCGTATGGATTTTTTCTTGAATGATATGAATGTTCGAATCCCGGGCACGGCTGATATTTTTCAGTGGTATTCCAATCCCTACTTGAGGTGTTTCGTAAAGTGAACATTGACTGAGTACGCCTTTCGTGGGATGGGATGTTAAACTGGGGACACCTTGACGCATGTCTTTAAAAGTAGGCCGGCGCCGGGTTTCTCTCCACTCTTTCTGCTTTTCTCTCCATCCCTAATGGCGCAAGTGACCGCATCTGTCAGTTTCCTCTCCTAACAATCATTACCACTAGTTAAATAGCGCAGTCTATAGTCTTCTACTCGTTGTCATCTAGTACTTCCCTCCAGAAAAAGGATTTATATTGCCAGTAATTTCCCCAGTCGTCTTCTTTAAGTTTCAACCCAATTTTCAACTATCGTAGTATATCGTTTGGTTATAATAATGAAGCCAATGTAAGACTTATACCTTTCGATTAAATTTATACATTTCCTTTACGTTAATCCTAATAAAAAGCAATGTTTTTTATTTATTGGTGATGAAAGGAGGTTGAACAATTGTAAAGAGGGTACCTTAGGTAAGCTAAGCGGGGGGGAGGAAAAGGGTAATAACCATGCTGGGCAGAATGAAGGGTGTAATGTGGGATCTCAGGTTATGTCTTCTAAGGCGAGGTTTAGAACTGAAGCGTTAGGTAATCTGTGTAGGTTCAAAAGGTCCGATTTAACAGATGACTGCCACTTAAAAATAATACGGATTGATTTATTCATTATTTTTGTAACTACGGCATGTACTGAGAATATAAAATTAATATTTATCTTTCTCAGATCTCCTGATACTTCCCTAAAACGTTTTCTGCTCAGTCAAAACGTTTGTTTTTGACGAATCGAGTTACTTTTTGTTTTTAATTACGATGAGTAAAATTTTGCAAACTTCGCTCCATAAAAACATACACTTAGTATGTACGCAACAACGCCAAGAGTAGTATCCATGTAATAAATGACATCGTTTTTGTTATATTCTTGTCAATCGTTAATCATTTCCAAGCACTACACTGGTGCAAAACCTTTGCTGGTCGTTCATATATTTCGTGAGTCTCGCTCTCTCTCTGACCGTCAATATTCCCATGACAGCTCGTAGAACAAGTTCCGGATATACCTATGGCAACTTTAAATCACACCCGAACCTGAACTCATAAAAAAATAAAAATATTTTAGCTTAGATAAAAATATAGATATGAGATTTATTTATGAAGGCATGGTGAAATATTTATGACTTAGGAGAATGAGACAAATTAAGGTGTACGAGGTCCTGTCTTAATAACAATATTTCATAAAAAATGTTTTCTCTCATCATCTGAATGAATATTTTGATGTATTTAATTATAAATTTATGTATTTTTATTTATTTACTCATAATAAATGTATTATAGTTTCTTAGGGTAGGTTTTTGATTTATTCTGACCCTGCATACTACTCTACGCGTAAGCCCTAACAAACATTTTAAGCTAGGTTCGGAATGAACACTGACTGAACACCGTTACATTTAAAAGTCTCCCTTAACGAGATACAACCTGATGCCAACACTGATATAAACCCTTATTCAATTCCTTATACCATATCCCTCCTTTTATTCCGTCCAAGATGACTATCCTTTTCTCCGCTCGCCTAATGTTGTTCCCTCTGCCACAGCCTTTAGCATTCCAGCTCCAATCAAAACTCTCTGTATCCATCATTTCTGCCTCCTCTGGATTTCTCTCTACAACCCTCTTTCCTTCCATCTTACCATTATTTGTTTGTTTTTTTCGGTTTATTTTCCCTTTTTCAACCTCCTTCATGCGTCTCAAAAGCCTTCAATCTACGTCTATCAACTTGTTATAACAACCATTTGATATAATAACTATTCCAATTAAGTGAGACTTTCGGTTTCAACAATTATTTACTAGTAATAACCAAATTCCAGAATTCGTTCAAAATTCACGTTGAACTGCATTTATTTTTCAAAATTTCGTACAAATTGCGACAAATATATTTAAAAAATAAGAGTTTTTAAAAGTAGTTGTCAGATCTGGACCTGCTTGAAACTTACATTTTCCAATGCGTTGAGAAATATGACGCAATGACTATATTTCTGTCTGGGACGTGACCAGAAGTGTGAGTTACATTTATTTATATTCTAGGCGGATTAAAAAAATTCTACCAAAAACTATGTTAATGTAATATTTTTTTAATTAGCACCACGCAGGATTTCTTTTATATTTCAGCTTTCTGCGGTTTTTGGTCGTAAGAGTCTTGGGTTCGGTCTTCGAAGGAATCTTTAGCCGCCGACCTCACCCGGCTTCCCCGCTGCCTTTTTATTTTCTGCAGGATAAGGGTTCCTGAGTCCCAGAGCTCTTGTTAAAATAAATAAATCCCACCTCTCTCCCTTCCTCTCTCTCTTCTCGTTTATTCCTATCCTTCCAGCAGGCAGCAATTAATTTACCTCCTCCGCCTTTCCTCCCCTTTCACCTCTCACTCTCTCCCTCTCGCATTCCTCCTCCTCTCCCTTCTTTCCTCCTATTCCTCCGGCCTTTCTTATAACGTATGCGCCCCCTCCGGCGGCTATAAGACGAGGATTGTGTGTGACAAAGGGCGTAGGAATCCAATTAGAGATTGACGCGATGGAGGAAGGGCGGCAGAGCAGAATTAACAAGCGCCATAGAATAAATTTAGTGAAATAGAAGGACGGGGAAGTGAGGATTAAAAAATATTCGAAGGATGGAGTTACGTACTAGGATTTTTTAAACGAATTGAAATTTTGCACTGAAGAGTGCGTTGTAATTTTTATATCGAATGTAAAAAATTAGGATATTCGAAAATCGAATTTTCTTTATGGTTGAAATTTTACATAATTTCCTTTGGCAAGCAAAGGCAAACAGTCAATGGGGAGCTAATTTCGAAAAAAATACTGTCCTGGTTAATGTTGTTCGTATGGGCTTCATGTATCAAAACTTTCTTTCTTAATATTAAATTAAATCAAGCTGATTTCATAGCGCTTCTATTCTTCGATCCAGCGTTGCGAGTTGTCTAGGATTGAACGCGTTTCGCGTTCAATCCTAATTTATTTCTGTAATTTGAAGCAGCGTGCGCCCGTGATTGAGGAAATTATTCTTAAATGACACCAGTTCCGTCTCAGGTATATCACTGGTCCTATGTATGCTTCGCTGAGCGCAATATCTTTGCTGTCGCAAAGTGTCTACCCTGTCGAGGAAATCAACTTTTCAAATGCTTAATTGAATGAATGCAGTTACGCTCAAGTACTCATTGGGCAACCTTAGACTTAAGATCTATTGACAAATAGTACAAGACAAAATTTTTACTAACATTATATTGCGAACCAACTGCGTTAGAAATTTCATCATTAAAGCATGCAAAAACCATTAAAAGAGTTGTGGTTTTAAACTATTAGCATATTTCACCTTTTTATTGCCTTTGTTTACATACATTTAAAAAAAATTTATCATTACTAAACGTCTGGGAAGGATTATTCTTATCATCTTTATTAACGATACTATTTGTTTTACTTTTACATAACAACTTATAAAATACAATATTTAAGATGGTGACCTGTGATACATCTTTCCGTTGCTACGAAAGTTTTAAGAGGATGGATAGAAGGAAAAACTCAACATTTGGAAAGAAAATAAATAATCAATGATTTATTTATGTATACGAATGCTAGTCGGAAGTTATTCCTTAATCCCGCATTGTTATATGCGTGTAAGAGTTTAAAGGGAAGAACCAATTTTCTTTAGCATTAAAAATAAGTCAAAAGATCCTTTTTTCTTTAACTTGAGATACGTACATGTATATAAAAAGACATAACTCGAATTAAGGCGCTTCAAAATAAGAATATTATGGATTTTTCCACTTATATATTTATGTAATGGGAGAAAAATTATGAATTATTTTGTTTCAAGAGAAATTAATTTGTCAGTTTGTAGATTTAGTTTTACCTTGAGCGCTCTAAATATTTTTATCGCATTTATTTAACTGATGGTAATACGTGTAGTTTCCTATTCCATGAGATTCTATGCAGAAGTAATCTTTTTGAGAAATAATCAAGGGAAAAATAGAAAAGGAAGATAAATTGGAAAAACTTTTCAATGTGCAAAACTTACGTTAAAGATGAATGGGTGAAATTTCATATTAATTGAAATTCTTCGAATTGAAGGCAGACTCACTTTCATTAACGTGAATAAACAAATAACCTATAGATAAAACTATTTCACGTGCAGTAATGTAGGGGTGTGAAGACTCCTCATTATATACGCTATGATTTGTTCACTCTAAGGTTACGGATCTCATGAAAAATTCCATTAGGAGAATACGTCAGTCGATTGGTGACATTCTGCAGGAGCTCCCTAATGTCATTCGTTAATGAAGACGTCGGACATGTCTCCGACCTTCCCGTCATCTTATTACCACCAAACTGTCTAAATTCGAAACCTCCCTTAATGACAGCCGTACCTCTGTAGCATAATGCACAAAAACACGAAGAAATCAGGAAAATGATAGGCATCCTTTTCATATAGACTTATGAAGAAATTACTCATGATGCGTGGTGAAATGTAGAATCTAAAATCACCCAATTTTTTCCAAGGGACGGAAGTAGATAAAAAATTAGATTTAACTTTTAATACGCGAACACTTGATAAATAAAAAGCAAGGATTGAGTGAAATATACGGTGATGTGGTTACGAATGTTAAAAATGTGCGTTGGTGGATTCGCCATAGTTCAAATTAGGCCAACCAGCGTCGTGTGACATCGAACCCAAGAAGACTCGTTCACGGAAAAGCCGGTTTTTTCAATGGATTAAAGTGATACTTGAAGAAGCGCTCTGGCCGACCGCTTAATTGTGGCCTCGACGTTGTGAGAAATGTCTGTCTATAAGATAGAGGTATCCTTAAAAGTACATAAAAGAAGTTTCACTTTTCTAGTGTTTGTCATTTCCCAAAAAATATTATAAGATCTAATAACTTTTATTCAAATACAAATAGGTAGTGAGGTTTTCTCGGTAAGTGACACCTCGCCGCCTCTCGATATTTCTTCCATACGCTTTTTCTCTCCTCTCTATATTTCGTCTAGCGACTTACCCTCGTCTCCCAACATATTTTAAACCTGCCATATTGAGTATGAATGAAAACCACAATATGCATTACGAATTAACATATCTCTACGTATCTGAAGATTTTTACTTCACCTTTAGAGTCACTTCCTTATCACCACTGAGCAATTTATACGAATACCTAACATTTTGATAAACCATATAAATCTACTGGCAGCAGCTTTCACTGAAAATTTATAATGTATTAATAAATTAATAATAATAATTCAAAAATCATCCACATTTTATGAATGCCTATTTTGAACCAGATTTAAAAAATTCTTGAGTCAAGTGAGACAAATATTGAACCCAAGCAATGGTAATGCCCCTTTACTCTTCTCTATCTCAATAATATTATATATATATATGCCTCCACGACAGTAATCCATTCATTTCATCCTCTTGTTCAATGCGCACGCCAATTTAGCCCCATTCAAATCACTCGTCGCGAGCCGCTCGGCCTTCTCCCATCGTCCTCCCTTCACTACCATCCCCACCCTATTATTTCGCGCGCCCTTACCCATCCCATCCGACGTCCAAATTCTTCGTTTCCTCTCCTTCACTCGTGTTCCCCTCTCTCCTCAAACTTCCCCCTTCCTCCTTTCCATTTCTCCACCTTTTCTTCTTCTCTCTCCCCCTCTCAATTTCCTCATTCCATCTTCTTGAACCCGTATCATACTCTATGGTAATAATTAATGCAGAGCAGCGAAGGCGTGGTGGGTGGAACATTAATTTTACCAAGCAAAGGGATCTAGGTTCAAAATCTGGTTACACCCTTGCTGACGATTTGGGTAGTAGGAAATCATAAAGAAAAATAAAAAGAAGGTACTACTACATTTTAGTAGCCTCATTTGAATTACCCTGAAAGTATTTCGGATTAAATGGGAAATAATGTAAAACAAGAAATTACAATATGCTCACGAATACTCTACTAGGCTTTTAAAGAATTAATTAGGGACTAGAGCAACAGACGGATAGGTTAGAGGAATTAGGATGGGAGCCTAATGAATTAAGAAGAGATCAGTCTCATTGGACTTTAAGACAAATACAAATCACTAGAACTTCTTATGACACCAAGGAAATTACTATGACCACTATTACATAGCCATATTGGACCACGCAAATAATATAAGAGGAAGAAAGATAATAACACTAGCATATTAAACACTTGAACGGTGCAAAATCACAAGAAAATCGCCTGGAATTCCTCCACACTTTTACAATCCAAAAAAGTATAGTATTTTTTTCTCCTAAATACTAGTTTTGTCTGATGTAGATAGTGGTTTATTACGTATTTGAAATTAAGCATGTTAATATAAATGTTCATATCTATGTAAAAATTTGGATATCTTAAGCAAAAATATCGTGCTCTAGGACACCCTGCCATACGCCCATTCGACTGCTTTTGAGGTGTGTGTGTAGATCTCGATTTCCAGCTATGTACTTTAAACAGTTAAACCACGTAGTCCTCTTAAGATTTGAATATCTACGGGATTTAAAGGCTCAAGGTGCTATAAAATATTACTGTACATTCAATTCATTTAAAAGGGCAAAGCACTCTCACTCACTAAATCTAGCGGATCGGCGTTCAAAGACTGGTCAAGGCGAATTGTTTTTAAATAATGACTTTATGAATTTATAAATTCCGAAACTCAATTTGAATCGTTTTTATGAAAATGCTATTTTTATCTATAAACCCACCGGTCGAATAGAAAGGGAAGTCCACTCTATGATTCTGAGTTTGTGAGTTTAACAAATAGTAGAGCTTTACCCTACAATATGTTCAATATCACCAGGTCTCTCTCCTCCTTTCCCAACCATCCCTAATGGCGTTAATAACCTTAGCTGTCGGTCGCCTCCCATAAAATCTAGTACTACTTATTTTATTTCAGTGACTTTCATCTATATACATTCGTAATTATACATTTGTTGCGGCACAAATACGATAGTATAGTATATAACATGCCTTAAAATTTTTCAAATTTAAATTCAGCCTTAACCCAACAGAAAATATAGGTCGCATTAAAAATTATATCTAGCTCTGCATGTTTGCCTTAACTTCCGAGCGGCCTAGAGGATGTGGAGCAGAGGGTGTGAGGTTACCAGACTTCGGGATAAATGGATGAGAGTTGGAGGTTAGTGGGTCGAAGCAAGGTTCATTGGCCGTAGTTTTTTCGTAGCTAATTGTTTTGTTGTGCTAGAGAATAGTTTGGGAAAATAAGATCCCCTGAATCTTATCTTATCCAAATGGTCTAATCTGCCGATATAATGAGGGCACCTCATGATTTCTACGCTGTCATAAGTCTTCTGTGCCTTTCAAATAGTCTTAGTATTGCTTTCTCCCTTCATAATTCGAAAATATTGCATCCTGAGCTCTTTATTAACAGTGTTAGGCTCGCTTTATTATTGTAACATTTCTTCAAAAACCTACCAACCTCTCTTTGAATCTTTCCTACCACCTTGGTGATAATCAAAAATCAATATTTGACGATATTGAAGGATATTTCTTATGGACTAGACTCCAGCTTACATATCTATATTGCAGAGATTTATTCTTTTTTATTAAGTGACCTTATGCTCTTAATTTAATGATACTCATTTTAAGCCCTTGGGAAAACGAGTAATTCATTCCTAGATTTTCCAGAGATTCCAAACTCTGTGTGCAGGGAGAATGCTGTGTAGAACTTCGTTGTAGTGCTTCAACCATCTCTCCAATCACTCACGTAAGTAAGTTCTCCAATCGCACACCTATATTACATTCCATTCCACAATTCGGAGCTCTATATTAAAAAAAATATCTTTTCACCCACGCGTATTCAATTTCACAAGTGAAACGGATCGGTTTTCGTTATCAGAAGTTTGCATTCCTGCGGCTTCCGTAGTAATAGAGCTTTTCCTTAGTTCTTTTCGTTCAATAGGGGGTGTTTCGGCACTTTTTCTTGACACGCGCACCTGTGGAAGCCGGTAGGGATAACATGTGGGGGAATGACCTCTTTCCCGGAGCCTTCTCTCACTTCTACTCTTTTTTCCTTCCAGTTCCCAAAAGCCCTTTATGTCTCTCCCACGCACAGCATCTTGCCCTTCTTCTCCCATCCATTACCCTTTCCTCCATACGTCCTTTGCCATATCTCTCGACCCATGTCGCGTGACTCTTTTCAAAGCCTGCGTTCGCGTGCTTGCGTACATCCCTAGCAACCGGAAAAAGTGCAATGCCCGAAGAAAAGAGATACGGAAATGGAGATTATTTAAGGAGATTGGATTAGGACTTTGAGCCTTCTTTTTTATATTATATTACATTTAACAAATCCTTCACGGAAAAAATTAGCTTCCTTGCTATTTTTTCTCAAGTTTCAAAATGGATATCTGTTTATTTAAACGATTTCTTCAACTTAAAGTAAAATCGATGTATATTCCCTAGTAATATCAGAGTAGGATTAAATCCATCACCCCGCACAGCAATTCTCGGTAATCAATATTGGACCATATTTACATTCGTACAATACATTCGTGCCGTAAGTGCGTGTTGGGCGCAGGAATGTGATATGAAAGGGTAGAACCTTCCTCCGGATAAGTATGGAGAATAAAATTTAGTTATAATCTACTTTCTTACCCTGGTGTCGCCATTTGGTTCCCCACAAAGTCTTAAGTGCCAATAATCAGCACCAATTTAACTTTTAAGCAGATGTTTTCCAACTGTAACTACCAGGAGTTGAATATATGTTCTTAATGCTGTCCACGTAAGACTGTTCACCCAAATACTGCTATTAATAACATAAACCTGTTTCACATGACAAAAAATTTGTCTTCTAATTTCACACAAAGGACTTCAGCTTGTACTTATATAACTGACTTCATGTTAGTGGCTTTATTAAACTTGATTATATTTGCTGGTTGGTCACTTTTCTTCTGAAATTATCGCTTGCATAAACATATAGCTTACATCCGTAGGACAACCGCTTGGAATTTCTTGGATGCAACGATTTTTTCATGGAATTAATCTATTAAACCTCCGTTCAGACATCGGGCGGAGATTTGTATCTCTTGGAATGGTAATGCAATCCATTATGGTTCTGTAGGGTCCTTTCAAATTTTCAAGGTGATTATTGTTTAAGTTACTATGTCCTCTAAATCAACCAATCTTTTAACTATTGTTACCGCCAGCCAATTTTCCCACAATAGCATGGTAAACGCGAACATTTAATGACTTCAGTCAAGTTTGATTGCAAAATTTTCCCTCGCCGCGAAATCTAATCTAATTCGACATATGACTTGTTATATTTTTCATGAATAAAAAATAGCAATGGCTTTGGATAGAATTTATGTTGAGTGAAAGTAATAACCATTTTCTTCAAAAATTATTTAGCTGTGTGAAAACCATGTCAACTTTGTGGTTTAAATTTAGGAGTATGACTGCTTGGGATCTACGTTCATTCAAGACGACTTTAATAATATTTCGTGCAATAGTTTTATGAAAAATTGCGAAAGAGAATTAACTCATTTTTTAAGGAATGACATTGGCACTGTTAATTTTATCCTGAAGCATAATTTTCAACTCAGAATCTCTTACCTGACCTTCCTGCAGTTCCACAATGAAAAAAAAATCGACTTCATCCAAGTTTACGCCTGCAGTTCACGAAATTTGAAATCAAGAGCTCTCTCCCCCGTAACATATTAACTCAACCTTCTCCAAAATTCCGTAATATGGCAGCGGCTGTCTTTGATGGTTGCCTTTCTCAAGTGACTTTTCACCAGCAGAGACGGATTCTGCCCCAGCTTACTAATAAGGTTGTCAACTGAAAGATAGTTTGGCGTCTGATATTTCTCCTGTCACTCGGCAATTGAAACCGGAAACATGTCGCCCGTACTAGGTGTTTTTAAATTATGTACAAGAAATTGTCTTATTGCAAATTTGGTCTCTTTAAGAATTAAAATCCAAGCCCGTATTCGCAGACCCGTATTCCTGCAAGGAAATGCACAACTTTCTGGGTGATATTATTAAGAAATTTTAATTTCAATGATTGGGAAATAGCAACAAAACACAGCCTGACACCACACACTATATCCAACCACTCTTCAATTCCGCGTACTTCTTTCCTTCTTTCATAAAGTCAAAATTTTTATCCTTTCTCTTCTCATACGTTGCTTTCTCAACTTTCTCTCCTATAAATCACTCAACATTATAACGCCAATTAAAATTATGTACATCCACCTTTTCTGCCATACTTGAATTTCTTTTAAGATCCTTTCTCCTTCCCCAAAATGACCAGCACTACTTCGCACATTTCTGTTTCCATCAAGTTTTCCTTTTTCACCGTTTACCAGATCTAATTTGAAAAATCCTCCAAACTACGGTTATATTCTCGATTCAACAACCATATTACCGGACCATACAAAATTAAGTTCCTCATCAAAGTTTTAACGAGTCTTTTTTTAACATCCATACTCAACGCCCCTGTCTTAAATTCCCTTCACCTGGTAAAAACTTCTTTGATCAATTCAATTATTCTTCTTCTATCGGTACTACTCTGAAAATCTGGGCTGAAACAGTTCCGAGATGGGTAAACTGATTCAAATGATCTAGTTTATGAACCCCTTTTCCAACTTTTAATTTGACCATCCCCCTTCTCAAAAACCTAATGAAGTTGTCTTTGTTTACAATAGTTTCCATCCTATATCTATATCACTGATTTTGTAATGCACTTAGCAATTGTTATAACATGCTGATCGAGCGGCTAAATGAAACTTGATCGTCCACACAACTATCAAATTTTATGAATTCTTTTCGGTTATAATTTCAATCTCGTTATTTCCCTGTCTCAAGCTAGCTTTACTTCCACATCTATGCCGAATAGTAAAGTTTAAAATTGATACTTCTGTCTTGCTCCTCATTCTAGCAACAAGGGTTTTACGTAATGAAATCAATCTATTGAAGAACCAATTTCATTGTCAAACTGTTGCCTTCAACTGGCATATTCATTTCCTTATTCATAACAACCATATCGGTCAACTTAATTTGGTGTCTACATATCATTGCATGTTGTTAAAAAAAACCTCATGTTCGTTACTTCGTCTCATGCTTTGAACAACGTAAATTTCTCTGTGCTTGAAAGTACTTCTAGTAACCTTAAAGAACTTGTGACGTAGAATGTACGGTAACTTGTAATAAAACAATGTTTCTTCAATGCCACTAGAATTCAATATGTGAAAAGATCGCCTCGGTAGCTTAAGAAAGAAAGGAACGCTAAAATATATTTACCATCTTTATAATTATCATTAAGTGTATTCCACCACGTAAACTAAGAATTTAATAATCCACTTTGGCTTCTTGCTGAATATGACATCAATACTGTAAAACTATACGGTGCAATTTAATATTTTTCACCTCAAGATATTTTCTCCCTGCGTTCCATTTATACTGAATTTTCTTTATTTGCCTTTACCTCATTTACTAAATATTCTCCCCTGTATCACAGTCTTCAGCTTTGCGCTGACACGTTATATGCATTGCGTCCTTATTTTCTCCCTTATTTGAATCTCTCTCAACAGACTTCTCTCCTCCCCATACATTCCTAAAAATTTGTCCATTTTTCTTTCTGTCAATTTAACTTATTTCATTTTTCTCTATGCTCTCACATATTAAACGATTATTTGTCCTGTTTAATCTCAAATGACATAAATACTCTTGGTTGATCTTGAAAGTTTCTAAGCTACACAAAGCTATCGTCCGAATCAAAGTTTATATGTTCTTCACATAAATCTACCCAATATCCTACACGATGCCTCAAGGGTGTGTGGAGGAGGGGTGCTAGGACAACATGTGTAAAAATTGCGAAACCAGTAAAAATTATGCTAATGCACACCCACACAGACATATTTATTCACTCGAAACTTTAAATATTAACAAATGTGAATAGATAAAATAACTAACTAATATACACAAGCACATACATCTACACATTCATTAGATCTCTATATGTCGTTCAATCTTGTTCCTGTTGGTAACAAAATTGACTTCGATTTTTTACTTTTATGATTCCAGATAATCCAAAGAAAAAGCAAATATTTATGTCTGTCTGTAATACACTGGAGATTTTATTGAGAGCCGAATAGCTTTAATTTGCTTCTTATTATTTATTCTCATGCCATAGCTATCTCACTGGTCCTATAATCTTAATAACGCTCTTAAATCCTTTTGCGGAACCTCGGATTAAAGCTTTATCACTTATACTTGATAAGCTTGCCACTAATGTCCTCGTAGTACCTTAGTCTAGTTTTATAGTCCTATCCAAGTCTCACCTATCATGTATTCTGGAAACACGTCGAAAGGCAGTGGTCATGATGGGAAAAAAAAACATCTTGCCCCTATACTATCACTGCCCATCCTGATTCTCCATCCGCCGCGCGCAACTGTGCGGTCAGAGGTCTGAATATTAATCAGTGTGCCACGGCGAACCGCAGTGAATCGCAGGCCCAGAGCCACTTTCGGCGGTGACCTGTAGGAACACAGCACCGGGAGCGGCTTAACCGGGCAACTGTTCCCATTCCCACCCATCTCGCTGGCTGGCCACGTCCCCCGAAAAATAAAATGACTTCACCCTCAACGGTTTCCCCTTCACTCCCCGCTCCTCTCCTAACCGTTCCACCCCTCAACACGCTCCCGGGGAAGCGGAGAGGATTTTGCGCGCGTCTCGAGATCCCCCTCCACAACCCCCTCTGACTCCCTCTCCCCCTCCACCTCACATCGCATTTCCACCCCTACGGAAAGGGACGGGAAGGGAGAGAAAGGGGCATGGTTCAGAGGGAACGGACGATGGGGGTGGGAGAGGAGGTTGCTAGGGGAGGAGGTAGTGGATATTGCAGCGGAGGGGAAAGGGAATCGGAGAGATTGAAGGGAGATGTCATGCTGAGAACCCGAGCTGGTAGGGTGTCCTAACAGGCCCAAAATATGCGGATAATACTCGATGGAGATTATCTGCAATGGCTAATATACGTACGATAATATCCGAGACCTCGGATAAAACCTATTCCAAATTATTGATCTAACGTATATATATATAGTCCTATCTTATCTTCCGAAGAAGACGGAGTTCGAATCCATCAAATTATCAAGATATTAGGTGTGAGTGTTCTTTTTATGCGTTCTCGTGCTGTGTGTTGCTGTGTAAGTTTTTTACTCCACACTTCCGTGTTACTTCGAAGAAGTCATCTATACATATATATATATTTCTATATATATTTTTTACATATGTGATCTGCTCAAAACCGCCTTCCCCACCTTTCCAGTGTTAGTCTTTTATGTGTTTTCTTATCCCCTTTCCTTATACTATATGTCTATTTCTATGTGCGAAAATAATATTTGTTCGCCGTATGGCGGGATTTTCGAGTTTGAATTATGTATATATGTATATATATATATATATATATATATGCGGGTCGCGGTAGTCTAGTGGGTAGAGCGTTGGACTACTGACCGGAGGGTCCCGGGTTCGATTCCCGGGCTTGGGCACCTTGGGCACCTGCAGCTCCACCCAAGCTAGTTGATTTTTCGGGTACCAGATCTTCCTGGGAAACCATAACCGGCACAGGGAAAGGAACTGGCCCCCCTGCCCTGATGTTTGAATATTCACACGCCGTCGGGCTTGGTACACGGGTGAGCTCTACCATCACCTACTAAACCGACCTTCGGGTTGATTACTGTGTTTATGGTTTTTTATGGTATGTATATATATATATATATATATATATATATATATATACACTTTTTTGGAAAACCCACAAACGTGTAATGTAAATTCACTGATAGTCATAACAAACACAGAAACCAAAACACAAAAGAGGAAAAACTCACTGGTTCTCGAATTTTCGGTGGTCCAACCACCTTTCTCAAGAGGAATTAGGAACAGAACTGTTCTGAATCAGAATCAGTTCTGTTCCTAATTCCTCTTGAGAAAGGTGGTTGGACCACCGAAAATTCGAGAACCAGTGAGTTTTTCCTCTTTTGTGTTTTGGTTTCTGTGTTTGTTATGACTATCAGTGAATTTATATATATATACACTATATATATATATATATATATATATATATATATATACATATATATATATACATATATATAACAAACTTAGACAGTAACACACAGCACGAGAACACATAAAAAGAACACTCACAATAATATCTTGATAATTTCGACGGACTCGAGCTCCGTCTTCTTCGGAAGATAAGATATGAGTCATATTGAAAATTGAAAATTGGTGAAAAAGTGGAGTCTATTTATGCAAAATTGGGTGAATGAGTTTCTGTGTAAAATGGAGCAGAGCGTACTTCCTTGATAGCGCACGAATGACTTCTGATATACCTCAGGAAAGCGTAATGGGGCATCTGCTTCTCCTAAATTTCTTAAAATGTTTCAACTACGAAGTAAATAATAAGATTAGGATCCTCACGGATGACACGGTAATTTACCGGGATATTTCTGGGGAAGACAATCTATCAAAATTAGCAAAACATCTCAATAATATTTCAAAAAGGTGTGCAAGATGGAGTTTGGAATTAAATCATAAGTAATTTTCGGTGGTAAATTTCTTTAGAAGATTCACGGACACAAACTTGCTTAAGTTGATATAAAAGTGGTTGATATAATAAAGTAACTAAAAGGTTTGTATATTGTAAAAAGTATCGATACCAATTTTTTTCCTGAAGAGTGAAAGTAGTGCTGAATTTAGACCCTCGGTTAAGTGTGCGCATGATCGCAAATCGAATGGCATTGATAAAATGATAGTGCATATTGTGAAATTTACTGAAAATTTGGCAATACGAATGATCTGTCTCGAAACGTTCGTCTCGAAGGTCTTAACGGGCGACGAAAAGCGTTCTAGTGTCTGCTTGAGAAGACCTCCTGCAACGGGTCACAACAACTCTCCAACCCGTATTTAATACAGGGACCCGTGACGAGGATTATTAATGAGGTAACGAGGAACGAGTGTTTTGGATTAAATACGGGCGTTATTTAATACCTGTACATTCAGAGCAATTTTTTGGCCACGGAGGGTCGTTCATATCACAAATATGATATTCGAGAAAAAGATGCTTTCACTAGAATCAAATATCCCTTATTCCCACAAGCAATACGGGATAAAAACTGTTAGGCAAGATCCAACAAGAATATCACTTCCCACCCACAATGTCTAGGATATAATTAGTTTTACTTGTATACATGAATTTTGCACTCACTTCGTATGTTTTCTTTTGGCAAATCTCTTTCAGCAAGTCCAGTTAGGACCGGAATAACTTCTAACGTAGTTCATGTTTAAACACACTTTAACCGCCTTTCGTTGTACTTTCAAGCTCCCACCCCACCCCACTCCCCCGACACCCCACGTCTCTCTCCGCGGGAGTGAAGTCTCACGAGGTCCGCTGCCAACAGCAGTGTAACACACTTTCCTCCTGCGGCGTGAGGGGTGGGGGACCTCAAGTTGTATAGCCGTAGGTTAATAAAGTTTTCCCCTTCTTGCTTGCTAGTGCTTAATGACCTGTCTGAGTTTGGTGACAATCTATCCTATATGTGCTTTTGATCCATTAATTATATATATATATATATATATATATATATATATATATATATATATATATATATATATATATATATATTCAAACTTGAAAATCCCGCCATACGGCACACAAATATTCATTCAAAGAGAAATAGGTATAAGGAAAGGGGATAGGAAAACACATAAAAGGCGAACACAGGACATGTGGGAAAGGCGGTTTTTGAGCAGATCACGTAAGTAAAAATATTTCCCGGATAAGGAAATATTTTTACTTTCGTGATCTGCTCAAAAACCGCCTTCCCCACATGTCCTGTGTTCGCCTTTTATGTGTTTTCCTATCCCCTTTCCTTATACCTATTTCTCTTTGAATGATTATATATATATATATATATATACACACACATATGGTTCATTTTTTATGCGTAAGTGCGTGTCTGTACACCACCATGCACGTTCTTTTCAGAGATTTGAAGTGAATGATATTTTTCTTTCCCTTAACCCTTAAACACCATCGTTTTTCGTTATCCAATTCATCAGTTTTTTTGCACTCTCAACCACACATCTTTTAGATGAATCGCGGAATATTAATGTAGATTTAGAAGGGGCTCTCCAAGCCTAATTTCTCCGCTATGATCTTCACGTTTACTCTATTCTGATAGCAAAATGTAACAAAGCTAGTGGCTTTTCTCTTAAGAACATCCAATTCCCTAATTACTGTTTTCTATCATGGATCCCTGACACTTGCCACTTATTTCATATGTTTCCTGATTCAAGCAAAGTAACATCTCATCTTGCTTTTTTATTTTATTTATATTGTCGTCGTCTAATAAACTTTAGCTTATTTAAGTCTAACCCAATATTCTCAAAATGCATCTGTGTGCCTATCTTCTGAAATGATTTATTTCAATGGGACGACCTTTTTAAATGTTCAAATCGTTCCATTAATTTTGTTATTTACGCCTTTTTTCTTTCATCAACTTCATTACTGAATATTTTCGTATATTATTATTCCATAACCATTTTTTTATACAACTTCGTTATCTGATCTAAAGCTTTAAAGAATAGTACGCTATAATCCGGTGTCCTTATTTCTCTGTAAATAACTCGTATTATATGGAAATATTTGAAGTCTTTTTTAGCCTGTGAAATTTGTCTTCAAAACCTGGTCGTTATACATAAAAAGAAGAGTAGATATCATACAATATCCTGAGTCTATCTCACAGTACTAAGTAGAGTTTTGTTAACTCTTTAAACCACCAAAGATTTATAGTTTTTTCCTAGATGGCTAGACACATTTTTCCGAAATATATCGTATATTTTTTGGCGACCAATTGCTATAGAGAGAATGGGTGCTCAGGCGCGAAGTGAATGGCTAGATAAAGTTATTATCTAGTTATTGAATAAAAAAAGCCGTTTGTGATAGACTCCATGCTGTTTATTTGTAATGCTATAACCGTTACTACTGTTACCATGTTAAAAAGAACCTCTATACACCTGAGAGGAAAAGGGTTAAGTACATTAATAAATTGGAGGAGGGGTTGGCAATGGGGCAAAGGCATGAATGTAAAGTTTTGTTGGACTTACGTCGGATTCATTGTCATTGGCCAATGAAATGCCTCCAATTCAACACAATTGTTTCCATGGATAAGACGAGAGCGTAAAAACATTTGCGTTATCCAGACCTAATATGCAAAAGATTTATAGATGAAATTTTTAATTTATTTTGATTATATCTATTATTGTTTAATATTCTCGAGTGTAATATAACAAAATTGTGTATTAGTGTTGCAGTTGTTAATGCTTTTCATTCGGTGAACAAATAATTCTTAAATCTCTATGATTAAAACCTAAAATGTATTGTTTCATCAGATAACACCGATCCATTTTTAATCCATCCTTTTCCCTATGCCAAGGAACTATTTTATTGGGTGAAATTAAAACTTGTTTTCAACTAAGTTTTTCTATATAAACTTTCATGTTTTTTGAAGGTTTTTTTAATGAATTTCTTTTCCCCTTTTCCCTTCTTCTTTCTAATCCTGCCTTATCTCTTAACCATCCCATCTGGTGCATGCACCCCCTGCTACACACGTTTTTGGTGGATCGCGGAGTATTGTTGTAGATTTTTATGTAAAAAAAACACAAATGTGGTAGGCTTTCTGGCCAGAAAATAAAACTTTCCTGTTAAACAATACATAAGTAGTCTATGCGTCTGGATGTTATTAAAAGAATGGCTGAAATGTTCATAAAATATTACTCTGCATCAATATCGGTGGAGAACCTAGAATTTTTTGTGGATTTGCAAACTTTTGTTTCTCAGCGTCATATAGAGTACTACTTAATTCTTAAAACCCTTGATGACGCATAAAAGTTTTAATGTTTACATTCTTCTACCTAGCTAACGAGTTCGAATTCTATGACGATTTTTCCGACCTCCACACATCTTAATATATTTTTATTTCCTTCTCTTTAATTTTCTAACATTAAGTCCTATCCCCCTATTTTGTTTACATTCCTCGCCATCGATATTATTTTATGCATTGTTCTCAACTTCGTCATCTTCAAATCATACGGTTCATATAAAAATATGAATAATTTATTTTTTCCCAAAATCCAATCTCAAATTTAATAGAAAATTATACATATGTGTGCCACTAGAAACTAGAGAAGGTGCATTTAAAATCTCCGTCCAAGTTTTAACTAATCTAAAACTGTGGAGAGAATGACATAAAATGTATTTACAGGCGGGGAATGGTAACACGATAATTGTGAAAATGAATCTTTTGTCAACTTTGTAATTCCTTTTTTGATTGGGCATGAAATAGAAATAATACATTTTGCTTTTATTTATGCCAATATAAAATGTTGAAATAATTACTAACCCCTAACGAGCCTTTAACTTGGCTAGAAAACCGCATTTTTCACTCGCAGCAAACTAATTATCAGACGCGTAAATTCTTCTCGGGTCCTCCACCGGGTTATATCGTCCATCTCGGCCGATGTTTCAATGTCCGACTCGGTCATCGTCATCAGGGCCTCTGAATGCCGTTGCCAGTTCAGTTTCAGTTTTAAATGTTTTTATTTCCGTACAGAATGATACATGAAGAATAGGAATACATGAATTAGAATGAATACAGTAATACGGAAACCCCGTTTTAGGATGAGCTCCTCTTCGGGGTGGAAAAATAACAGAAATGACAGATTACAAAGGAGGCGATGGCGGAAATTGCCGTTGCCACTTTTTCTCCCGTTTTTATACGCTTTTCCGCCCATTCAGGTGTCGTGTGATTGGTCCGTGGAGTGGCGTGTATCGGGACGCCTTCCCATTGGCCGCCCGTCGGATCTGGTTTCACCAATCGCTCTGTGGATTGGTTTCCATGTTTATGTGTTTATAAGTATGTTTATGTTCCAGTGGTTTCAACGCCGGGGAAACACCAGATCTTTTACCATTCACCTCTACGGGGAGGAGACTCACCGTAGTATTCGAAAATTCGAACATCTACGGAAGGAGAAAGCAAGATTGCTTAGCGGTCTTGCTTTCCTTTTGAGATTTCGGACATTGAAACGTCGGCCGAGATGGACGATATAACCCGGTGGAGGACCCGAGAAGAATTTACGCAGCTGATACGCCGGGAAAACACCAAATCTTTTACTTATCAGACGTTACTGAATCAATGCCATTAACGTCTAGATCCACGCTCAAAGATTCACTGTCATGACATCCTAATATTCAGGTCGGGATTTAAAATCTATCTAAGGAAGAGATTAAATTCCATTCTGGAGTCGATAAATCGAGAAACAGTATTTTATTAATGGCCGATCCGTTGAAAAATAATCTCATATTTTGCAAAGAAGTTTGAATTTAACTTAAAATCTATCACATCATTTTCATAAGTATGTGACAAAAAGATAAAAATGTCGAGAGAAATGGAATTATCTCAGCAAAGCTTAATTTTAGGGGAAAATAAAAGTCTTTAGAATGAGAATTGTACATCTACATAAATACTTTGATATCCACCGAAACAATGCGCGGTGGGGGTTGTCGTTGCATCAAGTTGGATGGATGGGTAAAGTATAAAAGAGAGGAAAGGTGGTTGACTGGTTAATAAAAGAGGACAAAATTCATTAAAATCCCAATAAAATACATGGAAAAACTAAAAAAAACAAACTTTAATTTTACCTACTGTAAAAAATTCTTTTGTATACGAGAAGTAATTGTGTTAATTAGAGATGAATTTACAATAAGGTCATTTATGGCAGGAATATCTTAAGCAAGAATATTTCGAAATGATTAGTGAGGCATTGGTTTTAAAGCTGAGTTGGTGGACAGAGGATTAGCGATACTAACAACTGACAGTGGATGAGAGGATTTAGAGAGATATTGGAGTGGAGAATGAAAGGCAGTGAAATGGTCGGCAGGGAAGACAAACGAATTGCTGGGCATGTTTTGGAGAAAGAGAAACGGTTATTGGAAAAAATTTGAAAAAGCCCAATTTTTAAAATTATTGATTAGCAAATTTAGTATCAATGATTTACGAGTTGATTAGTTAACCACGAAATCGTGAATAAGTGCAAAAATCATTGAAAAAGAAACTCTATTTATACTCACATGGGAATAAGATAAGGTAGACGAGTTGTCAATAGCTCGAAGGGTCTCGGTACTCTCGGATTTAAGATGGGATCGGGATGTTTGCCAATGTACTGGATTCCTACCATCAGGGTTTAAATTCAGAAAATGGTTGTTTTTTCATTGTCATCACGATCCCTAATTGGAGTGCCATGTTGGAGAGAGCTCCTCAAGTGTAATATGCTGTTCGTCATATGAGAACGCGTGAAAAGAGTCCGACCGGCCATCGCAAACTGCTGTGTGCTTCATCATGACGACGCGCCGTGCCATAGCGCGCTCGTCAGACAGCTTCTGGCCAAATACGGCGTTGCCACGTTACCGCACCCGCCCTATTCTCCCGATCTAGCACCACCAGTTCTTCTTCTACCTCCTGATGAAAAGACAGCTCAAGGGACGACGTTTTGACTCGATAAAGGCCGTTCAAGAGGGTCGACGAGGGTCATCAACAGCATCCCCAAAGAGAATTTCCAGCGGGCGTATGGGGAATGGGAGCAACGTTATACTAAGTGTGTAGCAGCTCAAGGAGCATACTTTGAAGATTATTAAGTCCATGTAAGTGTATCATCAATAAAATTCTTGTAAAAACATCAGTCCTACCACTTTTGGGTGCGACCCTGTGGGTAAAATATCAATAGTTAAAGATTTATTTCCACAATTTTTTTGTTTTCCTTTTCATTTTCCACAATTTTATTGATAATTGGCACAACGAGTCCTCTATTTTCTATCCAGAGCTGTAAAAACGGTTTTTCCAACTCATTACTAAATCGCTCATGAATGTGCGGAAATGTAGTGTTATACAGGCCTGTACGTGCCACGTGCCAATAAAAGTGTGCATAATACAAAATATGATTTAATTATTAGTATTCATAAGTTCCACAAAGTTAATATGTTATTAGCATTATTGAGTGAGATGACAAGTAAAGGATTAAGAAAGAATTAAAGGAAGAGTAGAAATATCGTGGGGCTGAAAAATGGTTTATGTCAAGACGTATTTGGGTTGCTTGAAAAACCTGCCTTGAAAAACTGCCTTTACCGGTAGACCACCGTCAAAATACAAGGAAAGTATTCGAAGAGATTCAATAAAGGGTTTCAAAAGCGATGACATTGTTTAGTTCTCTCCAAATAGGATTTAAAAATAAATGGAGATGATTTCTTAAGTCAGTGGAATGCTTTAAACTACGCCAAAGAGATAATGATGGGTTTGTGGAAGAAGGAGAGAGAGGGTGAAATAAAATGGGGGCGTCAGAAAACTATGCGTTCACTCAAATAGAGTAAGAATGCGATGGATGTCGGGTAAAATGAATGAAGGCGTTTGGAGTTGTATTCTAGAAATCCACGACGACCGACCGTTAAGTGACGTTTTACTGGACCCCTGCGTAGCCCAACTCATCAAATTGGTACGCTTTCATTATATTAACAAGGCAGATTCCCACTCTCTTCCATTGCTTGCGTAGGTGTCTTTATATAGGACTTGCTTGTGTAGGTTGTAGGGCTGTCGGTCCCTCTTTATCATTTCGGTTTCCCTACGCCCACGAACGACTATTCTCCAACGCGCAATGGTTTCACCTTCGGGTCGCATTGTCCTCGCCCGCGGTTGGAACCGATCCTCACTTACCCTTCACCCGTTCTCTCCCAACACCGTCACCTCTTTCACCGTCCATCAGGCTACACTTCCCTCCCAAGCCTACTTTCTCGCTCCCGGACCAAGCGGAGGCGACACGATTCTGCGGACCGGAATAAATCTACATCTGAACACAACCTCAAGCCGTGGCGTGTGGGTGGTAGGGCATCAGTAATGAACACATGCACGACTATAAGTTGATGCACGTATCCATTCTACTCGTATAAAGAGACAGCCTCTTTCGTTGTGATCGTATAACACAAACTTTTGAACACAAAATTCAGAACAGATTTCCTTCATGCCATTCATGTGTACATATCAGAAGAATATTCGAATCCACCTTAAAAAAATATAACTCAACTTTCATTGAAACGGGTTGTGGGAAATGCAATGCGAAAGTTAAAGAGAGGCATTATTTTACAGAATTAAGATCCCATTCGAAATACTCGCCAAGTATTTGGTATCCAATGAATAAAAAGTAATTAGAGAAATTTTAGGGAAAATCTGCTGGATCCGTCAAAAATTGTAACCACAGGAAAGCGAGCATTACGAGACTTATAGAGGAGTTAAGCATGAAGTCGCTTGAGGCGCGAAGAAAACAAGTGAGACTTTGACTTTTACTAAGGTATGGAATGAACGAATTAAACTATGGCACAAATGTCATTATTATGGCTCCACTTCATTCGGGCAGATTAGATCACAAAGATAAGAAACGGTAGATTCAAATATATTAATATTTCCTCGGGCAATGAGGAGTCTAATAGTAACAAAGTCAAAGTCAACGTTGTTCCAAGCGGGAGCCGGATTAAAACGCTGCGTACAAATCTAGTACATTAGTAGGTGTAAGTGCTGGTGTATATCTGCTTACTGTCTATGTAAATACAGGTATGCAGGTTTAAATAAGTTTTGCATTAATACATATGTATGTGTGGTCGTAGTTTTAGTATGTATTTGTCAGGATTTAAGGCATGTCGGTTTTAAAGGTATGTTCATCTAAATATACACAATACCCCACAAACTGCCACAAGGACGTACGGCAGGGGGTGTTAGGACACTACTCGTAAAACAACTACGTTCAGCCATTACAGCCAGAGCTTAGAATTAAAGCAATGTACAGCGTTAAGATCCAATGGGCACCTACCCTACCCGCTCGACTATTGACAAAAATTATCACGGTACCGATTAACTCCTTTTTAGCATATAGATGTAACATTATTATTATAAATGTATTGTCTTTAAAGATGGAATAGTCCGGAAAATTAAGAAAATACTAACCTAGGCGTAATAAAAAAGAAGGCACCGGCGAGATTCGAACTCACGATCTCCTGTTTACTAGACAGGCGCTTTAACCAACTAAGCCACGGCGCCTGGTGAGGGAAAGGGCCAGAGTATACGGTCAACTGGAAGAGGTATACTGTTAATTGTGTACTTAATATATCAGAAAACATACTGTACAATTTTTAAATCCCACATTAGCCTAAAATAATACACTTTGAGAGAAAAGCCACTTTGCGAGAGCCATTCCTCAATTTCACATACAACCTACCTTCATCCCCTCTAACATGCCTATTCCTTTCTGCTAATACTCGCTTTAACTCTAACCCAATATACTGCTTTCTATCATGGTCCCCCTAAGTCTCTGGCCACTCGATATGCCGTGTACCCATTTTCGGTCCCTTATATTTGCTATACCTTAAATTTATTTCAAGCGAATATGTGATAGAGTGGAGGACGAAAGGTAAACGAGGTAGGGGGAAGAACAAGATAGACTCGTTGAACGGAATGAAGGGAGGGTGGAAGTATAGTCAATCAAATACCTCAGTGTAATGTGGGATTAAATAAAGTAAAGTTTTATTATTAGGTACGGATAAGAAATGTAGGGTTGTTAAGTATTTGCTAGTTCAAAACCTATCAAATAATAATAATGCATACAAATCACATTCGAATAATGAGCGCAACCGTTTGTTTAAAGGTTATGAATATATTAGGCCTCTCGAGGGAAGTAGTTAAAAAACTGCAGACCTCAGCAGAAGTAATTAGAGATTATTTACCGTTCGTGGTGATTCTGCAAGCACGGAGATAAAAAAATCCGAGTCAGCATTTTAGGATATATACGACTCGTACTCGTAATATTTTCTTGGCTCACGGTTGTTGAATGGGGAGCGAACTGTGCAGGCGTTTAAGGCGAGAACAGCGGATGATGGAACATTAGTGGGAAGTGTCGTTGTCAAGGTTTTAGTCCCCGGTACCCCATCGCAGCTAATACAATGTGGCGCGAAGAGACCTTCTCAGATTATTTGTTACAGAATTGGTATAATTCCAAGGGAAAACACAGCATACAAAATAAGAGATTAAAATGGTCATGTAAATGACATTATTATTATTTATAAAAATTATTGGAACTGTTCATTATGTTTCGTGCTGTGGTATTTCTGTATGAAATATATCTATCAGAAATTATTCAAGTGAAATGGAATTTTAGATCTATTTTGGACTTAATAGTGGGTCATATTACAATCAATTTCTCTGTTTAATGCGTTTTGAATCCATTTTACTACCATAAAGGGTTTAGAAAGGGTTTTTAAGGAATTTTTATCACCCATTAGCAGACCATTAAGATAATATAAGGGGGATGGATTCCAGTACAGAGAGATACAAATACTCGTTCTCTCCCCGGACAATCAGGAATCATAATAGTAAGAAACCAAAGTCAATCTAGTAATATTAAAGACATTTAATTTACAAGTCATGAAAAAATCATTCGTTGCGTAGACATAAGACATATTAGTAGGAGCATGTGTGTGTTAGTTGATAGTATATGCACCTGCGTAGGCGTGAGTTGTAATGGTTTCTGTATAAATATATCCGATTTTGTGTGTGAAGGTTTATATGAATCTGTGGTTTTGCATACGGTTTTATTCTTAATTACGGGTGGGGACCTGACAACCCCCGCCACGCACCCTTGCGGCGGGGTATTATGTAGACGTAGACGTAGAAAAGGGTAAGGGGGTGTTAAATAATATATGCATCCAATTGTTGGTAGAAGGAAAGCATCTGAAGAATAATCAGCAAGGGAGTTTCTTGTTGGTGCCCTTTTCGTAGACCTCGTGAGAAATCCACGGGAGAAGGATACTCAAGGGTAGGTCTCCTTGAAACCATTTACAGTCTATGTACTCAATTCGCAAGTAGGTACGTATTGTACGTTAGTTACGGATGGGATGCCCATGTAAGGACAGTGTGTGCGCGTATGTGCGTTTGCCTTAGAGCGGGGAAAATGCAACCCCCTGACCGATATATCCTTGTCATGTTACCCACTCGCTAAAAAGGGAAAGTGAGAGGGATCTGGGGTAGGAGATGATGGAGGGTAGTGATATTAGGGGGTGGGGTTTGCGGTCGGGATGAGAAGGACGTGGGGGTGAAAACGAACGGAGGGCAAGGGGGGCGGGGTTGTGTGAATGGTGTGTGGGGATGTAAGGGGGGGGGGAGAGGTCAGGGCATAATTGAAAGGCAAATGAAAGCGAGTGCTCTGCTGCAAGGGGGTGAAGGGCAAGAGTTGTGAGAGAGGGTAGGAGGAGGAGACGGAAGTGAAGGCCGGCTCGGCTGGGGTGGAGTGGAAGTCGGAAGATATACGCACGGGAGAGAGAATCATTAACGAAATGATAAACAAAGCGTCTTTTTGTTTCCGCAGCACGTTTGGGACCGTCTCGTTTATTTTAGCTACCCCTTTCACCAGTACTTTTTTTTGCCCATAGTGGTTTGGTATCCGTGCTTCACCAGGTAAACATATAATTGAAAAATAAAACGGATCCGTACTTCGACTTACAATTATTTACGAATTTTTCGCATAAAATTTACGCTTGTTTCGCTTTCAATTACTATATTCATTTCGCGGTTTTATAGGGTTTAACATGGGTACCAAATATTCAATTGTCCTTAATGTCAAATAAAACCGACAATTGCATAACCTCTCGAACTGAAGCGAAGTATTTTTTAATGATACGTGTTTTCTTTTTATCTATATTATCATTAAATATAAGTATCCCGCAGAGAAATGACAAAAATTATCATTTAAGATATATACAAAAGTAGATAAGAAAAAGGGACGAACTATTTGGGGAAGTAAAATCGGATGGTTGCGCACAGCTTGAGACACACTGATTCAATAATTGGTTAGCTACTTTCAAACAGTCCTTACAAGAAATTACTCAATATGATCCGGCATGAACATGAACTCAGACTTATTAAAAAATGAGACGCCTTCATTCTTTATAAAAAGTTATCATTTATTAGCTTTTGACACGTCTATTGATTGAAATGAAAGGAAGTTATTAACTTTATTTAAAACAAGACCCAGGATTCGACGTTGAACGTCATCATCAGGTGGCCCTCATAGAAACACACTTGGTGTATATACCTACTGATCGAGGGAGGGAGGTTGGTCAGAGAGGGAGGGTGGAGGGGTAAAAAAGTTAAAATGTAATTGGGAGGAAAAGAGAATTACATCTTTCGGTGTCAATCGTTGATTTGGAAGAGTGGTAGGTCTAGGAGTGGAGAGTGTGAGGGATATAAAATTTTGTTGGTAAGTTCATCTTTGCAACCACGAATTTCAAAATTTCCAACTGTCCCAAAGCATAGAGTCGTTGATCTTTATTTTCAAAATGAAGAACTTAAATCACAAAGTCACCTTTTCTGGTCACTTTCGATGAAGTGCTTTGCAAAGAGGGATGTTATGTTCTTATTTTTTACACGTTTGGTGTTCTTTTATTCTTTCTTTTAATTTTCGTCCTATTTGCCCGATATACTTCGTGTAACATTCCAAGCACTTCAATTCATACACTCCTCTCGTTTTTAGGAAATTTGTCTTTAGAATGAGAGATGAGGTTCTTAAGGCATGGACCTCTGTAAAATGCACATTTTTGTTTTGTCTTTGGGTAAAACTTTGATTGCTTTTTCAGAAATAATCCTTAGATATTCTCTAAATAAAGTGCGTGGAATTACAAAATCAATAATTTCATTTCAATAAACCATGAACACAGTAATCAACCCGAAGGTCGGTTTGGTAGGTGATGGTAGAGTTCACCCAGTACTAAGCCCGACGTCGTGTGAAATTCACACACCTGATGTTCATGTAAGTTCTATTGTCGCAGGGTTAGTCGAATTGAGGCCGACAGCCTTTCAATATAGCCAACTTGTTAATTCTATGATTAAAATATAATAAATTGAGTGATCCCAGGACACATTAAAACACATTTTGAGCAGTTTATAAAAATATTTTCAACATTTGGGAATTCGTTAGTGAAATAATGACGATGTCTAGTGGGAAATGTTCTATAGGTATAGTCAAAATGCAGACTCAGAGAAAAAATATCTATCCCCATATGAGTGTGGTTCAAATATATAGATCACGGATTAGTTATGCTCGTCTGGAATTAAGTTTAAGTTTGATATCACGGTTCAATAAAATAATAATCATGATTAAAGTGTTGAAACAATGAACATTAATAGTCTACCGTGCCGTGATCTTGCCGTGGGTGATATAAAAGCACTTACATGTAAATCTACCAACAGAAAATCGTGGACAGCGACCGAAGGAGAGGGATTTAAGGAATTATGTGGATATTCAACGGTGGAAAATGGGAATTAGGGTTGGTGAGGGGGTAGGAATTCGCATGGGAGCACGAGGTAAGATTAAACAGATAGTAGGAATGCGATCACCAGCGTTTGTTTCGTGGATCGTACCAATAACCCCCCGCAATTTAACTTCTTCCCCCACTTTTTATCCCCTTTTCTCTCTCATTCACACCCCTCTGCATCTAGAACTCGACGCGTGCCTCCCTCCACCCTCCCACCCCTGGTCATCCTTATCCACATTCGTTTCCCAGGTCACCGATTCCCATTATTCCCTCTTCCCCCTTGGGGAGTTATTTCCTACCCAAACACGAATGGTCGAGTGCAGGTGATAAAAATAAAGAAATGGGCCGAGAGGCAGAAGGGATTTCCCTTCTCTTCGCCTAGTTCAAGGGATACTTCTGCCAGGCCAACTCGCTTAATCTTCCTACCCCCCCCCCATATCGCCCTTCTTCCTCACTCACGTCCTGCCCCTCCCCTCAATTCCTACCGAATACTCGGCTACCGGTCAGTAGATCTTTGTTTCCCGGACGTCTTACACGTGCGAAGTAGGATCAGCCTTTCTACTTGTTGCCTTCTTGAAGGAAAACAGTTTAATTAGAAAACGATTGGAAGATCAAACCAGGGACCTTGAAAGTTCATTTATATATCGATTATGTGGAAGCACACACGAGAGCAATATAACATTTGGACGGCACAATAGAATACAAAATTAAATAGACAACAAGACTAAGTAATAAGAACCAAGACTAATTAATAAGAACCCTCCAAAAGACTCAAAAAAGCAAATGTCATACAACAACTTAGTGTGCAAAAAGGGGTCTGACGTCACAGAGGAACAACTGAAATTTTTATGATTATCTTTCAATGCATGCGCAAACACATTCCTCAGATTTGTTGAAGAATGCTGCAATGTTGAGGCCGGAACCTTTCAGAAAACCTTCGTGCGAGAATATATGTGCATATATATATATATATATATATATATATATATATATATATATATATATTGTCCTTCTCTATTGAGGACAGCCAAGGTGTCCACAATCTTTCCACGCCTCTCTAGAGGCGGATCAAATTGAGCTATCTCCCCTATTTTACCCGACCGGGCCCCTTCGGTATATGACCACCAGTCCGCCTTACGACCCACTGAGGCCACCTCCTGCCTCGTGAAGAACCCTAGCTTTGCTCGCTCGAAGCAGGAGCCCCGTGGAACGCTGCCGAATTACCCGCCCTTCATGGAGACCACGGCTGACTCTGACTCTACGGACGAGGTCGGACGAAGGGGCGTGCGGCCAAATCTATTGACCTCGATCGTCGACCCAAGCGAATAAAACGTCCCGAAAAGTAATGAAGCACTCGTCGCCGGGGTTCGAGCCGCGACCGGAGTGACGTAAGCCATGACCAGAACTCTGGTCAACCGGGCATGTCCGGTGCCCATAGCTGTCCTATTCTTTCACTGATGAAAATTATTTCACTAAATCTTGCTGGCGTCTACAGCACCTTAAAAATTGCAGTTGCAAATGTATGTATGTTGTTTGATAGTTGTTTCAGTGAGTTTCTGCAATGGCTTGTGTTCTCTTTCGCTTGTTAAACGTATGAAAGTAAGTATCGAGCCGTCACTAAATATTCGTTTTTGAAATGCAATACGCCCACGCAAATGAAATACAAGTTGGACCCTGTGTACGAGATCTCCAGAGCATCATTTAAGTATGATTATGAGATTTACGTCAGCTAAATTTAAACGACTGAAGGTACCTGAAACGAGCCTGAAAGGCGTTAAAATGTCAGATCATGTCCTCCTGAGGGAGAATTGGCCCTGATATCGCGGAAAAAAATGCTGGAAAACTGCAATTTTTAAGGTGCTGTAGACGCCAGCAAGATTTAGTGAAATAATTTTCATCAGTGAAAGAATAGGACAGCTATGGGCACCGGACATGACCGGTTGACCAGAGTTCTGGTCATGGCTTACGTCACTCCGGTCGCGGCTCGAACCCCGGCGACGAGTGCTTCATTACTTTTCGGGACGTTTTATTCGCTTGGGTCGACGATCGAGGTCACTAGATTTGGCCGCACGCCCCTTCGTCCGACCTCGTCCGTAGAGTCAGACACAGCCGTGGTCTCCATGAAGGGCGGGTAATTCGGCAGCGTTCCACGGGGCTCCTGCTTCGAGCGAGCAAAGCTAGGGTTCTTCACGAGGCAGGAGGTGGCCTCAGTGGGTCGTAAGGCGGACTGGTGGTCATATACCGAAGGGGCCCGGTCGGGTAAAATAGGGGAGATAGCTCAATTTGATCCGCCTCTAGAGAGGCGTGGAAAGATTGTGGACACCTTGGCTGTCCTCAATAGAGAAGGACAATGGGATGTCTGAGATTTTTGACGTCAAGAAACTTATACTAGTGCATGTGTTAACTTCCGGAGGCGGTAATACTTCCTTGATTATCCTTGATAAAATCGACTTCCTGTGGTCGTGAGAGAATAGGCGAGCTGGTATGGACTGTAGCTAGATCGATGTTCAAAACGAGGTGTTCAGTATCGGTTGCCCTCTTCTTTTTCGGTTCCTTTCCCTCCGTTGGCGACTTTCGCACCGTATGAAATTTCCCTCCAAGTGGAGATGGATGCCATGGGACCGACGGGAGCAGCTATGGGTGGACTCTCGATAAGTAGCAGTGACCGCACACTCTCCTACAGAGCCATCTCGGGGTCGTCCATTTCCACGGCGGCGTTCTGATTGGAGGCGATAGTCATTGCCTCCACATAGCTCTTCCCTCCCTGGATTGCGCTCGTGGCCTTCTTGGTTGCAGCGGGAGCAAATACGGCGCTGACGCTCGTAAAGGATGATGGCCAGTTGCCACAGATGTGGAGGTAAGAGGGGATATTCCTGCCGACCGTTATCCGCACCACCCTGTTGCACGTAAGTACGCTCGCCATTTTGTCACTCTCCCACCTGTTCTCCCACGGGTGATGATTTTTTTTCCATAACATAGGAGCTTGCCTGATTTGTCTTCGGGGTATCCACGGGGAGACAAAGAACCCTGACATTACAAGGGTTGCCGGAAGTCTCTACAATAGTAATTGTCCTCCTCCTCACTTAAGAATGGAAACGGTAATTTTCTCGGAGTATTATCTAGAATCCTATTCATTGTAGCTTCGGTTGCCAACTTCAAGAATACAAAATGGCGATCATACCCAAATTGAATCGCCACTACCTCTTCGGGCGTGAGACCCAGCGACTCTATCGTTAAGAAGTGGACCTCCAATCGAGTAGGGGACTTCGTACTCTCGTCAACTTGCAAGGCGAGTGTTTTTACGTGACGTACAACCATATTAAAAAAATCAAATTGAGCACGACTGCTCGAAATAGGCGAGCGCATCAAAAGAACAAACATTCCAAAGAGAGAAAAACAGTCGTATGCTCTCCCACTCCGCTACACGCACTCAGCAGTAGTAAAACAAAATAAATCAAAGATCAAGAGATAAGGGCAGTCTAAAACCACTAAACAAAACTCTCAAACCACTCAAAAGCTTATCGCAATCGATTTTCAAAATATTAAATAGCATTAGAAACTCCGAACCATTTTACATGTAGGATTATTAGTATTCTACCGTTTAAGGTAGGTTTTTGAAATAGAAGTTTGAAAAAAACTACATTTTGTAGCGTCTCCTAACAAAACTATTAACAGAATAGCAGTAGATAAAATCGTGAGGAATCCGTCGTTGATAAAAGAATGTATCCGCTAAACACCCTAACCCATTCAAGAACCATTTATGTAATACTTTATCAGAAATCGCAAGGTGATCACCTCATCACCACTTCAAGCGGCAGATTGCTGGTCAAAATGCCGGAATTGGCGCAATCAGGAATGGTCCCATTCGGACGTTCAGACGCCACGAGATTAAAGCAAATACGACCACGTGGATGGAATTCGTGCGTCCGCATTTACAAAGAAATACGCAAGGGACATCTAACATCAGGAAGTTGAACAACAAAGGAAAAAGATGTTGAAAAACAAATAAAAAATTCCATTAAAAGCTATAAAAAGCAACACATCCTTATACTACCGCTAATTAAATGTGTATTTATGATCATATCTAGGCACAAAAGGAAGAGAAGTCTTTGCTCTGTTATTTTGAGGCAAAAACACACGCAAGTGACCTTTATATGTGCTCCCAATTACTTTTTAAAATTATTTTTCTTTTTTTATTTCCCGTTTTGAATGAAAAAATGAAATTTATATCAAAGAAAAGGAAAACAATGAATCAAAGAACGTAAAAACGAAAGCGAGAAAGAAGGCTTTTTTTAATCATTATTTTCATCCCTTCCCAAGTCAAAACTTAATGATAACTGTTAAGAACTATTTTCATTCCCTCTTGCTTCTTTAATACTCCTATCTTGTGTTTTATTCCCAAATTCAATTGATATACCATCCCCTGTTTCCACATTCGAAGTGATTCACATGGCGGTCACAATGCTCTTGACATTGCCTCCCAAAGAGAGACATTGGGGAGATGTAGATGTGTGTTCACCATTGTATCCTGCCAACGACCTTCGAGCGAGAGGAGGGAGATGAGTGGGTGTGTATCGGGGTTGCCTCGGGGACGGGGAAGCGTCGCCACCCGCAACCACTCTCCCAAAGTCGAGAGATTTGCTGAGTGGGGGCTCCCTCACTTAACCCTTCTCTTGCCGGATTCTCCTCTCAACCGACCACATTTCTACCCTTGAACTTCCTGAACTACGCCAAGGAAAGAAGAGAAAATAAAAAAATTTATAATATTCAGAAATTCCTTCCCCTCAGGGTTCTAAGTGTATACATTCATTTGTATAACATTATAACTTCATAAGTATCTGAATATATAAAGTACAAGTGAGATTATATAATTACGCAAACAATTATTTTTATGCCTAGCGTCACGCGTCGTCACCCCCAAGGATGCGCAGGCTGAGCTTTTCGTAGGCCACCTTTGCCTTTAAAGCTATCCGTTAAATGGAGACCACCCAGCTCAAACGGGCCATAGAGCTGGTTGCGGGACACTTTCTTTAACGTAGCCGTTTCAGATCATTTGGTTGGTCGCTCTAATAAAGTATGCATTATATTTAGGGAGTAAGGGCCACAAATGGGCCACATACCATAGCCTCGGGAAGACAATTTGGTTGAGGAGGCGGACGCGGGTCACGATCGGGAGGGAAGGGAATGAAAGTTTCCCAACACTCCATTTTATGTGGTGGTCTATAGTTCCCTAGCTCCGCTCAATCGTAGGAGCCAACTTCTTCTCCCCTACCAGAACTTACTTTACCTTCTACCAGAACCCTAAGATTTTCAGGGAGGGCGCTTCTGACCAACCATTGGAGGTCGGGGGTGGGTTTCCCTTCAGCAGGAGAAACATGAATTTCCGGTTATTGAGGAAGAGTCCATCTGCTCATATGACTTTAAAATGTCGTGGGTGAGAGCCATATGGGACGGGTCGTCTATAAAAAGGATTATGTCGTCAGCGTATGCGACGCCCAGGCAGAAGGAGCCGTGGCGGCGTACCCCGATCCCACTACTCTGCATTCGTCTGAGTAGTGGGTCTATGGCAAAAGCAAACAGCAGCATTGACAGCTGGCAACCCTGCCGGACGGAGTTACTGACGGGAATGAGCGGTGAGGTGATATTCTTTATCCTAATTCTAGAAGATGTACCGGTGTACATCGCTTAGACGGCACGTATGAAGTGCTCGGGGAAGATCATCATCTTGAACACGGTTAGGATCGATTCGATCCGGACCATATCAAATGCTTTCGCAAGGTCAATTCCAAACACTGCTAGAAAACTATCGCCATACGAGGGTGAGGAAAAAATAACTTCGCGAATTAGAAGTGCGGCATCGAAAAGGTTTCGCGTATCGACAAGGCATACTCGGATGCAAAGACGACGTCGGCAACAGCCGTCATTCTATAGCGCCAGACGTGTGCCAACATTTTACAATCGGCATTTAAAAGGGAGATTGGCCGGAAGTTGTTGAACGACTTGGGCCGCGTCATCTTTGGTATAAGGGTGACCACGTCGGTCCGCTGACTTGCAGTCAGAGAGCCGATAATTAAAATGAAATTAAAAAGATTGGTTAAATAGGTTTAAAAACATCCCAGTACGCGAAATAAAATTCAAAGGGTAGGCCGTCCAAGCCGGGTGCTTTGCCCTTTGGAAACATTGAGGAGACGCAGTCCAGTTCGTCTGAACTTATGTCTTGACCTAAATTGCCTTTTTGGGTTGAGGATAGCATAGAGAGAGAGGGGGTGTCTCCCTCCTTCCACGGGGGATACCTGTTAGAAGTCTTTTGAAAGTGCCGGGCCGCTTCCCTAAGGAGGTCGGTGTCGCCGGCGGCAGATTCTCGGCCAGGAATTCTGCCTGTGGTTGAACCGGAGTTGGATTTCATCGAGTACCGAAGCCCGAATAGCGTTAGAGGCCCACCTATATCTGTGTCTAATTCTTTTTGCCAATTTTTGGGAGCGTATTTTTGGAGTTCTTGGCCGAGTATAATTTTTTTAAGAGACGTCACTTGGGCGTGGAAATCCTCCGGCGCAATATCCTTACGCAATAGCTCTTCCAGCGCCCGGCGGTAGAAGGAGATGGTGTAATTTTTTTCTCTACGCCACTTAAAAAGTTTGCCTTTTGATGTGTGTCACCATTCGGGGTTTGAAAACTTCGTCCAATCAACCCGCGAGGTCTGCATCGGGACGGAGTGCCGCGATCAGTTCACACACCCGGGTGCGGATGGAGTTGCGGCGAGTGGCGTCCTCCAGCACGCGGAGGTCCATGCGCAACAAATTACCGCTGTGGCGGGCGCGCGCGGCCAGGGTTGTATTCGGGCACGTAACACTTGAAATCAGGGCGCAATGATCAAAGAAGGACACTGGGAGGGCCACATCATTCTAGTGATGCCAAGAGGAACAAGTAGTCAATCCGCGCCCGAGAGTTAAGCCCTGATCGCGTGAAGGGGGCGGGACCCGCGCAGAAAGAACGCACTGCGTCAATCGCTCCAATGCAGTCGAGCATCAGTGAGAATGCCCGGTTTGGATAGTATATCATCTCATCCCTATTCGAGGCACTATCCTCTCGGCGGTAAATGGAGTTGAAGTTTCCACCCAAGATGGCCTTCCCCGAGAAGGAATACAGGTAGGGGAGGAGAAGTTCATTAAAATAAGTTTCGCGCTCTGCCCTCGCGCGCTCACCAGAGGGAGCGTAAAATTGGTGATGTGAAGGCCATTCACGATAACGGATGTTATTCGGCCCGAGGCGTGGCGGCGAACACGAGATAACGGAATGTCATTTTGGACTAGAGTGGTGGTGCCAGGATGACAATCGGCGAAATTGTCGATAGCCTGAAAGGTGTTCGCGTCCCAGACTATGCCCTCCTTTACCTCTTGAAGGAGGATTACATCAGCCCTGACATCGCGGAGAAAACGTTTGAGGACTGAAATTTTTAAGGCACTATAAACGCCGGTAATATTCAGCGAAATGATATTCGTTGGTGAAATGATAGGACAACTATGGGCGCCGGATATCACTTACCAGAGTTCTGGTCGTGGCTTACGTCGCTCCGGTCGCAGCTTGAACCCGCGTTCAGGTACTTCGCCGCTTCCCGAGACGCTTCGTCCGACGGGTTGACGATCGTGGTCGAGGTCGCGAGTTCCGAGGAAGAAGAGCCAGCCGTGGTCTCCACGAAGAGCGGGTTGTTTGGCAGCGTTCCATGGGGGGCCATCTTCGAGCGAGCACAGGTGGGACCCACCCCAAGCCAGGAGGTGGCCACAGGGGGGGCCGGGGTGGCGGACTTGGGATCAGCTGCCGAAGGGGCCCCGTCGGGAGTATTCAAAGAAGATAGGTCGAATCGGTCCGCCTCTAAAGGTTCCCTGGGAAGACCGACGACATTTTGATAGAGGGTCCGTGATAACGGGATCGGGGGGCCAGCCGTTGGGGATAGGGGTCATTCACAATCCGATGAATCCTCCACCGCTGTCACCAGTGGTTCTCGGGGGGTTGGAAGCCCGTGATGCCAGGATTGCGACAGGAGAGTATCGGTGGCGTGGCCGCGGAAAAGAGAGATGAAGGATGATCCGTTCTCCTTTGACGGGGTCACAGGGACAGGGGACGGCGGTTGTATGAGAATAGGCGAGCTGCTAGGGACTGCAGCTAGATCGATGTTCGAAATCAGGAGTTAAGTGTCGTCTGTCCTCTTCTTTTTCGCATCGCTTTCTTCAGTTGACGACTTTCGCTCCCTCTGAAATTTCGCTACAAGTGAAGGGGGATCTGGGAAGTCGGCGGGAGCAGTGGATGGCGCATCCTCGATAAGAAGCAGCGACCGCGCCCTCTCCTCCACAGCCACCTCGGGCTCGTCCATCTCTTCGGTGTTGTTCGGGTTAGAGGCCATGACCATTGCCTCCGCATAGCTCTTCCCTCCCTGGTTCCGAGGGCAAGTCTTGCGCTCGTGCCCTTCTTGGCTGCAGAGGGCGCAAGTGCGGCATTGACCCTCAAAGATGATGGTGGCCTGGTTGCCGCCGATGTGGAGGTACGAGGGGAAATTTCTCTCGACCGTCATCCGCACAACCGTGGTGCCAGTAAGCACCCGCGCCATTCTTTCTCCCTCCCACCTGTTCTCGCGCAAGCAATGAATTATACCAAAACATTGAAGCTCGCTTGTTAACCTTCCAATGGGGTCTCCCCGAGGAGACAAAGAACCCTGATGTTACGCAGACTGCCTGAAGTCTCGTCAATAGTTATCGTCGTCCTCTGATAGACGGAAACGGTAGTTTCCGCGGAGTATTCTCAAAAATCCTAGTCATTGCAGCTTCGGTTGCCAACTTCAGGAATATCAAATGACGATTGTATACAAATTGGATCGCCACTATCTCTTCGGGTGTGAGGCCCAGCGACCCTAGTGTAAAGCGGTGGACCTCCAACGGAGTAGGGGGCTTCGCCTTCCCGTCAACTTGCAAGGCGAGCGTGTTTACGCGAAGTTTGGTCATTTTGAAAAATGATCAAATTGAGCGCGCCTGCGCGAAAGAAAGGAGAGCGGGCCAAAAGGAAAATCACTCCAAAGAGAGAAAAAAAACAATCCCTCGTGTACACTCCCTCCCCGCTACTCGCACCCGGCGGTAGCAAAACAAAAAGGAGCCTAAGCTAGCGGTCAAGGTCATTCATGAACCAGTAAACAAAACGAAGGCACGGTCTTCCCGGCGGAAGAAAGTCGAGAGTCAAACTTCACCCTTCTCGAAGAACTAGGCTGTCAACCGCCGCTCGAAACAAAACACGATCGGAACCTCGATTTCCGAGAGAGTCCGGCAGTGCCGCTCTCCAAATCGCGGCGGCCGATGCCTCGGTCGCCGGCGAAATCAGACACTCGGTAAACAAAGGCACGTCCAGCTTTTGAGGAAACGTAATTCACACTGACATTTGCTGGTCTTATATGTGACCAAGAGCCCCGAGCCAGGGAGCTGTTTCACGATATAGTAGTAGTAGTTTTGTTGGGGAGGCGAGCGACAGCTAAGGTCATTTGTCCCATTATGGATGGGTGGGAAAGGAAGGGTAGAGAGAAACCCGGCATCGGCATTAGCCTCCTCTTGTCGAAAGGCGCCAAAGGGTCTTAGGTTTAACGTCCCATCCGATGGACGTTGTACTCACTTACAGTGCTCTCAACAAAGCAATTTATACCGCTGAAAAATATTTGTTGTCTCCAAGGTTTGAACCCGGGCATTCACGGTGGGAAGGAAGGCCTTGGAGTGGGCCGAAAGCTCAAATAATATACAATGTGAGTGTTATTTTACGTGCTATTTGTTTATTCTGTGTTCTATTGTGACATATGTATATATATATATATTATTATATAAAAAACATATATATATATATATATATTTGCGGGTTGCGGTGGTCTATTAAGTAGAGCGTTCGGCCTACTGACCGGAAGTTCCCGGGTTCGATTCCCGGGCAAGGCACTTTGGGCAACTGCAGCTCCACCCAAGCCAGTTGATTTTTCGTACCAAATCTTCCTGGGAAATCATAACCGGCACAGGGAGAGGAACTGGCCCCCCTACCCTGATGTGTGAATATTCACACGCCGCCGGGCTTGGTACATGGGTGAGCTCTACCATCACCTACTAAACCGACCTTCGGGTTGATTACTGTGTTTATGGTAAATATATATATATATGTATGTATGTATGTATGAAAAAATAACATTCATGACTCAGAAAGGTACCAGTTTGATTATATTATGGTTAGGCACAGGTTTCGGAACATTGTGATAAATTCGCACAGTTTCTCAGGAGCGGATGCGGACTTTAACCACAATTTAGTTGTTATGAATTATAACGTCCGTTTCAAAAAGATATGACAAGGGCGGCAGGTTAGGAAATGGAATGTAGAAGCATTAAATGGATTAACGAGGAAAGAGTATCAGCAGGATGTAGAGAAAATGATGGATGACGGTAAAGAACTGAGTACTATCGAAGAAAAATGGGAATGTATCAAGACAGTGATTTCGAAAGCCGCAAATGACACTATGGGAACCGTTAACGGGAAATTGATAAGGAAACCATGGATCACGAATGAGATGATTCCAAGATGGATGAGAGAAGAAGATGGTAAAATGTGAACACAGAGTTAGGCAAAATGAAGTACAGAGAGTTAAACAATAAATTGTGAAGGGCCACAAATAAAGCAAAAGGAGAATGGTGAAAAACGCAATGCGAGGATATGGAAAGTTTACAGAAGAAGGGTGAAATTGGTGCTCTATACAGTAAGGTTAAATTATTATCGGGAAATAAGAAGGTAAGATCTGTGCTAAAAGTTAAAGATAAGTGGGGTAAGATAATAATTGAACCAGATAAAATCCAAGAAAGATGGAAGGAATATATGGAAGCACTGTATGGTGGAGAACTTAGGCCGAAAAGGTTAGCCATAGAACAGGAATATGACGTAGAAAAAGATAGCTTAGGTCCAGACATACTCGACGATGAAATAGAAAGGGCATTAAAGAGGAGATGAAAGCAAATAAGGCCGTGGGGGTGGACAACATTCCTGTAGAACTCTTGAAATGTTTAGGAAAATGCGGGAAGAAGACCCTATATGGACTAATTCGTAGTATCTATGAAGAAGGAATCTGGCCGGAAGATTTTGTGAGATCAGAGTTAGTTCCTATTCCGAAAAAGGTGAAGGCTACATAATGTGAGGATTACAGAACAATAAGTTTGATATCCCACCCAGCTAAAGTTATTCTCAGGATCATCAAAAAATGGATAGAGAGTAAGGCAAATGATTATTTAGTGGATGATCAGTTTGGGTTTAGGAAAGGAAGAGGTACGCGTGATGCCATTGCAGTAATGAGATCACTAATCGAGAGGAATATAGAATACAATCAGGTCGTTTTTTCCTGTTTTTTAGATGTCGAAAAAGCGTTTGATAGAGTGAATTGGGAAAAATTATTGCATGCATTCGAGAAAATAGGAATGGATTGGAAGGACAGGAGACTGATCCGCAACCTGTACCTGTCTCAGACTGCTCAGGTGCGAGTGGGGAACGGACAGTCCGGATGGGCAGTGTTAGGAAGAGGGTAAGGCAGGGTAGCCCATTGTCACCTCTGCTGTTCAACGTATACGTGGAGGTAATGATTAAAGAGGCATGGGAAGAATTGGAGGTAGGAATGAAAGTCGGCGGGGAATTCGTAAAATCGGTTAGGTTTGCGGATGACCAAGTTGCTCATTGCAGTAAATCATTAGTTGCTCAGTCAGTTGCAAGCATTGCTGAGTGAATTTGAGGTTCAGTGCGATAAATATGGGATGGGAATCAATATTAATAAAGCAAAGGTTAAGCAATTTTCCAGAAAGAAAAAGGATAAATATTAAAATAGGGGTGGAAAAAATAGAGCAGGTAGAACAGTTTACATATCTCGGAAATGTTTTGGACCAATACGTTCAAAGTGGTAGGGACGTAAGGAGAAGAATTGCGCTTGACAAGGAGGCTTTCTCAAGGAGGAGGGAATTTATGACGGGGACATTAAGTAGGGAGGTTAAGACAAGACTCGTAAAAACTGTGATATGGAGCGTAGCTATGTACGGCGCGGAAACGTGGTCGCTGAAGCAGGAGGATAGACGTAGATTGGAGGCTTTTGAAATGTGGGTGTGGAGAAGAATGGAGAAAGTGATATGGACCCAAAGGAAAACAAGTGAGGAAGTACCAGAGATTGTGGGTGAGGAGAGGGGTATGTTAAGTGAGATTCTATTGAGGCAGAAAAAATGGATATGAAGGCGTATTGAGCGGTAGTGGAATCATGAAGAAGGTAATATAGGGGAGGATATTGGGCAAACGAGGAAAGGGCAGGAACAGGGTAGGGGTGTTGGACGGGATGAAGGAAGTACACAGAGATGAAGAGGGACCTAATGTAGAGTAGGTTTTCTTAGGAATCACAAAATATTTATTTGATAGTTATGTCCATCCGAAAACCTACCTACCTTAATCGGTAGATTACCTAAAAAAATATTCATTCAAAAAAACTCAATATGAATCATGTAACAGTGCGACGGGGAAGATAAGGTAGATAAGAGTAAAAAAGTTTTGAGACTCATCGCTTTTGTTCGAGAGAACGTATTTCTTATGCTAGAAACGTTGTCACCGGTCGAGCGCGTCGTCGCTAAGTAATAGCATTGCCTGACTCTTTTAAACCCCTGGGCGCCCCCTGCCCACGTGAATCCTAGGAACATTTGTGACGCTAATGGCTCCCTTAAGGGGATGAAAATAAAAGTATCACGTCTTAAAAGTTGTTCGTTAGTTATTCTCAACAGACTGACGCTGTTCGCCGACGTAATACAGTTTAGAATGCCTCTGTGTGTTTATATACATACATATACGAGGTCTGTTAAAAAAATAATGGGAATTTTAATTTTTCGGATAATAATATTTATTTATTATTGTACATTGATGTTTTCACCTTCAAAGTAGTCTCCATTGGAGATTATGCACTTGTGCCAGCGCTTCTTCTAATCCCCGAAACACTTTTCAAACGCGATCTTTGAGATAGCCTTTAGTTCTTTCAGCGATGCGCTTTTAATGTCATCTACTGCTGTAAAACGAAGGCCCTTCAAGGTTCTCTTAATTTTTGGAAATAGTAAAAGGTCACACGGAGCCATATCTGGCGAATATGGAGGCTGGGGCATCGTTACAGTATTTTTTTGGCCAAAACTTCACGAACAAGCAATGAAGTGTGAGCTGGTGCATTTTCGTGGTGTAAAAGCCATTTTGGAACGAATTTTGCTGCCACGCGTTTCATACCCAAAAAATTGAAAACATGTCATGACATGATCCAATCGATATGCCAACATCACCAGCGACCTCTCTAATTGTGATTCGGCGATCGTTCATAACCATTTCTTTCACTTTTTCCATGTTTTCATCGATTGTTGATGTGCTGGGGCGTCCAGGGCGTTCGTCATCTTCAAGGTCTTCACGGCCTTCTTGGAAACGCTTATACCACTCTTAAACTCTTGATTTACTCATAGCAGACCTACCATAGGCCTTTGTTAACATTTCACACACTTTGTTACACCTTATTTCATGTTTTACTCAAAATTGGATATAAGTTCTTTGATCCATTTCTTTTAGCAAACCAAAATCGCCGAGCTCATAAAACAGGTCTAACCTTAGTGGCTGTCACAGACAAAGTGAACAATAAAAACAACTGAAAGTTTTATCATACTTCAGGAGCATGTATACCAACATAATAAAAAAAAGTTTGACAATCGGACTCTCCAAGCCCGAGAAATGAAAAAATGTCCGTTAATTTTTGAACACACCTCGTATATAGATTATTTTTTTCGGAATTTTTTTTTCCACGTAATTGAAACATCAAATTTTGCCATCCCGATTCTAAGGGTGGGAATGTGTCAGCTTTCTCTATAGATTGCATTACAGAAAATATTCGTCAAGTTAACTATAATTCACATTACAAATTTATAAATGTTGATTGTTCATACTAACACGAAATATATTAGTTCATGATACGTTTTCATTGTCAATTGTTGTATCAATACGATATGGGATGTATCTTTCGGAATCTATTCTCATAGAGATATAAGCCCAAAAGTCAAAATGACCATTTGTGTTTTTTAACAAATGTATTGATACTTCGAGGATGGATCGGTATTGGAAATTATTACGAAACGTAATTTTTACGTTACATTTTATCTCGGCGCTGAAAGCGGTATATTTTATTCAGTTCTTTCACAGTCAACGTATCTTAACTTCGCATATGTCTAAAACCTGTATTTTTGTGCCACTCATATCATGTTCATTCTTTTCTTATCAAACATATAATTATAAAAAATCGAACAAGTAAAAGTATTTTGTGCTCATGTTCTTGCTTCTACAGGACGTTCCCTAGAATAATAAATTATCTACCCATCTAAATTGAGTACTTGAAGTAAATTCACAGCTTATCTGTTTGGTGAGGTTACAACTATTTGTGTCTTTAAATTTGAACTTGGATTGGTACAAGTCCCTGCATAACCTTGCGTCTTTTCTTGCTTTTCCAAGTTGCCTGTTTATTTTATTTTATTTCGCATGGACGTTGGTATATATTCACCGGGTCACTGCCTTCATGACGTTCTCAACATATAAATTTCCTCAATTTTATCTTTCAATTCATATTTCCCTTGTCCTATTGTGATTCTCCTCTGCCCCCCAACCATGACACTATCCTCCTCCATCCTATAACCCTCTTTTGAATTTGTCCTTGCGTCTTCCCTTTAACGACCTTCTATATAAAATATTTCCTCTCCTTCTGACGCCCACTCACGTATCTCCCTTCCACCACCTTCCTCGTCCCTCCCTTCCGTCTCACCCTTACAATTTGATGGGAGGAATAATAGTGGCCATTAGGCCCAAAATGCGAGGTGGTGGCCCGGAAGAGGGAATGGATGGAGTTGTGGTTCTTGGTGGGCCAAGTTCCGCGGAAAGGAGGGCGTTTGAGGCGAATGAAGTTAAGGAAAATTTAGGAGACAGTGCTTCTTCTAAGATCCTTAAAGCAATTTTAATTTTTTGGGAATAATTTATCCATTCTTTTATTCTACCAATCCCAAGCGTACGACCGAAACAAAACAGATTAAACGGTTAACGTCACAACATTATGCTTTGTTGATTATTTATTGGTCATGGTTAAGAGTATATCTTGATGTTATCAGTTATAGAAATTGAAGACACGAGAGTTGAATGGATAGAAGAGTAGCGCAGGCAAATAATGCTTTGCAGGAATATAAAAATTAAAACAACGACCAACTGTAATATTCCAGACACAAGGAACGTTTCATTAAAATTTATTTCCGAAGTTTACCTTTTTAACAGAAGTGAGATAAAGGCGATATCAAAAGCTAAAGAATGACGATCTAAGCAAACAAAATAGGACAATGTTGGGACCAAATATTATGTAAATTAACGGGTGGGTATGGTAGAAAATGAAAATGTACTTCACATTTTTGTATGAGTGAGGAAAGCGGCCGATGAAAACACCCAGAGAAATAAGAGTAGACAATTCGAATTATCCTAAGGGACAACAGTTTATAGAGACCAGCACTGAATGAGAAAATTAACTGTTACACAGCTGTTAAGTTAGAACAAATATTTAGAATGGAGGAGTGGTATGAAATTAACAACTTCACATAGCAAGGAATCATTTTCTTAAGCGTTCCTTAAGTATCCAAAATTCCCGATCATGAGAAGTTTGAATCCATTGTCTTTTTGTTCGAGTTATTTTGAATCTGAACAGGATAAATATATATAAATATAGATATGTACTGGTATTCCGTGTAGTGCAGAGGTTACTAAAAATTGAAACGATTCCCCCTCACTCACTCATCGGTCGTCTTTTACTTTAAATAAGTTTGTATTTTAAATATTACCTCACTAAAAATACAATGCATAATTTGGTGATATTTTAGAAGTTATTAGTCAATTTTCGGTGTCCAAGCAATGTTTAGAAAATCAGATATTCGTTTGAAGGAAGTTTAAGTGAAAATTTAAACATCCATAATTGACATAATTAATGGAAAAAACTTGAAATATGAGCACGATGAAGTATGTAAAAGAGGACAAAGAACAGTGGGTCATTGAATTTTTGGATATCTTGTATACGGTGATATAAAATTTCATATTGTTTTAAAAGCCAAATTTTATTCTTTTCGTCAAATGAAGATCATTAGGTTTGCACAGCATCCATGTTTACTGATGCAATTAGTTATTTTAAACTAGGGATAGGATTGGTGGTGTGGATAAAGTTAGCGCTTCCCATCGAGAAGGCCCGGGTTTACATCTCAGCGGTAATAGGATTATTATTATTATTATACTCGTTAGTGGTATCCCAATCCTAATTTTGGGGTCATTTCTAGAAAAACTCAAGAGGAGTACGCCGTCCGTCGGACGGAACGATTGAGTGTATGTTCCCTTAGTGCCTCCGATTCATATTCGCTTTTTCTCTTCACCCTTCTTCCTCGTTTTTCCAAACATCCTCTCCCTACCCAAATTACTAAACGTTCTCCAATGGCGTCACTTACTTCAAATGTCGGTTGCCTTCCCTAATGCGAAGGTGATCTGAAAAGTTCTCGGCCTGATGATGAAAATGAGGTTTTTCAAAAATGTTTTATTTGTCAACAGAAGCGCCTTTAATATTTAAAAATTTCATTCAGCGGTGTTCCATTGCTATTATTTTTTTCTCTACAGTGTTCTTCCTGTAGTGTTGTAAATTACTCGTCTACAGCCTCAAATTCTTATCTTGATTGATGAAAAACGTTGACCAGTGAGGAAAATTTTGAGTATTCGGAAGAGATGGAAGTCTGAGGGATCCAAATATGGGAATTAGGTTAGATATTCCATCATTGTATAGCACCCTGATCCCTCAAGTTCCCCATCGTCAGGGCACTTTTGTGAGAAGTTGGATTGTTCTAATGGAAAACGGTCCAGTGTGGTTGCACATTTCGTACGTTCATCGCGTGGATCACCTTGGAAGATTTCTTAGCCACGTTTAAACTTGGCCACCCATTTCTCCACAGTGAAAGGAGCCGAGTCCTTATGCGCATTTAGAATCCCATTATGAATTTAGGTCGCATTTAACCTTATTTTAAAAAGAATTTTTATCACTGCACGGCACTGAATTTTTCCAATTTCAACGAACACAACTGATACATAACACTGCCTAAAGCGAACTAATAAATTAAATGACTTGCAAATCCACACGACGTCTACTCAAAGTTATGCTAACCTGAGAAAAAAATCATGGAATTAATGAAATCGTCATTTGGTGAGACCGAGAACTTTTCAGACCCATTTCGTAATTACTACTCAATGTACATTGGAATCTTTACTTCCGTTGTTGACCAGACATCTGTTTTGCACCATGTTGGTGACATTTGTGCAATGAATTATATGTTTCAGGCACCTAAACTTCTGCATTACATATTGATTGATGAAGCTCCATACTTAGGAGAATGTTGAAGAAGGGAATATAAGTGAGTCGATCCGTGTATGTTTGTATAGAATCACCGATAAAAATATTTTAAATTATCATTCTCATCACCAAGATTTATTAATACGAGGATCGGTTTTTATCAATTTCAACAAAATATTACCTTTATCCTAGCGACCTCTTGATTCTCTAATAGCTCTTTACCCTGAAATTTTCAATTACCTAGCTTTAGTAGTTCATCCTGGACAATCCTCTGTTATACCTCCCCGTTCGATTTTCTCTTTATTTATGGTCCCTAATAAGGTATCGTGTCTGAGGATGTGTCCAATCAATGAGATATTTCAAGGTTTTTCCATCAGCTGCGCTCTTCACGCATTCTTGGAGGTACTTCTTCGTTTGCTTCTCAGTCAATTTTATGTTCCTCATTCTCTAAAAGCACATAATATATGTCGCCTCAGTTCTTCTTTTCTCTGCTCATATATGTCGTCCACATCCTTTAAAAAGCAGATTCCGCGACTAAATGTAAGTTTTATTGACTTAATAAATACTATAATTATTATAAAACACGAAAGAACTTAGTGTTTTGATATAAAATACCACAATAGTTTGATAATAAATGCCCCCATTATTCATTTAAACAAGAACTAACTAGAATGAAATATATTGTCTATCGTTTTCAATTTGGTAAATTGCCTATTAACAAAGATTAAAACGCATAATAGGCGAATCGGGTGTCATAAAATACGTACCCTTGTTAATAAATTTATAAAATAAACTCTGTCCATTGATTTTTTCGTGCAATATTCTATGCTAGTAGACTTGGAAATATTATTGATAAATTAAAGCTCAATAATTGAAATAATTCACCACTGAATAGAGAAAACATAGTAACCAAGCTAGGAGCAATTCAATTTGATATCCGTATCTAGGTCTGGACACAAGGTTTTGTTTCATATTCACCAACTTACATCAGGTTACACGCATAGAAACAGTATTATTTCAGTTTTTTTAAGATACACCAGAGTAACGTCCGTCATTTTGAGAAACGAGTCGCATTTAGCGTAAAGGAGGAAGTGTAACACGGCAAAAATACGTACGCGAAGACTTCGTTTTCAAATTGAAACAAATTTTTCCTGTGGGAGCTCTTTTTTTTCCAAGGGTACATATCGGATTACCAGTCCTCCTAAAATAGTATAAGAGAAAAAAAAATTTAAGCTGAAGTCTGACGAGATAAATGTTCAACGTATTTTCCTTATGAATCTCTGCTCGATTCAACTCCAGCCTCAAGTGAATTTGCACATGCCTTACTTCTGAAAATGGGTCAATTCAAATCACGTAGCTTACGAGAGCAGAAGGAGAAACATTGAGAGCTTAAATGTATTACACAGCTCGTGCTTACGCATGCGTCCATTTGAGATTCAATATTGCGTTATTGATCGATAAAAAATCGTAGACCTTCACTCTGTAACTCAATTGTGTTTGTAATAGATACGTTCAATCATAGCACGTTGTTTTTCGTTGGAATCTGATTATTAAGTGCGATCATAGCATTCTTCATGAAAACGTTGAAAATCATTGCTGAACTTGATGTTCAACCTCTCACTCTGCAATAGTTTAGAGTCTTTTAATTTTCAAGGAGAACTGCACGGGTACATCTTAAGGGTAATCGTGGGTAAGTGCGGAAACCAAAAGGTTTCAAGAACAGGCCTGGAGGGAAAGGAGGGGTTGTTTTAAGAGGTTTGAAACAGTGAAAAGGAGTGGCTTAAAGAATCGGGTGTCAGAAACAGGGAGAGGGAAACAAAAAGAATGGACTCCTCTTCAGAGACAGTAGGAAGATTGGCACTGTAGTACTAAAAGGCGCGGCGTGCGCTAAATCAAGATTCAAATGCGACATGCGAAGGGGAATTGGAGTAAGAAAAAGAAAAATTAAGCGTGCGGCATTGGAAGGCTTTTAGAGAAGAATTTCAAATTTTCTGAAGAGAATTAAAGCGATTTCAACCACTTATCCCCTACTCCACCACCAACTCTTACTCTGATTGTCATCTCTTTTTTTATGTATTTAATTAATTTTAAATTTAAAATTGATATTTTTGTTTTTAACGAACTTACTAGCAATGTCCAGCTTTTACTAGGTCACAGTGCATACTAGTATGTCGTAACTTTAATACCTTCGCATCACTGGAACATTAAGCCATCATCATTTAATTTCTAAACACTGCGCTTGAGAAGTATTTTAATTTAAGAATACAACAATTTCAGAGTGTAAAACAATCGTTCAACATGACCAGGATTGATTTGGATCACGAATTATTTTTAGACTCTGAAATTGTGGCATTGTAACGTAAATTTAGTGGATGAATACGGCAAATGTTACTATTGGCGCATCTCTCGCAGTTTCTTGAAATTTATTTTAAGTTCGTTTAAATATTTTACAGGCCTATAAACTGTGCTGTATAAACATATGCTCAGACAGAGATTTTCCGTTTTGCGTTGATCGATTGTTTTTATATCTAAAAAAACATATTTCTTTCTCAAGTGTAATGTATGGATTTTAGTTATTGCAAATAAATATGTCCAAAATAAGAATGAAAAAATAAGCATAAAAGAGGAGAATATCAGTATCACACCCATTTATAATAATGATCGACCCCATTTGCAGGAGGAAAGTATTTCTCCTGGAAGGTGCAAAAGACGAGGACGCATTGAATGCTATAAAAGTCTAACTTTGAATCATGTCGGCCAAAAATATAAGCCAATTTAAATCAGCTCTTCGAGAAATAAATAGGTTGATTTCCTCTGGTATTTCATTCGGAGGTTATTTTTCATTTTTCCTTTAAGCGAATTATCTTCGGAAAACACAATGAATAGTTATTGGAATACCCAATCAACTACCATGAATAACTTCCTGTGATATATTTTTTCTTCTATTCTAATCTTTTCGTAATTACTGAAGTGCTATATGGTATGTACCGTAGTTTTATAACAGAGGGGATTAGGCCACCAACACATCGTATAGTAATAATCCGTAACCATCTTCTGGTTTGTGTATGTATACGAGTATATGTGTGCAGGTGCATTCATATTATTATTATTTATTTGGTAATCTACCGGTTAAGGTTGGTTTTGGATGGAAACAACAATCAAATAAGCATTTTGTAACTCCAAAAAAACCAAATTCAGCAACCTAATCTACATCAGGTCCCTTTTTATCTCTGTGTGCTTCTTTCCTCCCTTCATCCCTTCAAACATCCCCATCCTGTTCCTGCCCTTTCCGCGCTTTCCCAACATTCACCCCTCTATTAGCTTCTTCAACATTCCACTACCGCTCAATACGCCATTCATCCATTTTTCCTGCCTCCATAGTATTTCTCACAACAAACCTCTCTCCTCACCCACCATCTAGAGTACTTACTCATTTGTTTTCCTTTCGGTCCATTTTAGCTTCTCCATTCTTCTCCACTCCCACATTTCAAAAGCCTCCAATCTACGTCTATCCTCCTGCTTCAGTGACCACGTTTCTGCGCCGTAGACAGCTACGCTCCATATCAGAGTTTTTACGAGTCTTGTCTTAACATCCCTTCTCAACGTCCTCATCATCAACTCCCTCCTCCTTGAGAAAGCCCCCTTGTCTAGCGCAATTCTTCTCCTTACATCCCTACTACTTTGACCGTATTGGTCCAAAACACTTCCGAGATATGTAAACTGTTCTACCTGCTCTATTTTTTCCCCGCCTATTTTAATATTTAGCTTAGCCTTTTTCTTTCTGGAAAATCGCATAACCTTTGTTTTATTAATATTGATTCTCATCCCATATTTATCGCACTGAACCTGCAATTCACTCAACAATGCTTGCAACCCCTTGGCTGACTGAGCAACTAATGCTTGGTCATCAGCAAACCTAACAGATTTTACTAATTCCCCTCCGACTTCCATTCCCACCTCCAATTCTTCCCATGCCTCTTTAATCATTTCTTCCACATATACGTTGAACAGTACCGGTGACAGTGGACAACCCTACCCTACACCTCTTCGTAACACTGCCCATCCGGACTCAGCGTTCCCCACTCGTACCTGAGAAGTCTGAGACATCTACAGGTTGCGGATCAGTCTCCTGTCCCTCCAATTCATTCCTATTTTCCGCAATTCACGCATTAGTTTTTCCCAATTCACTCTATCAAACGCTTTTTTGAAATCTACAGAACAGGCAAAAACGTCCTGAGTGTATTCTATATTCCTCTCGATTAGTGATCTCATTACTGCAATTGCGTCACGCGTACCTCTTCCTTTCCTAAACCCAAACTGATCATCCCCTAAGTAATCATTTGCCTTACTCTCTATCCTTTTTTGGATGATCCTGAGAACAACTTTAGCTGCGTGGGATATCAAACTTAATGTTCTGTAATCCTCATATGACGAAGCCTTTGCCTTTTTTGGAATAGGAACTAACACCGATCTCACAAAATCTTCCGGCCAGATTCCTTCCTCATAGATACTACGAATTAGTCCATATATGGCCTTCTTCCCACATTTTCCTAAACATTTCAACATTTCTACCGGAATGTTGTCCACCTCCACGGCCTTATTTGCTTTCATCTCCTTTATTGCTCTTTCTATTTCATCGTCGAGTATGCCTGGACCTAAGCTATCTTTTTCTACGTCATATTCCTGTTCTATGCCTAACCTTTTCGGCCTATGTTCTCTACCATACAATGTTTCCATATATTCCTTCCACCTCTCTTGGATTCTTTCTGCTCCAATAATTATCTTACCCCACTTATCCTTACCTGTTAGCACAGATCTTGCCTTCTTACATCCCGATAATAACTTAACCTTGCTGTATAGAGCACCAATTTCACCCTTCTTCTGTAAACTTTCCATTTCCTCGCATTGCGTTATCCACCATGCTTCTTTTGCTTTATTTGTGGCGCTGCTCAAATTTATTGTTTAACTCTTTGTACTTCTTTTTGCCTAGCTCTGTGTATACATTTTTCCATCTTCTTCTCTCATCCATCTTTGCAATCATCTCATCTGTTACCCATGGTTTCCTTATCCTTTTCCCGTTAACGGTTCCAATAGTGTCTTTAGCGGCTTCCAATATCCCTTTCTTGATACATTCCCATTTTTCTTCGATAGTACTCAGTTCTTTACCGTCATCCATCATTTCCTCTACAGCCTCCTGATACTTCGTCCTCGTTAATTCATTTACTGCTTCTAAATTCCATTTTTTAACCCGCCGCCCTTGCCTTATCTTCTTGAAACGAACATTACATTTCATAACAACTAAATTGTGGTCAGAGTCCGCATCCGCTCCTGGGAAACTGTGCGAATTTATCACACTGTTCCTAAACCTGTGCCAAACCATAATATAATCTAACTGATACCTTTTTGAGTCACCTGGCATTTTCCATGTATACCTACGCCTTTTGTGGTGTCTAAACCATGTCTTAGTGATGACTAACCCCTGTCTCCTGCAGAATTCAACTGCTTACTCCCCGCGTTCATTCCTCGAGCCTAACCCATAGTCCCCCACCTCACCACCATCTCTTCCTTCGCCTACCGTCGCATTCCAATCCCCCATCACTATCAAACGTTTCCCTGCAGGAACACTCGTGATGATATCCTCTAACTCATCATACATCCTATCGACTTCTTCCTCCTTGTGGTTGCTCGGTGGCATGTATACCTGAACAATGACCAAGTTCGTCGGCTCTGCTTTAATCTCTACGAGTAAAATTCTATCCGTCGCTTGCTCTATGTTGACTACGCTTCTTCCTACCCCTTTATTTAAAATTACGGCAACCCCTCGTTGGCTCTCGTCCCCGCCGCTGTATATCACTCTATAATTGTCACTCCAGTAATCCCCGCTATCCTTCCATCTCACCTCGCAGAGACCTAAAACATCTATATTACCTCTTTCCATCTCTCGCTTAATATTTTCTACTATTCCGGTCGTCAACATTGTCCTGACCTTCCATATTCTTATTCTAACTACTTCGGTCTTCTGTCCCGCTGCTGTTACTTCTCCCCTGCATAGGTTTCGTGGGATGACGACCGCGGAAACCTTGCCTCCCCGGCTACTGGACACGACACACGGTCGCTTGGGCCGAACCCCGTAGTTGCCAGGACTCGTATTCTCTATAGTGCCCATCATTACATTCTTGGGAATGATAATTGAGGTGGTTTCCCGTTGCCTTCCTCAATAGTGTTTTTAACGTGACACCATCACTTAATGGCCGCCCCACTGGGGTCAGACGCCTTTGCAGCCGCCTCACTGAGGAACAGACGCTGCGTGGACTACCTTTCGTCTGTCTCCTAACCTTCGACCTATCTGGCATGGGTGACCTTACCAGGAGCAATTATATTTACTCCCGCTAGCAGAGCTCTAGGGGTCATCGGAACACACAATCGCTTCAACCACGACAAGGTTGTAGTTCATGGGAGGGGTGCAGGCATATACTATATATTATGTTTATTCATTTATCTATGTATATACATGATGATAAATTAATTGTTTGGGTGGCCTAATCCTCTAATAAATACACCATCTGAGGCCGTAAAAACTTTATTTTTCAAAATTTAATCTGCATTGATTTTGTCTCCTTCAAAGTACTTTCCATTCGTTGCTATGCAATTATTTCATCTTCTTTTCCACTGTTTAAAGCACCCGTGGAAGTCCTCGGCATTTAGACTTTTTTAGTTTTCCAGTCTTTTCTTGCTTTAATGTGTCCACATCTTCCCAATGATGTCCCTTCATCACATTTTGAGAATAGGAAAAAGTTGCAGGGTTCGTGATCTGGCAAAAAAGGAGGATAATCAAGGATGGTGATTGATTTTTTTGTCCATCCGTAATTTTGTAGTGGATGTAAATTATATAAGTATTCTTAGCATAAGTTTACAAAATACAATTTAGAAGTTCAGAAATGGAGGCTATAATGTAACAGAACATTGCTAGTGATGACATTCTAAAAAAGATATACCTCTCAAAATGTTTGCGTCTATTTAATTATTCTCGTAGTTATGCATTGATCACGTCATATATTTTTCCTCATTATTTCGTAGAATTCTGTCTTTAGGCATCCTTCTTTGAAACAAGTCAATGTTTAAACTGTATTAAATGTTAATCTTCTATAAACAAGAAGACATTATTCATATTGAAGGAAGGGAGAGGATTGTTGAGAAAAATCAAGGAAAAGGAAATCAAAGAAATCATGTGAAGACATACTTTTTCATATTTGGCTTGAAAATTCATCCTTCATAAAAACAATCCTTTCATTTTCATTGATAAAATATTTTTTTAACTGGCATAATTCTTCGTAATGTCCCTAGTCGTAAGAAATTTCGTTCTATCAAGAATTTTGTCGTAATTTTTAATGTGCTGAAATTCCTATAAGAATAACATAAAATAATGCTGATTCTAGGACACGAATTTCTCCCGCCTCCCTTGATAACGCTTTTCGTGAGCTTCCCATTCAGGCATTTTTAACGGTTGGAAAACTATACCTTTGGGAAGAATTTCCCTTAACTAATTGCCCTCGGTCCCCTATGAGCATCCAAGTTCGTTGTGAAATCTTTAGTCTCAAAAATGCACCAAGTTCGCCATTTGGTTGCTGACGTTCATTCGCGAGACTAGACTTCTGGCTCTTTGGTTAAAAAAGTTTATCTTGGCCCATCGCAATACGGAACCAGGGATTAATGCAGAGTCATCCGCAATATGCATTTCCCTGTGACGTATACGTGCCCTACATTAAGGATGATATCCCTACTGTGCCTAGATGCCTCTAACGGTAGCGTTTAAGTTCACAGCAGCCAAACGGAATGGCCGAAAATAAAATTTTTCATTTTAATTTTACGCTCACTAGTTGAGATAAAGAGCAAAAATTATAACTGGGTTTTTATTGCCGCTATAAAGGAGATTGAGACTCGGTGGCACCGACGGTAATCAACCCTAGATCTCATATAAATTCTTGACTCGACGGATGATTATATCGATTACGTTTCACAACCGAATATCAGCGTTGATCGATGATCAAAATACCGGTGGAATGGAGCTTGGGCAATCAAATCGAGAATCGACCAATATGGCCGAATGCATTTTGTCATCTGATGAAGCTATAGAAGTCCTAATTCATTGCTTTAATCAATAGGCCCACAAAATGCTCGTGTACAAATTCATGTCTTCACATATTATATGATTGTGCTCGTGCATGTGGGCATGCAAAGAACTTGCATTGTAAGCTTTTATTGTTACAACCTGCTACTGATTAACTAATTTGATAAAATTAGTGTAAACTTAGATCAACATAAATAATCACAAAGTACTGTAATTTCTTTAGTTGTCACGTAGTAGCAACTGTCAACAAAAAACGTATCTCACATGCATATGAAGGCACTTAAGTCCCGCACTAAAGTGATTACGAATATATATTGTACAGGTAGTGAAACGTATATGCGGGATATGATCGCTGGTGGGTATAGGAATAAACATCAGGTAAAATTTGAATCAAGAAAGGTTGCTAAAACTGGACCTAAAAATATCATCTGGTAGACTCTACAGTAAATTGCTTGCAGAAAGTTAAATTCCCTAGCGCTGTTCTAATAACCGCCATAAGTTTTATCATGGCGCATGTGGTATCGAGCAAATGGATCATTCGTTTGTCGATAGAAGAAACTCTAAATAAAAAAAAATTATACTGTTTTGGTCAACGAAACCTGGGCAAAGCTGCGTGATTTTTTCGGATACTGGAACATTTTGGAAAACCGCAACGGGAGAAGCTCTCCCATACATAAGTGAATTTAAAAAACTGTATTTTAGAATTTAATTTAAACTCTTTAATCACTCTCATACAGGTCTTTATATACATACATATATATATATATAAATATATATATATATATATATATTATTTTCACACAGAGAAAAAGAAAATAATAATAATAGATATATTCTATGTGTAAAAATAATATTTGTTGGCCTTATGGCGGGATTTTCGTGTTTGAATATATATATAAATTTTTTTTGTTCAGTGTGATAGATATGGGATGAAAATCAATATTAATAAAACAAAGGTTATGCGATTTTCCAGAAAGAAAAAGGCTAAGCTAAACATTAAATTAGGAGGGGTAAAAATAGAGCAGGCATAACAGTTTACATATCTCGGAAGTGTTTTGGACCAATACGGTCAAAGTAGTAGGGATGTAAGGAGAAGAATTGCGCTAGGCAAGGAGGCTTTCTCAAGGTGGAGGGAGTTGATGACGGGGACGTTGAGAAGGGATGTTAAGACAAGACTCGTAAAAACTCTGATATGGAACGTAGCTATGTACGGCACGGAAACGTGGTCGCTGAAGCAGGAGGATAGACGTAGATTGGAGGCTTTTGAAATGTGGGTGTGGAGAAGAATGGAGAAGGTGAAATGGACCGAAAGGAAAACAAATGAGGAAGTACTAGAAATGGTGGGGGAGAGAGGGGTTTGTTGAGAGAAATCCTATGGAGGCAGGAAAAATGGATGAAAGGCGTATTGAGCGGTAGTGGAATGTTGAAGAAGCTAATGGAGGGGAGAATGTTGGGCAAGCGAGGAAAGGGCAGGAATAGGAAAGGGATGTTGGACGGGATGAAGGCAGGAGAGAAGACGGAGATGAAGAGGGTTCTGATGTAGATTAGGTTGCTGGATTGGGTTTTGTTTGGAGTTACGAAATGGTTATTTGATGGTAGTGTCCATCCATAAACTTACCTTTACCGGTAGATTACATAATAAATAATGATAAAATCCCTCCCATGGACTACAACCTTGTCGTGGTGGAAGGGCTTGTGTGTTCCGATGACCCCTAGAGCTGTGCTGGCGGGAGTAATATAATTACTCCTTGAAGGGTCACCCATGCCAGATAGGTCGAAGGTTAGGAGACAGACGAAAGGTAGTCCACGCAGCGTCTGTTCCTCAGTGAGGCGGCTGCAACGGCGTCTGACCCCAGTGGGGCGGCCATTAAGTGATGGTGTCACGTTAAAAACACTATTGAGGAAGGCAACGGGAAACCACCTCAATTATGATTCCCAAGAATATAATGATGGGCACTATAGACAATATGAGTCCTGGCAACTACGGGACTCGGCCCAAGAGGCCGTGTGTCGTGCCCGGCAGCGGGAGAGGCAAGGCTTCCGCGGTCGTCATCCCACGAAACCCTTGCAGGGAAGAAATAACTTCAGCAGGACAGAAGACTCAGAAGAAGGCGAAAGTAGTTAGAATACGAACCTGGAACGTCAGGACAATGTTGAGGAGAGGCAAATTAGAAAATATTAAGCGAGAGATGGAAAGAGGTAACATAGATGTTTTAGGCCTCTGCTAGGTGAGATGGAAGGATAGCGGGGATTACTGGAGTGACATTTATAGAGTAATATACAGCGGCGGGGACGAGAGCCAACGAGGGGTTGCCGTAATTTTAAATAAAGGGGTAGGAAGAAGCGAAGTCAACATAAAGCAAGCGACAGATAGAATTTTACTCGTAGAGATTAAAGCAGAGCCGACGAACTTGGTCATTATTCAGGTATACATGCCACCGAGCAACCACAAGGAGGAAGAAGTCGATAGGATGTATGATGAGTTAGAGGATATAGTCACGAGTGTTCCTCCAGGGAAACATTTGATAGTGATGGTAGATTGGAATGCGACGGTAGGCGAAGGAAGAGATGGTGGTGAGGTGGGGGACTATGGGTTAGGCACGAGGAATGAACGCGGGGAGAAAGCAATTGAATTCTGCAGGAGACAGGGGTTAGTCATCACTAACACATGGTTTAGACACCACAAAAGGCGTAGGTATACATGCAAAATGCCAGGTGACTCAAAAAGGTATCAGTTAGATTATATTATGGTTTGGCACAGGTTTAGGAACAGTGTGATAAATTCGCACAGTTTCCCAGGAGCGGATGCGGACTCTGACCACAATTTAGTTGTTATTAAATGTAATTAATTGTACGTAATTTTGAATAAAGGGGTAGGAAGAAGCGAAGTCAACATAAAGCAAGCGACAGATAGAATTTTACTCGTAGAGATTAAAGCAGAGCCGACGAACTTGGTCATTATTCAGGTATACATGCCACCGAGCAACCACAAGGAGGAAGAAGTCGATAGGATGTATGATGAGTTAGAGGATATAGTCACGAGTGTTCCTCCAGGGAAACATTTGATAGTGATGGTAGATTGGAATGCGACGGTAGGCGAAGGAAGAGATGGTGGTGAGGTGGGGGACTATGGGTTAGGCACGAGGAATGAACGCGGGGAGAAAGCAATTAAATTCTGCAGGAGACAGGGGTTAGTCATCACTAACACATGGTTTAGACACCACAAAAGGCGTAGGTATACATGCAAAATGCCAGGTGACTCAAAAAGGTATCACTTAGATTATATTATGGTTTGGCACAGGTTTAGGAACAGTGTGATAAATTCGCACAGTTTCCCAGGAGCGGATGCGGACTCTGACCACAATTTAGTTGTTATTAAATGTAATGTTCGTTTCAAGAAGATAAGGCAAGGGCGGCGGGTTAAAAAATGGAATTTAGAAGCAGTAAATGAATTAACAAGGAAGGAGTATCAGGAGGCTGTAGAGAAAATGATGGATGACGGTAAAGAACTGAGTGCTATCGAAGAAAAATGGGAATTTATCAAGAAAGGGATATTGGAAGCCGCTAAAGACACTATAGTAACCGTTAACGGGAAAAGAACAAGGAAACCATGGGTCACGGATGAGATGATTGCAAAGATGGATGAGAGAAGAAGATGGAAGAATGTAAACACAGAGTTAGGCAAAATAAAGTACAAAGAGTTAAACAATAAATTGAGAAGGACCACAAATAAAGCAAAAGAAGAATGGTGGAAAACGCAATGCGAGGATATGGAAAGTTTACAGAAGAAGGGTGAAATTGGTGCTCTATACAGCAAGGTTAAGTTATTATCGGGAAGTAAGAAGGCAAGATCTGTGCTAACAGTTAAAGATAAATGGGGTAAGATAATAGTTGAACCAGGAAAAATCCAAGAGAGATGGAAGGAATATATAGAAACACTGTATGGTAAAGAACTTAGGCCGACAAGGTTAGACATGGAAAAGGAACATGACGTAGAAGAAGATAGCTTAGGTCCAGGCATACTCGACGATGAAATAGAAAGGGCAATAAAGGAGATGAAAGCAAATAAGGCTGTGTGGGTGGACAATTTTCCTGTAGAAATGTTGAAATGGTTTGGGAAAGGTGAGAAGAAGGCTATATATGGAATGATTCGTAGTATCTATGAGGAAGAAATCTGGCCGGAAGATTTTGTGAGATCGGTGTTAGTTCCTATTCCAAAAAAGGCAAAGGCTTCGTCATGTGAGGATTACAGAACAATAAGTTTGATATCCCACGCAGCTAAAGTTATTCTCAGGATCATCAACAAAAGGATAGAGAGTAAGGCAAATGATTACTTAGGGGATGATCAGTTTGGGTTCAGGAAAGGAAGAGGTACGCGTGATGCCATTGCAGTAATGAGATCACTAGTCGAGAGGAATATAGAATACAATCAAGACGTTTTTGCCTGTTTTGTAGATTTCGAAAAAGCGTTTGATAGAGTGAATTGGGAAAAATTAATGCGTGTATTGCAGAAAATAAGAATGGATTCGAGGGACAGGAGACTGATCCGCAACCTGTACATGTCTCAGACTGCTCAGGTGCGAGTGGGGAACGGAGAGTCCGGATGGGCAGTGTTAGGAAGAGGTGTAAGGCAGGGTTGCCCATTGTCACCGGTACTGTTCAACGTATATGTAGAGGAAATGATTAAAGAGGCATGGGAAGAACTGGAGGTTGGAATGAAAGTCGGAGCGGAATTCGTAAAATCGGTTAGGTTTGCTGATGACCAAGCATTAGTTGCTCAGTCAGCCAAGGGGTTGCAAACATTGTTGAGTGAATTGGAGGTTCAGTGCGATAAATATGGGATGAGAATCAATATTAATAAAACAAAGGTTATGCGATTTTCCAGAAAGAAAAAGGCTAAGCTAAATATGAAAATAGGCGGGGAAAGAATAGAGCAGGTAGAGCAGTTTACATATCTCGGAAGTGTTTTGGACCAATACGGTCAAAGTGGTAGGGACGTAAGGAGAAGAATTGCGCTAGGCAAGGAGGCTTTCTCAAGGAGGAGGGAGTTGATGACGGGGACGTTGAGTAGGGATGTTAAGACAAGACCCGTAAAAACTCTGATATGGAGCGTAGCTATGTACGGCGGGGAAACGTGTTCGCTGAAGCAGGAGGATAGACGTAGATTGGAGGCTTTTGAAATGTGGGTGTGGAGAAGAATGGGGAAGGTGAAATGGACCGAAAGGAAAACAAATGAGGAAGTACTAGAAATGGTGGGGGAGGAGAGGGGTTTGTTGAGAGAAATCCTATGGAGGCAGGAAAAATGGATTAAAGGCGTATTGAGCGGTAGTGGAATGTTGAAGAAGGTATTAGAGGGGAGAATGTTGGGCAAGCGAGGTAAGGGTAGGAACAGGATAGGGATGTTGGACGGGATGAAGGGAGGAAAGAAGTACACCGAGATGAAGAGGGACCTGATATAGATTAGTTTGCTAGGTGGGGAGTCACAAAATGTTTATTTGATAGTTGTGTCCATCCAAAAACCTACCTTAACCGGTAGATTACCTAATAATAAATAATAAAATAAATATCTTTATATATGTATTTTTTTTAATGTAGAATCCGCTCGGCAAGTGGAAAGATCTGGTGTTCGAGTCCCGGTCAAGTAAATATATTTACGGTAGTGGTCTGTTTTATTCCGCCTTCACCACCTCTTCTGTGTTCGTCTTTTATGCGTGTCCCTATCCTCTTTCCTTATAGGTGAGATTGGCAACATTACAACTCGTTTTCATCTTCAGAACACCTTGATTAATTAATTATGTAAATCACTTCGTAAAAATCTCAGTGGAAGAATATTTTATTTGTCCGGAAATTGGCAAACCTAGAGTCTAAATTAGAGTTTGAAGTTTGATGATTTCATGGAATGGATGGTTTATGAAAAAATATCCTAGTAATTGTTAATCAATTCATACATCGTTTTATAGAGCATTTGATTTTTCTTAAATCAACTGACGATACATCAGGGGCGGTGCAACTAATAGAGTTATTTCATAACGTTGTATTAAAAAGAGCAAAAGATGCAAAAATGGAATTATTTTCCGATATTCGTCCACGCATCGCATTTATTATAAATAAAAGTTTCTTCTGCGTTTCAGATGACGATTCAAGCTGTTTTTTTATAAGTACCATGCGCTATCACATACAATTTCATTAAGGGCAAATAAATTATAAATCAAGCCTTCATCTTATGTTGAGGCATGACATATTCTTCATCAGTAGTTACTTTAGACACCAAGTTTCGTGATTAGATCTTCTTCCTCTTGCTTATATGTGCAAGCAGTATATTTTGTATCAGATTATTCAAAAATAACATGCTACATTTTGAATGTCATTTCCCCTTTAGTTCAGCTGTATTCTGCAAATTGATGGCCTGGTCGGTACGGCAACTTTCTACACCAAATATTACTTGCAAGATATCGGCTAATTTTGATAAAATGATAGCTAAAGCCTACGCCCAACACCACCGCAAAGGTAAGAGAAAACTTTTCATTATCCACCGTGCCGTCACATCGCTCGATTCTACATGCAAATGAGTCTGGAAAAATAATTCATTCTCATGGAAAAACTCAGTTTATGGCGTGACCTACCCTGAGATATACCTTTATTTCTCCCAGGAATTTCATTTCCTTGCGTTGCGCCCGACTTCAATCCATTCTGCTTGCAGCAAACGCCACGCTGCATTTTGCTCCGGTAGATTAGAACATTCTTTTCCCCCATTTGCTCCGGAGCATACATTAGGGAGCATCATCGCCGGCCTACTTCACCTCAAGTGGGGTCATAACACACTTCTCCAAGAGAAAAACCTTGTCAATAATTATTAAATGTTATTTTCATAAGCTGAAAACTAGCTCATAGGTAAGGAAAAATTTATGGAAAACTGGAATTAAAACATTCTCATTTATTTTTTATAACATGTATGTATTTATATAGTTTACCCTCGGTGTTTTAAGAATTGTATCACTTAAGTTGTTTGTTTACTTTGCGAAATTAATAACACCTTCCATTAAATATCATGCTACCTTTAAGTATTTTGAACTATACGTTAATAAAATTTACAGTACTTGTTAGAATCGTGAAACCTTTTGACTTGCATAGAGTCTTATCTCCTAGCCATGGCGCTTTACAGTCTGCACCGAAGAAAGGCAGCGGGAACTAATTGCGTTGACAAAATTCACTAGTAGATTATCCTCCCCCAAATTATAAACCGAAATCAAGCGCTCACTACGTCACGCTCGGTGATCATTTCGTTATCCACAAGTTCTCCGCGTCTAGGGCGTCTATGAGATTCGTTCCACGCTCCGGGAAGGATGGTGATTTATCCGAACAAATTTTCGCCAGGGAAAATTCACCCCGGGAGAGCTTTCCCCGAAAGCTGCTAAATATAGAGAGTGGTTTAGAAGATGGGATGTGGGTGGGGAGGGGGTTGGTTGGAGAATTCCGGGTTCCTGCAGCGGAGACGCCATGGAGGCTCCGAAGGAAGGGAGAGGGGATGAGGAAATCACGGACCTTAAAACTTTCAGCCAGGGTTGGAAGAGAGGGAGAGAGAAGAGAATATTTTATTTAGGAGCGGGGGCAGGGCGACGCCGATGACGTATATTTTGCGATCTCTTGGAGACTTTAAAACCTACTGAGGTCCCCCTTGTGGTCACAATGGCCTCACATCAACTATACAGACCACTCCATACACTCCCCGACCCCCTCTTCCTTCCAGGTCGTTCTTCCCCTTCCCCGTCACAAGAAATCCGGCTTGAAAAGGGACGGAAAGGATGGGGGTTCGCAGGGTCGTACGGGCGTCTCCCTCGGAAGAATGGGGGAGGGTTATGAGAGACGGGGTGAAGGGGTGGGTGGGAGATGAGGGAAAGGGGAAGACGTGAGGAGAGACGGAGAGAGAGGAAATTCTAGATCGAGAGACGGGGGTTGAGGAGCGCACAACTTTGCAGGATGGGTGGATCCCTCGCTCCGGGTCTGGTGTGGAGGTGAAGCGAACGAGCATGGCTTGGGGGTGAATTTCACCCCAATTAAAACAAAGCAGAAACAAGTCATCACAAATGCTACGGAAGATACTCGTTCGCATTTTTTTGATAATCACTGCAAATAATTTCTCAAATTTTTTTTTTAATATTCATTATTTTTTCATTAATTGTAATTATTTTACAATGCATCTTTAAAATAAATTGATAATTGCAAATTTTAATCGATAAATTTTTAATTGAAAAATCAGTTTAGTAGCATAAAATAAAAACCATGTAATTGAGAGGCATATTCATAAGAGTTAAATAATGAATCTTAATTTTCAGGATTTTGAATAAAAATATATACTTATGTGTGTGTGGGTCGCGGTAGTTCAGGGGGTAGGATCTTACTACTGAACGGAGGGTTCGGGTTCGATTCCCGGGCAAGTCACTCTGGGCACCTGCAGCTCCACCCAAGTTTTTTGTAATTTTTTGAGTATAAGATCTTCCTGGGAAACCATAACCGGTACAGTGAAAGGAACTGGTCCCCCTAACCTGATGTGTGAATTTCACACGCTGTCGGGCTTAGTACTGGGTGAACTCTACCATCACCTACCAAGCCAACTTTCGAGTTCCTTGCTGTGTTATATATGTTTATGAAGTACTGGAGATGGTGGGTGAGGAGAGGTTTTTGTTGAGAGAAATCCTATGGAGGCAGGAAAAATGGATGAAAGGCGTATCTAGGCGAAATCTAATCTATGAGGCGAAATCTAGGTACGAGAGGAAGGTGGGAAAAAATAAAGACATTTTGGACCAAATTAAGGCATTTAGAACGTATCGAGAGTTGAGGAATAAGTTACGGTAATATTTAGTAGGATTCTAAGGATATTTTGTGTTATATTATTTAAGATTTAGGTGTACAGCAGTGAGTAACTCCAGAGTTCATTAAAAACTATCCTAGGACGGTACACTCCTACAAGTAGTAATACTATTTTTTTAACAACTAATATAAGGTATTAAGGTGTTTTATAATGAAAAGGCCATTCATATGCTCAAAGAACACGAGAGTCCAAACAAGAAATCAGTTTGTGAACACATTTGTGTGGAGTGTGGCATTGCATGAATAAGAGATCATTATAAGAGTAGACAAAAGAAGAATAGGGGTCTTCAAAACTTTAGGAGCTAGGGTAGAATAGTAAAGGCTACCTAAAATTAAGAAATGGTGAAGAATAGAAATGGAAAATACCTAATGGAACAACTTAAAGTAAGACGAACTAGATAATATGGACACGCCTTTAGAAACTAAATTTTTTAAAGACTGTTTTAATAAATAATAGGAGACAATGAGTAATGTCAAGAAACTAATAAATTGGCCTAAGAAAGGGAAGTATAGGACAGAATAGCTTTCAAGGCGCAGGGGAATTAGTATAAGTTGGAGAAGATTCAAGGATTAAACTAATCTGTGAATTGAAGCATTTCCGATCAAATTTTATTTAAAAATAATATCTTGCAAATTTTTTCCTAACTGGAGTACATTTTTTGTGTATATTTCTATGAACTAATTGCTTTGTTTTTATTCCTCACAAGTTTCAGGGGAGAAGGTGAGAGATTAAACCATCTTCTAGAGAAACTTTACATTCCAAAATAGTTTCCTAAGCAGAGTTTATGGGACTACTCGAGGAAGTTGGAATAGCCTGACTCACGCTTTCAGGCCTTTCATCTTCTCTCAATGTCGGAACATCCAACTTGAAGGAACTTAGAGGTGAAACGGGTTATCCTATGATGCAACAAAGGTAAAGTTTGTACCATTTTGTTCGAAGTTGTCCTGAATGCTATTTTTCACTGAAGAGTCAAGCGATATCATTAAACCTGGACATAAACACGCGTAATTCCTGGTATACATCATTATTTTATTATTTCCCTTCAAATCTGTTTATATTTTTCCATCATATTACAAGGCAGTGTTAATTTTTATGCCCAATTCTCATGTAAGAATGGTAAGAGGATATAGGAAGAGCTGAATGTGGACGTGAAAGTTGTTTGGGATTTCATAAAATCAGTTAAATATCAATTTTACTTTAAATAAAAGTTTTCTCAGTCTTTAAGGTAAGGCGTTACAATCAACGTAGAGCGCATTAAAAACTCAATGTAGAAGTTTTGCGATTAAGATTAATTTATACAAAAAGAAAAATTATGACGTTTACGGTAAAAATTAATCGGCAAATCGTAATAAATCGGAGGCTTTCGCAACTGTTGAGAGATGCAGAGGTGGTTCTCGGGTTAGACTGCGTGAGAGACATTTTTAGCTCAACGTTTCTCTCCCGTTGCAGGGAGCGTTTTCAGGAGAGATTTTGCTCCTGAAGACGCTCCCTGCAACGGGAGAGAAACGTTGAACTAAAAATGTCTCTCACGAAGTCTAATCCGAGAACCACCTCTGCATTAATCGGCAAAATTGGAGAAAGGCAAAGGTAGAGCAAATGAAACAATTCAACTATATCGGCAGTGTTTTGGAACTATCTAGTCAAAGTAGTAGGGACAAAAATAAAGAATTTCAATAGGTGAAAGTGTTTTCAGCAGGAAGAGAGAATTTATGACACATAAGTAATGATTGTAAGAAAATTTTAAGAAATCTTTGATATGCAGCGTGGTTTGCACGGTACGGAAACATGGTCGTTGAACCATAGATGATGATTGGTGAATTTGGAGATATATGTATGGAGAAGGATAGGAAATGTAAACTTGACGGAAAGAAGAACGGCTAAAGAAGACCAGGTATAGTGGGAAAGGAGAGAGGTTTATTGGAAGAGTTTCAATGGAGTCCGAAAAGATGGATACAGAGTATTTTGACTGGTGATGGAATGTTGAAGGTTTCGATGGATGGTGGCAACTTTATGCAAGAAAGATAGGGAGATGAAAAGGAAAGACATCTTGGACATAATGAAGAGAAGTAGGGAGTATGCATAATTTAACTTTCTGCCGTTTAGTGTGGGGGTTTGGTTATGTCTTGTTAGGAGACGCTAAAAAATAAAGGAGTGTCATGTATGTGTGTCCATCAATAACGTGCCTTTAAAGTTGCTCAACTATCATAATTGTACATATTATTCTCATGTCATATTCATGATCTAATTTTCTTGTTATTTTTCCACGCAATTCTTTTTTAAGGATTAAAATTTTATCTAAATACGATTCCAGAATATAAAAATTATTGAGTCTGGTGGGACGTGAACGATCAGCATAGGATTTTAGCATTAGATTTCGAACTTGACATAAGAGTTGAGCAGATCAGGTCTGTAACTGGCGATCCGATGGAAAAGATAATTTGTAGGCAATAAATAGGAGCACATGAAGCCAATGAGAAAACCATAGCAATGGATTATTGTTACCACCTATGAATTTTTAAAAAGACAAGCGTGTAATTTATTTAACTAACCAGAGTAAAAAATAACTAAGAAATGACTATATGAAGAAATGTTCCAACTTTATGACTATTTACTCTGAATAATGCATTAATGAAGGAATTGCTAAGGAAAATATATGTCTCGTGAAGCTTCGTGTGGTTAAGATTTTGATCAAAAAAATTACGCCAGCTCTTTTGAAAGGACATGTGGTACCATTACTAGGTGTTTAAATAGTTGAAAGAAAATAGTATAAAAGGGTGATTATATGAATAAATGTGCCTTTTCACAATTTCTTAAACCTCTGAATATTGGACTTCAGTATAATTTATCCCTGACTAATAGAAAACTTTTAAATTAAAATTTTAAGCAAGGTGAAAGGTTTCCCAATGACAGACTGGGTAATTAATATACGAATTAGGAAAGAATTAGGATGATAATATAATATGGAAAATACAACTACTTTTAATGGGAAATATGAAGACTATGCGTTAAAAATTAAGAAAATAACGTTAACGTAGATATCTTTCTCTCTAGCCCAATGGCTTTTGACTTCTAGGAAGAAGAAACTTAGCAATACCGAGGACATAACCGTGAAATTGGGACTGACTTTTCAGAGTAATTCTTAAGTGTTAGGAGATAAAGGAGTTTATTTCATTTTCTCTGCAGTTTCTCCTTTTCTTCAACACTCATTTGAAGTACCGGTATTTTAGCCATCCCTTCAAATCCGTTCTTGTAATCATAGGTCTTCATATATTTTGATTGGTCTTGAAAGTTCCAACCCCATCACATTTTACACAAGTGCACAGTAAACCTTTGGATACATTTTTTTCTCAGCACGAGATACTAAATAACCTTTTAAAACTTATCTCTCAAAGCACTTCTTCGTCCACATATAGCAAATTTAGATGCCGAAATTTCATTAATGGTTCTGTGAGCCTTTCAACTTTTTTTTACTTATGCCTACGGCGAAACCGATATTTTCGTTTACTCATGGGAAATGCGAAAATAGGATGTGAAACTGAAATCGTCTCGATTTTTCTCATTTGCTGTCTAGTTTATCACATTTGCGATACCATTCAGAGTGGATAATTTTTCATCCCACCTAGGCTAAAATGAAACCCAAAAAACCTCCGCTGCCTTTTCTTTCCCTTCGGCTCGCTTTTCTATTGAGTTGACATCCATTTAACCCGAGATATTTTCACCTTTCGTTGACGACATTCACGAAACGATTTTTTATTTCTACCCACGCAGCTAACCCCGATTTTTTTCATTGGGACCTTGCTCATTTTTTCTAATGCAACCTGGATTTTCAAAGCAAACCGGCAGGCTCTGCTCTACGTGTGTATGAAGTAAATTCTCGACGAGAAAAAGCATGCACCTCTGTGTGGAAAATTCTGCTACTCGTGCACTTGAAGGGGTTCTCTTTATCTACGTGATTCTATGCACCAACCCTTTGGGATAGAGATCCAAATATTTTATTTTCTTATATCTCTGACCTGGAAAGTTAATCTTTTCCCTGACGCCGAACAAAACTAGGCTAACCGGGCGCAGATCTCGTGAAACGCCTTTGACCTCGGCTCCTATCCAAACATTTTCCATTTTCTCAGCGTTTATAAACGCTAGTTGCAACTGTATGGAGACAAGTATTAGTGTTTTTTTTTGCTTCTTAACCCACGACGTCCTATGTTCGGTCCGTTTTAAAAGTCATTCTCGGGGAACGGTTCTGGTGGCTTTATCTCGTCGTGGTTCGTTTGTTTCGTCAGTCGCTTGTACTAATTTCCCCCTTGAAGTCCATTTTCCTCCTCTCTCGGTCTCATTGTCGTTCCCGCGGACCTCGGCGAAAAATCTGGCCCTTACAAGTTTGGACATCTGCTCCCCTGGGTACTGTGATGTACAGGCGACATTAGAACTCATTATCTCCTCTTTCTACGAGTGTAAACTATAAAAGCCGTTTTATTTCCAGTGAAGCTTAGCTTGAAATATTGTGATCAAATGTTTTTAATCATGAGTACAAAAACATAAGCGTCTGAACTGTGTAGTGGTTTTGTTAATGCGAAGTAGTGATTTACTGTTCTTAAGAATATTTTTCATGTTATGCCAGGCGTTAATTTTGCGATGCGATAACGAATGCGTTAATATATGAAACATTAAACATTTAAAAAAATATTTTTTTACACAATATTTTGTTTTCCTAGAATAAAGTAATCAAATACTCATCCATTATAATTTAGAAGAGATACACTCGAGGTTAATCTCAGTGGTGAAATCTCCTATTTTTTTATAAATAAAACTCAATAATTTGTAAATTATTTTAAAGCTAAAAAAATGTGTCCATTTTTTACACAATTTTTATTTCGGTTGATGCATTTCTGTAGGGACTCAGGCTGTTATTGTATGCCCATGTCATGCTATCTCCCCGCCATATCTTTGAGGAAGCGTTGGACCTCATATTTACACCTCATCACATCATCACTGAAGCTCCTTCAGGAAAAATGTTTTTTTAACTTAGAAAGCAAGTGGTTGCCACTGACTACCATGCACAGGTGATGATGCCCCATTCAAACTGGTGTCTCAGGGGAGCAACGATTTGACGGGCGATGTGGCGGCTAGCGTGAAGAATAAAACGCCCTTGCTCAACATTCCTCTTCTCCGGCCTAAATAGTCCGTGTACGATGTTTAAGTGTCTCACATAATCAGTCTGTATTTGCTACGCTCCATGAATCTATGAAGTTGTCCAACAATATTCCGTTTGGATCCCAAAACAGTCGACATGATTTTGTCACCAGACTGATTGTTTGAATTCTCCCGTCTTGGGAGGAGAGAAATGCTGTCACAAACGCGATTGCTTTTTGGTCTCAGGTGTGGGGTGGAACGACCGAGTTTCGTTCTTCGTAACAAGCAACGATTAAAAGGTAAAATATAAAGATCCAATGCTTCCTCAACGACACGGCGGCGAGTTGTTATGGCATCATATTGCAAAACCTTGCTCAGCGCCCGCAGAAATGAATCCTCTGAGATGGCATTTGTGTAGAAAAATGGAGAAATGTTTAATGTTAATGTAACCAATATTGACCATGAGCGTTCTTTTATCCGTTAAAAAATTGAGTATATTAATTTTGGAATTGCTATTAGTAAAATTTGCCATAGGAGTGCGTACGTTATTTTATATCCAAATCTACAAGGAATGTAACAGAAGACGGAGGAATTCGGTGACTTTAGGTAAATGTATACTATAAGTTGCATTTTTCAATGTTATCAGCCGTTAACAGAAAACATTTACCAAAGCTTTTTTAAGTCAGCGCGCACTTAGTTGACTGTTTACAAATAATTCAGTCCAGGAAAATATTTTTCAATCAAAAAATATGAACAAATATTTAAATTTTCCAAAATATATGACAACATCTGTAGCACAAAAGTTCAATTTGTTAGATAGGAAATTTAAATAATTATTTTTACTTTATTTTATATGAAATTAATTGGTATTACGAATAAATGACATAAGGTAGCGCAGGAAGTAAGAAGTATCTGCGATACTAAGAAATAAGTAGCCATTAACGACCGTCTAAGACCTACCCTTAAATCGGTAGAATATTTAATTGAGAAATAGGCCGTGAATAGTTTATTGGGTGTACGAAATCGTAGCAAACATATCGTATGGATTCATATTCCCATAGTTTTTTTTTAGCTAGTCAATTATTTGAATCAAACTAATATTAATTAAAAAAATTTTGCAGAATTTTTGTATGAATAAATATAGTAGTATTTGAACCTTTTTATCCGTCAGCGAAAATAAATTTCATTTAAATGTACTTCCATTTTCATGGTTTATATTTTCGCAAGTTATTTTATGGATAACATTTGAAAGGTTTACTACAATTTAACAAAATAAATATATTATAATTACCATACAATAATAAATTTATATTATATTTTAAAAATTTCTAAGTTATATTAACATAGTTAATAAAGTATATAAGTTTTTATTCATGATTACGATAATTTGAAAACGGTGCGTAAAATGTAATTTGGTCAATTCGCCCTAAGCAACTCATTTAATACTCTGCATGACCTTATACAAACCAGTAAAACTGCAAACTCTCAACCACCAGAGAATGGTCAAGCTAAAATGTCAACTTGATGAATATTATTGGTCGATTGGCTCACGATGAAACAATTTTGCGTTTTGAAATAGACAAGGTTTAGGAATTAAAATAAAACAATGAAAATTTGGACTAATTAGAGCTTTAATATATAGGGTTAAAACATGTAAAATTATTTCTTTTTACAATTATGGTATGAAAACAACTGATTTACTTGTGATGAAAAATGTACACACTTGAATTATTTTCCCTCCGAGTGATACTTGATTGACACTGGCCTATTTCTCTGACATTGACTCAATTTAAATTAATTTTCGAAGAAAAAAATGTCACGAAATAATAAAACATTGTAAATGTTATGACGAATGTGTACAGCGAATAAATTACACATGTCACTGCCCAAGGTAATGTCACTATCGGGGATAAACCGTTGACGTAAAGGTATAAAAAAGGATCGTTTTATATTTCACGATTGATTCGGGATTGATTCGACTTATGTCTATTAAGGAAGAGCAGTGAGTTTATCTTGTATATGACAATCACTTTGGCTTAATGTTTAGGGGATCGTAATGATAAAAACGTAATAATAGTGTACTGCGTATGAAAATTGTGCCCCATTTCCATCTTCTTCTTATTAATTCCTTCAACAACTAAGGTTCGATCGCCTCTCACCATTTTTCACATTTTATTTGTACTTTGGTGAGGTAAAATTGGCGAAGACTTTAAAAACACTATACAAGCTCTTTGGCAAGAGCGCTTAGTTTACAAATGGCGGTGAAAATCATGCAAGTTTTACTATGCAATGCTTGATGTCATACATGTAGCACCTTGGATATAAAAAAAATGTTTGTACACTCCTAAATTTGGCATTGTGGTGCAGTACCTTAGAAATATATTGTTACTGGTATAGGTTTAAATAAAAAACCACCAGCGGTACGTGCTTTGATAAGTGTCTGTTAAGATTTCAATTAGTTTCCTGTCATTTGCCGATGCATGTAATTATTTCTACGGTCCGCAAATTATTAATTTCTCTTACGGTATAATTTTACGTTCACGGACACTATTTTATTTCTTTAACATTATCAAATATGTGGAGAACTGACAAAAATGTATAGCAAATTTTTTGAGTTTTCTGCAATTATATTTTATGTCACCAACTTCTTCGATCTGTAATTAAAATGGAATTCTCAGGAGTAACCCGTATAAATGCTAACATATAGAAACGTGAAAGAATCAACATTTTTACCTATGCCTTAAATAAATCTTTTGATTTGGCTGCTCCTTTCAACTGATTATCTTTTATAAGAGAATCCTTCTCCAGTTTTTCCTAATACAAATATTCGTTGCCACTTTGATTTTCCTGAATCTTAATAATTTTTGGCGGCTTTCACAAGAGTGCGGTGCCGATTTTTTTTACGATTAGATGCAAAAAATATTCAATTTTTTTGTTAAAAAATACCACGTAGAAAAGTTGAAGTGCGTCTGAAAAAAATGTTTCCATCTAAATTCTTGGTTGGTCACCTAAGTTCACCACCAGGCACCCGCGATTAGATGATACATCGTCTTCCTACGGTAAATACGTAAACCATGCACCAAAAATATTTATTGTTTGTTATGATTGTTCTTTTCGGAGTTATATCACACTGATATTCTCGTGGCGGGCCCAATCCTGAATGTCACAGTGTGTAAAGGAAAGCATGTCGATCACTGTCATAGAAAAAGTAAATTGCAAATTTTCCTGTGCAAACAAGTGTTAAGAATGCTCCAATTGTTTCTCAACAAAGAGAGATAACATATTATGATCACCGTGTAAAAACATCCACTGGAGAAAGGTTTTTATTTGTAGGCCGATTCCTCGAAAATTCCAAATTCGATTTTCACTACAATGATATATATAACCCCTCGTAGAACCTGTAGTGACAAGTAACTCAAGTTTGAAAGTGTTCTGGAACCACGAACCTCGATCCTGAAGTCATATTTATCATATTTTGAACTCAACTAAAGAAGAAGTCAGTTCGTGATAACATGAACTTGTGGATGGGTTGTATGGCGAGTTTTCAGCTCGCCGGGATAATCGGTTCTGGTTACCATTAGGCACTGTTTTATTATTTACGTCACATCATCTTTCCAATTTCGACATATTATTCACAAAAGGTGTGTCTCATCTCGAAACGCTCATAGCAAGACATTTGTTGTCCATTCTTCTCTCCCCGAGAAGGCACTGTAATTATTCAGATGCCATTTTCAAACATCAACAAAGAAGGGTTTTACAAAGTGTTTATATATCCCTATTCACGAGATTCATTTCAATTGAACGTATTCCCTGCTGCACAAGAACAGAGTTCCACTGGTGTTGCATATGTCGTGTATGAATTCCACGCAATAGAACGTCTCAGTATGGTGGGGATATACTGTTGGATCTCAGCTGTTTTGTCTGCATGTCGTCATAGGCAATCGCGAACACGCTCTTCTTCTCCAGAAGCTTCTTCCCGCCGCCAACTATCCCCCCGAGTGCGGCACCACCACCAGGGGAAGCCATCTGGTGCTGTTCGACCGCAACTGGTACTCCCAGGGCCTGCGAGTTGAGCGCGATCCCCGAGTCGATATCGTCCTCGGTGGCCCTAGCCGAGTTCCCCAAGGATCCGGCCTTGGACATCTCGGAGTGCGGCACGTTAAGCGTAACCCGATGACACAACGAATCGGACCTCTCCTGCAACCACTCCCGCCTCCGCCTCGCTATCTTGGCTTCCCTCGCCGCCGCCTCCACGGCTTTCTTCTCCGCCCTCGCCCTCGGCCCGCCCCCTTCCATAAGCTCCTTGTACCAGTCCATGTAGCGGGAGGATATATCCGGGAGAGAACCCCTACGGTTTCCGCAATCCTTCCTCTCCTCTCCCTCCCCGTCCGAGACTGAACCGCCAGTGTTGAGCCTGTATGAATTGTTGACCGAACCCGTTCGATACGGTTCTGAGAAGGACTTACGCACCCCCGGGACACCTCCGCCCTCCGATATCTTCCTCACCCGCCCCGAGACGGGCTCTGCGTCCGAGGGCTCCGCGTCCGTCGACCTCAGAATCATCTTTCTCAGGATACTACTCTTATTGTCCACGTAAAGAGGCGGGTCGGACTGCTGGGAGCCGTTCTCCGCGCCGTCCTTCTCCTCTTGGATCGGTGACTTGACCTCCGCCCCTTTGCAGCACTTTTTGGAGCGATGGCGTGACCTTGATCGCTTGTGGCAGTGCTTCTTCTTCCGGCTGCCCTTTGACGAGGCGGCAGAGATCTCCTCCTCCTCGCTAGGGACGTAAGGCTCCGTCTGGGTCTCCGCGTGGACGTCCGTCTGTGTGGCAGCCGCCTGGGAGGGTACGGGGGGCGGGGGCGGGGGTGGCGGGGGCGGTTGGGGAGGTTCGGCGGCGGGGGGTGCCGCATCCGCCGCGGCCTTCTCCTTGCTCGCTTCCCCGCCCTGATCCTCCATGAACCTCCTCAGGAGGATCTCCTTTCCTCCCCTCCCGGCCCCCGTGACGTCTCCCTCCTCGTCACCGGCTCCGCCCCTGGTTACCAGCCGCAGGATCTCGGCGTCGCCCTCCCGGACGTAGCGTCCCTCCCTCTCCACTGCCTCCTCATCCTCGCCGTCCTCCTCGGCCAGCTTGTCCCGGAACATGCCCTCCCGCCGCTGGTGAAGTGTGTCCTGGACCCTGGAACGGTAGTGACCGTGATGGTAGTAGACCCCACCACCGTACGGCCTCCCCCCATGGTCCGAACCCCTCTCCAACTCGTGTCTCCTTATGGAATCCGTGTCCTCCTCCAAGTCATCCGCGTATCTAGAATTATGACAATTATTGCAAGGAGATGTCCTAGCGGGTATACAAGAGATGAACCAAACGGGCGGCTCGCCTGCCGGACATGCCCCGATAGCTGCTGGTATTCTTAAAAATAAGGTCAAAAGATCAGGGAACTCTTTGGTTTTAAATTTCGTATTCATTTCTTAAAAAAATACCTCTGCACAACACAATTTAGGTTCCAATTGACCCAGGTGTTAGTGCTTAATTCTCACATCCCACTCCTAATGAATGGTCGTGAACTCCTTATGAACGATGATTATTAATCATGCTTTCCCTTAGTATCTTAAAACAGTAGAGTTTCACCGAAAACAACCCGGGAAATATCAAATATGACACTGGGTTACAAAACTGGGTCATATATAAACCCTGAATCGAATCATATAAATCTTTGAATATTCAAATTTGCATGTGCAAATGTGTGCGTTCAACCAGCTGACCCCTGACATGTGTTAATATTTTCCCTTTGAATTAACCTAATTAGCCTCAACCTTTATACTGATATATTTTGACTGCAGTATAAATCTCCTTCAAAGTTTAGATGGTGGTTTTATTACCATTAAGAATATTAATTTTTTTGATACTCTTCCCTTCTCTTTTGATACCCTACCTAATAGTTTTCTCTTCCAAAACGCTGTGTTTGCAGCAGCCTTAAATTGGTTTCACTTCGTGAAACATTAAGGCAGATAATGAATCAAGAAGCGTGTTAGAAAAACTACCACTTATGTAATAAACAACTCGTAACAGAAAGTTTACTCTTCGGTTTTGAAATATGAATAAAACAGTGTGAGTTACAGACAATCGTTTTTATAAAAAAATGAAAGAAAAACGAAAAAGAGAAACCTTAGTTTGGCTTAATTGCTCAAAATGTCCCTCAACTTCTTAAAAAGTGTGCATTTTATGACGAGGGCCATTTTTCTAAATTTGAATAATTAGAGCAACATTACTTTTTTGACCCCATAATAATTATAAAGAATTATAACCTGCGATTATAAATTAAGACCTTGTGTAATATTTTGGAAAAAATCCATGTTAGTAAGGGTATAGAGAAAAAAAGAAGAAAACTGATGACCGGTTATCCTAGTAGAGACTTGAAGAAAGGATTATTGAACATTTTGACATGAAGCATACCAAAAAGGTCACATGACCCTGGAAACTGGTATCTGGGGAAAGACTATGCTCTTTGATTAAAGGCTTACGAAGCGAGAACACGTATAATGTAAGAAGCTGTTCAGGGAAAATTAAACCAAGCAGAAAATGTGAATTGAGGGGATATTGAGAGAATGTGAGATGCTGAAGGTTGTGAACGAAGGAGAAATATTGGCTAAGCTTGGAGGGGTTTGGAAGGAATTGCGTTTTGGACAGCGCGGCTGGAAGTATGTTGGCCTTGAGGAATGAAATAGTGTGGACCATGTAGGCACTGTGATTCTTTAAGTATGCTAAGATGCTGAATACTATGGAATTCTTCAACTTTGTGCAAGATGTTAATATCGCTAGATGCATCACCATCGATGTTTTCCAAACGTCACTATTTCATCTCTGCCAAAATTTTCAACGGAAAAGTTGGGCGTAGAAATGTCGACAGAAATGAAGAGCCTACGCCGTAAAAGACCAGGCTATTTATTAGAGTTTTATAAACCAACAAAAACATACCAAGAGCTATAGTATCAACAATAGTACGTGTAAATATGGAATCAAGAAGGATTAATGTAGTTTTAGGAATATGTGAATTTGAGGGAGGCTGTAAAAAACTTGGATTCGTAAGAAAAGGTAATTGAACGTGATTTGTTTGACAATCAGTGTTAAAATAACTTAATTGAAGAGTGAAAAATCTAGAAAAGTGAGATATTGAATAGTTGTAAATAAAAAATAAGAAATATCTACGCCTCCATTTTTTCCTTAAAGTCCTCACAAAGCCTTCAGCGAATCGATAGCCCCAGCCAGACAGGGTAACGGTGATTTGGTGTGATTCTACGAGTATTATACAGTAGAAAAAAAGTTATGTGAATCGATATCTACCGTTTTCGCCATGATGCGTGCGGGGGAGCCTACAGTCTCACTGTGAAAGTGTGGGAAGTTAAGCTGAAGAATGAAGTAGCGTATTGCGGAACAAGATCTGTGTTTGATGTACCGTGCGGTTCTATTTATAAGTGCTGAGTACTTCTCAAGTACCCCCTGTCGAATTGAAAACGATAAAACAGTTTAGCTACATAAGTACCCATGTATAATATAACTTGTATAATTTGAATACCTATGTTCATATTTATAGTATAACCAAATAAATGGCCAAGATTCAGATAGTTTTATACCTGGGCTAAACAATCGAGAAATTCATCTGCATTAACTTACCACAACGACTTTTGAGCAAGAACGACGTATGTGGGACGAAAAACTAAATCAAAGGCTCATCTGGTTGAATTTTAAGCTTCCTCAATGTGTGCAAGCAGTCAATAATTTCTTCGCAAATAGTACAAGGCATAAACTTAATGCAATTACTAAAAACAACTAATTTTTATTGCACACTTCAACAAGTATTGACATATTCGTAAAATAATTGACGTCAACATGTTATTTTTTTATCGTGAAACGTAACATTCTCGTATAAAAGCTTTTTAATATAAGACCGCACAAATGGATTACTTGGTTCTCGGTTTACGTCGAGTTCTATATCAAGTCATAAATAAAAACACCTTTGAATGAGGCTAAACAAATGAAGCAATTTAACCAACCGTCAGTCGCATTCGAATATTTTTATCCTCTATACTCACTATAAGGTTTCTGCTTCTTCCAGAATGTAGGTGTTCAAACATCCCCGAAATTAACTGGCATGAACTATTTTTTGTGATTGGCCCTTGTATATTTTAAAAATGTTTTTATGGGTGTACGTATATGGGTTTCAACACCACTACACAATAATAAAATGGGCACTTTGATTTTTTCAGTTAATTTATGAGCACGTTTTCGAGTTAGCAATATCTTTTCATCATTCAGTCACTGATAGCTGGTTTTAAACTTAATTTATTTTGGATGAAACCTTTGACAGCCTTAAAATGAGAACTTTTGATTTATGAACACCAAAATCAAACCAGACACGCATTCTCCTTGTTTTTCGAGTACATTGTGTTGTTATCACTTCTTTTAAAAGCCCTTGAAGTGAGGTTTACGCAAATAAAAGTGTTACTACATTTTTCATTGCATGCATTGCATTAAGTTTTTGAAATCAGTGTAACAAAATATTCAGTGACTAATGTGACCAGAGTAAGAAAACTCATATTCACGGATGTTTCTCAATCCGATAGTAGACTCCGAATAATAGATATCTGGATTCATACAAAACCTACCTCTGAAATCGGAGACTAAGGATAAAAGGTAGCCGTGGTTAAAAGGACCACTTCGTCACATCACCCTCACCTCCTGTGCGGATACCCATGATGATGGTGCGGGTCTCCCATGCTCGGGTACCGGCCCTGGTGCCTCCTTCGGCCTCCCATGGGCCCACCCACCCTCCGCCTCCTTCCCGGTGAGTCCTCCACGTCCTCCACGTACAGAGGGTACTCGTCCGACCATTTCTGCTGCAGCCTGCGCGAGTAGACGAGGTTGGGGCCGTGGCGCCGGCCGCCTCCGTGGTGGGGGGACCCTCCGTGCCCACCCCCCCTCTCCAGAAGGGACTCCCCGTCCTCACTCCCGGCGTCCATCGATCCCCTTCGGTAACCGCGATGACCGTTAGGCATCTTCTGATGTCCCTTTTGGTCTGTTGTGGTCCATGCCTCTCGTGGACCTTGAGCCGCAGCATCTGCGTCCTCTGCCATGTGGAAGAAAATGTGGGGATTAGGGATAGAATCGACAGAAAATCCTACTCCATGTATATTCATTTTCGTTCGCTTCTTTGACTTAGGACATGACATCCTCCTTTTTCTCGGAGGTAAACATTGTAATTATTTCATTATTCCGTAACTCAGGTAGTAACGCGTGAATTATCAATAAGTTAAATCAAATTACACTCCAATCGCATGTAATTTCATTTTCTGCAAATGTGTTTTCGAGGGATGCAGGATATCGACCTGATATTATATGAATATGGATGGAGGGATGAAGGATAAATGTCCGAATATGTCAATACTTTAAGTTAAAGTCTAATTTTCCGCATAACCCTTACAATCAGTTGATTTATATTTAGTTTTTTGATATAGCACGTTTAGTTCTTAATTAAAAACCACTGTCTTTGTATGTTAAATATTAATTTGTCAGACGAAAGGATGTGCTAATGAAAATAATATTACACGTATTGGTACGAAGAAAGGATTGAGGGTGAAGAGACTTCACATTGAAGGAGACCCTTCTGTCTCATGTGAGAACATGGAAATCTCTCCAGCCTCTAAAATGATTGATCTTTTATTTGAGGAAAAACAAATAATTTTAGAATTTAATATCATAAAGAATACTAACCGTTTAAAGAATGTAATTATTCGCCAATCCTGGTGATATGGCATATTACCTATGCTAACAGATAAGGGGATGCTGAATCAGTTAGAGAAGTAATTTTCATTACTTTGTATCACAAACTACTACCCCATGGAAAACTGAAAATGTATGAAATGATTGGTTTGAACACAATTTACTAAAAATAGCTATAGCACACCAAAATAAAAGATCAGGGAACAGCCAGGTAACTTTATGATCGAAGGCTAAAAAAGTCTACTTTAAAGATAAAGACTTTGCAGCTGATTTTTCCAAAGCCTAGAGCCTAAGAGACTTGATAGCATGTCCCTTGTACATAACATTTAATTCTACGCTTATGTTATCAAAACTTGTGTCGCCCATATTGCCCTATGACCACATGTTACATTGAAATTTCTGTTGCTCATGACACTAATTCAAGCGACGAGAGTGTTTCAGTCTTCCATTTACCAAGGTTCCAGCATTATTAATGCGTTTCTAAAGTATTAGTGATTTAGAGACTACTCCCATTCCTGGCATCAAGATTATATCCTAAGCTCAAACGAATTTTCCCCCAAATCTAAACGCAAGCTCGTCTTTATTAATCCATATACTTAGCTAACCGATCTGAATGACTTATTTACGCAGAATGGCTTTCGAGTAATAAGAAAAAAATGATGATTTCTCGTCCAAAAGTCTTGAACTTCAGACAAATTAAGGGGAACCGATTTCTTCACTCTACACTAAATATATCACACGAAAATGTGTCTCGTCTTTTAAAGCTGAAATTATTGGCAGGAAAATGAATTCTTGAAAAAATGAATACTTGTGCCACTCATTCAACATATTCTACTAATTGAAATTAGGTTTTGGGAAGGCCATTACGGATATTATCTTGTAAGTGTCATGAGAACTTTTTTTTTGTATTCCCAAAATTAATTATTTCCTCTTTTTTTGTTAACTTCTGCCTGATTCCATGCTATAAATCTTTATGCATCTAAAAAGGCTTTTCTCTTACTCAATCCAGCTTACCTAGCTTTCTTTCTTCTGTATTGCTCTTGGAAATCGATATACTTTGCAATAATTTGCTCTATTCAATTTTTCTGAGGTCTATTTCTGATTTCTCCTAGAATATCCATTTCTCCACCAATTATAATTTATATCTTAATCATTGGTTTTTCTCCCAGCAAATTTATTTTCTCCTATCTTCTCCATTGAAATGAATAAAAACGAATAATTTGCCATTTTTGTTATCTCACTCTGAGCGCTCAGCTAATTGCAATTTTCATTTTGTTTAACTTGCAAATTTCAAACTAGAGTAAAAATTTGTTGCATTAAAAACATAAAAGGTAGGATAAAAGTTGACAACTGTTTTTACGCGGAATGAACATTTATTTTCGAGATCTCTACAATCTCAACTGTCACATATTTTGCTAGTGCACATATCTTAGATCTTTCTTGCATCGCCAGATAGATTGGATGTTTACTATGTTGCTGTGGCTGTCAGTAAAGTTGAATTTGTTTTGATTTTATCGGCGATTTGTTACTCGATGGAAAAAATTTAATTTCAGAAAAAAACTATTTGAATTCAGGTTAAATAAATTATAAATTAAAGTGTAGAACATTATTGGAAATTTTAATGCAACCATTTCAGAGAGTAAAAATCATTCGCCTTGACCGGGATTCGAACCCGGATCCCTCGATATCCGACTACGAATGCCTATGACATTGTATGTACGGTATTTCGTCATAACATCATGTTCCTTTAAAGCCCCCAAAATTTCAGGGTGTAAGAGGACGTCTCGGTAGCCTAAGTGGTTAAAGCACTCGGCCGGATATCGAGGGATCCGGGTTCGAATCCCGGTCAAGGCGAATGATTTTTACTCTCTGAAATGGTTGCATTAAAATGCACACATAGCGGGTGACTCCGTTAAAGTTACTGTTACAGTTTCTTGAAAAATTATTGGAAATGTTAAATTTTGCTTTTGACGAGCCTTCTATGAGAAAAACAAGCACTTAGATAGAAGTGGTAAAAATATTTTTAAGATGGCCGCAAGGACATTCTAAAGACGACAAGCGTTAAGGATCTCCATCACATCATCACCTTTGGTAACGTAGAAAGTGTAAAAAAAATAATTATGGTCGCCGAAAAACTATCAAGTAAATGTATATGATAATGTTTAAGCAACATATGGCTTATGGTATGCAATTGTTCGGATACTTTGGAATACTAATACACTTTGTGGGCGTGACGAAATACATTACTTTCAACACAATAATACACCTGCCCAAACTTTACTGCTTTTCTTGACCTTTTGGCTAAATACAAGAACGAAATGACCTAGGAGATAAAGACAGAATGCATGTAGCTGAAGTAGGTGAAGGCGTACCGAAAATGTTATTCCCTAGGAGCTTTGAAAATTGAAAACAGGTGTATGATTTACAAGGGTAGTCTGAAAAGTTTCCGGCCTCAAAAATTTCAGAAGATTTCAGAAAAAATATCTTGTATCTAAGTTAGGTCGGAAAAGTTTCAGACCACCCAAGTATGCCTAATGGAGACTGTTTTGAAAGAAATAAAATGAGAAAAAATGACCAAATATTTATCAGAGAAACGAATGTTTCCCCTGTGTTTTAACGCACCTTGTAAATAGAATAATCGCCACGTAACTGTAATATACCGAGAGATGAGAAAATCAGCCCCAACTTACCCGCTTTGGCTTCCCCTTCGCCCGCCACTTCCACTGTAGTGCCGACGACCGTCTCTTGTACCATCGGTCTCAGGCTCTCCGTGGACTCTATCCGGAACCTTTTCCTGTGAGCACCGTAAAGGGGACACCCCACGCATGCGCAGCAGCATAGTAGGATGAGCACCAGGAGGACGAAGAAGAGGGCAAAGAAGAGAAGTACCCAGAATACTGGACCAATTTCACTCCGAACCTCCGACTATGGGAAGGAATAAGGAAAAATCATCAGTGTGAAATATAATATTTGTTCTGTGGGCGGGAATGATCATCGTGAATTTTTTTGGCGTCTAATCTTTTGCCATTACCATATCGAGGAATGACTCAGAATCAGCTGAACGACATAAGAACTTCTATTCTAAGGACCTCTATACATCTTTTTTAATATTTAAAATTCCACATTATCATACGCTGCAGTACACGTGTTATTCCCTCGTTGAATGAATCATTCATTTCATTTTTTTAATTTCGACAGAATTTAGGCATTATATGTTTTGCGCTTCTCCGTGTTGATATGTATTTCTACATATTACGAATCCCATTCCGTTTACGACAAAAATTGTTGCATTATTTTCTTCCGTTTACATATTTTTGTCACGTACACATTATTAAAATACAATTACCCGTTAGATATAGTTTCGTCTTCTTCAAATTGAAACTGAAGACATTTAACAGAGGGCAACAAGCGCAAAAGGGCAATGGTCAAATACTAACGGCTACGTAAGACATACAACAAATTAAACATTGATAGTAAATTTAGAATATAATTCCACATTTCCTGATTGGAATATATGTGTAAGTTAAGAGGGAATAAAACATTCAACCCCAATGAGTCAAAGCAATTCTATAGTTTATCAAATAAAAATGTAATCGCAATATACCCCGAAATTGATGGAAATTGTATGGAAAAGTGCGTTTTCACCCACATTTTGATGGATATAACGAAGCTTCCACGAAGTGAAACCTGAACCTGTAAGTTTATTCTATAACTCAGTATCAATGTTTATCAATTACTGATACGTTCTTACGGAAGGAAGGCTTTTAGGAAGAGCCGGTATTTCCTTAATTAAACCAATTTTATAAGATGTCCATTAATTAAGGGCCTGTGAATTGCCCGAAAGAGAAGTTTAACATGGTGGGTTAATACAATATTATAATAAATATATGTAAATTTTGTTCTTGAATACTTACAGTTGAACCAAAATACTACCTTGAACAAAAAGTTCCCGGAATAACCACCGTGTGGCGCTCCCATCGTTCCGATTTGAGTTCTGTTTTTTTTGTTAAATTGGTACATCTGTTGTTGATATTCCCTTTAAATCTTAGTGTCATAATTTGACATTTGCAAAAGTTACGTAGCCAAGAGTACATCTATCTCTGTGTGTGTTGGCGATTTTTTACAATTGCAGAAATGGATTTAAATTTGCAACAACGAACTTGTATTAAATTTTGCGTAAAAAACGGATTTAGTGGCGCAGGGAAGTTGGAAATGTTGGAAAAGTGTTTCGGCAACGATTCTCTAAAAAAAACGGTCGTTTACCAGTGACACGAGCGGTTCAGAAGTGGTCGTGAGTCAATCAAAGATGATGAACGCAGTGGCAGACCATCGACATCGAAAGTCGGTGAAAAAATCAATAAAGTAAAAGAAATGTTGGTCAATAACCGCAAATTAACCATCAGAGAAATAGCGGAGGACTTGAACATTGCCTATGGATCCGCCCAAGACATTGTGGTTAATGATTTGGGTTTCCGTCGTGTAGCAGCAAAGTTGGTGCCAAAAGACCTCAATTTCATGCAAAAAAGAGACCGTGTTGACGTCGCAAAAGACATGATTTGCGAGGCTGAATCCGATCCCACATTCATCAAAAGGATCATTACTGGAGACGAGACGTGGGTTTATGAGTACGACACGCAATCCAGACATCAGGCAAGTGAATGGCGTTCACCAAATGAGCCGAGACCAAAAAAACCACGTCGTTTTCAGTCAAAAAAGAAGGCAACGCTGATGGTTTTCATGGATTACAACGGTGTAGTGCATCATGAATTTTTGCCAGAAGGCCAGACAGTAAACAAAGAGTATTATTTGGGCGTTATGAGACGTTTGCGTGAAGCAATTCGCCGAAAGAGACCAGAAATCGTCGCACAGTGCTATCATTATTCGTAATTTTTTGACGAAAAATGCAACAAATACCATCCAACAGCCACCGAATTCACCTGATTTGGCTCCCTGTGACTTCTTTCTGTTCAATCGAGTTAAAAAACCATTACGGGGAACGCGTTTTAGCAGCCGAGAGGAAGTAATGGAAAAATCGCAGGAAGCACTGATGGACATACCGAAAACCGAATATAAAAAATGTTTCGAGGATTGGATCAAGCGCTGGCATAAGTGTGTTGCAGTCGATGGGGATTACTTTGTAGGGGACAATATAGATTTAGATGAATAAACTTGTATTTTTAATTTTCTGAATAAATTCCGGGAACTTTTTGATCAAGGTATTATTTCAATTAATATTACGGAGTAAAGAAAATCATCTTTAACGAAAAAGTTGGTTTTAAACAGCTGTTCGTGTCATAAGGGAAAGAGAGATAAATTAGCAACATTAAAAATCTTTTTGAAAGTCAGTGTGGAATTCATAAAATGGTTTATGGATGATTTAGCTTTAGACAATTAAACTGCCATAGGACTACAATTATTCGTGGGAAAATTAAAATAATTATTTTAATAGAATGAGAATCGATTAAAACACAGGTTATTAAGTTTTTGAGAAAAGGAATGGCTAAAAATGTTAAAATTAATAAAATAAAGTAAATAAACAAAGCAGCGAGAAAGTTTTAATATCTTGGAAGTATTTGAACCAAAATGGTTAAATTAGTATGGACATAAGAGGAATAATTGAATTGCGCAAAGATTTCATGAGGAGGACGTAGTTAGTGTCAGTGACGTTAAGTAACTATGTTCAGAAAAGTCTCAACAAATGTTCATCTGGCGCGTACCTTTGTACAGCAAGGAAACATGGTCAATGAAGCAAGGTGATAGTGTACATTGAAGGCATTTAAAATGTGGGTGAAAGATGGAAAAGGAGAAATGGACAGAAACGAAAACAAACGAGGAAGTGCCAATCATGGTGGGGAAGGATGGGCAATTGTTGAGAAAATCCAAAGGAACCAGGAAGGATGGTTAAAAAGCATTTTAATTGGCGAGGGTTGCTCAATGGTTTTGGGCAGTGATAAAAAAAACAATGTTAGGCAAACGAGGAAGGGGCAGGAATTGGATAAGCATATTGGACGGAATGAAGGGAGGGAGGAATTATGCGGGCTTGTAGTTTGATTATAGTTTAGTGTTTCTGTTTACTTTCATAGGGAAAGGAAATAAATATAGACGTGCTCAGTAAGTAACCATCCAATATCAACCTAAAAGATTGCACTATATGCTATCGAACATCAAAGCCCATTGAGTAATGATTTTGTTTATGTAAAAGTAATATTTATGATAAAACCTAGTAAATATTGCCATCGTAAGAAGTCTCTGTATGAAAACGGCGCTCTTTAAGGTAAAATTTACACAAATGAGAGAAGTTTTCTCTTCGGTAACCTTTCATATTATTTGATTCAACCATTTAATTCCATCATTATGCTTAAAACACGTGCTGAGTCACACGGTGCATGAGAGCGTGGGGCACGAAATCAGATTAAGGTTTTACGAATTTACTTTGGGAGAAATGAATGGATAACTTAACCGCATGGATGTCGGGAGCATTTGGAACAAAGATGATTGGATAATCTAAAAGAAGAAAATTGCATTAAGGTAAAAGTTGGCGTGATGGCCTAAAGTAGGTATTAATGGAAAAACACAAAGTTTCACATTGTTACTACTTACTCTGTGAAGGAAGACCTTGGAGATTCCAACGCTTGAATAGATTAAACCTATTGTGAGCGCATCAATTATGCAATTTAATTTGCGTCAACGGGGAAATAAACCAGCACAGTGTTAGTGGAACGGACAATGGTGACAAAATTACAAACCGTTATACAGTGCTTGCCGTTACAGGTGCATGTGACAGAGGGACTTCAACATCAATCTTTATCATGTAAATTTCAACGAATATGATGTTCATAAAAATATTTCTGAGTAATATGTAGATTAAGTAAGTATTGCATATATGTTTCTATAGCTTCTTCCTGATGTCATTTCGCGATTAGTGAGTGGAATTAAATAAGACCTAAATCCATCCATACTGATGTCTCTTTCTCCTGTTTCATCTGGGTGAGCTGAGCTCCTGATTCAATGTGAGGTCTTGTTTTTTCCCCACGGTGTCATAGAGTAAAGCCTGTGTTTAATGTAGGTCGTAGTTTCACCTATTCTAGTTCAATTGATCTCTCATTCTAGTTTTTCAATGAATTTTGAAGTTCCTGTACATTTAATTATGGGTATGAGAATTTGTTTGTCTTTCCAATGAAATTCCAATACACAAAATGCTATCTCTTCAGGCGTTTTTTAGTTATTTCCCCAAAAGAAATATACCCTTCATTATTTTCAGAGCTGATATTCTTATATCCCCAGTCTCACACCCTATCATAGCCTTATTTGATATTATTTAAATGCAGATGATGTATGTGCAGAAAAATTTCCATCATCAGTCATTATTTTAGGTCATCATATCTCGTATTTTTCAGTTTTATGGCCACATCTTACATTCTTTTTCAATTTTTAGTGTTATTTCTTGAGCTGTCGCACAGGGTATTGATAGTCCTTACTCTATTATCGTGAACAATTTCAATATTGAAGATTCTACTCTCATCTGAACACGAATAGGCCGAATTACTCCCAATATTTAAGCATGTTTGTTAGGTGTCAATCCTATAGCAAATACTGACTTTTAAGAACTCTGTACCGATATTTCGGTATGAAGTTTTTGAAAGTGAATATTGGATGTAAGGTTGACGCCTTACAAATACACAGACGACGATTCGCCCCTTCTTAATTAAGCCTATTGAATAATGCTTCTGGGAAATCTATCGCCGTATCACAATATGTCATAATTCGCTTTACAAAACACATTTATTTGGCTACTCAGACCTGGCAGGCCCAGAGACTCCAAGTACTTTAGAATTTATTTGGTGTTGGATCCTTCCTCCTGTGTGAATTCATTTACGTCGAATTTGCAGAATCGATTTTTTTCATTAGTGTTTCATGTGTCAAAGGGGCGTCATGGATCAATCATTGGTAAGATAATATTTGATTTATGAAAGCCAAGTGAAATAGAGTATCCAGATGTGTAGAGGAAACAAACTCTATTACTTCTGACAATTCTTTCTATTTTCTACCGACGATCTTCTTCGTATAGTGAAGAGAATAATTGATAATAAAATAAAAGAGGTAAATCAGTCACTTTACTTTTCCATATAAACTTAAACACATAAAAAGTTTATGTGGAAAAGTAAAGTGGTTTGATTATTAAAAGTCAGTATGAAGATTTTCCACCAAGTTACGCCAGAAACTGTTTTATTTATTTAGGTAAATCAGTGTTGAGGTTTTGAACAACGTGTGCTTAGCATGTGTTGCGCAGGAAGAAGCTGATTAAAGCAAGAAGCGGTGTACAGCAAAATAGATTCTTGCATAAAATATAACTAGAAGAAGCACTGTCCTTTGGTGTTTGAACAAATATATATATATGAGTAATTTGGTGAAATATTCTGTACAAATAATTTGATGAAAATAAATGTCGCTGAAAAAATTCAAATTACCAATGCTACATTTATTTTGGAATTAAAAAATTACTGGAATGTTAAATTTTGCTGATGATCATGAGAATTGCCGTGTTGTTATTTTATTCTGAAAATTAAATATACCTTTAATGATAAGTTATCTTCAAATGCGCATGTCAGAGGCATGCCTTTTAACCTTTGCCCTCAAATGTGTTTTAACTTACCACTACCGTCGTGGAACCTTCATGCGTTGACGTTGAAGTGTTGCTAACCACAACCAACAACTGCCTCAAGGTGTTTACGTCGATGACAGCATTTGCTGGATAGATTACTCTGGCTAGAACGTCGCTTCTGAAAGATTAAGATTAAATATTCAGTTGATAAAGTTGCATTTTGGCGGAAGAGGAGATAAATAGCACGACTAGGGATTAGGTTTTTTTATTTGTTTTCTGAATTGACAGTAAGAACTTAAATCTGTTAAATATTTCAATAAACCTATCATTTTGAAATATTAAAATTACGGGAAATGGACAGAAGAGATAAAACCAGAGGAACATTTGACAAGTTAGCAATCAAATAAGTTGATTCTCCAAGGTATTTTCGAAGTAAGGGCATGGAGTGATCATTTAATGTTGAATTATTAGATTTACGAATAATTTGCTATATCCTATTTTACCGTACATGCTCTTGGCAGTGGACTACCGAGTTAGGGCATGTTTGTTAGACTATGGTATGAAACATGATTGTATTCCTAAACTCTAACTAATACTTGTATGATGCAAAAGATTCATAAGCCCCCAACTAAGTTTTACAATAACTCTAATACTCTAAATAAACTACATATTACATTAACTAATATTAATACTAACGTTATTCGTGTGTTATATGGCTATACATGTTGTGCGGTTGCATGGGCATATTATTTGGGGAGATACAAAAATATAGGAGAATAACTTGGTTAGCGAAAGAAGAAGTAAGAAGAATATATAAATTGGTAATAGATAGATTATTTGTCTATGAAGACATTAGATAGAAAAGGATAATAAGAGTATACATGGAATGTGGCATTACATGAACGTGAGACTTTGCCTTTCACGAGAGAAAATGAGTATAGCTTCAGATATTTTTTAGATGTGAGCGTAGCGAAGAATGGAAAAAATGAATTTAACAAAGGGAATGACAAACGCTTAAGTTTTAAACAGGATGAATGAAGAGATGGAGTTGATGGGAGAGTTTAAAAAGGCAGAGAACATGGATGGAAAAAAATACAGAATGTTAATGTAATTTTAAAGTTTCGAATAAAATGTTATGTAAAAGAGATAGAGAAAGTAATAGATTAGGCTTTTTGAATGGAATGAAAGTCTTCAAAAGGTACAAAGAAGTGAAGCAGAAATACTGTACGAAAAGCAAATGGAATTTCTCGTGGACTTAAAAATTGATAGTCGTTACCATTAAAAGCCGAACCATTCAAAACCTACCATAGATGGGTAAAATACCTTGAATAGAAATATTTTTTTAGTATGTCAACAATTTATTAATATACTGTGCCAATAAAAAACATAGAAGTATCGTTTATATCTCCTGTATCAAAAATTCGAGAGTGAAAACTGAAAAGTTTGCATAAAATAGAGAGTAAAGAATTAACTGATATAATGTAGAATTAGTACAATGTACATAAAGTTCATAGGTATTTTTTGTCATAATTCATTTCCAACTGAAGTTTTGCTTCTTTTTAACATAAATTAAAGAAATACTTAAAAAAATATATCCGTTTTAAACACAGTAATTGAAGCTATGAAGAGGCGAGAAGTTTTTGGCTAGGAACTAGCACTCATGTTATTGACTGCATTAAAAGATTCACTTTTTCCTGAATACAAAACTTTAATATTTCAGACCCAACACAAGAGTTTGCGAAATCAACGTTATTTTTTAAAAATAAAATGACCAAGCGGACGTGCTTTAACGAGAGCTGTCAGTGTTCCCATATATATTGTATTCAACCTCTTTTACTTGGCCCGTAAGTCATTGTCGGGAAACTTCCCTCTGCTCTTTTAAGGCCCAGGGGCGTGCGGGATGGGTGAGGGAAGATGGATGCGCGGAGATAGATCCAGGCGGGCAGGGCCCCTCGCCCTCCCGTGTCCCTTTGTTTCCCACCGAGTGGTTGAAGGCCCCCCTTGGAAAAGCTACCGTGCCGCTGCCGACAATAGGGAGCGGGACCACTAGGGGATGGCGGGGCGGAGGGGGTCTGCGAGGAAGGGCAGAAGTCCGCTTTGTTCCGACTCGAAGTGGATTAATTCTCCCGAAGACCTACGACTCCGAAACTTGGGATTTTCGAGGGTGACACAATTTTGCGACTAGTAAATCCGACGTAAAAGATCTCGCTGCATCATTTTCTGACCAGATGCCGGCGCAAAATGCAATTGTTTCGAGTATGTGCGTTAGGCGAAAGCATATACTAACGGATTTATGTAATATATATTTCAAGATTATCCATTGAGATAACCTTGAATAATTTATGTAACGAAGAAGGAAATTAGTGCGAAAAGTTTCAAGCAAGCGACACGGGAAATTATGGTACTGACTGTGGAAATTTAGGGAAAAACGAGAGTAACTAGGATATTTAAATGAGAGAGATGGAAAGATGGAGACGTTAGCGAAATTAGAAAACCTTTTAAGGTAAAGGCATTTATCATTTAGAAAAATATTAATAGGTATATATTTCTTTTACTATTCACAAATTTAAAATAATGTTAAATTTGAAACTTATCGCGCCACTTTAGATAATTCATTACGCAGCGGAATAATTCATTGTATCGAATGCTCGCGGGACGATAGGTTTTCAAATTATTTCACCTATATATCATTTCATATCTTTAACTTTAATGGGTAATCTTTTTTTAAATTCTATGGATGATAGGAGACAGATGATAATTAAGAATTGTGATTTCCAATATAGTATTTTCATTCACACGACCAGAGGTTCAACACTTCGTTTCATTTTCAGTTGTCGTCCTCTCATTCTAAATTTGAAGATGACCCGAAGTGTTGAAGATCTCGGTCGTGTAAATAAAAAAACTGAAGTTGAAGTCTCAATTGTTAATTATCGTTTCTCTCCAATATGCAAAGTTTCTCTAAAATTAAACCTGAAATTACACGGTTCTATGAATTATTTGTAACTAAAAAATATATTCATTAATTTTTAATTTTATTAAAACCACAAATATTCCCGATATTGGAGCACTACCCTTCACATAGTTGCGCTCATGGATGGTAATAAGATAAACGTATCATGCGAGCTTGGAAGAACCTGTTACGGAATGGATTCAAAAGAAAGTTCCAAAGTTTTACGATCATATCAGAGCAATGGACGGAGAAAGATGACCGTGGATTACATTTATCAACACCCGTAAAAAGATAGGGTGAAGTGCAAAGAGTGACAAGGGAAACTGAAAAAAATACCAATGATAAAGGATCATGATCTCACGTAAATCCAAAAAGCTCGGAGAACAGAAACACAAACAACTCTTCAAGCCTGAAAAAGCCGTTAATAATAGAATAAGCGAGCAAGATATTAATATTTTGCGATGAAAAATATAAAAATTAAGTGAAAGAAATACTTGGAGTCAATATATAAGGCAATTACTGCCCATTTTATTTGTTGAAATGGGCACGATTATAACGTTTTTCAAATGTCAAAGAGGTCAGTCAGAGTTTAGAAATAAATGGCATGCTGTAAGCATTAACATTTAGTGGTAAAGACGGTAGTAGACAGGAGAGGAGAAAAGAGAACGTAATCAATTTAATCTCATCCAAATCACAGAATGTTTCAAATTATGTCGATAAGGTATCATTTTCCATTTATTAACCATCTATCATTTAATTGTGGATATATCATTTGCCAGTTCATTTTTTCAAATCCTCTTTATCAATAATACGATGTCTTCATGAACACGTAAACACTTAAATGCGTATTTTTGGGTATGTACATATGTATGCACACACACACACACAACACTTTATTCATATTTTTCCAATAGTTTGAAAAAAAAGATGAAAATGAAGCTCGAGAACGTTTCGGAGTACCGAGGCGACCCTCTAGCCAACAGGAAAAGACTTATTATTAGCTTATTCTTCTTCTTCTTATGGGTTATTTCACGGTATTCACTTATCGTCCCTCACCACCTACTCCAAGTAGTTTGATCACGCTCCAACTAATAAAGCGGGGCGGGAAATTTATATATTTCTACACACACACACACACACACACACACATATATATATATATATATATATATATATATATATATATATATATATATATATGTAGTCACTTTCTTGGAAAAGCCACGAACGTGCACAATAAAATTCACTAAATAGTCATAGCAAACAGAAACTAAAACATATAAAAGAGGGACTCACTAGTTCTCGAATTTTCGGTGGTGCAACCACCTTTCTCAAGAGGAATTAGGAACAGAACTGAGGCAGAGGAGAGCCCGAAAGCAGTGGTAGGAAGGAGAAGGGGGAAAATGGGGGAAATAAGAGGGGAAAAGAGGGGAAAAGAAAGGAAAATGGGGGAAAAAGGAGGGAAAATCATTCGAGGTGAGGGGTTTGGAGGGGTAGTGTATGGCGCGGGAATTTTAAAAAAAGGTGGGGATGATATGGAAGTTGTTGGGGGCGGAGGGGGATGAAATTATATGCATAAAAGGGGCAATTAATATCTAATATTAATACCTGGGCAATTCCAGGAATCCAAGAGCCAGATGAAAGCTAGCTCTAATGTTTTGAGTTTCAGTGGAGGGTCTGAGTGTGGGAGGGATGCTAAGACGGATACTTCAAAACATTGGTCAAAGGCAGTTTGGTGTTCGGAGGCATGTTTGGGGATTGGGAGCATACCAATAAGGGAGGAATTGTTGCATGAGGCTCGATGATTATTGATTCTAATATTAAGGGGTGTGGTACACTGTCAAATGTAAAAGGCAGGGCAAAGTTGGCACTTGAGTAGGTAGACAACATTGCTGGAGGTACACGAGGAGTAGGGAATTGGTGGGAGAGAGTTAAAGAGCGGGTGGGAGAGGGATGGGGTTCTGGTTAGGAAAATAGGACATGTTTTGCATCTAAACTGCTTTTGCTCCCAATCCCCAATACATTTCCCCTCCCCCACCTTGTGCGCTTCCTATGTTTCCCTTACCTCTTATCCCCTTACCCTTCTCCTGCACATGACCTCTCCGCTCTTCTCCGAGAACGCCATTCTGATGACGACGGTCGGCCATCGAAACGTGTATATATATATATATATATATATATATATATATATATATATATATATATATATATATATATATACATTCATACATATATAAATATTTGTGTATGAATACATATTTGTGTGTGTATATCGACTTGTCTGGCCGAAGAAGAACTGCGTGTTAGCAACGGTCAATGAAATATTTTTCTTTTTGGCATCCGCACCTTTTCACCAAACCCATTGACCTCTTGTTCATACTTTGTATTTTTATGCCCCTTTTCCCTAGATAACTATAAGCGCATGAATATGCTTCAGCCGTTTGGTGAGTTTCGTTTCGTTCTTTAGTACAATGCAAGTCACACTCACTTTGATCTGTCTACCCCTTCTTTCCTTGTCTGGTCCTGGTGCGGCCTTACTTCAACCAGGGTCACCTTGCCACCCGTGATTTCCGTCAGCATCTTCTCCGTGTGCTCCCTGTCCGCCTCCACTTCCAGTGGGGGCTTGGGCACGACGAAGAGGACATAACGGCTGCCGGCGTTGGAGCCCCTAGGGTACACCCTGACCACCGCTTGGGACCATCGGTGAGGGACACCTGTGGGAGAGTGAAGCGGCATTAACTTCCGTCGGAAACTTTGTTATGTGGTGCGGGGGTGGGAGGGAGAGAGTGAAGGAAAGATTGAGGTCGAGGTGGTGAACAAAGGGAGGAGGACGAATTGAATGGAGCAACTTTAGAGACGCGTTGAAAGTCGAATGGGAGAACCTTTCGGCCAGATACAGCTCTGACATGGAATGGGCTTAATACGCGTGACGGTCCAATCTCAGTCAAAGAAGTTAGAGAGCGAAACATAAAGAGTACTTTGGAGTAAATTTTCTCCATTAAGATATTTAATTCTGTGAAGTAATATTCTCAGAAAAATAAGCACATGTTTCAATATTGATTTACCCGTAAGAATTGTTGTAGTAGCGGTTATTAATGGAAATGATGGACACATGAGGTAATATGCGCCACTAGGTACAGTTGGGTGATTTTTTGGATATAGGATTTACAGGTAATAGGGTAAGATGAGCAGAGAGCAACCAGGTGACGGCATTATCCTACTATATGAAGGAAATTCTTCAAGGGGTCACACAATTTAACGTACTATTCAACGGACAGTGTACACAACTTGATGTTCTCTCCAAATACCGCTCCAAGTTGGGATTGCGGCTCATAAGGAATAACTAGACCCTGTTGAGATATCAACCCTGGGTTTTGGTTTGGGAAGCTAATGTACGGAACCACTTTACAGGTTAATGTTCAGTCATTCATCTTTTGACATATAAATCATAGAAAATACTTAATCCTGATAGAAACATTTTATTTTTTTTTTACCATTAAACATCACCTTGCAAAACATTCAGGCTGCTGGTCAAGGAAATCACATTCTTACTGCTTCCCTGAAACCCGTCCAACATGCCTAATCTTTTACATCCTCTACCTTGCTTACCTAAAATTCTCCTCTTTATCACATTCTGCAATAGTTCATTGCCAAACAAAATTTTATACCTCCACCTTTCCCGCTTTCGAATTTCTCTCATCATCCTTCATCCTCTCCTATCGTACCACCTCTATCAACCTCCTGTTCATTTTCGTTCATGCTATTAATCCATTCTTTTCCGCTTATATATCTCAAAACATTCAATCGTCGGGTCCACGACCCTTCAGCTATAATGAACGCCCTTTGAAACTATCTGTAGTTATTAAAAATAATATCAGTGCTCATTTGAGTCAGGAAGGGATATGAATGCTCTTATCTTTAACTTTTTATACTATGGCACAAACAACAAACGTTCAACTTTCTGCTATCTTGATATTATAATACTGTTCGATAAAACTCTCAAAAATTGATTTAATTTTATACTGTGTTGAATTTTGATAAAAATTCACGAATTTGAAGATATTTTTGTAAAATTTAAAATGAAATTTTTAATCTCAGTGAATACTTCATGGAGTTATGTTTTCCGCAAAATTGTTAACATTTATCATAATAAAATGAGGTCCCTTGCCCGAAAGATCAGAATTAGTTCAACGCATTCCATTAGATCTTCAAAAGGATTGTTGTTATTGCAATTTATATGTGCGAATCAAAAGTACATTTCACTCACCTACGGAACGAAATGGAAATATTGGCTCTTCACCTCTTCTAGAGCTTTACTAATAATTATTTTGGCCAACACTTTCGGTCTCTTCCTGGCTCTCTAATAGCTTCAGAACCCTTGCTCTATGTTACTATGACAATATTTTGTCGTCACTTATAAATTTTAGGTTATCTCAACACATTTCGACACTAACGCACTTAAAAGGGCGCTAATGATGGTTGAACGAAGTGCAATTCAATTTGTGAGCGGTGCAATATTGTATTCTGATGAAAAAATATTCATTATACGACGGTTACGTGAATCGGGATATCATGGTGGATAATTATACTGGCTTCCCATCACGAGGACCGAAGTTCGAATACTAGCAGTAGGATTTTTCCTAAGTACACAAACCTCCAATTTGGGTATTATTTGGAGAGCACTGCAAGTGGAGGAAGCCGTCCGTCGGAAGGGACTTAAAATTTTGTCACCCCTTGGCATTTTTCGTTAAGTGTATCGCCGACGCCGCATTTCTCTTTACTCTTTCCTCATTCTCTCATCATCCTATCTCTGCCAAATAATCCACCTATCTCAAAAGGTGCTAATGACCTTACCTGTCGGTCGCCTTCTCTTATACATATTAAAACAGAATTATTTCCAATTACTTAAAGTTTTTGAAGGAAAGGAGCCAAACTATATCAAGTGATAACCGAATTATTTCGTTTATGGTTGTAAATATACCATGTATGTATGTAACATAATTCACTCACATATTTAGCCTTTGTATGATGGGATTTATGAAGGCACTTGAAACTCTGGTTTGGGTCTTTATTTATAGTCTTCTCCGTGCTCTATGAGACTCTGAGGAGTCTTCCACGTCAACCTTATTCATGATTTCGCATATAGGAGACTCCTCAGGAACTCCCAAGTCTGGAATATCACATGATAAATTTTACTTGCGTAACATTAGGAGCCTCTAAGCGCATAGAGACCTCTTATGGTACAGTACTACGTTTTCCTTTAAATACGACCCTTACCATCTTAAATATGACCCTTAATATACGTGCGTAAGTTGAACCGTTTTAGTCTGTTTACGCTTATCATCGTTTTTATTAAATGTTATCATGAAAACCAAACGTGGGTGTGTAAAAAAACTGCAAAACATCATTACAATATTTATTTACATATTAATTATTTATTTGATTATTTGAATCAATGAAATTGATACTTCAGGTAGAATTGAAAACATTATTATCGTACTTTAGATTTTGATGAGAGTTTTGATATTATTTGCATTGATGTTATCCGGATGCTGCAGAGGCAAGTAAATGCATCCTTGAGAACACTTACCTAAGTCGTAGGCGCGTACGTTGAGCATGATGACTTTCTCCTCTTCCTCCTCTCCCAGTGCACCAGACTGGCGCTTCAGCCTCCGCCTGGATTTGGTCAACCCGTTGTCCTTGGTCAGCGGCTCCCTGAGCGTTATACGACCTTAAAATGAAACCGACCCAATTAAAAACCTTATTTTGTGTTATGAAAAAATATCTACCATCACTCTATGTTTCCTTCACAGCCAAATTCCTTTGCAAATTCTTAACAAGAAAAATCATTACATTTGACAAATAACGCAAGTCGCAAAACCAGTCGTAGAGATTGCTTTTTTTAAATATTATTGAAAATTCGCCACGTTAATATTTGCATTCCTCATTGAAATTTGTTGGTCTAGCATTTACCGAAGAGGATTGTTAGAAGGAAGTTGAGCCAAAAAGTTACTTCTCCGACTGGGATTTCCATTACTCTCTATGAAGCAGTTTTTCTACGATTACCTCTGATTAGAGTTCAACTTATACTGAGAAGCCTAATAAATATTTTTAACCTGGCAATAAGTTAACTCTAAAAAAACGTTTAAGCCGTATATTTTAATCTGATATTTTTAAATCGAAGTGACAATTGAAAAATCTATTATTAATAGTTTATTCTTGAATGAGTACTTAGATTTTCACACTGGATCACCTTTTATACCTTAATATCTAATGTTATTTCATCTCCTTCAAAACTTCCAAGGAAAACACCTTAAAAATACCACTTTCACAATAAAAACACAACCTTTTACCGGTAACTAGAACCTCACTTTTTCTATCTTTAAAAATTCATAATCATAAACATATACCACAGATAATTATGCACCTTTCAATTTCGATAATACAATTTACAAATCTACTCAAATGCTACAAAATAACTTTTTGGAAAGAAAGTAAAATGTTAAATATTTTTTTGTGGGTTGAACTTACTCGTTATAATTTAAATTAAATGGAATTATTTTTATTTAACCTTCCTCTATTGAAAATTTAAACTAATTATCTATGATAAATAAGTGCTTTATGTTTTTATTTTCATAACAGGTTTGGAATAATGTACCAATAAATGTTGTTTGCAAAAAAAACAAATATTGGTAAAAAATATAAAAAGGAAAGAAATATCTCTCTGAGTGTAAAATATCACCTTTGACATTAAGGAAATGGGTGTTCCTTTCAGGTTTTCAAATCAAAAGGCTTCTTTGTATATGAATGTATATAACTGTCACCATATTTTTTACACGGAAGATGTAGTATTTACTGCTATTGGACTTTTTTATGTTCGATTTTTCTTTCGAACGCTCTAAAAACTAAATTTAGACCCTCGGCGAATACACTTTTTTTTAAATCTCTCATTCGGAAATAGGTGCAGTTGGTAATTATAAAAGTTAAATTAAAACCCTAGACGAATGCGTATTTTTTTTATTCTTCCACTGGAGAAATATGGATAGCAGAAAATTGGGAAAAAATATTCATCGCTGCCTTTGACATTTGTCAAACTAAAATGAATTTCGTCATATATACAAGTGTTCTAATTACCCAGAATGAAACGCAATCTCTTTTTCCTCTAGTTCAAAGTCACTCAACATACAGCTATGCAATGCAATAGACTAAATAGTGTGCATGAATACATTTTAAGGCTCTAATTTTCTTGATGAGGCCGAAAAATTATAGTTCACAAATACAAGGAACATGATAATCGAGAAAGCTACTGTTTATTCGCATTTAAAATTGTATTTCAAAGGATTCATTTGAAAACCACTGTTTTTCAAATCATGTAAACATTTGTCTAATGCATGCACTCATGCAGAAAGTTGTTTACGTCCTGTTATTGGCTAATTGCTTCTCAATAGATTTTATTCATGGGAATAAAATAGCATTTTTAAATATTTCGAGTATAAATCCATGTAAAACTTGCCCATAACCGAAATCCACCGCTTATACAACTGAACGAACTGATCTCCTTCCTCTCGGGTTTGATAAATAGCAGTATATGAAACTATTGTAATCATCCCAGCAGGCAAAACGTTTCTCATTGCAATTCTAGATTGAGCAATAACTTGGCTCATTTGACAGATGGATATTTCATTAATTCGACAAAGTGACTTGGCTATATGCCCATTGTATTAATTAAACAGTTCACAAAATAGTTGGAAGAGTAATACTTGTCATACCCTTAAAAATTACACAAAAAAAACATTTTTTTCAAAGCATTATTTTTTCGTTACCTTGAACTTTTTTCAATTGTCACGAGTACGCTCAAGTTTTAATATCACAGCAGACTTTTGTGTAATACGTGGAATTCATCGCTCTCAACCGGTAACGTACGTAAGATGTTAAAACGGTCGATCCGATATAGCCCCCCAGGCTTCATACTACTTAGGTTACCCCAGACAGGTCATTCCTCTGTCAATGCCGCTGAAGGCCAATGGCTGCGCAATTCTCAAGCAACGGTTTAAAATATCCGTAATCTCTCACAACCCAAAAAAATATAAGTCCTTCCTTGGCTCAAAATCCACCTCAAACCTATTTTATAGCATGATTTCCCGAAATTTCTTTCGCGTCACCAAAGGAGAACATCACCAATGCGTCCAATTTGAGGTCATAGTAACAGGAGTTCGGATCATAAGATGTTAAGAGAGCTCCGAAAACCTAGTAAAAACATCCCGTGGAGTCCCCTTTTAGGTGGAGTTCCTTAGGTTTCCGATATCATTTACCGTTTGCCTGCTCATGCCTCGGGACACGGCTCATTGCTTTCATCTCGGAAAAGCTTTCGAGGAGGAGTGGAAGAGGTAGGTAGGAGGAGCCACGGGGCGTGTGCCCTTTCCTTATCACGAGCTTAGACGTCACGGAACCGTAGCGGAGAGAGAGAGAGAAATGTTAGGAGAGGGAGGGAGAAAAAAGACATCAGAAGAAGATGCCTGTGACGGATGGAAAAAATGCTGAAACACGGATGTCTCCGCACCACTGCGTACCTTCATCTCTGACGAAAACACAGCAGAGGGGAGGGAAAATACTGGGAGTACATTTTCTTTTCGGGACGCGCGAACGCCCAGCGTTTGTGTTTTGTCAGCTCATAACTCTCCGGGAATTTTTTCCGTTCTTTCTCCTTTCTCCCCTCTCCTTCCTACCCCCCCTCTCTCCCTCTCTCTCCATAACATCTTCCCAAAAAAAGAGGTTTTCTCTCCTCTTTCCAAACTGTTTGATGTGACAGGCAGCGAGGGGGTCTCCCGTCACGGGGTCGTGTTGAGGAAGAGGACACCAGAAGACTTAAAGAAAGAAACTCCTTTAGTCTTGAAATTAGACTCTATGGATTAATTGTCTATATATTTTTCCCGTCCTTCCCTACGTTATCGAATTCGCAATCCTACTGAAATCTAAACAAGAGCAATTCATTTGTTAAATAAAACAGTTCCTGGCGTTAATTAGTGGAAAATCTTCGAATTGAAGTTGAAAAATAAACAACTTGGCTTTTCTTCAGGTCATGAAGATATCATACCATAACGAAACCTAGGAAGGAAATAAATATTTTCTATGTGGAAAAGTCAAGTTGTTTCTTTTTCAATTTCAATTCATTTGTTTTCCACTTCGATGAACGTTGTTACGTCGCCAAAATTTAAAATTTGCCCTTAGTGAAAAAATATAATCTAATAGTCTCATTAGCGTGAATAAGCGCGGTCAAGTAGAAATTCACTTCTGGCTAATAAATTTCAGCACATTGCCTAATAACGACTCTTACTCAATCAAATTTAATTGTTTACAAAGACTCTATGTGTATGATTGATAATTTAATGACATCTTTTCTCGCCTGTCTGAAGTACTGAAAAAATATTTCTTTCACCGTCTGGTGGTAAATTTGACTATTGATTAGCAGCAAATTGGTTGATAGTAACTCTCCATTTTTCACGTTTCTCCACCTTGCTTTTCATTTCTTCATCATACCTTCACTCAAGGCTTTTCATAAACTGCTCTGGAAATTGTAGCTTCAGTCTGCCGAGCTTATTTCTTTCCCATTCATATATCTTTCTAGTTTTAGAGTTCATTTAAGAGCTCCTGATATCTTATTTAATCTCCTAGTGGCATGAGTATTTCGTTCTAAATTGATTCCCAAAAGTTTCTCATTCTTCCTTCTGGAAATTTCCTCATTATAAATTTAATCGATTGATTTTAATCATTTCAGTATTAATCTGTCACACCATATCCCAGGTAGGTTCAAATGTTTCTCTTCGTATTTCACCTAAGTTCAAGTATCATATCAATATTCGGCCACGGACACTCCGTTCTAATGTCTTAAAAAACCTTTTCATATTTTCTAAGTAGTTAATTTTGAATATTAACATTTTTTCTTTGAAAACAGCTTTTGCCGGAGGAATTTCACTTTTTACTCCTGCTTTATAATTTTCAAGTATGCATGATGATTTAACGTGATTTTATCAAATACTCTGCATCAAATATTAATTCTGTTTCATCACACACAGAATTAATTTTTGAACATATTCTTAAATTTGTCTGCGATCTTACTTTGCTGATAGATTTTGTTATTTACCTTGGAGATAATTTAATACTACTCGTAATATCCCCGTAAAAACAAAATACATGATTTATGAAAACGAGTGAATTCATGTATGCCTTTGTAGCGCACAGATGACACATATACTTACCGGTAACTTCATTAATGAAGAATTTGTTCTCGTAGTTACCGCTGACTATCTCATACCTCACGACGTTATTCGGAGGTTCTGAATCCTTGTCGACAGCCTGAAATGCATAGTAAAAAAATGCACAGGTTTTTGATTGTGAAAGTACTAGGAAGGTAAAATTAAGTGGCTATTGTATAACAGCCCTTATATGTATATATATATATATATATATATGTATATGTATATATATGTGTATATGTATATATATATATATATGTATATGTATATATATGTGTATATGTATATATATATATATATATATATATATATATATATATATATAACTTTTGGACGGCCCAATAGAACACAGAATAAAACAGATAACACGTAAAAGGACACACACTGTAGATGGTTTAAGCTTTCGGCCTACTCCGAGGCGTTCTTCAGGTCAGACTGAGAGGTTTTGAGGGAAGAGTGCCTGGGGAGGGGAGGGGGGGCGGAAGGTTTAGGGACTGTTGGGAAAGAAATTAAAGATGGCGGTTAAGGGTGGGAATTTTAAAGGATCGGAAATATAGGATGTATGCGGATTCGCGAGTTCTCACCTCTATGTTGTCGGCTGAATCGGGTAGGGATTCTAGAACTGTTAGGGAAAAGCATTCGTCAAATGATAGGTTGTGTGAACTTGCGTGTAAAGGGATAGGAAGAGAAGAGAGTGAAGCAGAATTACATGAGTAGCGGTGATTATATATTATATATATATATATATACATATATATATATATATATATAGAAATATATACATGATTTGTTTAAAAAGTATCAGGAAAATTGATTTATTTTAGACAATTCTACAAAGTAGATCCGTTGAGGGTCGACACACTTTTCCCGCGGCTTTTCCACGACTCAAAGGCTGCCTGGTAGACTCCATATTCCGGAGAGTCCTTAAGGGTACGCGTACAAGCTTCTTTGACGGTACTTAGGGTCCCATTGTGGTGTTCTTTGAGGGAGAATTTCACTTTCGGGAATAGGAAATTGTCTCTTGGTGCCAAGTCGGGAGTGTAAGGGAGTTGGGGAATCGTCTCGATGTCGCTGCAGAGAGCCTTCGCAAACAGCCCCCCGACGCTCTTGTTGGTCGTCCTCCAAGACCTCCAAGACAAGACAATGTAGACCTTCAGTTTATCGCAGATCTTTCTCATCACTTAATTTTCAGTAATAATGTTGTGGATGCCAATATACGCGATATCTATATACGCCAATACCTGCGATCATGGGCACACTTTAACTCAGTGTCTGAATTCAGCACTTCAAGAACACGTCAGGAAAAGTTGTCACCCATACTTTTAAAACAAACCTTGTGATTATATTACCATATCAACAAATTTTAGATCAATTATAGTAAGTTTGTACACAAAACTCATTTTTCAGAAGGTTTAACCTTCTAAAAGGGTTTAGGAAAACCCTTTTAAGGTTTACCACCGAAAATGTTTTATGATTTAGTTCCAAACCAGGTACCTGAGGATAACGCCAATGCGTTGAAACTAGTCGTACCTAATAAAAAATATGGAGGAAAGATACATTGTTTTTTTTAATTCTGTGATCATTGATGTTCACGAAGTTATGCCTGAAAGCATCGAATATAAATAATAACTTTTTCCCACTAGATTTTGGTATATTCCATGACCATTTTAAATTCACTACATCACCTTTACTGAAGTTGATGTTGTATATCGAAACTGGTCATTGATTAAATTAATGCATAGTGAAACATGTTCTTATTTGTTCATTATTTTGTTCGGATGCCGTTATATCACGCCAATAAATACGCAATTTTTTCCATCCTTCTCCAAACCCACGTCTCTAAAACCTGTAATCAATTCCTGTCATCATATATTAACGACTACACTTACTCACTTCGCAAATCTCCCCTCATTTATTCTTTAATCAATCCGTTTTCATTTATCTTTTTTTAATGTTTACCTTGCGTTTCTACAATTAAATACCTCTGCCTTGTGTTTCTGCCTAAGTTTTTCTTCTTTTAATGTCTCCAATACTACTTCATTCATCTTAATCCATAAAACTTCTAAGCTAGGTCAACATTTCTATTTGCTCTTACTTTGGTCCTTCAATTTCAACGTATCATTTAACCTTCTTCCTTCACGAAAACCTTATGACCTTCGTTATGTTTTCATTAGTGTGCTGTGTCTGCATCTATGAGTATCCGGTCAATCAGCTATTATCCTTCCATACGCTTCATACTTTACAATTTCAAATACGGTCGTCTTCAGCACTATAATATCTTAGTATGCAGCTTCCGTAAAACTAAAGACGTGACAGGAATTTGCTTCAGGTAGAGATATCGAATCAGATAAGCAAGAAGTTAGTTTTAATAGTATCAATAGTAGATATTAGGTCAGGCGATCTAGCGCTTAGTTCATTTGCTCCGTTAGAGATCGCTGGGTAATTTACTTAGGGTAGGATTGACAGTGAATGAAAGTGGAGAGAAATCCACCGTCAGCACTACACTTCTCATTAACCAAAGGGCCAAGGAGCACATAGTTTGGCGTTCTGTCTGATGGAGAATATTATTCACTTAAAATACACCTTTAATTATATTGTTCCTTTGTTCTATTGGATGTGCCAAATAAATGATATTAAAAAATACGTTCCTACGAACATTTTTCCAGGAAATATTAAAAAAATACGCTCTGGCACGCCTCACTCATTGATTGATTTGATTTATTTAAACATTTCATCTTTTTATGGTGAGAAGCGATCTTGGTTTAAAATTATTGATTTAGACATTTAAGGTCAATTGTATTTTATGTATTTTTGAGACTGGAAACAATTTATCCTGACTTAATATTTTTTTTATTTTAAGAGATTTATCAAGATAGCTTGACTAAAAAATACATCGACATATGAGAACATTCTTTTAATAACTCGAGTACTAAATATTAAAAATGGTTTTTACATACTTTTAAGTGACAAACGATAATTATGGCCATAGGAAATAAATGTGGGTATTTTAATCATTCCGCATATTAAAATATATTTCGTCAATTTGCTATTTGGCATTCTTTCCAGCAATTGTTTATCAGTGAAGTTGCACAGACAATAATTAATGCTAGATTAATGAAAAAATCAAAAATATTCAAAGTATAACATCGCCTCAACTTCTGAGCTACGTCTTATATATTTGATGCCAATATAAATCCAGTTCAATTTTCTTAGCATGCTGTTTTTGCGCAAGACATGATGAAATGTGGACTAGAGTAAAAAAATTCATGTTATCACGTGCCTACACTTTTTGATCAAAAAAGAAATTCGAAAAAACTAAATTAAAACCACATTGTACACGTTTTAGGGCATTCTATTCGTAAGGAGGCTACAAAATTAACCACCAACACGATGGGTCTTTAAAACTGAACGGAAAGCGGTGGCGACCTTCTCCCTTCTCCTCTCTCCTCCCCACTGCCTCTCCCAAATAAAAAATTAACTAGAAAGAAAATCCCAAGTCTGGCGCCAAAACTTTGTTTAATTATTTTTAAGCGCTGAGAGTGGGAAGGCTGCATTCTCGTTGAGCGGAAGGGAAAGGGAGACATTAAAAGGAGGACGGACACTCTTTTCAGGGATACCACGCAAGGAGTGAGGAAATGGAAGGAGGATTGAAGAGAGAAAGGTTTAAAGGGAAGGAGAGAAAAAGGTTTAAGCCGAAAGGGGAGGGTTTTTGGGGGTAGGGAGGTCGTCTGAGAGAAGGATGACGTGGGAAAGAGAGTAAAAAGGGTTCCCCATGGAGTAAAACGAGATGCTTATGAAGGGTAAAAGGGTCGGAGAGAAAAGTAATTTTCCTCATTTAGCGCCATGGGTCTGCGGCGAATATTCCTTTCCACAAAGCAACACTCTACAATTAGCGCTGGGAGCGAGAGTTTGGCAGTGTGTCGGGTGAGAAGGGGAGGGGTGGGCGAGGAGGGCGTGAACCGGCAGGGGTGATGGGTTTAGAGGGGTTAGGTAGTGGGATGGAAAGGAAGAGGAAGAAGTGCACAGGGTATTAGGAGAGAAAAGGGATGGGATATGATAAAGTAAGATAATGTAGGTGGGCATGCAAAGAGATAGATAAGAAGAGGTCATAGGAATGCATACGAGTAGAGCGGAGGCAGAGGAAAAAAAATTAGCTCATTTTTCGGCCATTGTACAAGCTTTTTTTTCGTATTTCGACAAAAATTCGCGTTTGTTCTAATGCATTATTCCCGTGCATGCAAGTTCGTTTATTCAAGTAAGCTAACGTAGTTTCGCTTAAATTTATTTACTCATTCCAATTTATTTTCGTTTTTATTTTATCAATACCTCACGCACTTCATGTTTCCCATTATTTATATATCTTCCGCATCCATATGTTATAGACATTTTTTCGTTCACCTAATTGCGCCAATTAATCTATTTTTTTCCTCCAGTTAATATTTTATTGAGTAACGGATAGACATATCCGTTTGTTCGCGCATTTGTTTTATTGATGAGCGTCATTTATGTGTTTTTATTAAATTTCTGTGTGTTCGTCGTGAGATTATCGGATGCACGTTTGTCGAATTTTGCAGCGGGGGTTTGTTTGGGGAGGGTAGGAAGAGGGAGGGGTATGTGTGTGAAAATTTAATAGCGCAAATTAAAACTTTGGTGTTCCAAAACGAAAAAAGAAGGGAATTTCGATAGGAAAAGATTGAATTTGCTGAGTGTCCCTAAATATTCCTTTTTGCCTATAAAATATAGGTCCTCTTTCATTGCGGCAGATCTCCGATGCCTTTTTTTGCTTCAGTAAAAATTTGTTATTTGTGTTCAATAACACTCTCCTGCGACTCTCTCGCGATGCGCCAACTCCCACAACTTTAATTGTATGTTAAATTTAGAGAAATTTCTCAGTTGCTCCAAAATAAATACATACGAGGCATATTAAAAAAATAAACGGCCGTTTTCTTAATATTAAGTATTTTCAGGTCAGGGCAAAGTTGTGCGTATACAGCCGAATCTATTGATTGTGTCCACAGCAAATGAAGTTTTAATTCTGATTCACTGGCAGTGAATGTTGATAAAAAATGTCAGTGAAAATCATTTCTCCCGCCAGTGCAAAATGTGAGCTGTGATTCGATATTTGTCTGCTGAAATATGTCAGCTGGTCAAATACAAGGGTTGGGGTTACAAAGTGGGATTTAAAAAATACAAAGTTTTTTCACCAAAAATTATAATGAAGAAAAGGTCAGACGATGATGCCGAGACTTCAAAAATGACCTTAAAAACGTGTATGATGAAGGGTGGACTGAGAGGCCCAGTGCCAAGACCAATGAAATCGTCCAACAAGTTGACCAGGAATTACGACCTGATCAACAAATGACGATTAAAATTCTGACTTCAATTCCCTCTAGTTGGACGCATCAATATTTACACAAATGTTAGGGAAGAGCTTGGATATCACAAATTGTGCGAAATGATGGGTAGGGAAAATTCTAGCCGATCAATACAAAGAGAAAAGAATATCGAATGAATAATGCGTTTTTGGACCACTATCAACCAGGCGGTGATGACTTGACCTTGCGCTGAGTGACTAATTCCTCTTATGGGGCTTGAGACAATGAATTGGTGGAAATTACTTCGAAGACGACAAGGAACACAAGACTGCCGTTGTCAACTTGTTCAATTCCCAGGTGGCAAACTCCTATCCTGAGGGATAAAAAAGTTGGTACGACGAAATGAAAAATACATAGGAGTGAACAGCGATTGTATAAAAAAGTGAAGTAGGTTTGTGGTAAACTAAAATCAGTAAAAAATATTTTCCAACGTATTTATTTTTTTATGACCACACGGCCCTTACTCATCAAGTATGCCTCGTGATAGAAGAAGGGAAAGGAACAGGATTTTCGTTTTTTGTATGTTTTACATTACCAGAACCATAACAAATACAATTAACAAGAAACACATGGTGAGTTAGCAAGAAGTCCTGATTGCGGTAAACCATTTTGAAGGCTCCTTACCCCATAACCGTTTTCCCTTTGCGAACTCGGGGGTCCTTCCTGTCTCGAGTTTCGAAATCTGGCGAGTTATTCCTCAATAATGATGCCTCTACGGGCCTTACGCCTCACTCTTCTGCCCATCATGCACCCTTTATACTATAAGGCTCACCCCTCGCACATCCAAACACAAATACACACTTTCCCTATTTTTCAACGCAAAACAACTGACTCACACAAAGCGACCGTAAAACCCGTAATGAGAGCTAGCGAACGGAGAAGACAAAATTGTATCCTTCCCCCAAGCTCTCCCTTTGCGACCCATTCCCCTATATACCGTATCCATCCCTTCCCCTCCCACTCCATGCACCATTCCAAGAGAGAGAGGCGTTTGGGGAAGAGGAGAGATGATGGTGTGAGGTCGGGGGAGAGTGTTAAAAAGTTAATTACATTTTGAGGCCTCGAGTAAAGGGAATGGGAATTGGGGTGGCGAGAAGTATTTTCAGTGGAGGAGAAGAGTAAGGGTTTGAGGAGGCTAAAAGAGGAGGTGGAGGAGGAACTAGGAAGAGGGAGGGGGACGTGAGGAGACTGTGGAGTTTTGTAGGGGAGTGCTAAGGGTTCGTTTTTGGGGGTGTGCGTGGGGAGACACAAAATTAAAAGGGTTTGAGCGAAGGGAACTGTTTGATTTATCCGTTTACGGTTTCCAGAAAGGGTAACCCATAGTGAGGTGGAGTGGGGGAGGTTAGATAGGTGGAGGTATGCGGAAGACATTCTCATGGGATGGGCCGGTCGGCTAAGAGACCTAGTCGGGAGGACGAGCGGGAGTGACGGGGGTCGGAGGAGGTGAAGGAACCGGTGACCGAGGGGTCTGAGTGGGGGAGAGGTGCCCCAGAACAGCTTAAAGCTTTGATTTCGATAATTCATATTATGCTCGACGTAGTTGTAAAGAAAACTACTCGGATGGGGTGATTTAATTTTTCACGCTAGAGCAAGAAATTACTTGAAATGTTCCCAACGCAAAGTTCCCTATCCCCTTCCATTAATGTAAATGATTATTATTTTTGCCATCCTTCTCTCGCCAAATTTCACGTGAATTTTCCCAGAAAACGTTTAAGACTAACGGACTGGAGGTTACGGTTCAAATTAGGGCTTGCTCCTTGCCATAGCATTACGGATAAACCACAAAGGGCCAGGCTTTTTAATTAAAAAAAATTAAATTCTGGGAAAAAATACGCTGCTTTATGAATTTGATGGCTTTACTCCTTGGTTAAGTTTTATTTCTTGACCTTAAGAGATTTCGGTGGCGGCTGGGTAACGTTCTCGTTTGCTAAACCAGCGGTTCCGGGTTCAGTTCCCGCCTAGGTGGTTTTTTTTTCCACCAAGGGCTTTGGTGTATGTAATTGTGAAATTGTTGTATTAATGTTCAAAGTCCAATTTAAAGGTCGAAGTACTGTTTTCGGACCAATACAAAATAAATAAATGTCATGTTTATGTGATTTTGACAAAACTTCTTCTACATTGTAATTCTATTGCGCTCTAATAATTAGCATTCGTAAAAACAAGTCATCTACTGTTACTTTTTATAAATATTGACATAAAAAATACAATACTTTATGTACATCCTATGGCAGTGGTGGACTACCATCAGAAAATTACAGTTACTTTTAGATATCCGAAGCTCTTATGAAAACTGATATAAAGTGCCAAATGATCAAATGATAGAAGAATCGTAATATCATTTATATAACAGCACCTACCAACTTTTGTTTGATGATATATTGCTGAACATCTGAATCATACTTTGCGGGAATAAAACAGCCAAATTCTCCTGGATATGGCTCCTCAGAAATAATCCAAAATAAGTTTGAGAGTACGTTTCAATAATTGATAAAAAAACCCCACAGTGCTCAAAAGCTATTTTTTCGCATTAAGCATGCTTACTATCTATACATGAATAGTTTTTACACTACTTTTCATAATTCGTTATTGATACATGGACATAAGGGGTGACATTCACCCCTGAAGCCTCTTAAAAAATATAACCCACACTCTTTGAAAAATATAATTTGATAAACATGAACCCATGTGAAAAAATGACTGTTTGGCGTGAGAATATTTATAATTTCACCAATATTCCAAATAAATATAAGCTTTGGCTTTTTAAATCGGTTAAAAGTACGAACTTTTTAACAGAAAAATATTGCATATACTCAAATCCTTGCGGCAATTGAATCGGCGACATCTAAATTAGGAATTGAAGACGATGATTCGGCACCATTGAGGTCGACAAAATCATTGGGAAAGCACATTACCTGGCATGAAACAATTGGTTGAACACATGTTGGAATGAGTTAATAGCTTACTACGAATTGTAATCATTGGTAAAAAAATGAGTTGCAGAGGAAGTTGCACATTGTCGTGCAGAGTGAACATTGTTGATACAACTTCATTGTCAGTTAACCCCTTAGGAAAAGTTTTTTTAACATATTAATTAATATATATTCCAATGCATTAATTTAATTTCATCCTTCTTGGGACTGGCAAAAAGGTTGTGTCTTAATAATACGTGGAACGATAAGATACAAGTGAATCTAATTATTCACCCGTTACCATTAATTTAACACTCCTTGTGGTGCCTCTAGACTTCATGGTAAACCTTCGGCTGTGTGGTGAGGCATTCGAACAAGAAAGAAGACGAATACTCCGAGGTTATAAGAGCAAAAATGTCGTTAGCAAGAGGAGAGCTTAGAGCTTACAAAGAGAAGGGAATTGATGACAGGGCTCTCAGTTAGAAGGTAATGAAAAGGTATGGAAAATCTTTGATACGGAGCGTTGCTTTGTATGTTTCAAAACCTTGGTGTTTGAGGAAAGATGATGATGGTAAGATTAGTGGCTTTTGAGATTTTGGCACGGAGGAGAATAAAAAGATGACCTGGATAGGGTCGAAGACGAACGAAACAGTGCAAGCTACCGTGAAGGAATAGATGAAGTTGTGTTTGGAAGGTTCGAAAAGGCAAAGAAAAATAAAGTTGGTGTGGATATCAAAAGATATTAATGAAGAAGAGATGGCAATTGGAGAGAGAAAAATATGCATTTCAAATCAGGTTGAAGGGGTAGAGAAAGGAGTACAGGAAGAATAAAAGGTGGTAGAGCAATGGAGGTCAAGTAGGCGTACTGTGATGGTATTTCTAAGATACATGCATACGTAAATATTATATTTTAAACCGGTTTACCCCGATAAATCCCTTCTTCAATTTATTTATAATAAAAAATTCGTGAAATAAATCATTTTAAAGTGAATCCTCGTTGCCATACGAGCAGGAAAAAAAATTAACTTGACAAGTTTACGGCTGGAAATAAAAATTCATTGCTAAGTCACCTCTGGTAGGAAATCGCGACAAAAATTAACTTATTATCACTTTTTTCGAGGAATGACGCGACAACCATGGTGGAAAAATCATTACTAGTAAATTGAAATTATTTTAAAATTTTCTTCGACTTTCTGATTTTTTATTGAAAATAATATGACTTTTAATAATCAAACCACTTTACTGAGAAAATAATATGTTTTATTCTGTGTTCTATTGTGCCGTCCAAAAGTTATATAGAAACATATAATATTTGCATTATATATATGTATTGCTTATATGCATCATATATATATATATATAATTTACATTTTTTAAATTTCAATCATCATATTCGTCCAACAAACGTGGGCTCTCAGGACCTTACAAAGAAATGGCCGGTGCGAATGGGGGCAGAAAAACCAATCAGCTGCGTTGGTTGGTCAAGAATTAACATCGTTTGCAAAATTATGGAAGTTTGCATTATATTTGCAGGTGCGTGCGCGATCCGCCTCAAAGAAGAGATTTCAAAAATTATTTAGTAATAAATCAATGAAAAGATTTAAATTGAGACACCGCATTTAAAATCTAAAGCCCTTCTCTAATCGGTATAATTATTCTGATGGTAGCCCAGAGAAAAGTTTTCATGTTAAGGGTTTTACTTTGTTACCCATGCTAGCAACATTCTTCCAATCCAAATAAAATTAATGTCTTACCTCAACGTATGCTTCGGATGTGAAGTTTTTCCCGTCCCTGTCGAGAAAAAACTCATAAGCGGGTCGGCTGAAAATAGGCACTTCATCGTTGATATCCAGAAGTCTGATTGTTAAGGGCACCGTAGCACGCAAACCATTTCCATCTTCATCTCTCGCTTCCACATACAGGCGATGCTCTGGAATTATAATCACAAATAATCAAATTGTAACCTCAAATCAAGCACAAAATCCTTTTTGACAATAACCTCATTTCAGTTCCTGTGAAAATTTGAGTGCGCACCCCTAGTTATTTTTTTAAAATTTCACCGAAAAATCATTCAGATCTTTCTCAAATTAATTCACAAAATTTCCGACACGTCCCATTGAAATATTCCTTTGGTTCCATAATTAAAACGTAACGCTCAAGTGCGATAAAACTCTTACTCAAGTTGAATTACTCTGGCGATATTAATTCAGGGTATGAACATTAATGAGGTAGTTTTACTTGTTTACTTTACTCGTTTAATTTACTTTTGTGGTTATCATAACAGTGAGGAAACAATTTTCTGCTCGTCTGTATTATAAGTACGATCTTAATTAATCATTCGCTGGCTCTTCTAGGTTCCGCTTTACCACGGACCACATTACCAAAAGTTACTTGCTTTGGATACAAAACCCATTAATAAAAATATACACAAATTCAAGCACGTATTTCTTACAGAAACATGTAGGTATGCAATTATAAGTTGGGTTATGGGAAAATAAACATGACTTTACTTTTGGTTGAAGTAAATCTTTGCCTGATAATTTAGTTAGGATATATCTTATTTTAGAGACAAAATGGGAAGTATTATGATATAAATTTTATCTATTGTGCATAGCACTGTTCACATTATATAAATGCACTAATTATTACTCATCAACTAAGTTAATTATAATATGAAATATATTTATTTATTAACATATTTTTAACTATAATGTTTAAAAGGTTATGATCAACAATTATTTTTAATGGTTTTCGTTTTGAAAACACTCCGATTTTCATTTCAACCGACCTTGAGAGTTTCCTATTGTCAAGAATACATACATTTTTATTACTAATTCAAACGATTTTATTACAGACCAACAAATACCTATGCGATCTACGTAGATACGGTATACGTAGGCTATTATAATTCATCTTTAGGTACAGTTTTTTAGAAATAATAATTCACAAAATAATAAGAAGGAAGAATATGAATTACACTTAATTTTTTCTGCCCAAGCACGTATACTTGTATGTAAGTTGTTCCGGCATGTCCAATGTGGTACTTGGTAATGCTACCTCTGCTTTCTAATTTTAAAATACTATTAAATGTATATCTTCTCTTTTGGGATCATCGATACACCGCACCTTCTCGAATCCTTCTTTATGCAAGTAAGAACATTCTCGTAAGATTATTGAATCGTGTCTGTTTTATAACTCTTCGAGAGAAATGTGTTTCATTCATTCATATTCTTCTTTCAGTTATTCTTTTATGCTGGTCATCTAAACCACCTGGGTCTCTAAATTTGGTTCCATTAACAATTATTATCTAGGGCGCTGACAGTTACTGATTTTGCCAACATTTAGAGTGCACCAAAGCAAAAATGGTCACCCAGGAACAGATTAATATATTTGGATAGATGCGAGGTTGGCTCAAGAAATTTTGAGAGTAAAATTGTTTTTTTTCCATTATAAATATTGCAAAAAACAGTAACTTTCCGGTTGGTTTTTAATTACTTTACTGTGCATGTAAACATACATTTTGTCGATTTATGTGAAAAAATCGGGATATCGCCGAACACACCTATTAAAACAGGTATCGTGTAATTCTTATGTCACCAGCGTGTAGGTGACACCCAAAGAACATTTCAATATTTATGATAGTCCTCTCAACCTTATTTGGTGATCATCTTTATTACCTCGTGGCTTAAATGTTAATTTAGTCTTATATAGGGCACCACTTACTGTTTACTCAGGCGAAAGTAAGCTTTTAATGCAATGTTCCCTGTAACCACCATCCTCGGCGAACTGAACATGTTTCAAATACGTCAATCCTAGTTGCAATACCGGAGCCAAATTGTTGAAACTTGTACCACATATTTTGCAAATTAGGTTACGGATATAATGTAAAATTATACTTTTGTGCAGTTATTCATGTGAATGTAATGTTTATGATCAATCTCATTTGGACCGCATTAGTATAATGCCTTACAATTTATAATAGCAGATAATTTATGCTACGATAAGGTTGCCTATCAAGTGTTTGAAGCTGAAGAAGTAGTTAATAAAACACTGGTTGTAATTCACATATGAATCAGAGTATTTTCGGCGGTAAATATTTGAAAACATAATATTCATCTCTACTTGGAACTTATATCAGCGTCATTATCATAATAATCATTTTATGTACAGCATATATCCTTGAAAAAATTATCATTCCACAGTAATAAAGTAAATCTCAATAACTCAATACAAATTTCAGACGGTTGAAAGGAAAAAAGAAAACAATGGAATCATGAACTTGGATTTTTTTACATTTTTTTGGCTCGTTACGTTAAGAGTGCGAGTTTTGCTTTAAGTATTGTCCAACCAATCTGGCAACTGTGAAAAATAGTAAACCCTTAATTTACTCGAGCCGTATGACTCGAGTAAAGTGCCTAGTACCTACTAGAGTTACTAGGCACTTCACTCGGGTATTCTAGTACCCAGAAGAGTTACTATATTGTATCCTATAAAAATTTACTTCGTAGTTCACATAGTTTGCCCTGATTGTGTAGAGGAAAAGATTCTGAAAAGCCGAAACCGTTTTCAAAGTTGACTCATTGTTTTCCTTTACAGAGCTGTCTCTGCTCCTCCGTAATGTGTGACATCTGTGATGAATCGAATATGAAGGAGAATCTTATTTTCCCGTGTAACCCACATATTCAAGCTGAAATAGTACGAGCATAACCTCCGAACCCTTAATACGCAGGCTCATAAAACAAAGGTTCATTTAAGGAACAAATGCCGGGAATAAAATATGCAAGCAAATAAAAACACGTCCTTACGCATGCCTCGAATTATTTAGCTACGTACTAAATTTTAACACTCCCTTGGTCTTTATACACCCGGCGTTGCAAAGCCGTTACAAAATACACCCTTCTCATGAGCATGAACTTTACAAGTGGTGCCTTTTTACGAATCCAACATAACACCAGCCCATATAAAACTTGCATTAAAACTTTGAATTTTCGACAGGAGCGTTTACAACCACTTGTGCAACAGTAGTTGAGGACTTCACCTAATTAACACCGTGAGAACAAATTAATCCATGCTAATATCCCGTAAGGACATTTTGCACAATTTTCGCACTACGCTGACTCAAAAATATTGCACATATTTCCTAATGGTAAAATTTTAAGAGACAAAGCGCATTAATGCCACTTTTTTTAACGTGTCCGCGCTTAAGAACATTTCTTGATTTTGAAAATGAGTAATGATGAAATCATACTCTCTTCAAAAGTACTTTAGAGAAGTTTCACTGTGTACTGTCGTTGGTGCATTATTCCGAGACATTTAATTCTGTTCGTTATAAAGCATAATAATAATTTTCATTCTTGAAATGCTAAAAAGAACAAAATAAATTTTTCCTTTGGTCGACTGAGTTAAAGACCGTCATCATCATCATCATCAGAATCCAGATTCTGATTATGACAGCCGAGCCGTTGAAACTATATATGTGGGTGACCTTTGTTTGTATTTACTGTATATCAATTAAAAATGTGCATATATATATATATGTATATATATATATATACACACACATTAATTAGAGAGCACAGTTTCAGGCGTTTTGTGCATGTTCTATTGTGCCGTCCAAAAGTTATATATATATATATATATATATATATATATATATATATATATATACACACACACACATTAATAAGAGAGCACAGTTTAAGGCGTTACATGGTGGAATTCCTTTGCGATGAAAGAAGACACTTTGATTTTCCATCTAGAGTAAAGTTATTCTATGTGGAAAAGCAGTGTCTTCTTTCATCACAATATAAATAAAGGCATTTAATGCCTATGAATATACAAATTTTTGTGCATACACATATATACAGGTATATTTTTGTATATATATATATATATCGATGATGCGGAAGTACTCACGAGAGCAATATAACTTTTGGACGGTACAATGTAACACAGAATAAAACAGATAACACGTAAAAGAACACTCACACTGTAGATGATTTGAGCTTTCGGCCTACTCCGAGACCTTCTTCAGGTCAGACTGAGAGGTTTGGAGGGAAGAGTGCCTGGGGAGGGAAGGGGGGCGGAAGGTTTAGGGACTGCTGGGAAAGAAATTAAAGATGGCGGTTAAGGGTGGGAATTTTAAAGGAACGGAAATATAGGATGTATGCGGATTCGCAAGTTCTCACCTCTATGTTGGTGGCTGAATCGATTAGGGATTCTAGAACTGCTAGGAAAAAGCATTCGTCGAATGATAGGTTGTGTGAACTTGCGTGTAAAGGGATAGGAAGGGAAGAGAGTGAAGCAGAATTACAGGAGTAGCGGTGATAGTTCATTCGGATGGATAAGGGGGTAATGCATTCGCCTATGTAGAATGAAGTGCATTGTTTGCACGACAAAAGATAGTTAATATTTTTTGAGAGGCAATGAGCGTAGGAACGGGGTGAAGGGACAATCAGGGGATGTGGGGAGAGGGGAGCAGATCTGATCAACAGACATGTTTTACATCGGGGGCGATTGCAGGTAGTGGAAATATGTAGAAATTTGTCAGGGCGGGGTGCCAGAGGGTTGGTGGATCTCAGAAGGTTTCTGAGATTGGCTGGTCGTCTGTAAGCGACAGAGGGGCATTGGGGCAGTAGGGGTGTGGACGTGTCATTGTCATGTAAAATAGGATAAAGTTCTTTGAGAAGGGTTTTCAGTCTGTGGGATCCGGGGAAATAGGTTGTGAAAAGGTTGAGTCCAGCGTCAGATGTGGTGTTGTTATTCTGTGGTGTGTGTGGTCGGGTGGAGCGGTAGATTTTATCCTGTAGGAGCTTTTCTGGGTAACCGCGTTTGTGGAGTGCATGGTGTAGACTGTGGAGGTATTTGTTGAGGGTAGCTGTGGTGTTGCAAATCCGATGTCCGCGGATAGGGAGAGAGTTTGGAATTGAGCGTTTGATGTAAGAAGGATGACTACTAGTATAGTGTAATATTGTTGATGATTAGTGGCTTTGATGTGTACCGAAGTGGTGAATTTGTTATTGTGAATTGAGATGTCTGTGTCAAGAAAGGTGATGGTGGAGTCTGAAATGGAAGAATTGAATTTAACTGTGAAAGAAGAATTTAAGGCCGATAAGAAATTGTCAAGAGACTCAGAGCCGTGTGTCCAGATAATAAAAATGTTGTCAATGTAGCGGGCCCAGAAAAGAGGTTGGAAGGGTTGCTGTGAAAGGAAATTCTCTTCAAGATGGCCCATGAAGAGATTTGCGTACGATGGCGCCATCCTCGTTCCCATCGCTGTGCCTTTCGTTTGGAGATAAAAACAGTTTTGGAAAGAGAATGCATTTTTGGTCAGGACGACAGTGGCTAGATTGAGGAGAAATTCGGTCGAGGGGCACTGGGGTGGGGGGCGTAGAGAAAGATAGTGTCGGAGGGAGGATAGGCCTTCTGCATGGGGCATAGAAGTATAGAGGGAGGTGACGTCGATGGTGGCCATAAGCAGGTTGGAGGTGGAGGGAATGAAGACAGAGTTTAAACGGTGGAGAAAGTGATTCGTGTCTTTCGTGAAGGAGGGCAAGGAGAGTACGATAGGTTGTAGGTGGTGGTCAGGGAATGCGGAGATTCTTTCGGTGGGAGAGTTGAAACTAGAAACTATAGGGCGACAAGGGATGTTGGGTTTGTGTATTTTTGGGAGGAGATAAAACTGGGGTGTTCAGGGGTTTGGGGGTGAGAGTAGGGATATGTCTTGGGAGGTGAGGCCTTCTTCTGGTCCAAATTGGAGGAGAAGAGACCGAATTTTCCAAAGCCCTCAGTCACCTCAACGACACATCCACCTATACCACTCTCACCGACAACCCTACTCCAACCTTCCAAAAGGAAATTTCAGTTTCAAACTTTTTAGCCTACAATTATTTGGTTATTCCCTGCGAGATATGGATTAGATATGAATTTCATAAGGGCACCGAAAGTGTCCACCGATTGGACAGCACTAAAATAATTAGCCAGATAAGGATTTATTGTTTTCTTACGTAAAGCCTGATTTTCCTTCACATTACCCACCTCTTAATTGGACGGCGAGAAAATTGTCTTTAAGTACACCTGAATGTTGGTTACCATAGTAATTTCGGTTGCAACATAATATGTGTTAGAAATGTTCATTCATATTTACAAATTATTTATGTAACTTTTGTTTTGCAAACTTTATGGGGTACTTCCATCACCATAAGTGGGTGAAGAGGGTGGCAAATGATTATTTGGTGGATGATCAGTTCGGCTTCCGGAAAAGGCAATTGTAGTTATGAAGTCATGAATAGAGAGAAACATGGAGTAGTATCAGAATGTGTTGGCTTGTTTTGTAGATATTGAGAAGACATTTGAGAGAGTAAGTCGGGTAGAATATTTTATATACGAGGTCTGTTCAAAAACCTTCCGAAATTTTTGAATGACGTGCCTCCAGTTGGCTATTTGTACTATATCCACTTGAAGCCGTTCTGTTTGCAAATACTTCCCAAATATCGCCTTTGGTCACTTTGAAGACATCTTGTTTTGTTGATTAGCTACGGACGTTTTCTGTGAAGGGGTGTTTGTTGATGAAGCGAAAAATCGGACCCGTGAAAATGAGCTATTTCAAAGAACAGCTTTTTTCGGTCAAATTCTGTATCAAACTCTGCGAATCCTTCACAAAAACTTTTGATTTGATTACCACGGCTTATGATGAGGATGCTATGAAACATACCGTGTGCTATGAGTGGTTTACCCTGTTCAAAAAGGGGCGACAATCAGTGAAAGACGAAGAGCGGGCCGGAAAATTATCCACGTCGAGAAAGTGAAGGATCTCGTTCCAAATAATTAGATCGATTTTTGACTTCCAAGGAAACTTGCAGAAGATTGTTGCATCTCGATTGGTTATTGCTATGAAATCCCGACTGAAAAATTGAGGATGCATCGTATCACCGCCATATTCGTGCCTCCCAGGATGACAGCAGAACAGAAATAACCTCGGGTTCAAATCTTTGAAGTCCTGTTTGATGATGTAGAGGATCAAACCTTCTTTTACAGGATCATAATATGTTATGAGTCATGGGTTTATGGATATGGCATCGAAACAAAAGTGCAATCTTCACAATGGATTGATGGAACATTCTCCCGGCCCAAAAAAGCTCTACAAGTTTGCTTGATTGTCAAGTTAGTGTTGATTTCAATGAAAATGGGGTTGTGCATCACAAATATCTACCCAAAGGTCAGACAGGGAGCACGGAGTTCAACATATGGGTTATGAAACGCCAAAGTAAGAGAATCAGGAGGAAAAACTCCGGAACAGCGAGTGTTTTTTTTACCATGACAACGCCTGGCTCATTCGTCTCCTAGAACTCGTGAGTTTTTAGTTAAAAATCAGACCGTCGTGCTTCCCCACCCATCCTACTCACCAGATCTGGCTCCATGTGACTTCTTCCTGTTCCCCAAACTAACCCGCTCAAAGGAACAAGATTTACCACCATTTTAGAGATGGAGTCATGTTCGACGAAGGATCTCATGAGCATTCCAGAAGAAGTGTTCCAGGAGTGTTTCAACAAGAGGAAACTCCGTTGGGATAAGTGTATAAGTTTGGGGATGGAAACTACTGTGAAATAGACCCTTTCCAATAATTTTTTAGTGAAGTAATTTTTTTGTGATAAAGAAGTTCAGGAAAAATATCGTGTTATAGAAAATAAGAAAAGAGTGATGGAAGAGGCGACTTATCAGCAACGTGTACGTATCTCAGATTGCTCAAGTGCCCATGGCCAAGGCCAATGAATTTCTCCTGGAAGGGAAGAAAACATTGCAGAACAATGCTGACGACCATTTCTAATCACAATGCATGTTCATACCCCTGAATAATATTTACTTCAGTGAAATTTTCACACATGAATGAAAAAGTCACTCAAGTTCTGCTTCTGTACGATTCATTGATTCCTTTTTCGTGCATTACAGTTTGGTTCGTCTCCTTTCTCGACGAGCCGAAATTACTACAGCCGACGGAGTACTTAAACATAATCACTAAAGAACCAGTTTGTCGTTTATTAAAAAATTTAAAAAGTCTTACAAGGCTTACTGATTAGCAAACTACGCATAATATACTCGTTAAAAATCCGACGTCTTTCATGAAGAATCAACAGAAACATTAAAAACATTAAACGTAGTCTAATGTGAGAGCATTTTCCAAATGTATCCTAAAACACGTTCTTATTTTTTTATAAGAGCTTTTAACTGTCGAAACGACATAAACCTGCATGTTATTCATTGTCATTGTTCGTTTAAATAGGTCAACGCTATTACATCTGGGGATATCTTGCAAAATCCCTGACCTCACTTACTGGAATATTTCAAAAGTTAAGTACGTACGCGGAATGAATATCATTGTCATTGAATAATAATTATAAAATAAATAACCAGAGTTGTCAGGTAAAGCATGAGATAGTATGTAATGAATAACATTGGAGCTCAATTCAAATGGCTTTGTCACGAAAATTTCATTAAGTTCACGTAAATGCATACATGGCTTTGGGTAGAATGGGACGAGTAATCGCATTTGAAGATATTGTGGACTATACGATATATTGTATTCACTTGAATTTTCGAACTGCATTTATACATTTTCACATAAAAAGCAAATAAACAGTTTCAATAAATAAAAAAATGCTTGTATGTGACGCAGATATGGTAAAAAAAGAAAGTTTGCCATCTATTGACATAATATTTTACGTAATTTCTGAGAACTAGATTTGCTGAGTAACTTCTAGTGGTAGAACAACGAGTTTATTTTAGGCTCTGAGCATGACGTTTTATAATTAACAGATAATTATGCGAATAAATTAACGTACACGTTTTTTATGAAATTGGAATATTACCATACCCTAATATTTGTTACAATGTAATCGTAATTAAAATCATTTAATAAATGCTTGGACACACATATTTTAATATCATGCAATGAAATACGTTTGTGTCCTCGGAAATTGTTCCCCAAAAATTTTAATTTAATTATATTCATCGAGCTTGTTTAGTTTGATAAAAAAGTGAAAAATGACGCAATCACAGGAAATAAATACTTCTCAACTTTGTGGACAGATTAATACTCCATCCATTTGCCCGTAAATAGAGGAAATGTCTCATCTGGAGATCATTGCCATTTCACCTGCTACCCTGTCATTTACTCCTGAAAGTAATTCAAATACATCAGTAAACCTAAATAATACTCTTTTTATTCATGATAATGTTTATTACAAAGTCTTACTTACCAGGTATATCAATTATATTCTCTTTTTCTTAACTTTTTTAGTTTATATTTATATAGTATTTAAATTATACTCTTTTTCTTAAGGGTTTTCATTAACGAAATTAGCTGTTGCATATCATTGCAAAGGATGTTTTTTTTGAAAGAGCATAATTGATGAGTCAACAAGGAGTATTATTTCCCGTAAGGATAGATTTTGATATAGTATGTACGCTTGACACTACACACTACTATATATTTACAAAAATCCCTACCCTGACAATTTTCAATATCATTTAATTTCATAAAAAAGCCCTATTATTTTCCTCCCTCCACGTCACTCTTCAAGCCCTTTCTTGTCCTATCTAATACCATCTCCAGCATCACATTACCTGCCAGTTTCTCATACATCAAGTTGTCCTGCCTCCCTCAAATTTCGCTTCTTTTCTGCTACCATTTCCAGGACTTCGTCGATAGTTCCCCTTCTTGCTCATTTTATTTTTGTTTCATTCTACGCACCGACAAAATCTCAAGATCCTTAAATCCAAGTTTATCCTTTTGCCTCAACAGTCAATTTTGTAACCAACGTTACTGAGGTTGTCTTTCATCACCTAACGTAACTTTGAAAACACTTCTTTACATAACTTACATCCTTTTAAATTTAATTTGAAATCTATCAAACCTCCTTCGATACTCCATTAAGAGAAGAAGAGATCTATCTGCTGAAGTGTACTTCCTCGCTATTGATGTTTATCTAAAATAATCTTTTTATGGATTTTATTACTAACCAATAACATTCTTTTAAAGATTAGTGTTTTTTGCCACCGAAAAGGGACGTATTACCTTCATAAATAGTTTGCTGATTAACTAGTTGGATCTTCATATAGAGGTATATATATATATATATAATACAGTAAATGTGTGTGAATATGATTTCCTATATGTGTTTGTATATACATATATATATCTTTGATATGGAAAGCTCTCCGACGACGCACAACCACACAGATGTAGAATATTAAAATATAGAGACACAAAGAAAGGACACAGTATGTAGTTGACGTTTCGACAGCACGACCGTTATCGTCAGAATCTATATATATATATATATATATATACATATATATATATATATATATATATATATATATATATATTCATATATATATATATACACACACACACACAATCAAATACGAAGTCCCGCCATACGGCGCACAAATATTCATTCAAACATAGAAATAGGTATAAGGAAAGGGGATAGGAAAACACATAAAAGGAGAACACAGGACATGTGGGGAAGGCGGTTTTTGAGCAGATTACGAATGTAAAAATATTCCCTCAACCGGGATTTGAACACCGGACCTTCCTCTTGCCGGGCGGATGTGCTACCAATATTTTACCTATTTCTATGTTTGAATGAATATATATGTATATATATATTAATCATTTATTTGGAAATAGATGTAAGAAAAAGGGACAGGAACGCATAAAGGGCGAACACAGGAGATGTGGAGAAGGCGGATAAGAAGGGTAAGGTGGTTAACCTATAATGACTCAACTAGTGATTTTCCCCTCAGCCCACCAATGTTTCATCGGCTTAGTGAAAAAGTAAGTGCGATATTATTCGCTTTTTTGAAGCATCGCCATCTATCAATAAACTGAATAAGTCTTAGAATGTTTTATTTCTTTCAAAAGGCCTAGAAGCGCTGTTATCACGTCACAAAATCACTAATTTCACTTGCAAATGACATGGGGATAGGGTATATGTAAATTTTAAATGCTATGGGGCATTAACCCCCGGAAAATTGCTCTTGGCTCGCTTGGACAGTGACTTCCTTCCTCTGAAATACTTCCCACCGGATTTCAACTCGTATTTCCTCTGCGTTTAAAAAAAGACGATCGATAGGGTCCGAAAAAAACGGTTCGTCATAACATAGAATAATAGCGAAAAAATTTCCTGCCCATAAAAATGGCGGAAATCCAGGAAGTTATTTTTCCGACTCACACATAATATTATTAACCGTGAAAAATGTTATACAAACTTAATGCAAGCATAAAAAGGTGGCAGATATATGTATTAATGTCTCGTATATAAATGCTGGTATACATATTTTGCTGAATGATATCTGTTTATCACCATGAGTATTGATGGGTAAATACTGAAACTCTGTTAGATTAGAATTAGAACGTCCTCATGTACATCTCAGAATGTAATCTATCTTCTGACATACAAACTCTGCCCGCAATTTTACATAGCCCAGTGCTCCAAACCCCTGAACCACAGGATAAACAATCATCGCACCTCATACAATCGCTCTTCCCCGCCCGCGGGTCTTCCCATCCCAAAACATGCCTCCCACCACAACACCCCCTTCAACCAGTGTTACAGTGTTTCCGTTCTAGCATCCCTTCCACTATCCGATAACCCTATAAAATTAAAAACGATGTAAATGGCATTTATATGGCTGTGCAAAGCTTATCAACATCCGGGTCTCAATGTAGTTCACTAGTTTTGGAGGGCTGAAGTGGATAGGTGTGGATTTGTTTCATGCGGGATAGTGGGACATTTTGTTCATCCGCATATTGTTTGTCATTCTTAACCTGGGTTCTGTCTTGTCGAGCCCTGATGATGACTTTATGAGTTGACACCTGGGTTGTGGATGTTGTAGTATATTTGGATGAATTATTAGTTTCCTGTGTTGCTTGGAACTATTTCCACATCCTCCCGCTCATTCCCACTCATCTTTTATTTGGCCGTCAAAATGTTATATTGCTCTCGTGAGTGCTTCCACATCATCTATATATAAAAAAATATATATATACACATAAATATATATATACAACATCCGCCAGGCAAGTGGAAGGTCCGGTGTTCAAATCCCGGTTAAGGAAATATTTTTACATTCGTGATCTGCTCAAAACACCGCCTTCCCCACATGTCCTGTGTTCGCCTTTTATGTGTTTTCCTATCCCCTTTCCTTATACGTATTTCTATGTTTGAATGAATATATACTATATATATTTATATTTGGTCCAAAAATTAACCTCCGTTTTTGTGTGGCGTGATAATTAGTGGAGGGAGGCGAATGGCCACTTTATTGACGCCAACTGTAAGTCAGTACTCCTCGATCGGCATTGGTCAGTAGATCACGCCGCTTGTCGATTGGTTACCATAGTGACAACAAATGAAGAATACAATTGAAATTCTTGCCAAATGTCAAATTCGTTCAGTGATAAAATTTTTACTGGTAAAAAACTTCAATGCTGCTTACATCCATCCGAAAATATGTGGTATGCATGGACCATATGTGATGAGTAACAAGATTTGTGCGTAGTGCCTGTCGTTCCTATAATAGTAAACAGAAATGCCCATGAAGATGACAAAAATGGTCGCCCATCTATATTGAATAAGGAACTGCACCAATCAATTGACGACAAGTTCGTGAAATACTACGTTTAACCGTATCTAAAATATTTAAAGAGGTTTTTCACAAATATCTACGACCTTTTTCCATGGAAACACGACGGAAATTTTAGGTTGCTACATGCTTTGTACTAGTCTCGACGAGCAAGTTGAGGATGGAATGATCGGTTGGTTGTAATATCTAGTTGCAAAAGTTTTGATGAAGGAATTTGAAAACTAGCTCAGAGATATTACAGATATCTAAATCTGTTTCGTGAATATGTATATAATATTAGAAATATGCAGTTTTAGGATGGGTATAATAAAATTTTTGTTTATACTTTTTTATTTTTATAGCATAATGGAGGTTACTTTTTGAGCAGTCCTCGTAGTATATAGAGCCTTGTATACACATTCACTTCCTTTCACGCTTCAGAACGAGCTGCATATCATGTTATATTTTCCCTCATCTATCTTTTGTACCCAATATTCTACCCTCGACAACAGTCTTGAATCCGTTACATGCGCCCAAACAAAATATGTATGTACATATAAGTATATATAATATTCAATTTATCTAATATGTTTATATTATGCTGATTTTCTGTTCTAAGAATCACATTTCGTTCACAGAATCGATTCGTAGGCGTGTGTGTGTGTGTGTGTGTGTGTGTGTGTATATATATATATATATATATATATATATATATATATATATATATATATATATATATATACATATATTATTTTCACACATAGAAATAGATATATAAGGAAACGGGATAGGAAAACACATAAAAGACAAACACAGGAAAGGTGGGGAAGGCGGATTTGAGCAGATCACAAATGTATAAATATTTTGCTTATAAGTGTGAAAATAATATTTGTTCGCCGTATGGCGGGATTTTCGTGTTTGAATATATATATATATATATATATATATATATATATATATATATATATATATATATATATATATATATATATATATATATATATATATATATATATATATATAACTTTTGGACGGCACAATATAACACAGAATAAAACAGATAACACGTAAAAGGACACTCACACTGTAGATGATTTGAGCTTTCGGCCTACTCCGAGGCCTACTTCAGGTCAGACTCTATATATATATATATATATATATATATATATATATATATATATATATATATATATATATATATATATATATATATATATAGCTAGGGAGACAGTAAATGGTGGGGGAGAAAAAATGAGAAAGTTCGTGTCTCGCTCAGGGAAGGTGCTCCGGCGGGAGGGCCTTCGAAGAGGTTATAAAATAAAACTGCTTGATGGAAAGGGAGCAGGGAAGGAAAAAAAGGGGGAACTAGGAATACGAAAGGCTCTTCATTTCTCATTCATGGAATATAAAAAAATATATATAAAACAAATCGAACTTTAAATTGCGGAAACTGCTCGCGTCAGCGTCTCCTAAAATGTTATTTAATTATTTTAGATAATGGCAAAATAATGAAGAAACGCAGTTAAATAAATACGAACCCTTTGAGAATCCATTAGCTTAGCGCGCACTTTCAGTTTTTTTAGACGGAAAATGGATGAATTAAGCCGTCTTTTTCTAGGGTCCTCTGACAGAAATGACTTTCAGCGTCATTTCAAATATCCCGGGATTAATATAAGCACTAAAAACACACGAGAATTATTACCCAATGAGACATCTTGCGAAGTACAACGTAAATATTCATGTATTTATTCATTCATGTTCACATTTTAGTTATTTATTCCTTGATATTTCTTAGATGGTGTTTTTTTGCTTTGGTTGTTTGTTATTTTAGTTTGAATTCTGTTTGTTTTACGTAATTTGGGGTGAAATGACTACTTTATCTTGTAATTACTTTATCTTATTTTTTCATCAACCATTGCTAGAGCAAATCCTAGCGGTTATTATGAATCCTTCTACTGAAAAAGGTTTTTTTCAAGAAAAAGTTTTTCCTTTTTTAGGGTGAACTTAAATATTGAGCTTAGTTTTATATAGTTCATAAACATGGCTGGCTTTTGGGGTAGGATAATAATCTTAGAAAGAAGGCCTTAAGATTGGGTATAAAGAACGGGAAAATGAAATGGATGAAGAGGTAAACAATGGGTGAAGTCCTGAGAATGGTAGGTGAAAGGAAGAGAAAACCAAATAGGGTAGTATAGCGGATGCAGAAATTAATATGAGGAAATATGCAGAAAGTTATAGATGGTTGAATGCTGGAAGAGTGAGGTAGAAGGAGGAAAATGATACGCATTTTGGATGGAATTAATGGAGTTATAAGTTATACAGAGCTAATGAATAAGATATCCCATATCAAGTCTAAGAGTAATGTATAAGGGCATTGTTTAAGCGTATTATAAGGCCATGTTAGTTCGCGCTTGCAAGTATTCAAAGTAGGGTCTAACACAAATCTATCCTAAGCCGGTAGGCATTTAATTATAAGGTTATAAATAGCCTTCGTGATGAAATAAATGTTTCAGGTACGGGTAAATATGTCAATTCGAGTTTTTTTGTCAAGCCATGAATAATGATATGCAGCCAGGTCGATACCTCTTCCAATTAGAAACGCAGAATTATAGGAATCCAAGTAATACATCTACATCTACATAAATACCCTGCGAGCCACCAAAAAGGTGTGTGGCAGGGGGTGTAGCACCATGAGGGAAGGGTAAGGGTTGAGGGGGTTGGGGGTTAGGTGAGGAAAGGTGGGGAGAACCTGTCAGAAAACATATATATACATATTCACATATATATATATATGCACACACACACACACACACACACACACATATATATATATATATATATATATATATATATATACATATATATTAAAATGTACATATATATACACATACATACACACATATCCTCGCGCAGTCCCTAACCTGTACGTTAATACTTATTGTAATGAACTAAGTCCTGGGGAATTTCGGCTACAAGCATTCTGGTCCCATATCGTCCTTGGAAAAAATGACATTTTAAACCTGTCAGTCTTGCAGTCTATCTCTTTAGTCTTATATTCGTGATCCCTTCGACCGTAATACGTTGGGGTTCGTATTATATCTTTGATGTCATCGGAAAAGGGCCCATCTTTAAATGTTTTAATAAGTTTAATCTATATTGGAAACGCCGCTGTGTACGAGAATCCCAACCTAAATTGTCTGGCAAAGTGCATACGCTGCTGGGCTGGTCATAACAATGTTTGACAAATCTAGCCCCACTCCGCTGAACTCGATCTAATTCCGAAACCAAATTCATATTTTGAGGATCCTATATACTGGCAGCATACTCTAGGTGGGGCCTAACCAAGGCAAGGAAACATCGTTCTTTCACCTTTTCGTCCCATTTACCTAGCACTCTTTTCACAAATCCCAATTTTTTATCAGCACGACCGCATATTTTTCGTATGTGTTTTCCCCAGGACAGATCGTGAGTAATTGTTACAGCTAATATACAGGTAATACAGGTAATAATACACGCACATGTATTAATATCGTAATGTTAATACATTCTGAGTAAGGCCATCAGACTTATTCCGTATTGTCCGCGATGGGATTTGACTCGAACACTTTTCTTGGAGTGAATTGAACACTAGGCAGACAATCATTATTTTATAATCAAATTTCTTTACTACTTAAAGAACACTTGCCTTCAATGCAACCATTTAAGTGCTTCCAGAGGTCTCCCATAACATGTATATTCTCTCAAGCGTATGCAGTCTCTCTCTCTACAAGGTTATCATTCCATCTCTGACTCCTTAGAGCTACGGCTACACATTACCTGGGGCTGCTTCGCGGTCGAACGTATGATGATTCATTGCAACAGTGATGACTCCAGACATAGCATCCAATGAGAGTGAAGCGTTGGCTGGCCCTAAAAGTCGAGTGTACGATACCCTGCCAGATACTCCTGTGTCCACGTCAGTTGCCTGAACCTAAAAAGAAAGCATTGGAGTTTAATAAAATTGCTAAAACGTTTATTCCTTCCAAAAATATAATGCAGACAGAATTGAAGTAAGCATATTCAAACAGGGAAAAGAAAGAATACTTGAGTTACATGTATATGAAATATATATGCATAATTATATATGTATATATATAATTAATATATATATATATATATACTTTTTTGGAAAACCCACAAACGTGTAATGTAAATTCACTGATAGCCATAACAAACACAGAAACCAAAACACACAAAAGAGGGAAAACTCACTGGTTCTCGAATTTTCGGTGGTCCAACCACCTTTCTCAAGAGGAATTAGGAACAGTCTGTTCCTAATTCCTCTTGAGAAAGGTGGTTGGACCACCGAAAATTCGAGAACCAGTGAGTTTTCCCTCTTTTGTGTGTTTTGGTTTCTGTGTTTGTTATGACTATCAGTGAATATATATATATATATATATATATATATATATGCGGGTCGCGGTGGTCTAGCGGGTAGAGCGTTGGACTACTGACAGGAGGGTTCCGGGTTTGATTCTCGGGCAAGGCACTTTGGGCACCTGCAGCTCCACCCAAGCTAGTTGATTTTTCGGGTACCAGATCTTCCTGGGAAACCATAACCGGCACAGGGAAAGGAACTGGCTCCCCTACCCTGATGTGTGAATATTCACACGCCGTTGGGCTTGGTACACGGGTGAGCTCTACCATCACCTACTAAACCGACCTTCGGGTTGATTACTGTGTTTATGGTTTATATATATATATATATATATATATATATATATATATATATATATATATTCATTCACATTGAAATAGAGATAAGGAAATTGGAAAAGAACACACATTAGGAACACAAGAGAGGTGGGGATGGCGGATGTAAGCAGATCACAAACGTTAAAATATTTTCCTCGACCGGGACTGGAACACCGGATCTCTCCCATTGCTGGGCGGATGCTCTAACCACCAGAGCTATCGAGAAAATGTGCTTTTCACTGAAATCTGCGATCTTTTAAAGCGCCAATATATGTATATATATATATATATATATACATATACACTTTTTTGGAAAACCCACAAACGTGTAATGTAAATTCACTGATAAGTCATAACAAACACAGAAACCAAAACACAAAAGAGGAAAAACTCACTGGTTCTCGAATTTTCGGTGGTCCAACCACCTTTCTCAAGAGGAATTAGGAACAGAACAGTTCTGTTCCTAATTCCTCTTGAGAAAGGTGGTTGGACCGCCGAAAATTCGAGAACCAGTGAGTTTTTCCTCTTTTGTGTTTTGGTTTCTGTGTTTGTTATGACTTATCAGTGAATATATATATATATATAAACAAACAATAAACACCGTAATCAACCCGAAGGTCGGTTTGGTTGGTGATGGCAGAGTTCACCCAGTACTTAACCCGACGGTGGGTGATATTCACACATTAGGATGGGAGGGCCAGTTCCTTTCCCTGTTCCGGTTATGGTTTCCCAGGAAGATCTGGTATCCAAAAAATCATATAGCTTAGGTGGAGCTGCATATGCTGAGAGAGGTTTGCCCGGGAATCGAACCCGTGTCCTCCGGTTCAACGTTCTGCCCCTGGACTACTGTGACCCACATATCTATACAGATGGACCGCTTGTGCTGTTCTGGTGGTAGCAATGACAATTGTTCTTGATAGGATCACCCATGCCAGTAAGGTCGAAGTTTGAAACCAGACAAAAGGTAAAAGGCGAAAGTTAGAGATAGCATGGGGTAAGAAAAAATTCCCACAGAAAATATCCAAGAGAGATGGAAGGAATACATAGAAACACTTTTTGTTTATCTTAGGCCAACAAGGTTAGGCATAGACGAGGAACATGTCGTAGAGGAAGATACCTTAGGTCCACGCATACTTACATGACATAACATGACGACGAGATAGAAAAGGCATTAAGGAAGTTGAAACCAAATAAGGCCGTAAAGGTGGACAAAATTACTTCGGAACTATTGAAAGGGTTATGAAAATTTGGGAAGAAGACTTTATGTGGACTGATTCGTAGTATCTATGAGGAAGGAATCCCGGCCGGAAAACTCTGTGAGATCAAGGGTAAGAAGAGGTGTAAGATAGTGTTATCCATTATTACCGGTGCTGTTCAACGTATGTGTGGAGGAAATGATTAAAGAGGCATGGGAAGAGCTGGAGGTAGGAATGAAAGTCTGAGGGGAATTCGTAGAATCGGTTAGGTTTCCTGATGACCAAGCTTTAGTTTGTCAACCAGACAAGGGGTTGCAAACATTGATGTGTGAATTGGAAATTCAGCGCGATATATATGGGATAAGAATCAATATTAATAAAACAAAGTTTATGCGATTTTCCAGAAAGAAAAAGGCTAAACTAAACATTATTGCAGGAGGACAAAAACTATAGCAGGTAGAACATGGCGAATACAAATTCATTCACATGGAAGGAGATAGGAGGAAAATGGATTGGAAAACATATAAAAGGCCTTGAATATTGAAATAATAAAAGAATTGAAGCAGTTGGTTGCATAAACCCCCCAGAGATTTCAGCGTACTTTACTTTTCATATAAGGTTCAAGCGGTTTAGAGCATCGCTCCGGCTAATCGAAGTTCCGTGGTTCAAGTCCCGGTCAAAGAAATTTTTTGATCTTGTGATCCGCTCGATTCCACCTTCTCCACTATTCCTCTGTTTGTCCTTTATATATGTTCCTATCCCTTTGCCTTTTATCAGTATCGATGCGAATGAATAAATATTCGCCAATAAGCGGAATTTTTTATTTGAATATATATATAATAAATACTTCACACATTAGCTCAACAACAAAGATGCACATCCTTATACACACTCAATGCCAAATTACAGGGTGAAGCAAAATGGACTCCATAATTTTTAGAAAATCACTGAAGGGTGCACAGGTAAATTAGCAAAATGAGAGTAGTAGCGTTTGCTGGGAAAAACAACTGCATTTGTTGTAATTATCATACAATGGTCTGGTAAGCATCAAGGATTTGTCGTAGAATTGAACATAAACAAGAGTCACTGAAAATTCACTGCAAGAGAAAGGTATACAGCTATTTTAGGGCAACTGACTTATCGTATTTTTCCTCATACAATTATGAGAAATTCCTAAATATAGTCTGCATCATCATCACAGGTTTTCAATCCGTGAATTCATTTGCAGCAGTCATCCAAACTCTCTGTTCCCTACTGATATCTTCATTTGCTCCTTGCACCACCGCTACCTCTTTCTCATAGCTAATCATCGGTCTTTCTCTGCAGTTCTATTCCTCCATTAATGACCTTTAGTAAGCGATTGTGCCTCTAGATGAGCCCAATAAGTTTTTCTCTTCTTTTTGTGAGTATTCTTCTTAGGATTCTCTATTTAGGGAAGACAGGTAACTCAAAATATAACCTAAAGCATTCAAAAATATAAATATTCAGCTAAGTAGTCCACCCTAAAACCGCTATCACAATTTTATTGTTTATCTAGATTATGACAGATGTTGTCACTCTTTGAAAGTAAAAAATGGATTTTAAAAATTCACATTGCTCCGTTTAGGGATTTGGGAATGAATTATCCACGTCCTATGGTGATAACACAGAATTTGGCGTGAGAGAATATATTTTTCTCGCTAAAAACTAGGCACATGATCTTAGGGTGATATATTTTAAATAGATTGCATTAAAGAGGCACACGTTTAACTTCTTTCACCTCCTCCGAATATGTAGTGCTTAAAGGACTGCCATTTTTTCATGAGTGACCTTAAAGCGGATTAGATTAATCTTGTAGTTTATACTTTCGTCTTCCATTATATATTTGATCTCATTTCACTTGGGCAAAGCGCAGCTCCCTTTATCAGATTAGCCTGTTACCGAAAAAGTCCATTGAAAAGATGAGAGCTCTATCTCCCATTCCCGATCGAGCGATTTGAAGATACCTACCGAGGAAATGAAGTTAGAGAGGAAAGAGATGAAGCTGGAATCAATACATTGGGAAAATATTTGACGAAGGGAATATCTCTCAATCTCCTCTATATAATGTAGGAAGTGCTATTTTAGTGTCAGATTCGACGCGTTTTTGGATTGAGACAAATAATTATGAGAATTTTTATAAAATGTTTTAGGAAGGTTTTCTGTGGACTTTAGTCAAACGACAAAAGAAGCATGTCACCGCATTCTTACGACGATAAATAAGGAATACATTCATATTGAGTATCGATAAAACTGAAGTACGTTCAAATATATACCAACACGTATATATTTTAGCAACAGTAGAGGGGAGATTGCTAGGCAAATGAGGAAAGGGCAGGAACAGGATAGGGATGTTGCAAGGGATGAAGGGAGGAAAGACGTACACAGAGATGAAGAGAAACTTGATATAGATTAGGTTGCTGGATTGGTTTTTATTCGGAGTTACAAAATATTTATTTGATAGTTGTGGCCATCCAAAAACCTAGCTTAAACGGTAGATTACCTAATAATAATAATAATAATATATTTTTATAAAATACATATATATATACATATATTTATTTACTTACACTACGTGGATTTAAGACTACAATGTAGGAGTAAAAAGTATGTCTTCTGATTGAAGGTGGGGTCGTTGGAATCTACTCTGAAGAAAGTAACCACCCGTACACTCCTACACTGTTGGGCGCCTTGAATTAAGCAACACGCAGTACGTATGTGTACATTATTGTTGCCTATACGCAAGGATACGTGACGGTAGAAAATGTATACCTTGCCCGGAAAAGGAAAAAGGCACTAGGGATGCCCTTCTGAATTTAAAATTATTTATGTAAATTAAGGTAAATTAAGTGTTTAATGTAATTTTAATGCGCGCCAAAATGCGTATTCTTTAATTCTACCTTCGACACAAGCCAAACTTAGTTCTATCGTCCTCGCGTGCTAATCCAGAGGCCTCGAATTCGATACCTGTCGGGGGGTCAATTCCTTCTCATAGGTTTTTCGGTGGGTTACCTTCGTTAGTTGTTTGACGTAAATTACTCAATTTAAAAGGGGAAAACATGGCTGTTTTCATATAAATGTAGAGATATGTAGACATCGTTAGATTTACACTAATCAACCCGAAGATTGGGTGGAAAAAGCTTAGGCCTTAGCCATATATGGAATGCGAAAATCAAATATCAGGGTATAGAGGTTAATTTCATTCCCTGAAACCACCTATGGTTTTTCAGGAAGATCTCGTACCTGAAAAATTCCTTTGACTATCTGACTGTCCAAGACCGCGAAATGAAAATATTCCCGTTAATTTTTTACCTAACCTCGTTTTTGTAACTACCTTAAGCAAAGCAGCTTTCACAAGATGTTGGGAGTTAATGATAGGTTAGTAAGAACGTTAAGAAAAGACTTTTTATGATGCTATGGAAGAAAGAAGAGAAGGATTTATTGCAGGTTTGTATATCTGAGACGGCTTCGTTAGAAAAGACAAAGGAATACATCGTTGCTTTGTCAATCCCAAACATATGTGTAGATCGGCAGAAGACAATTCTGAATACTATATAAATAAATACCTCCCACGTGGGGGCAGAAAATCTAAGACAGAATAGCTTACCATTCTGTACAAAACATCATGGTTTGAAAGCATTATCAACACTTCCTATCATTGCATATCACAAATTAAAATACGGTGCTTGCGTATTCAATCCTATGCATTTTATGCAATATATTTCGAGTATATACCTACTCAACTTATCGTAAAGATGCATTTGGCAATGTAATATCTGGGTGGTCCCAAATTCTTCGCGAATCTCATTAAGAATTATATAACTTTCCAAGTGTCGAAACTCCTTAGTTTGACACTAAAGAACCACCACATAAGCTAATAACGTATAGTGAGCTACTAAATAACTTTTTCATAAATTTCAACCGGATTATCACAATGAATAATGTAACCGTTCGCCAGCCAAAAGATTGCGGTTTTGAGATACACCTCGGGAATGGGAGATGCTCTTAACTTCGGTATTTTGGCCCCTGGTTAACCCGATGGCCAATTTCGAGTGACTTTTCGGGATCATGTTAGCACACGGGTTTCCACGGAGACGTCAGATGGTCAAAGAAATAGGTTTTAGTCCACCGACCATTATCGTTGGTGTGAGACAAACCTTAGCTACAAGATATATAAGTTTCTATAGAGCAATTCATATGTGTAAAAACTACTTTGAGGAATTCCCAGCCATGCCTTAGTCTAACATCAAGTATCCGCAACGTCTTGGGAATTTTCAAATTCACTTATATTATTGCATTTAACATTATTTTTATGTTTTGTTCGCAAATGCCTCCCCGCATGATAGAATAGGATAAAAATTCATCGAACGTCAATAGTACCCTTATTTAACATGATTCCCGACCCGCCGATCTCCCCAACTTCCCCTCTTCACTCATAGTCTTGGCTCCTCTCCACGTGCAACCGAATCCCCGCTACCTCCCTCACCTCTTCCCTCTTGATCACATTCACTTGACTACGATCAGTATTTTTTTACTCTTGTCTTCCTCATTGTCAAATTCTCACTCCAGGTGATGGTCACTCATTTGACCAAAGTATCGGTATAGAGGTCTTAAAAATCAATATTGGCAATAGGATTGACACCTTGCAAATTTACAGCTAATATTTCATTACATCTAACTTAGTGAATATTAAAAATCACCCTAATAGTCTTTAAGTTTGATTTTAAGCTTCCCTTCAATCCCTCGACCCTCTCTGTGGGAATGATAACTCGGAGGGTCCGCTGCCTACACTGGGGTGTCACATATTTTACCCCTAATGTCAGGGGTGGGGATCATAAGTTGTATGACCATATATTAATATAGTATATCTTTCCCTTTCTTGCATTCTAGTTCTGAGCAGCCTGCCTTAGTATGTTAGTGGCCTATCGTATAAGTGGTTCATTTTTTCCCTCCTATTTGATATACCGGAGAACTTGTGTAGTGGTTCAAATTAACACTTGTTTAAAACTAAATTTATAAGCTAATATGTATTTATGCCTGAACATCTTTTTAATAATAAAAAGTTTATGCTTTTCTACCTTTTCCTAATCCTTCAAACTACCATCCTCTCCTCCATCCCTTACCCTTTCCATGTGTTTCTTGTAACCCCCTGCCACACACCTTTTTGGTGGATCGCAGGGTGTTACTGTAGATGTAGGCATGCATTATGATGAGTTTTCTGAACTGAGGGTCAATGACCTAGGTGAAGCGTTACTACTTAAAAATCCTACTGTTACATCTCATGCCTGTGAAAAACAAGTTAAGAGGCTGTTGCCGGGAGAGAGTTCGTTGTTTATGTGATAAAAACAGTTTTACTTCTTCATATATCTCTTTTCAGTTTCAACGCAGCAACATCAAAAACAATGATTGCAAAATGAAGCCTTCGTGTGTAAACTTAAATAGGCTAGAGCAGTAAGGGGAGGGATCCGGTGAAAACGAGGGGCTTGAAAGCTGTGTTAAACTTGTCATAAATCCACTGCCACCATCCTGTAAATCCCTTCTCCCGCACTCTGCATAAACCCCCGTCTTAAAGTCAACAGTTCTTGAAGGTATTGCTTGGCTTATCACGTGTTTCACCATTAAGCTTGCTTCCTACCCATCCTTTGGAGTCTGTGTCATCTTGGTCTATACCGTGCCTTCGAAGAATATCTAGAGCCATTCAGTTACCTGATGATGTTAAAATTCAGCGCAAAATGGCATTTAATCCAATTGTCCTGTGGACTATCAAATTATTTTAAATTAATTTTCATTTCCTTTACTGGCTAAAGAGACGAGAGAATGGTTATTGTAATAGGAAATTTGGACAAGAATTGTGTCAGCAGAAGGAGCAGTTGATGAGGTATGGGAGAGTTTGATAGATATCGTTCGATCGATAGATATCGCTATATACATATACAAATAAACATTTTGTGACTCCCCACCTAGCAAACTAATCTATATCAGGTCCCTCTTCATCTCGGTGTACTTCAATCCTCCCTTCATCCCGTCCAACATCCCTATCCTGTTCCTACCCTTACCTCGCTTGCCCAACATTCTCCCCTCTATTACCCTCTTCAACATTCCACTACCGCTCAATACGCCTTTCATCCATTTTTCCTGCCTCCATAGGATTTCTCTCAACAAACCCCTCTCCTCCCCCACCATTTCTAGTACTTCCTCATTTGTTTTCCTTTCGGTCCATTTCACCTTCTCCATTCTTCTCCACACCCACATTTCAAAAGCCTCCAATCTACGTCTATCCTCCTGCTTCAGCGACCACGTTTCCGCGCCGTACATAGCTACGCTCCATATCAGAGTTTTTACGAGTCTTGTCTTAACATCCCTACTCAACGTCCCCATCATCAACTCCCTCCTCCTTGAGAAAGCCTCCTTGCCTAGCGCAATTCTTCTCCTTACGTCCCTACCACTTTGACCGTGTTGGTCCAAAACACTTCCGAGATATGTAAACTGTTTTACCTGCTCTATTTTTTCCCCGCCTATTTTAATATTTAGCTTAGCCTTTTTCTTTCTGGAAAATCGCATAACCTTTGTTTTATTAATATTGATTCTCATCCCATATTTATCGCACTGAACCTCCAATTCACTCAACAATGCTTGCAACACCTTGGCTCACTGAGCAACTAATGCTTGGTCATCAGCAAACCTAACCGATTTTACGAATTCCCCTCCGACTTTCATTCCTACCTCCAGTTCTTCCCATGCCTCTTTAATCATTTCCTCTACATATACGTTGAACAGTACCGGTGACAATGGGTAACCCTACCTTACACCTCTTCCTAACACTGCTCATCCGGACTCTCCGTTCCCCACTCGCACCTGAGCAGTCTGAGACATGTACAGGTTGCGGATCAGTCTCCTGTCCCTCCAATCCATTCCTATTTTCTCGAATGCACGCAATAATTTTTCCCAATTCACTTTATAAAACGCTTTTTCGACATCTAAAAAACAGGCAAAAACGTCCTGATTGTATTCTATATTCCTCTCGACTAGTGATCTCATTACTGCAATGCCATCACGCGTACCTCTTCCTTTCCTAAACCCAAATTGATCATCCCCTAAGTAATCATTTGCCTTACTCTCTATCCATTTTTTGATTATCCTGAGAATAACTTTAGCTGCGTGGGATATCAAACTTATTGTTCTGTAATCCTCACATGACGAAGCCTTTGCCTTTTTTGGAATAGGAACTAACACCGATCTCACAAAATCTTCCGGCCAGATTCCTTCTTCATACATACTACGAATAAGTCCATATAGAGTCTTCTTCCCACCTTTCCCTTTAATGCCCTTTCTATTTCATCGTCGAGTATGCCTGGACCTAAGCTATCTTCTTCTACGTCATGTTCCTTTTCTATGTCTAACCTTGTCGGCCTAAGTTTTTTACCATACAGTGTTTCTATATATTCCTTCCATCTCTCTTGGATTTTTCCTGGTTCAACTATTATCTTACCCCATTTATCTTTAACTGTTAGCACAGATCTTGCCTTCTTACTTCCCGATAATAACTTAACCTTGCTCTATAGAGCACCAATTTCACCCTTCTTCTGTAAACTTTCCATATCCTCGCATTGCGTTTTCCACCATTCTTCTTTTGCTTTATTTGTGGCCCTTCTCAATTTATTGTTATGTGTCGTTGCTTTTGTCAGTTGTGTATTTAAATTTTCATTTTCCCCGGCCAGAGCAATACCCATTTTTCCGGTTAGTAAATTCACGCCTTACTAATAGCTCGTTTTGCATGCGTACGAAATGTTTTGTTCTTAAATTCCATAGTTCATGTAACTCTTGTTAATATTGCTGCCGTTATTTTAAATATGCACTTTTATTGGTAAATTTAAATTGCAATGTCTTTATAACTTTTTATTAAAAGTGTTTAAGGAAAAATTTACATTGGTGTTTCCTGATCATCACTGACTTTGAATCACCCAATCCACCATCATGCATCGTAATATATAGTATGACGGATTCAAACGGAAAAGGCAAAACATTAAAGTATATTTAGATGAAAATTACACCCTTGACCCATACAGACCTCAACCGAGCCATTCCCACTATGAGAAATGGCGAACCTTCTCTGCTCTTCAATACCCTTTTAAAGATACCTTTTTCTAATCAATGTGAAATGATATCAATTCAGGTAAAAAAATTAAAGCTCGTACCGATTATTTTGGGTTCAGTGTGGTGTAAATTGAAACCAGACTTCGATTACGCCAATAAAGCATAATATAACTACATATCAAAATGGGAAAATATTTTTATGCGTGCGTTTTCAGTTAAAGAATATATAACTATTGCTTAATCACTGATAGCGCTATGATCATTTTGATTTTTTTTCAATTCATAAGCGGTCAATAGTTGGTTTGGTTGTGGTTTATCCTACAAGTGAGAGAGATTTGGAGTTGGCCGAGCGGGGGCCAAATGGGATAACCTTCCACTGATCTGAGGACCTCTGCCGCTGCATCAACTGGTGACGCGAAAGGGAGTAGGTGGTGAGGAAGGGGGAAGGGGTTTAGAGGACGGTGAGAGGGGAGGGAGGGAGAGGCAGAAAGGGTTCGGCAGGCAGTGGATGACGGGGGCGATTCGGTTATATCGGGAGTTTTCGGGGTGGGAAGAAGGGAATCTGAAATGGCGGGCGATGAGATGACGGATTTTAATTAGGGTTCTCATAACTTCCTTACCCCAACTCCCCTCACCCGTCCCAAACCCCATTCCTCCGACGTCGTGGTCCCTATTTCGACGGCGTAGGGTCGATACGTTCATTAAAGAGGGGATCCGGAGAATTTGGAATGGAAGCGTTCCCCATCGCCCCATACCCTTTTCATTCCATCCCTAATCCTCCCAACCACCCTCGAACCTCGCCCACACTCCCCTATCCTCCTATATCCAGCTCTCTAGTGCTCCTGAAAAACGATATAATTAGCAAATCTGGTGGGATAGAGAGAGAGAGAAATAGGAGGGAGTATAGAGAGAGAGAGAGAGTATTTGGTTGGGCTCCTCAAAGGGCACTTAAATTTATGCCCGCCGTCTCAACATGTGTCGAAGCAGGTATCATCTACTCGATGTGGTACGGAGAGAGGGGGTAATGCTATAATTAGATGTCATTTAATCCGGACGGAGCGCAGGCAAGGGCATGGATTTTAGCTTCGCCGGAAGAACCGTAATGTTGCCGAGTGTTCTGGAGTTTTAATGACCATATTAAGTGAACTCCTCAACTACGTGCCATCAAGTGCTCAATAAATACCTCCTAACGAATGCACGTGCATGAACTCGTTCCTTTAAAGGTGGGTTAAATTACCGCTAAGTATGATACATACGTTACGTTATGCTTCACTTCGTGAGAGAGAATTGAATTATTCGTTCTCCCCTGTGTACATAGACCGTAGTTTTGTTAATTGGCTCATTTGTATCGATTTCCTCTACTCGAGGGCTAACTTTAAAAAGAGTTTCAAACCTGGAAGCACTTAGCAACTGTTAAATTGGCTAAAACGGAAAGATTGGTAATAAACTCGTTATCGGTATATCTTTAAAGTATGCAAGTCATAAAGTCATTGTCAAAAGTCATAAAGTTTTGTAGCATAACTCTATAATTTTAATTTTAGTGTCAATCAATTTTATATGGGTTTTAGAGATATGGGTCGGGCGGAAGGATGAGAGAAATAATTTGGATGCAGAGAAAGATTAGCGCTGATGCATTTAATGGGGTGGGCGAAGAGAGGAAGTTACAGGGGGAATTTGAATGAGACGGATAACGGTGGAAATATCTAAAGGTTTTGTGAACTTTAAAATCGTGGTCCAAATGTCGCAAACGTTGGATAAGAAACATAGAGGAAGGAAGAGAATCGGCTCTTTTTTAGACAGCATAAAAGTTCTTAGATATTAAGAAGAAATGAATAAAGGAAAAGAAAGTTTCTGCGGCACATATAAATTAATAATCTCGAAGGATTGTCCAAAATCTACCTTAAATTATGCAGAGTAGAAATTGACTAAAAATTCACATCATTGCCTTATCACCCAGTGTGCTTTTTGCGTTCCTTTTTTTGCCGTGAATACTTAAAGAAAACATGGAGATTGAGATGTGTTCAAATATGGCGCCCTGATGCACGCCCTAAATGGTAAATTTTGGAATGGTACTTTAGATTATGTCGTGAATTTGGAGTACGTGCTTATTGCCTACAAGTGAGAGTCTTAAGATATCATTCAATAATTTTAACTCCATAGTTTGACACTGTTGACTGTTGGGAACAAATTACTGGGATAAAATAAAATGTAGTGGGCAAAAGTAGCAAAATTTGACAGGAGTGATTGCAAATAATTCAATCAGACACTCCGCATGACGTAATGCACAATTACAAGATAAAAATCATATCTCTTTTCGAGATTAATTTAAATAGGTCTTGTATAAAGAAAAAATCGGTTGAGAACTTCAGATCAATGCATGGTACAACAATTCTGGTCCGTAGTGTGAAGAGGTACCATTACTTGATTAAACCCTCTCTCCCATATCTGGGTTTAATATGAAGATAAGTGCCCAGTTAAGTTATCGAAGATTTTAGTTTATCATTCTATGTATCAAGCTATGGATACATACTTTGATTCCAAATCTAAATATTCCTTTATGTTCACATAATTGGTAGAGACTTGAATGAAATGTACTGCAACCACAGGTAGTGCGAGAGGAATTTTTCTTTTCTATTAATGATTGGTATTTGTTTCGTAATTTGAACATTTTTTAATAATAACACAGGCCTACCAAAAAAATTTTTTTTTGGTGCCGGGAATCTTTGTGTTGATTTTAACTATATTTGTAGAGCTGAATCCAAATATGAAATCCGTTTTTATTTATCAGCTCTAATTTTTTATATATGGCACATCTTACGATTAGTTGTTTTAATATTTGATATATTCCGGGAAAATAATTTTCAAAGTTAAATAAATCTATAAGTATACTAATTTATAACCACTCTGCGGTGTTCCTTTTATTTTCAGTAAACTGTAAATAAGCTTTATGTATATTTCTATAGTGTAGGCCAATGAGATTAAAAAACAAAAATCGTTTGTATCGACTTCGGTAAAAGATGTCGAAATTAGTTCATAAGGTATCCGAAATACTAGCATCAAGACTGCATGAAAAGAATTTACTGCAACCCGGTGCAAAAATAAGTTTTTATCGCACAAGGGAAAAGGATATGCTACCCTTCTTTACTCAAGAAGACAATCTTACATTTTGTTTAGACGTTAAGGGTCTTTTGGAAAAAATGGGACTACTATCACAACATGATGCTAGTGATTGGCGTTTGTCTATTGATAGCTCCAAGCGTAGTTTAAAATGTGTACTTCTTCACAATGGTAACAGGTTTGGCGCAATACCAATCGCTCATTCAATATACGATACAATAGCATTGGTCTTACAGAAGATAAAATACCAGGAACATCGCTGGGTGATTTGTGTAGACTTAAAAATGGTGAACTTTCTTCTTGGGCAGCAAAGTGGCTACATAAAATATCCTTGTTTCTTGTGCCTCTGGGATAGCAAGGACAGACAAAACCACTGGATTAAGAAGGAGTGGCCTAAGAGAGAAAACTTGGTTGTTGGGAAAGAAAACATCATTGGTGAATCTTTAGTTGAAAGAGAGAAAATCATCTTACCGCCTCTACATATTAAACTAGGCCTAATGAAGCAATTTGTAAAGGCTCTTGACAAGGATGGACCATGCTTCGGCTACTTAAGACTAAAGATGCCCCATATAAGCATTGAAAAACTTAAATCGGATATTTTTGAGGGTCCACAAATCAGACAACTTACAAAGGATCCTGCTTTTGTCGAGTCAATGAATGAGATTGAAAAAATTAGTTGGATGTCATTTGTTGAGGTCATAAAAAATTTTCTAAGAAATCACAAAAGTGAAAATTATATTGAGCTGGTAAACATTATGCTCAGTAACTTCAAATCACTTGGATCTAATATGACCACAAAAGTTCACTACCTACACAGCCACTTAGACAATTTTCTTGGAAATTTATGAGACAAGTGAAGAACAAGGTGAAAGATTTCACCAGGATATAAAAACAATGGAAGCTCGCTACCAAGGAAGATGGGATAACCAAATGATGGCAGATTACTGCTGGTGCTTAAAACGAGACTGTTTGAACAAAGTGCACTCAAGAAAATCGCGCAAAAGAAGCTTCCGATGTGTTGAGTGATGTTTTTATGTATTTTTTTCTTTTCAATTTGTTTTATTACAGTAAAAAATTTTAGTATTTGTGTTCAATTGTATTGTAAAATTCTGTTGTGTTTGTGGGTGATTTAACAGCCCTAGAAATAAATCAAGTCTTTATATTTAGTGGGTTTTATTATTAATATAATATTCCCATATCATCATGTAGAAGATTTTTTTACGTAAGTGACAACATATCTATATCTTGAAAACTATAGCTGATAGGAAAAAACTAGTGTCATAATTGGATTCAGCACCCCAATTATTCTTTAAATCAGCATTAAAAGCTCCGGTACCAAAACTACTGTTGGCCTGTGTAATTATGGTTACGATTTTCTGTGATATCATGCTTGAATTAAGAATGGACAATGTCATAATTGACAGACTGCCACAGATAACATCCAAAGAATATGGTTAAATACTGGTAAACCTCGTCAGCACAACAGAAATCAAATTGAAAAACGTAATTTCATTCCGCTTAGCTGCAGGATTCATCAAAAAGTTATTATTCCTTTTTTAAAGTTAGGTTTTGGGTGGCCTCTAACGATAAACATTTCTTAGTACTCTGAGGATTTTTCATTTCCTTTTTCATGTTTTTTCACGTAATTTCTTCCTGCCTTCATCATGTCTACTATGCCATCCATCTTCCTTCGAATGATCCAGTTCCCAACGTTTTCCCTTCTATCACGGCCTTCAACATAAAACTATCCTCCAGTATATTATCCATTCACTTTTTCTGCCTTATTTAGATTCCTTCAGTAAACTGTCCCTCATTCCCAACCCTATTTAAAACTTCAGTGTTCATCTTCCTTTCTGTTTCACACCTTGTCAAACCTAGAGCTCAAAAGCAACCAATCTACGCTCGTCCTCTTGGAAAGATAATGTCTCATCTCCATAAAACACAGCTCTTCATATTTATAGTCTCAATTAATTCCTTTATCACATGTTTATTCGATATATCCATGTTCTATTACCTACTTCTTTCAATTGATCTTTTGCTAACGTAACATTTCTCCAAATGTCTCCAATTCAATGTCCTTTCCCTGTATAATACTGCCCAAGTACATCTACTGCTCCGCCTGGTCTAGTTTATTTCCTCCTACTTTATGATGTAACTTAACTTGCAACAATTCATTAAAAGAAACAATATTCGTAAAGGACACGTAAAAATGAAAATTATTGCGGCTTCCTCTCTTGTTTGCACTTTTCACCATTACTAAAACATGACACATTTAGGAGTGACTGTACTTAATAATTCTAAGTATCTATGGCCTCTTTTTGCGATAGCCTTCAGCTTTAATCTCCAAAATTAGCTGACCTCTAGGACTGGCGCAATTTATTTACCAACACCCTGAAGTAGCCTACAGTGGAAAAAAATTAAAATATTATTTAGAAATATAAATAGATAGATAGAGGTCTTTATTTTTTTAGTAGACTAAATAGAGTAGTGTTTCAGAGAAATCCGTGATACAGCATCAAATAGCAATGTGTCACTACGGTACTAATCAACCGGAAAGAATAAACTCTGCAAATAGCCAGTTACGAAAAAGCTTTGGTCCATTAATAAAGCAAAGAGTGGATTTCCCATCGATTCAGTGACACACCATTCGAGAACAAGCGGCATTCCCATAGCAGCGAGGGAGATTTCGAGCACCTATTACTGCGGTCGTGGAGGGTGAGGATCGAGTTGATCCTCGGAACGGGAGGCAGGTGGATGCGTTTGGTTTCGTCACCTCAGTGGGGACGGGACGACATAGCTGTTTAACTCACTTGCACCACGCTTGTCCCCGCGGTGGCGTTCTCCTGCAGTTCGGCGAAGTATTCCTCTCGCAGAAAGACAGGAGGGTTGTCGTTGACGTCATCAATGTATATGGTGGCAGAAGCGGTGCTCGAGGCACCCCCATCACCACCACCCGTTCCCACCTCCGTGGCCACCACCTGTCCCCCGCGGGAGGCAAGGGAAAAAAGAAAGCCATGGGTCATATTCAGCGTAGAAAATGAAGGCTACAAAGTGTAATGTTTTCCAAAAACCGTAAAAATTAAGTGTTTCATAATTGTTAACGTTTTTCGTGATAAAAAAGCATAATTGTAGAGTTATTATTCCTTACAGTTGACGCAAGGATTTTAAACGCCAAATTAACGTGGCTAAATGCGTCTAATATTTCTAAATAAATACGAACTATTAATGTAAAAATTATTTGCATTCGGATTAATGTAAAATATATGTATATATACACAGAGATGAAGAGAGACCTGATGTAGAGTAGGTTGCTGGATTGGGTTTTGTTTGGAGTCACAAAACATTTATTTGATAGTTGTGTCCATCCAAAACGTTACATTAACCGGAAGATTACCTAATAATAAAACAATATGTTTGTATATTGTTACATATATATGTATATGTACATACACATATATTTACATTTATATATATATATATATATATATATATATATATATATATATATATATATATATATATATATAGTCACTTTCTTGGAAAAGCCACGAACGTGCACAATAAAATTCACTAAATAGTCATAGCAAACACAGAAACTAAAACATATAAAAGAGGGACTCACTAGTTCTCGAATTTTCGGTGGTGCAACCACCTTTCTCAAGAGGAATTAGGAACAGAACTCACTTCTGTTCCTAATTCCTCTTGAGAAAGGTGGTTGCACCACCGAAAATTCGAGAACTAGTGAGTCCCTCTTTTATATGTTTCTGTGTTTGCTATGACTATTTAGTGAATATATATATATACATACATACATAGTATATATATATGTATATATATATATATATATATATATGTATATCGCCCAAAAATGGATAAGAACTTCCGGCATGCAACAAAACCATTAAGCAATATTAAAGAATTGAAATACTATTAATTATTTGGTAGTTAGCGATGCCTTGAGATTTTGGGTAAGATATATTTGGAAGCTGGCGAATTCCGTGGAACGTTCGCGCACGTGCACGATTCGCGCTATCCTTCCACTACTGGGCCTCCCTGGGAACACTTTCATTCCCCCGTATACGCAATCGACGACAACCCCACCTTCAATCTCTCCCATCCGAGTATAAAAATTCCCGAAGCCGCTCCCTGTCCCTTTAATTATGATGAAGTGCCAAGGGAACGCGTCGTATCCTTATAACCTAATGCGCCGTAATCCAAACGCCGCTCCACCAGAGCACACATTTTATACAATCTATCAAGCCTTCTTTTTTTGCCCACCTAACAAAAGCTAGAACCATCATGCACGCTATAACACCATGAAAACTTGAAGCATTATTTTTTCATCAGTAACATATTTTTCATCTAATCCATTTCTTTATTTGTATGTCAGAGCTTTGAAGTCTGCATCAGCGAAAACACCATTAAAACTAAAAAATTGAATCCAAAATTATTTCAAAAGGAAAGTTAAACTTTTTTGACAAGAGTAGTGGTAGGTGGCAGTAATCAAATGGATAGAGTGACAGGTGATTGGCATAAGAGTCCTGCAATCAAAATCAAGTGATACCTTTGGAAAGCCCTTAATAAAAGTCCTAAAGGGAATAAGCATTTTATGGCTATTAGGAATTCGTGGGAAAACTATTAGAGTCACTGTGATACACTCATGTTGTCTATGATAAAGTCGTGTGAATTTCATGCGTCTTAAAGGTTAACGTGTATCAGGTGAGCTCTCTCAATCAAAACTTTGGTAATGTTCTTAAAATGCCAAGTTAAATTGGCATGTGAGTCAAGATTTAAATTTAGGAATAATTAAAATTTCTCCAATAACAAATGCAATGAGAATTCAAGAACATGGAGTATGAAATGGACTTTTAATCATATGATTACCTAAGAGTAGCAGAAGTGAATTTAGAGGCATGTCTGTTGCGACAAGGGCACAGCCTTTAGTGTTTTATGGCGAAGATTATGAAACGATGGCTATGACAACGGTAAAGAACCAAGAATATGAAGTGGCTAATAACGTGGTGATACCGAATCATGATGAAAATAAAAGTAAAAATAGGTGAGATCGAAATAAAGGAGCATCTCAGAGATAGGGTAAATGTTTTTTTTATCTAAATTACACCAAAAAGATGAAGAGTAAAAATAATCGTACACAAACTAAGTTGTTCTCTTAATGGAGGTAACAATAGTAGATGTCATGAAAGAGAAAAACTTCAGCATAGATCCAAGGATGAACCAAAGAAACCAGAGTGGAGAAACTTATTCGAAAATCACAGCGAAGGAATAAAAATGTCCCGATAAAGACGAGAGAGGTAATTGTTTTCACATTAATTAATAATAGGATTACTAAACCAAAATGAAGGCTGCATCATACAATTTTTCAGCCTAATAATGAAAAGGCATTTATTGTTAAAAATGGCTTTATTGTTTTACGAAGCATTCTCCATGATAGTCATCACATTTTGCATGCGCTCGAACCAATTTTTGTAACCCCTTTTTCCAATTCGATTGAGCTACCTCCAAAACATGGTTTTTGAATGCATCAACGGCTTCTTCAGGCGTCGAGAAACGTTGGCCACGCAATTTTATCTTGATAAACGGGAATAAAAAGAAGTCAATTGGTGCTAAATTAGGGCTGTACGGAAAATGACCCCTCAATTCGATGTTTTGGCTAGTCAAATAGGTAGCTGTTTCAGCCAATCTGTGAGAGCTTGAATTGTCATGATGAAGAATGATCCTTCGTTGCCACTTCTTTTTCCGTATTTCACCAAGCACTTTCGGCAAACAATTGCTCGTGTACCATTTAGAATATACGGTTCTACGTTGCTCTAACGGTTCGGTCGCCACATATTTAGTGATTCCGAAGAGACAGGCAATCATTTGCTTCGATAAGGTTCGTGCACAAATCACTTTTATCGGATTTGGTTCGTCTTGGAAGATCCATACAATGTTACAGTTGTTACTGATTTGGACGACCTTCATACTTTCGTCGCTGAGCGGACGGCAGCCATGATGGAATTCGTTAAACCAGCGTTTCCCAGTGGCCAAGGATGGGGCTTCATTACCAAAAGTGGAAGTAAGTTGATCGATTCACTCCTGTCTTGATTATCGATAATTGTAAAAAATCAGCGCACGAAAGTGTTCACGAGTTAACTCCGTTTTTTTGATGGGAAAAAACTTTCGAGTCACTGTAATGAACATAAGTTATCATCAAACGAAAAGTTTTCTGAAGAAAGTTAGCGTAAAAAGGGTCAAACTTTCAGATGGACACGTCAGATGGCGCCCAAAGCACTTAGTGTTGTCAAGGCTAAAAGTATAAATAGCATCCCTCTTATTACCTAGCCAATATGACGTTGAATGTATTCAATAATGTGCAAATTTTAGTTAAGAGAGGTGAGAAGCCAAGGACGAAATGCGAAAAGAATATGACAGGAGATATCAGCAGGAGGAGACTGAGGGGAAATTATGCGATTGGTAGTGAACTATATCACTTAGGAGACTATCAAACAGAGTCAATTCTAAGATAAAATTTACCATTTATGATGGCTCACTTAATTAATAAGTCGTGCTTAGATTTGTTCATTAATACCAAAATTTTTGCTCCTATGATTCAGTGCTTATAATGTGAAAAAAATATACCGGCCTTTGATGCTGTCACCTTAAAGCACTAGCAGTCGCTCTGAGTGTGTCTGCACTCTATGTCTGAGGATTTGCTGAGTTTCCCCAGTAACGTCCCTGGGATCTTGTGGAGGCCAAAACGGATTGACGGGCGGAGGACGGAACCCCCCAGGCCTGGCTCAAATCCATCCCTTTCAGTCAGAATGCTTACATCTCCCGCATCCACTACCCCGCAAACCTCCCCTCTTCGATAAACCATTTTACTCCCCACCGAACAAAAACCAAAATTGAGCCCTACTTTGCATGATTCTTCCTCACAAACACTATTTTTTCCCTATCTATCTTCCTCCCCCACTCCACGAACGAACCGCCCTTACACATCTTCCATCCCCTTCTCCCATCCATTCTCTCCATCCTCCCTTGCTTTTCCCAATTCTCCTGCCGGGGAATGCCTTAGCTCGGCACCCGCCGCAAGTTTGGGAACTTGCCACCCCTCATCCCCTTAATGAAACGAGTCGGGTCCAATAACGGGTCCCAAAAGGCGAGTTAATCGGCGGTGGGGTTTATCACGGAGGAATCTGAGGAAATCCAACCCTCCAACGCCTGCTTTCCTCCCATACGCGTTTCAAACGGCAGCCGGTGTGGAATGCTGGTGGATGGATTTGAGTGCCAAATAGCATGGTCATGCGTGACAATATTCATTTGCATCTACGCCTTATCCTGAGACCAGGGACGTGAATCCACCGCAGTGAAGACATTTCGTTACTAGGATTTAAATTTCAATTAATTTGATAGGAAATCCTGACGCATAACTTAACCTAGATCTGACCCTGCCCCTATTTTGCGTCGAGAAAAACGATTAGCCTCCATTTGTGGATCAATTACATTTTCATACAGTCGTGTTTTAATATAGTGACTTTGTTTTTATTTCAAATGACTTTCTTTGTTTTTTCCTTCATATTGGCGATTGAATTTACATGGGGAAGAATGTTGAAATGTTCAAAAAAATTAGTCTCATGAAATGGTGAACATTAGTACTGTCTTGAGCTTACTAAAACTTGAATTTGGCGTTTTTTAAGGGCGCTTGGGTAAATGTGGAGAGAAGATTGTTGTGAGAAATTCATAGGAAACAGGATAAGGGATTGTAGGAGATATTGAGAGTCAATGGGATACTTAAAGATAAGAAAGATAGGGAGTAAATTCTGGGAAAATTTAGAAGGAGGTATATAAAATGCATTTTGGATGGAATTAAGGAAAGTAGAAAGTGTTCAGCTAATTAGTGGGTTATTATAATATGCACACGTAGCGTAGGGTCAAAGAACATTTTTTTACCTAACAAGCTAGGGCTCAGGAGTAGAATACTTTGTGGTGACAGGACCCATCAAAAGAATACCCAAGCCTGGTAGATTACCATTAAAAGGAAGTGTAATTGTTCATATAAATGACTTTTTAAGGATACGGTCCGACGAATCTCTTCCTCCGTCCTATATTTTATGTTAGTATCATTATTTCGCTACTACCCTCTAGCCCAAGTTTAATTTCCCGCTGTGGGAAATGAATGCCTCTTGCCTCCGTTTCCTTTTTGTACCGCTCTATGCTCAGAGTACGCCAGTGCTGTACGTTAGTACTGTTACCGACGTTCTTATTTGTACTTGTTCGTAAAAAAGTCGTTCCCTGTCGGCTTTCATTTCTTGTTAGGTTAATATTTCATATTTTATTCCTAGTTTTAAGTTTCTTCTTTTGGCAAACCACACTTTCACATCAGCCATGTATCTTTCCTTCAGTGCCTTATGAACAATGGCCGGTAAAATGTGATACTTCACTCATCGGGAGGGTTTATACTTGCCCGTTTGGGCAGTCAATGAATATTTCGCGGATACGTTTTTACCAATATTCAAACTTAAAAATTGTGAAATTTAGATTGTGCATAATTTAGAGATGAAATATTTAGTGCTATAAATGAAATTATGACCTCCAAACAACTGATCAATTCTATGTGGAAGCCGAAAACAATAGCTTGATGTTTATTTGCTGAATAATAAAAAAAATATTAGCGATCCTGTCCAAAGAAATCATTTATGCGATATGTGAGAATGCGATTTTTCTGTAATTGATGTATTACTACGCAATGCACGCAAGACTCTCATTTTAAAACTGTTTACGCAGTTATTCTTTATTTTTACTTGCTTTAAGGAATTGAAACCGTACACCATTATTATCGTCAACTGCTTTGCGATTCTATAATCACACACGAAATTGCGGAAGGAAGCCACAATTAACTTAGCGTTGGGCTGGATTGCATGAAATCGTTCTTGAAATGAGCATCATAATCAAATGAAAATGTAATCAAATGTTTTTTCTACCATGCATTCTTTGGCATTAACCCTCGTCATTTTCATTAATTTTGCTGCCCCCTCTCGGAATGATCAAAACAAAAATTTCGCAAATTAATTTATTAATCCCTAAATCGTAAAGGTAAATTTTCTATTACCGCGAAATGATTATTGAGTTCCAATTTTGTTGTTCCTTAGCAACGAATCAAAATTCCAACACATTTATTAAAAAATGATGGAGAGAGTTTGCCCTTCTTTGATAGTATTACGATATTTTTTTCATTATCATTCAATACAACATGCAAATAAATGTGCTATAAGATTATAAATCTGTATAATAATGTAAAATAACATGATAAAAGGGAAGTATGAGAGAACTTATTAAATAAGGAAACTTATTTTTCAATCAAAAATATGAACTCGGATTAGTCCACAACAGTTAAGTCGCAGAAATAAGGTTTTTTTTCGTTTTTACAAAAAAATCAATCAAATTATTAAATTACCAAGATCCACAATTAACCTCCCATCCGACAGCTGGTGTTATCCATTTGAAGTTGTCTCTACATTAGCACCGCACGCAAGGGTTGAGATACCATCGAAATCCTGCCACCTCCGGGATTCGAACCCGGGACGAAAAGGAGTGAAGATAGTGCATTGGGCATAGAACCATCCCTATACTCAATAATTATTTTTTTCGTAGTGAAACAATTCTGGTATGTTAAATAACCTCTGTCGTGTTTTTTACCTTTCTGTTTTGTTTTTTTAAGTCAATTAATGCGTATTTATTTGCATACGTATACAGGGAGAGGCACAATTACCTATATTTCTCGGACGTTTCGAGTTCATAAACTTACATAGTTATCAAATTTGAACCATAATGTTCGTTTATTTAGATGATAGCATGTTTCCTGGAAAAATACGACAAAAAAGGAAGACAATTTTGAGCAACCTATCAAATGCTCCTTCCAATGTGCAAGTGTTAGCACGCCGGATTATTGTACTGCTTAAATTGATATTCCGTGGCAACATTATGTGTAGCATTTAGAGGCTGGTATTAGTAATGCTACGATTTTCCATGCTCATAAACTAGTCCTTAAATCTTATATTTACCTTAAAGTTGAGTTCTCGGTATTTTTCATAGTCCAGCAATCTGTTGTTCTTCACTTGTATGACAAAATTGGCGCTTCGTTCGGCGATGCTTGGAGACACTTCGAAGGTACCGTTGTCGCCTTCGAGAGTCAATGCAAAGAACCCTGACCGTCCCTGAGGATAAAAAGGAATAATTAGAAAGGCAATACATATTTAAGAACGCGATTCTTCATACTTTCCACAAGACCTGACTTTATCCAATGTCCATATCCTTTTCTTATTCTACCTAGCTTGTCGAACGTCCTCCCCTCTATCTTAGTCTTCAGTTTCCTGTCGCTACGCGAAATGCACCCACCATTCTACCTTCATTGGCTATCTTCCAAAGGCACTCTTTTTCCTTTGTCCATTTTACCTCTACCATCTTTCTACAAACTCACATCCTAAGAGCCTCCAATCCATGCCTATCATCTTGTTTCAACAGCCATATTTCCAAAATATTCAAAACTAGGTTTCATGTTAAATTTACCCTTACCTTTAGTTAACCTTCCAACTTAACTTTCGTGTCAACAATTCCCAACTTCTTTGAAAATTATATATTGCATTTCTTCTTTCTCTGTACGTATCTGCTACTTCAAACATCGTGGTCCAAGACGCTCCCGTTATGCATGCAGGTAAACTCTTTCACCTGCTCTAAATTTTTCCCTGCTAGTTTTACATCTCACTTAGCTTTCTTTCTTCTTGAAAACCTTGATTGTGTATTCATTCCAACCTATCGCAGTTTAATCAATGGGCGCAGCAATTATTATAGGCCATTGGTTGACTAACTAAAGCATAAAAATCTGCAAAACTAACCAATTTTATGAGCTCCCCCACATTTCATCCCTCTCTCTTGTTTTTCCCATGCCTCCTTTAATGTTTATTCTGGGTGATAATTGATACCTCTCTCCTGCTCTAATCCTAACACTACCCTTTCCAACTCCCCATTCGGTTAACGTATATAAGCAGGCTAATAAATGTACAGGTACTTTGCCTTAGTCTCTAATCGCTCCCTATCTAATCTAATACGTTTATTAATTCACCCTATTTACTCTTTCTTATGTCCACTTGAGATCTACAAAATATACAAAAACAACCTCATTGTACTGTTTTAGAAAAGAGCAATATGAAAAAATTACAAACTTATTTTCAACATATTTGATTTATTGTAATAGTTAGATTTGTAGTTGAGCACGTATGAAAATTCAAACGAATAATTAAAAAAATTCAATATATTACACAGTTCTGAATATTCATTTGAATTCATGATTTATTCTAAAGTTCTGCAAGCTACTTCTTACGCCCCGAATCAAATTGAATAAATATTTGATATATAAGTATTGTCCAATTTAATTAACTCACAATTTATTGCGCGAAGTTAATTATTTTTTATATATTTAAGCTGTGTGCACTGTGAATAGTTACTATGCAAACACATATTTTAATAATTGGCAGAAATCCATCAGAGTATAAAGTTTTTGAATACGTATTCCATTTTTCATTAATAATATAACGGATTATGTTAGTTATACTTTATTGCAATTACAGTGACGAATAAAGTATATTTTATGACACCAGACGAATTAAATTACAATTAATTGCTCTGAGTCATATATTTGTATCTATAGGTACAAATGCACCCTCGGATAATGTAAAAATAATATTTTTTCGTCATGAAAGTAGTATAAATTATATGATTAATGCATGAGTTTAACAGATCATTTTTTTGGAATAAGGTAAAATTATTGCTGAAATGGTATAATAGCATTCAAAATAGCTGGTTTTCATATTACTGCAGTATTAAAATATTTGGATTAAACCAGTTTATATATCGGTATTTTTTAAGAGATATGCGTACGAACAGTGTGATTTATTGTTCACAAATCTATTTACCAGTCATGGTGAATTCTAAAATATATTCGATTCACCGAAAAACCAGTGTTGCTTATGTTTTTCCAACTTCGCTCAAAAAGAAATTCAGAATTTCTAAAATAGCGTACTCCTAAAATTTTTATGCTCTCTTTGAGAGATAAATTAAGGAAATAAATTTTTTTTAATCGTTAAATACTCTGAAAAATATCGGTCCACTGCTATATTTAATCTTCTATTTTTCCTAATTTGATATATAAGTGCTCCTCAAGGGTTGTTAAAAATAGGGTTTCGATGTTGTAACGCCTATTGGAAAAAGTTTATTTATTTTGCTGTCTTTTGTTGTAAAAATTACTTGCCATCAGAATGGTAGGTATTCTTGTGAGGTTGAAAAGGGTGGGCTTTTAATTAGTTTTTATATCCTTGAGTAATGTGTGCGTAGGTTGAAAGCCAAAGGAAACATCGGTGATAGGAATGGAGTTCTGTATTGCACACGTGACTTTTCAAATTAATGATTGCCGAAAGGGGAAGGGAGGGGTCAAAAGGAGAACAGCGACAGCATTGGGAGGAAAGATCAGTGGAGTTTGGATCGTGTTCCAAAACTAGGGGTTGATTGAAGTCTTTTATTCGAAAGATTCGAGATGGGTAAGATAGGTGGTGGGCGAGGGAAAGGACATCAGGGAAGAATTTTGATTTTAGGAGTTCCCTTTGAAAGATAATAGATGACCCTTTGGGAAATGAAACGGGTTGAGCTGCGGGAAATGGAACGCGGTTAAAAGGTAGGAGGTGCGAAATGAAACATGGCTGATTCCCTTTCAAGACCTCCGGTTGAACGGTCGTTATTATGGATCAGGCTGCAGAAGTGGCATTTTCGATTAAGTGAAAGGATCGATGTGATCCCCTCTTGATATGTATTTCATGAAGCACGTAATTTAGTAGTGCCCGATAATGATTTGAGCGCCTTCTGTAGGACCGTTTCGCGAAATATGCTATCTGGGCACTTTTATAATAAAATCTAGATGATTCCGTTTTATTTGTAGGGATAAAAGTGTGGAATCAAAGGGAGAGAAAGGTTTATTTACATTTCAACGCATGCGTTTCGCTTAAAGTACGGCTTTAGTGATTTGTTTACGAACGTTTTATTCTGGTAAATTAAATTTGAAGGGCATCCGTATCTTTTCTCTGTGATGTCAAATTAAATTTTACAGTAATTCGAATACGAAAAGAAAAAAAATTACGGGAAACCTTTTGGAAGTTTTTTTTCAGTTAGTGAAACCAGCGGTGTTCATATATGACTGGGATTACTGAAATGTAATTTTGCGCCTCCCAACGTGTGATTAATTAATTATACTGGAAATTCTTAATTTATGATTTTTGTCCGTGCTAAAGCGGCAATAGGCATTCAAGAATTCGGCAGTATTCCTGGAAAATAAAAAGGTACATGGATTATGAGGTCAGAGTTATTGCATCGTGATTATAATTGTGTTAAAAATGAAGAGCTTCATTGATTATATCCACCAAATGGCACTATTGTCTTGTATTTTTTCTTTTTTTTAATGTTTGTGACTATAGTACGTGCATTACTAGTCTTAAAACCGTTATACACGATCCTTATTCGCGCGCTAAAATCAGAAACAGGGAAACATTTTATCATAAATTGAAATTGATTTACAGTAGTGAAAACATATGCGTATACGATATTTACTTTGTATCCGATACTTGAATCCATATACCAATCACAGAAAGGCAGGGTTGTTAGTAGAGACGAGTGATTGTTGTGACAGAATCACCAACAATTTTGTAAAAATCAATTATTTTTCATTGCTAAGACAAAAAACGCCGTTCCTTGCCTAAATTGATCTTCTTTGAGATTGTAAACGTTTTGGGGAAATTATCCTGCTCCTTACGAGAGCATCGTCTCCTCCTTAGATCAATGGATGGAATTTGAAGTGGCGACTGCCAAATGCTTATTTTAATTGAAGCATGAAAGCAACAAAATGAAAAGAACGCGCGAAAACAAAAAGTCAAAATAAGAGTTGGAACGTTTAAAATGATTTATTGAAGACTTTGAACTGAGTTTTTATGTAATATTTAGCATCCAGATTTCAGTAAATAAAGTTATCATCGCATTAAACGATTTTAAGGGTTCAGTGTATAGGAAGAAAGCATTATTGTCGAGAAATGATGACACGTTGACATAATGACCTTGATTAAACATGAATTATCAATTTACATGGCATGAACATAATGGAGAATATTACGCAATAACTTCATTATTGTCGAGTTAGTACAATTTTTCGAGAATATATTGACCTTCCTGCATAAAGTTAACTTAATCGACTCAGCAATCAGAATTTAGCCAGAGCGTTGGTTTAGAATATTTATCTATGCAAAAAACTGGGATATATCAACAGTGTGCAGTTTCAGAGTAGTTGATGGGTGACTATATCAGAATCCTACTGAATAACCCTACTAGGAGAATGTGTGAAACCTGACGCATCGAGGCCACAAAAATCCACCCCATAAAATCGAGATATCAGTCAACACGTTCATTTTGGAATAATATGGCCTATTTTCTTTGCGAAATTAAAAATGTTAACAAATTTTTGTTCCTTTACGATTCAACTTGCTCGAACTGAGATTCAATTTTAGTTTACAGTACGAGGTATAAAATGGGGTAAGTTAGTTGGATCTAAGCGAAGGGTATGAAAACTTAAGGCATCGAGCTAAATCCTTAAGCATCGACAATGAAAGTCACACAGGGCGTGTCCAGAATATAAGTTGAATTAATCCAGAAAAAAATATATAGCTGTTCAAAGTACAAGTAAAAATTACTGAAATTCTCCAAAATAGATCTCTGTGCATTGACACTTAACTTTTTCTGACAAGCGCTTGTAAGCTTCCTGGAATGAATACTATAGACGCGGAATCTCGTCCAGGTACCTCCTCACGGCCTATTTGACGTAATTCAACCTTTCAAAATGGTTGTCTTTAAACCTTCCTTTTATTCTTAAAGAGTGAAAAGAAGTCCGGCGCTACCACTTCAAGGCAGAAAGGCGGCTTGGGTGATATCCAAGAGATCACGCGATATTTCCACAAGAGCAACCACCTGATCTTCCGACAACACGTTAAAGACCATCTTGGCACACACATTTCTCATGGCTTAATGTTGTGTAGGAATTTGATTCACTGCGGGTTTCGGAATATATTTATTTTATTCTTTTATTCTGCTATTATTTTGACAGTCCGGGGTCGATTGAAATTGAGCATGTCTCTTACATTTTGCACATTTTCACTGCATTGTATCGTTGACGGACATCTAGGGTATTTTCTGTCATCAAAATCCCCTCTACCCTCCCAAAACATCTTGGACCAACAGATTGGAAGATTGCTTCATCTCACAAACCAAATTTTTCGAGCTCAACACAAAATTTAAACGCGTATCGTTTCTTCGTGGAACGTGGCATCTTAAATTCGTGAGGAGACCCTCGAACAAGGGTCTATTTCAGCAACCATTCGCACATTGTAACGGCCCGCAGATAACTGATACAGGTCGTGGTGCTTTTTCACAGACCAATCACCACCTCTCTCCCCACAAATCTCTCCACTGCAGCCGTCCACGTAGGCGAAAAAAAAGCATTCTGCCTATTTTTGGGTCAAACCCTGTATATTATGTAATATTAATTTAATTGTATGTTTTTTTAATTATTATTATTATTATTAAAATATTAATTTAAATGTAAGTTAAATATAAAAACAAATATTCTCTTACCGTTGTGCTTTGAAAATTCCAAGTAATTCTATTTAACTATAGTGACTGGAATTAGGAGAAATTTAAGTTTCTAGCGCACATTTATCCAGGTGATTTAATGGCTCTTGAGTGGTTGAAGGTACTCACGATATGGACTGAATTCAAAGGGCTAAGGAATTGACTCATGGTGGCGTATCAATCAAACTTTGATGGATATCGAACGTCGGCTCAACAGGCCATATTCTGAACCCGAAACTCGGAGTATTTATTTCCTTACCCATGCCCATTTCCTTATTGAAAAATAACCCGCGTTTGTCAAATAAAACTGAAGTCGAATGGCTCATAAAATCTGGAGTGCACGAAGACACGGCACTCAGAGATCAATTTATTTTTATGCACTTTGGGAGTTTCGGGACATTATTCTCTTTGAATATTGTGGGAGAACCACGGCCACGTGGCGTAATGCAAACTCTGTATCATCTCTTGACGTTGAATTTTTATGGCACGTGCCACAGTTGATCCGCGCGTTTCTCCTTTAAAAATAAGACCTACAGTAAGTATCAACCTTTTAAGTAACCTTCCTTCCTTCTTGAGGGGAGGTGATAAAGATGAAAGATCACGCTTATTAATTTTACGAAAAATTATCTCAAAAATTAAATTAGGAAGGGAAAAAGTAGAGTAGATGGATCGGTTTATGTGTTTGGACAGTATTTTGCAGGATAATGGGGCATGTTATTGGGGAGATTAAGAGATAAATTGCGTTAGCAAAAGAGGTATTTGCGAGATGAAGAGAATTTACGACGGGGATACTGAACAAAATATCAAAGATTAGATTAGAATAGTCTTTAATATGGAGTGTACTGCTTTATTTAGGTGAGACCTGGAGTTTGTGGAAGAATGATGAGCGGAGATTTGAAGCTTTTGAAATGTGGATGTGGCAGAAGTGGAGAAAATAAAATTGGACGGAGGTGAAGACAAACGCTGAAGTATTAAATAGGGTTGACTACGGGAATAAGTTACTGTGAGATATCTAAAAAAGTCAGAGAAAGTGATTTGAGGATGTATGAGGATATTAAAGTCTCGGATTGAATGGAGAACTCTGGAAAAGTGGGTTAGAGGAAAAAAGAGAGAGGGCGTTTTAGACAATATGAAGGCAGATTACGAAGAAACGAAGCAAGAAATAAGTCTTCGTAGTAGAAGTATTTATGGGAGGCGACCGACAGCTAAGGTCATTAGCGTCATTAGGGGTAGATGAGAAAGGATGAAGGGTGGAGAGAAACTCGGCGTCGGCATTAGCCTACTCTTAACGAAAGGCGCTAAGGGGCTTGCAGCTTAACATCACATCCAACGGACGGCGTACTCACTTAATGTGCCCTCCACAAAGCACCTCAAGTGGGGTTAGAGATATCTCTAAAAAATATCTGCCGCCGCCAGGATTCGAACCCGGATCCTCTGGGTAGGAAGCCAGTACGTTATTCACCGCAAAATAATACGTTCCCACAGTACTTTAAAATAAGTAAGCCTTCAGGACCGTCCAAAACTTAGCTTTTAAGTACTTAGATCGATTGACCGTCTTCGAAGTTAAAATATTTTCAAATACTAGGGAAAAATACAATATACACTGATTGCGCCGCGATTTGTTTGACCAGAAAGATAAAATTACGTTAGATACCTCCGCAATATTTTACCTTCAAATATAAACATATTAAAATGTCGTTTTTTTAATTTCATCATCCAAAACCAATTTACATTTTTTCTTATTACATTGCGCCTATTGAGGATATGGTACTATTATTTTTTTCAATTACTTAACCCTAGCTATGATACTTAAACATTCTTATGTGCGGAAAACATTAATATATTTTAAAGTCTCCAAGGGTTGTTTTTTAAGTTTAACCCCTTTTGTCATAAAAATGCCCGCTGTAAAAAGTTTGTATTTACGTTTTTAGCTTTCTTTAAACAAAACTAGTTAACTTTTCTACTTATCTGCCGTTCAATTCTATGAACTTTCCTCAACGAACGTTCCACCAGTTTCTTTAATCCCTAATCATAGGCGTTTGCCGTCTGGGCTTTGAACCAGTCGACCACGGTGGTCTAGAGTTTATCGTCGTCTTCAAAGAATTGCCCATCAAGGCACAGTTCGAAATGCATGAAGAGGAAACAGTCGCTAGGTGAGTGCTCCGTCATGTCAAAACTGGTCCAGAAACACTCGTACACTCAACATGTTTTCCTCTTTGTGTTGGTCAGTAGGAATGTTCTGCACAAGAGTTGCACACAGTTTGTGATATCCAAGCTTTTACGTAACAACCTTGTAATTAGGCCTGCATTCATGCTTGAACCCATTTACACATTTTTAAAGTTGAAGAAAAGTTTGAAAAAATCAGTTTATAAAGTATTGGTGAAAGTAAAATTAAATACGTAATTTTTCAAACATTCACTCTCCGAGCAACCTTAAGTGCCACATGTTTTCCTCAAATATTGAAATAGGCGATAATTTCGAACTTTTTCCTTGAAAGGGATAAAGATTACCACAGGACGTATAGTTTTCATAACATAATTTAAACTCAGAACTAAAATAAACTTATATGTACACGGTTTTAATAAACTAAAATAATCTTTATTTATTTGGCATAAATAAATTGACTCAAACTCCGGAAAAACAGCCATTTTTTAATTGATATTGAACATGAATGAATGCACTAAAAGTAATCCAGTATGCAAACCTATTCTGCAAAACCTTTTATTAGATTTATTTTATTTTTTCGCCACACTTAGAGAGGGGATAGCCTGTGAATTTTAATAGAAAACGTTTTTCGTTTAGTGTCTCTTGATGCGGTGTCGTGATTCGTTTCTCGAAGTTTGCCTGGAAGCAGTATTATATGGATCGCCTTTATTTCACTTTTACGTAAAATTGCTTTGTGGAATGACCCTACCTTATGCTACTTTAATTCCATTTGCTTGAAGTTATTACCGAGTCAGATTCATAACTTATTTCAAGTTCTTCATGGAAGTGTACATAATAAAGAGTCCCGTCTTTCCGACTGCGACGTCACATGTGCGAGAGAACACAAACAATGGACATTCTAGTGCGAATATCGAAAGAGGGCCTTAAACTTGAGGCCAAGGGCAATACCCTTAGGAGGGTGAGCAACAGGCTTTCGTTCGATAAAGGAGCGAAAGTTGTCTGCTTAAAATCTTCTTTCGGGTGAGAGTGAGGAAATTAATGAAAAAATTTCGATCCCTCTTTAAGCCTCGAGTTATTGGATAAATTCCCAAGTTTTGCAGAACTCGCTGGAAAATTTTTCTGTGAACAATATTAAGCCAAATGCCCGATCTCTACACGTGCTGCACATTTTTACTAACGCCATTTCTTAACCTTTATTTACTGAATTTATTTTGGACCGACACAGTTCATGCCATATAAGTAGCTAATTTTCTTATTCTTATTTAGTTATTGCATCTTATTTTTTCGATGTTGATACGGTCGTCTTCAATTCTGTTTTATATTTAGCCCGTAAAATATTTTAATTAGTTATTTCCATTTTTAACGACTTAGACTAAACTAGCGAGAGAATATGGCCGTCTCGGTTGTAACCTAATCGAAAATTACACTACGCAAGTAAGAGAAACGGAAGAATAATTGGGAGGGCTGGTGTCAGGTAGTGTCAATGCTGAGCAAGTTTGACAATTTAAACTAATTAATGGTGTGTGCAACTCATGCAAAGGACAGGAGGTAAGAATGAAAAGAAACGGAAAATTGATTAAATATTTGCGGATGCGCCAGATTTGGAAGTCAGTGGTCAGCATGAAAATAGGAATAACTTTTTACTTGATTAAAGAATTATTATAATATAATTATTAGAATGCTCTTCTAATTAATACGGAATCAATTATATAAATTAGATGAGTTGGAATTAAATATCAAATATTAAATTAAATTCATATAAATTATGGTCTTGGGAACAAATAAAATTTTTTACACATTTTTTAGACCTAAATTTTGACATCGTTGACAAGGAATGAGTTTCAAAATAAGTAATAAATAAAAAATGGTAATATTATTCCTTAATTTTATTTAAAACGAAGAGTATTAATTAATAATTTGACGAAATTGGAATAGAAGACGAAAAAGTCTTTATAAAGGGGGAATTTGAGACTAGATAATTTCTTCTTTCACCTAACCCCTCGTCGGTTCCATGCATGAATAGGTCAAAGATCTTACCAAAAAATCGTGAACCATTTTGAAAATTACTACAGGAAAATATGAAACAAACTTTAACGATAAATAAACATAATAAATTCTGCGTAAGGGAAAAAATTGAGAAATGAAAAACGGTTTTTTCCGTTCTTTGTTATATTCGAATTCCACCACATCACGCCTGGAACTACTCAATTTGCAAGTAGTGTGTGAAGGAATGTGGAAGCGTTGGATTTAATAAATAACTAAATGCCCATATGACCGCAAAAGTAGGTATAAAAATTAGGGATAGCTGGATGTACATTTAAATATTTCTAGAATGGTGGAACTTTTGTGTTATCGGCGAAGATTGGAGGACATTGAGAATTATTTTGAAAGCCACGTGCAGGGTTAGAAAGTATAAATTTTTCAAGCAGTCGTCTCAGGCAAAAGATTCTTATATAGATAGGAAGTATTTGAGAAAGCTCCAAGTTTTTTCCGGAATTTACCAACTTTTTATAACTTTACGGGAGCACGTATGACCTATACTCAAGTGGTATAGTGCGTCGAACAAAAAATTCTAATTTCTAAAACTGAAAAACCTCCTCGCTGTATTTGATGATAAATATTTGTTTTAAAAGTATTTCAATGTCTAATAAGTTTTTAAAACTCAAAATATTAAAATTAAAAAAAATTTATTTATAATAAAAATACATTTTTTTACTAATGTTTCGTAAAAACCTTTCACGTTAATCTGTTTTGTAGTCGAAAAGTTCAAAGATAAAACATAAAATCTTTGAAAAAACTCAATATATGCCGTTGCATTTTACTAAAAATGACCTGCATCCTCTGATTATGACCTGTTGATGTCGACTTTTTGGAAGAATTTTTTTTAATGAAAGTTAGTGTGCCTTACAAAGTTTTATATAATTTTTCCAATCCCATCATGAAGTTTCGTAATGTTCAGCCAAGAACCATAGAATTGAAGAAAAGATAACTTTTACAATTTTTCCATTTGAATTATAAAACAAAAGGTATTTTCCTAGTTGACTTCAAACAACCTAGTCAGGTCCACCAAATGTTAAGTTTAAGCAACCATATCATCCAAGCACACTCCACATGCACACCTGGGGTTTCGTCTCTTACCCTTTCTTTTTCGGAGCCCTTCTCCATTCCCCTCTTCCCCTCTGTTCAATTCCCCCTTACCATGTCGTCGTCCTTCACCCTTGGAACCCAGGGGTCCGAAAACTGCAGCGCCGTCCCGAGAGAGCTCCCCTCCGGTATTCGGGCGACGTACCTGTGCGTTGGGGTGGAAGGAAAACACGAGAGGGGTTATTATGCCGGACGAAATTCCAATCGCGAACTACCTTCTTTCGGCCGAGTACTATATCTTGAAATGGGACATGAAATGCCACGTAGGCCGTGCATTTATCATAGTGGTTTTATTTTTTCATCTTTCCTTGGAATAAGTATTTTCTTATGGATGGTTTACTTTTTACAAGAATGATATGTGTTAGTATGCATATATATATATATATATATATATACATTCGTGGGTCGAGGTAGTCCAGGGGGTAGAGCGTTGGACTATTGACCGGTGGCTCCCGGGTTCGATTCCCGGGCAAGGCACTCTTGGCACCTGCAGCTCTACCCAAGCTAGTTAATTTTTCGGGTACCAGATCTTTTTGGGAAACCATAACCGGCACAGGGAAAGGAACTGGCCCCCCTACCTTGATGTGTGAATATTCACACGCCGTCGGGTTTAGTACATGGGTGAGCTCTACCATCACCTACTAAACCGACCTTCGGGTTGATTACTGTGTATATGGTTTTTATATATACATTCAAACACAAAATCCCGCCATACGGCGAACAAATATTCATTCTGTCTAAAGTGGTGGTCTGCCTGAATCCGCCTTCCATACCTCTCTTATGTTCGTCCTTTATATGTGTTCCTTTCCCATTTCCTTATTTCTATTTTCCATATGAATGAATATATATATATATATATATACACATACTTATATTTATCATCCACTTCAATCCAGCCGGATATCTATACATTTTAGTTTATATTTAGGAATGACAAATGAACTGTCTCTAAGAGAAAAATATTATAGTGATAATTTCAAAATTATTTTCAAAATGACTTAAAAATTCTGTATGAAAGTACAAAATGAATAAGAGGCTTATGAATCCGATAGATTTTATGGCAAAAGTTTTTGAATTGAAAAGAATGGAAAGTATTTCACAAATTCGGCTTATGATCTGTCAATGTTTTCATAGGCTTTTTAATTTTTTTATATCTAAAAAGTGAATGTATATAGTGTGGTTGAATTATGCCTCACGATAGTTGAAAAACGCTTGAGATTCAAGTCATAAAAAATAGTTCTTAAAATCAACGATTTTCTTTTTTTGCAATTATTCATCTGAAAAACCGATAAATGCATAATGAAAAATGTGGAAGCACTAAATTACTTATAATAACGGTAAAATACTATGATAGGATATTCCTAATAATTCTGTCTCTTCTCTGCTGTTTTCGTACCAAACATATAGTTTTGTAATATTTAAAGTTTAACATCATTATATATGAGGATAGACAATGGAAAAACATATAAAAGAATTTTCTCTTGAACATTATAACAATAGACACGTAACGTATTTTTCCTCAAAATAATATAAATTTCATTTTTAACATATAAATGGCTCCCTAAGTGAAATTGGTGTCCAAAACATTGATGAATATTTTATAAAAATGAAGCAAAATTAATTAAATTTCAGATAATTTGTAATGCATAAACAAAGTATTTCCGCTAAAAAATTAAAAAATTACAAATATCTTACAAGATTCATAAAAAAGAGTATTTAATACTCTCAATTCTGACCGCTTTTAAACAATTTTAATAAATATAATTTATTTATGCTAATGAGTCCAATTTGATCTGAACGGAGTCTTGTTGAATTACTAAAATATAGTAATTTATAATATTGCAACATAATTTTAGTCGATTTAGAGTTGAGGAATTGTTGTTTAATTGCAATAATTTTATAAGCATACTTTGATATAATGCCATTTGACATATAGCAGCTAACAAGCGTCTCAAAACTTTGGCGTGATGGATCATTTAGTGGGCTCCGTGAGTCATTAAATGTAAACGTGAAAATAAATAGCTTACAAAAACCTAACTACCCATTCATTTTTCTTATTTTCACAATTAAACAGATTTGAAGTGAAACGTCAACACAACATTTTTAAAAAAATTTTAATTTAAAGTAGGATAAGTTTATCTTCTGATTTAGGATCATCTTCTTGGATTCACGAAGACGGAGTGAAGTATTTTTGATAGTGTTAATATATTCCGAGCGGGTCAAATATAATCTAAGATACAGCAATGCTGAAATGTGATCTTGATGTTAAGTAAGGAATAATGAAGCATCGCAAAATATGCGTCTGGCAAAGCTCGGGCGTATGGAAGTGCTTCACAAAAATTAATGAATTAATTTGTTCGGAGCTCAGGTTCGACTAGAACTTGGGGACCATGTATTTGCCACTTTACCCTTGGAAATATTCCTCCATCACTTTATATAGGAGATCCATAATTGCCTTTCAAGGTCATTCACTCACTGATTGCTCTCGAAGCGTGGTGGCCCCCTGGCGAGTGTTTCCAGAATGAGCGCTACCTCCGCAGTCGATTCGGAGTTGAGCGGGTCGTCGTCAGGCGGCAGCACTATCTCCGAAGCAAGCACCTGCAGGACAACCAGGGGTGCGTTGCTCTGCGTTATGGCCGCCAATTGCTTGAGGGGACGGGCCAACTTGAGCTCTCCTTTTGGAAAGTAAATGAGTGATGAATGAGTCGACATCGTGAAAATCTCCTTGATCCGACATAACTCTTGACTTTACCTAAACATAACGCTGTTGCAAAATTGACGTGGTGTAACGAGAAAGATAAACCTGACTATTTCTACTTCGAATACAACCCTTATAGGAAGAATAATTTTTTCGCATGATTTGTCAACCGTTTCTCCCTGGACAGGTACTTCTCGAAATGTACGTGGAACAAACCAGGAATTATCTCGGTTAATTTCTGAGTACCTTTCTCGTGAAAAATCAGACGATAACCTTAAATGTAAGCTACACATCACCCCTCAGCATAGTTAAATTTATTAAGCTAGTCTAATTTGCGGTAAAGATGATTTCATTTGAAAATCACCGAATCACCCAAATTGTTTCCTTTGGAGGCATGCAACACCTTATGACATTATTGTAGCGCAAAGTAGCGGTACGTTTAGGATAATCCATTCGGGAATGATCATCTGGGAGCTTTTTGCAAGAAACTATTACAATATGCGTTGTTGCATGCAACGGTATGATAAATAGGAATAAGGATGGCTACATATTGAAAAAAACACTTGTGGATATTTTTTAACGCTACTTCCAATAAACCATACCTTTTACATCCTCAGTTAGCGAAGTTGAAAATGAAATGGTTGAAGTAGATTAGGCCTGACTATTTAGGTATTCGTCTATTAATTTAAGTTCAAACCTTCATGCCATGCTGTCGAATAATTGCTGATGTATTAATTTCAAGTTTTAGATCAAAGAAAGTATTTTAGGAATACTACGAGTACTACTGCAGTAGTTACTATTAGCTGGATGAAATATGAGAAATGAAATGCCACTGTGAAACAGCGGATTATTGACGTCTAGATATATAGTATATCATAAAAATAACTGTCAAGTAAACCATAATTTCTCTGTGAATTTTCTCAGAGTATTATATTAATAGAATCCTGCTAATACTGATAATTTTATTGTCATGTTATATCATTTTGGTGAAGAATTTGCGTTTTCTCGTCTTTCATTTTAGTTTATTCCTGAATGTTTTGTTGATTTTTCTGTACAACTTGAATACTTTCATGACAAACACTAGTCGCTACCGAGAGAATAATTTGACTATTTAAAGAGCTTAAGGGCTTTCACAGGGAAAGTAAAAAAGGCAAGGTATAAATGAAAGCTCATTGTCAGTCAAATTTACAAATTTTTAGAGTTACAAAAAAATAAAGTCACCTTTAGAAAGTTAATTTTAACTTCTTCCTCATCCAATTTCCTTTCTGATTAAAACACATTTCTAGATTTGCAATCGACTCTATTTATTTACTTTTTCACTAAAAACTATCAGCCGTACATTAAACTAAATCATTTTCTTTGTTTCTTGTCCACTTCACAAATTGCCCACAGCATAACTTTCCAAAGGTTTCCCATTTTATTAATGAATGTTTATTTATTACCTGATCATTTTAGAGAGGTGGAATTTTAAAATTGACCTCTAAATTAATTCAGTTGGATGCTTGCGTCAATCACTTCGGATCTATATTCCACTAACAAAATCATTTTCTTTGTCCTTAAAAGTGCTAATTTCTTTTCTTTCGCTTGTTTCTTCACGTAAAGTTGCCTACAGATGCAATATTTCATAGATACCTGTTTTAATTTTTTTAACTTTTTGCAATCAAACCTGTGCTTCTCATAAATTATTAAACAATACATTGGAAAAAATGTACGAAATAATTTTCTTGTTAATATTTCAATCAACTTGTCTCGTCAGGTACGATTCTTGTCTCAAGTACATGAGTAGATAGTATGTTTCAAGAGGAATAAGAAAAACATTGTAAAATTCACCAAAATTTTATGAATACGGTATTAATCGTTTCATTACATAGGTGTCATCTTCAGGTACGATTCTCTAAAATAATATCTGTCAATATATATCATATGTGTCAAGGCTATATATTGACACTTATCGTATGTGCTAATCATTGCCTGAACTTTACCGTCCATTAGTTTCTTCTTCCAATCATGTAATTTAGCCTTTTTTACTTATCCTTGCAACACATCATCAATTATTGACGTTAATATGGAGCCAGGTACTTTAAAATTTAGTGATATACCCTGTGAAGTAAGAGTGGCCTTAGAAACGTAGATTTAAGCGTTCGAAATGCGAATGTGGCAGAGCTTGAAGAAAATAAGTTTACCAAAAATAAGACGAACACGAAGGTTTTCAATATGGTTGTGGAAAGGAGAGTAAGTTTCATTGGTTAATCCATATAAATCAGAGGTCATGGATGAAGTATATATTTAAAGGTAAAGGTGTGGTGAAGGCATTGATCGAAGACAGAACTTTGCATAAACCGGACAGAAGAGAGCTGGATTTTTAGACTACATAAAGGCAGGCACAAGCTATAAAGACATGAAGAATGAAATAGGAAAGTTTCGGGATACTTCTAAATAAATACTAATAACGGATTATCCATAATTTGCTTTAAAAATGAGTTAGATTACCCTGATTGATTATTGGGAATATGTGAAAACTAAGGGAATATATTACAAGTTCAAAGGTAGATCCATCAATCAATCTTAATTTTTCTCTTCAATACTTCCGATTTACTTTCTGAATTCCTTCCGTCTTTTGAGTGCACTTCTCTGCACATTCTCACCCTCCTCTTTGGACGTTTGCTCCTCCTAATACCATTCATTCCAAATTTAATACGATCTTCAAGATTCCATTGGTTCTCAACGTTTCCTCTAATCATTCCTTCTTCCATCAGTTCTCATATGTCAAGCCCCTCTCATCTCCAACCATTCGTAAAACTCCACCATTAGTCTTCCTCAATGCCCAAAATATTTTCTCATTTCTTCTCAATTCTCACACCTCAAAATCCTCCGATCCACACTCATCCTCTTTCCCCAATGGTTGAATTATCGCAGTCAGAAATTTCAGCTCTAAAAATATTTTCTAAAGATTTTTGGGCCGTCCTTTACTTTCTGAAATTGCAAAATTTTGCAAAAATCTTCCACCAAATTTATTAGATTAGGTGCCGACAATGGGTAAAGGAATAGAAGCATTTTTCTCACGTTTTTTCTACATTTAAAAAAGTATCGGACGTATATCCTTGTGGATTATTCCCACCCCTCCCCACCGAAGCACCCATGAATTATGCTGCGTGACCCTGCTTTTTGGATTTCAAAAGACTGCCGTAGCCACACGGAGCCGCTTCCGCAGACCCCAACTCCATGGATCTAACCCTGTTTCAACCTTTCCCCTTCCTCAGCTACCTCTCCTCCCATTTGTGCCCCGTCTCTTTTCCCTGGCTAATTCTTTCCTCGTCCCTATCCCAAAGCGCGGAGAACCCACGGGCTAATTCCACACACATACACACACACATACGCACGCGTTGCCCAAATCCTCTCTCCATCCCCTCTCTCACAATCTTACTCACTAATCCTTTCCTCTCGTCTTAAAACGTCTCCATCCCTTTTCCACTCCGACCTCCCTGGACCAGCGTACTCGCACTCAATAACTCCCTCGCCCGCTAATTACCCTTCCTAACTTCTTAACTTAGGACCCCATCCTCTTTCCCCCACAACAGTTCTCCGATGTCTCTCCCCACGCTCGAAAACCATCCCTCCGCTTCCCACCCCGCTTCTCCCTGCATTACCGGCTATCTCTCCGCTTGTAAAACTCTTCCTCGTATCTCCACGGTGTTAGTCGTGGCTAAAGGTCCGTGGTGAGCGACCGGGTTTAACTGGGGATGAGAGAATGGGGAAAGGTGAGGTTTTTTTTCATCAGACTTGGTGCCATCGCTAGTGAGAACTCGTACCCTTTTGTTCCCCTTTCAGCGATTACGTGGGGTTGGTCGGTACCTGGAGGAGTAATACAGGGAGAGACTTTAAAGGGTCGATCACAAAGGTTTTGGTGAATCAAATGCAGAAGTTGAATTTCGAATTGCGTGCTTCATTAATTCAACCGAAGACCCCCATGCACTGTTTGCCATTTTCGGGTCACCGAAAACGAAAATATGTAGGTTACCTTGATACTTTAATTTTCAAAAATACGGGAGGAAATATCAAAACGGTATTTTAACGGTTAACATTATAACTTAAGCATAACTGAAAGCCGATTTCGACCATAATTATATTTTTAATGAAATATATTCACAAATTGACACCCAAAAAACTGTCCTCTCGTATTTATCCAGCATAAGTTTGTCATTTATGCTCCTAATTTTTTAAGGCTAATTGGAAAAATGATGGTAGAAAAATTAACTCATTAATTTTAATGACATTTCCCAGACGCTATATTTTTGAAACAGTCTCCACAGAAACAAGAATTGACTCCGGCAGAATTTAGTCTACCCTGCGTGGGAATGAAATTTATTGACGAAATGAATACAAATTAGCTGAAGAGTTCTTTCTCGAGATTGAATAAGTTCTTTCGTACATAAAATTATGGATAAAAAACACTCTCCATCAATATTTGATTTTCCATATATACTCTCCCTTATTTCATATCGGGGCTTAACTTAGCGAATTACTTAATTTCACCAAATTTTATGAGAAATATTATCCTTTACGTAAAAACTAATTGAAATTTTTATTTAAAATGTATTTCTTAACAGTCTAGCAATGACTCGCGTAAAAATGAATTCACTTTTAGGAGTTTTCCTTTAGCGCTAAGACCTTGTTTAATATTGTGAAAAAATACACCGAATAAACATTAAACATATAACATATAGGTCACATCTTAACTTTTTTGTGAGAAAAGCGTATTTCATATTCAAAATACTTTAACTTCAGAATGGGAAGTGCCTACTTTAAAAATCAACAGCAACCCTAATAAACATGAGAGGTATTTGCCAAAAACCTTTTTTCTATTCAATTTTATGGGGATCGGGTGAAATGATGACTGGTTTCCCATTCAGAGGGTTCGAGTTCAAATCATGGATAGTAATTTTTTTCAATGGTATCCTGATCCCTACTTGAGGTCCTTTGTGGAGAGCACTTTAAGTGAGTACGCCGTGGGTCGGATGGGACAACCTACTGACCTCTTGGCGGCATTTGTTAAGAGTATGCTAATACTGGCGCCGGGTTTTTCTCCACCCTTTCTCCGCCATTTCTAATGGCGCAAATTGTCTCAGCTGTCTGACGATTCCCCTAAATCTACTACAACTGATTCAGTTTTAACCTAATTTTGGTTTAAACTTAAATTAAAAATTTAATTAAACACAGATAGACATTCTTCTTCTCTTCTCATGAATCTATTTCCTATATGCGTGACATACATTTACAATACCTTGTAGTTATTGCTGAAACAAACATTTACAAGTTATTATTATTAAAACTCACATGTGCAGATAGACAATGTCAGGTGGCACCCAAGTCTCAAGTATTATAATCAAACTTGCCTTGGAAAAATAGCATGACATCTCAAATCCAATCAATATCACAAAAAAGGGATCTAATAGTTTTGCAGGTAAACTGTTCCAATCAACAATTGAGATATTAATAAATGATAATTTTTTGAATGGTTCTTTTTGCCCGTCATTTTACCTTGAATTTGTGATCATTCCTCCCTACAAAATTTGGATTTCCCGCCTCTTTCCTTAGTTCTGCCCAAGCTTTCTCTCCCTTCAGAATGCGAAAAATTCCACAAAGTCTGCGAATTCTTCTTCTACTTTGTAAAGGTTCCCATCCCAGCAGTTATAACATTTCAGTCCCATTCTCCATCTCCTTTGCCTCCCCAATTGGGTCCCACACAAGTGATGAGTACTCTAAAATCGGTCTTTTCAGGGTCTTATACGCCTTTTCACTAGTTGCTCTAATGCTCCCATTGAAGTTTCTCATTAACCCATGTAGATTTTTCCATTTTTCCATTAATTACACTAAGGAAACCAATGTTAGAAATATGTAATTGACTCGACACGTGTTATAGCCATTATATTATAAAAACAAATTAATAAAAATATAACTACTAAGAATTGTATTGGGCAAAGGCTATATATTTTTATATGACGACATTCTATTCCACCAATTTCCTGCAGTTTACCTTCATGGTAGGTTTTGGATGAGCACAGAATGAACACCCCTACATTATTTAGCCATGTCTAAGAAGACACAGCCCGACATTCCATATTCCAATCAACCCTTCAATTTCGTACATTTTTGCCACTTTAAATCCATTCACCATGCATATTTTTCCTGTTCCCCCCCTACCTTGCTTCCCTAAGGTTCCCTCCTGGATGAAAGTCTTGTGGATTCAATCTCCAATCAAAACTTGCGTCTTTTTCATTTCTCCTAATAACGCACTTTACTCCTCCACCATGACTACTAATTCTTCGCTTATTATCCTGTTCTTCCATTACTTTTCCATTTTTGTCCATCCTCACAACCACACCTTAAGCGTCTTCAAATTAGGCTATCATTTTGGTTCAAGGACCTTTTTCAGTGTCACACAAAACCACACAGCATATCAAACTTGTCACTAAATTTTCTGAACATCCTTATTCAACATACCTATCATCACCTCCCTCCTCCTTGTGAAAGTTTCTCTGCCTAAAGCAATTCTTTTTTAATGTTCCCACTATTTTGATCATCTGGGTCCGAAACATTTTAGTGAATTTGAAGTTTCCTTTTGTCCATGGTATTAATATTTTATCTTTATTCGTCGCAAAATGTGACTTGTTTTCAACCTTTTTCTGGTGAAGTATTTATCTTCTCCCATAAATACTGAGCAGCAGAGAAAATAATAAGGTAAAGGTACTATTTTCTTAAAGTTAAAATAATATTTTTCCTCTTACAGTTAGAGACAATATGAATTTGTACTATTTTAAACACGAAATAATTTAACATAAATTGGTAGTTGTATTATCACTTCCACGCATTATTTTTATTCATTTCTGCTCAGAATTTTTTCCTTGGCAATTTTTACTCGCTTTTCTCATTTATTTTTTTATTTCACTCACCAACCTCATTATCAACCGCATTATCCGTTCCGAAATTTTCAGCAATTGCTTGAATTATGATGGCAATTTTACCCATGAATTTTAGCATCGTCATCACTTCGGTAGTAGTGACCCAACCAATGTGGTACCCATAATCCTCTTGGGCTTAGGCGGGGAAAACCTATTGAGAGCGTTTAGACGCCCCGAAAGGTATGGGAAGGGACGATAAAGATAGATGGGAAAACAACGTCGGGGTAATTTAAACGAGCGAATGTGTTGAGGTTTGGTGGTTTGAGTTTGGTGAATACGAGGAAGCACGAGAGGAATGGCTCAGTCGGTGGATTGGAAGGCGCTTAGCGGTGGTGAAGACCAATTGATTCGTATATATAACATCCAACCCCTTACCCAACCTAAGGTGCTTTGGTCGGGGGTTGGAGGCGTGGTGTATGGGTGGGAGAAATGGGGAAGGTAGGTGGCGGAGAGGGGAGGAGATGTGATGGAAGGGGCAGCAAATTGGACCTCCATGTGGTAATTCTCACCACTCTCCCCAGCTTTACCTTAAAGTTGGCAACACGGCTAATTGAATTTTTAATCTAATTATCTCCGCCGGAGAGTGTGTCAGCAACTCGTAGACTCCTACTACCCTCCTGTCCTGTGCTTCCCAAACACCCCTCCTTTCTTTCGTCTCGCCCCACTGTCCATGATCCTTTGCTTCCGCTAACCAACTCTCTTGCTCCCTTCCCCCCACTCTTGTTCCCTCTCCACTTCCTTTCTCTCTCTTCCTCCCTCTTCTTCTTTCTCTCGTTCCTCTTCCAGCTCCCTCTGTCTTACTCCTTCTCGTTTCCCTCCACATTTTCTCACTCCCTGTTTTTTCTCTCTTCCTTTCCTTCCCGCTACCAATCCCTTTTTCTTCTATTCTTCCCTTCTTTCCTCATTTCCCTTTTTTCTTCTTCCCTTCTCCCTCCTTCCACTCTTACCTCCACTTCTCCCTCCACTACTCCCTTCTCTTTCCCTACACTCTTCCCTCCTCTTCTCCCTCCACCTCTCCCTCCACCTCTCCCTCCTCTTCTCCCTCCACCTCTCCCTCCACCTCTTTCTTCACCTCTCCCTCCACCTCTCCCTCCTCTTCTCCCTCCACCTCTCCCTCCACCTCTCCCTCCACCTCTCCCTCCACCTCTCCCTCCACCTCTCCCTTTACCTCTCCCCCCACCTCTCCCTCCACCTCTCCCTCTACCTCTCCCTCCACCTCTCCCTCCACCTCTCCCTCCACCTCTCCCTCCACCTCTCCCTCCACCTCTCCCTCCACCTCTCCCTCTATCTCTCTCTTCCTCCTACCCGCTGCCCCTTCCCCCTACAACTCCTCTCCTTCCGTCTCCATCTTTTCCATGTCACCACGACGACTTTTCCGGGAGAGGAGTAGGGAGAATGGATAGAGTAGTCGGTCCTCGAGCAGAAAATCACAAAGTGACTGGTGGAGAGAGGCGATAGTGCCCCGGAGGGCCAGGCGTTATAGCTCCAAGGACTCCGTATCCTCCGTGGGAAGGGATGTGAGGCCTCGAGGGTATGATTTCCAACTTCCCAAAGTCACCGGAGACTTTGAAGGGAGAAGATGAAAGGAGAAGATGAAGGGAGAAAAGAAATAGTCCCTTACCTAGTGACTTTGTAATAGACTAGAGCGTCAATTACTCGTCTTAATTTATGGTGGAAGCGTGGCGCGAACGAGGATTTTAGGGAGGTAGGTAAGGGATTTCGCAAGGAGGAGGGAACTTGGATGGTCTTAGGAGATGCATGAGTGGATTGCGTGCCCTGGGAATTGAATCCTATCTCCGCTTTAGCACTTCTGAGCCCCGCATTTATTACAGAGCCCAGATTAAAGTCAACGGGCATGATCGCGGATATTAAAATAGAAAAAAATGTTAAAAAACAAAACGAAGCCATTGGTTGAATCCCACTTGTAATTTTGTTGAAGGCATATATATTATAAATTTTCTCGTAATTTCTTGAAGCGCTCTTTCTCTATACATTGGTATTATTCAGTAAAATCTGATGCGTAAAATATTAGAATATAAATTTCACCTAAAATGAGTGAAGTACTATATATATGCCAGCGTTAGAACAATTGCCACAGCATCACGAGGTGAATGCTTTTCTGAATTAATGAAATTGACAGACGCGTAATATGATGAGTTATCGGAGTATAAATATTCATCCAGCCTAAACACAAAACAAACAAACCAGCAAAATAAACTTCTGCGCATGGTAAACTTAACTATCTTCTCAAGTCATACAAAACAAACTTGCGGTGTTTGAGATTCCCTTCCGAGAAAATACATACATACATTAAGCATACCCTTACAGGAAAATAATCTAATATTTTTAAGCGAAAGGATTGAACAGTTTTAGGTAAATTAGGTTTTAGTTAGTTTTATAAGTATCCATCATAATTATATTAATTTACATAATATATTTTCTCCTCCCTAAGAACTACAACATAGGCATCGTGAAACGGCTTCTGTATTCCAATGACCCTTAGAGGTGATCTGAGTAAGAGCAATGACAATTACTTATGATAGGGTCGTCCATTCCATATAGGTGGAAGAGTAGAAGCCAGACAAAATGTAGTCCACGCAGCGTTTGTTCCTCAGTGAGGTGGCTCCAAAGGCAACTGACCCCAATTGGGTGTCTACCTGGTGATGAAGTAAAATTATCACCCATTCAAGAAGAAGGCCAAGGGAAGCCACCTTGATTATTTTTCTCTCGACTATTAGGGTGGCAACCATTTCAAAAATGAGTCCTGGCAAGTACAGGACTCGGCCCGCTGGACAAAGTGTGCGTGCCCATAGCGGGTGAGAGATGGCATTCCCGGCCTTTATTGCACGGAATCCTTGCAAAACCTTCCTTTTAACGGAAAAACACAAAAGACAGAGTAGGAGAAAACCACTTAAAATGGAGAATGGAAATATTACGGCAATACTAGGGACAGGGAAAATTAAAAATATAAAGCGCGAGATAAAGAGTGAGAATATAGATGTTTTCGGACTGTGCCATGTGAGATGGAGGGATAGCGGCGATTTCTGGAATGATATTTGTGTAGCAATATGCTTTTACATGAGAGGGGAAGAGAGCTAGCGAGCCAGCCAGATCTGGGAAATATTTTAGCACAGGTTTCCATGCGAGCAAACAAGAGGGTATAAACAACCGAAATTTTTCGGAAATCGACCATTAAAACTGAATTTGAGGGTTTCCTTTGGAAATAGACTTTTTATTCTTAACTTGAGAAGTTAAATAAACACTCTCCAAGGTGTAGCGAACAGGTACAAATTATACATTTACTTGAATGGAAGGAGGGATAGAGTTCGGTATGGGGAAGCCACATTTCTCTCAATGTTCTGAATTAAATTAATTTATTATTATATTATTATATTATGATTTCATTATTTCATCGTTTAAATTTTATGTCCTCTTTATTTTGTTTGGTTAAGTATATTTAGGATGAACATAATAATGGTAATGGTTATTTATGAATTCTTTCATGAAGTCATTCACGAATTGTTGGATTTAATTACAAATTACAAGTAGCATAAATTCATTAAGGTGCCATTTTGTGAAAAAATTATGTTCTCTGAAAGAAAAATTAATGTTACACTTGGTATTTTCTTCAAGTTTAACATATCAAAGTTTATAAGCCCAATTTTTTGGTACAAAAATTTGCTGAGAAATGATATCTGATTGATATCATATTTAATTTAAGCTTAGTGTAGTGTAGTGGTACTTGCCTGTTGTCTCGTCCATCCTGAAGAAGGGTGTGAAAGGATTTCCGCTCGAGAGAAGGCCGTACCGCACACTACGAGGGGCTCCTCTGTCACCATCTTCCGCGCTGACCCTTAAAATGACGTTCCCCTGTCACGTGAGACATAAAAAACACAATTAAAAAAAAGGGACTTGACTACGAATTTTTGCGAACTTACGAATCCGAAGGAGGTTCACGTTTGAACTCAGTCGCAAAATGAGTAATGATAAGCTCTCTTTGTAACCTTATAACGCGTTAATTAACCATTTGTCACGGTATTTCTGCCTTTTCTTTCCTTGAGGCAGTCGTTAGCGTATTTTATTCCAAGAAAGAATTTAATGTTCATGCGATAAAATGCATTTTCATTTGAATATCCTAAGGGTCAGAGACTTTCATTTTTTCTCATTATAATTTCACGTTATCAAAGACGCGCGAAATTCCAAGGTCTACGTGAGTGTAGTAAAACACCAGCGAAATAAACGTTGACCAGCCGCTTCCGGTCATTTGGCACTCCCCTTTAGTAGCATTTAAAATTAAGTTTCCTCAGGCAGACTTCAAAGATGTTCATGTGGGTTAGAAAGAAATTTTGCCTCAGGCATCATATGATGGTCTTCTTGACTGAAAACTGGCTAAGACTAATTAACAACTAACTAACAACTAATTAACACAAAAACTAATTTTATGCCAGAATAACTTATTTGGTAAAGCTCTGTCATTTATTTATGAAATAATGAGAAGTTATACCATTCGTTACTAATAATAATTTTAAAATATGAATAACAATGTATATATATAATATAACTTATGGACGGCACAATAGAACACAGAATAAAGCACATAACACGTAAAAGAACACTCACATTGAAGATTAATTGAGCTTTCGGCCTACTCCGAGGCCTTCTTCACGTCAGACTCATATTTATATATATATATACCTGTATATATATATATATATATATATATATATATATATATATATATATATATATATATATATAAATTCACTAAATAGTCATAGCAAACACAGAAACCAAAATACATAAAAGAGGGACTCACTAGTTCTCGAATTTTCGGTGGTGCAACCACCTTTCTCAAGAGGAATTAGGAACAGTGACTATATATATATATATATATCTGTTTCTATATATACACCTGTATATATATATATATATATATATATATATATATACACATTCAAACATAGAATTAGAAGTGAGGTGAACATTTTTTGTTTCATATTCTTTAGTAAAATGAGTTAAAAGTCTTGTGGGGGCATAAAAATTTCTGGGTTCAATCAGGTGACGAAAAAAGTTAAGATAGTTCTAAAAATATTGAATAAAAAACGTCTTACATAATAGCAGTAATGAGTGTTACACGTAAATGTTCGTTTTGAATCACTTTAAGCTTCACTTACCGGCACTAGTGATGCATTTAACCTCGTGGCCGGAGGAGCAATAAGAAATCGCGGTGGAGTGTCTTGTACATCCACCACGGCTACCTCGAGGCGAAGACCGGCCACGTTCCGTGTATCCATCTCAGGGTCCACGTATGGATCCTGCAAGTATATTACTAACCGTTATAGAAGATTGAGCTGGAACATATCGCCAATAATTTACATAGGATGGAAAACGATCTCTCCAAGTGAAGTTGATCTGAAGTGCTCTCTTTCTTCTTCTTTTTTTCTTAAGGAAATACATATTCCGTAATGCTGCACGGCGGCGACTTGAATATTTATCGCATGACGGTGAATGAAGCCTTGCATGTGCTAAAAATTGCATGGTATGGCAACATTCCAACTTTAGAGTAAGTTGAATGTAATGTTGTGTAAAAGTTAATTGGTTCTAGAACTGACTTTTAATAATCAAACCACTTTACTGGTTCTAGAAGTTAATATAGTATTTCATTCTAAGCAAAAAAAGTAGAGCCCACTAATGAAACTGGATAAAATTGAAAAATAATAAAATATATTGGTACACTTGCTCAAATGTTCTGGCTGTGATCCTTGAATGTCCTCAATTAAGAAAAAAAGATGCTCCATATTAGCTAAAAGAGAAAGTAAAGCATATTTTAAACTTGAATGCATCTTCAGTAAAAATTGATCAATGTATATTTTAAAATTTCATACAGGTAGTCTTTATTTGTTCTTACTCTGTTACTGGAACTTAGTAAAAAGCGGAAAACACATGTTAGAATAAAATACAGGTCAGAGGTCTAAAGGGAAGTTTGGAGTGTGGTTGATATTGCGAGGCTCACTTGTCGGAAGTATACACTAGTTGATCAGTCGCGTAAAATTAATTTTGGATACAATTCTTCCATTCGGACAAAATTGAACTTATTTAAAAATTATATTAATTAAATTTTCCGCTGCCGGAGGTAGCCTCGTAAATTTAAAAATATTTCAACTCTGATAAATAATTTTATTGCTTCTCCTCCAAATATAGTATTATCGAATAGGAGTATAAATTGGCTGTCTAAATATCGACTTAATTCAGTGTATGTTTTGGATGCTGAAGGAGTGTTTCTTGGTAAGAATATTGACTGTAGGGTGAGAAAAGCGTGAGTCATTGATTAATTGGATTCACCTATACTAGAGAAGTGAGACAGAGGTGTGCTTTGCTGGTTTAGTCGTATTATTAGCTTGACTGAGAATCCAATCATTATGCAGATACTTGAAGGAAGAATAAAAGTGTTCTGAAAGAGGAAGGGAAAGATCTAAAGGATGAATGTACCTCTGGCCAAAGGAACCCTCTAAATATGAATATTAAGAGCCTTAAGAATGAAAGAGTATTTATTTAAACAAGCGTTAGTGATGGAGGATAATGAAGTATTCGAGGATGTAGTATAAGGTAATAAATAAGAAATAGTCTGTTATATAAAATGAGGAAACTAAAAATGAGAATTTTTTTGACTTCACTTACATCGAATTAGAACGGTGTGGATGTACCGTCAATTTATACGAACAAATAAACCGTGCGTATAGATAAAATGATGAGTAAGAAACAATGCTATGCTTCATATTAAATTAACCGATGAATGGATTCGAGATAACCCTCAAACCCTTGTTTTCAACCTTTTACGACGGGTATTCATGAAAGTTGGTCGGGTCTTAACGGTACACTGGTCGCCAAGGGTGGAACTCGGGACAAGGCTAATGATTGTCCCCCACTAACTCTTGCGGAATACTTTTGGCTTTAAGAAATATCAAATTAATAGTACTTTAACGTTGAAAAATATTTGTAATAGCTTTCGTCCCCCCGTCATAAAATTATCAAACGCAGCGCTCATTTTGGCTTTTTTATGTATTTTTATGGGAGATTTTTCAAGGGAGAAATGATTTTATACCTATTATGTTCATGCATGAACATTATTACATCTTTGGAGAATTGGAAGCATTAATCTGACAATGATTTGAGTAGTTATGGAATTTTTCTCCATTCACATGGCAATTAATTTAAAATTTCATATCATATCTCACGAGTGATCAGCAATGCGGATTTCAAAATTGATTTTAGCACAACTACGTTCTAATCTAAACTACATACCGTTGCCAGGATTTGTATCCGGTGAACCGCTTGATTTTCGAAGTCCAGTGGTTTTACTAGCACAATGGTTGCATTAACTGTTTCAGGGGATGCTAAAGAGTGCTTAACGTCGAAGTGATCGGATCCCTGAAAAAAACACCAGCATCATTTCATAATTGGATTTTTTAAAATTCCTCTGAAATTCAATTCAGTGTAGTGAAATAATACAAATCAATTCTAGTAATACTGAATCAATTTCAAATGGCAAAAACCATATTGCTACACATTTGTAAGCATTAAGTACAATATCCTCTATTGGAAAGATTTATGCTAATAAATGGGTGATTTTTTTCTAAACTTCCATTATTCAATTTCCTCAGCTATTGATAGTACATAAATAAATTATTACTGACCCAAATTTCGAGATGGACGTGCCTGGCATTCTTGGAGTTCTTCCGCGCAATAATATAATCCAAAACTGAGCCAATTTCTGCATCCTATAAAAGATGAAAAACATAATTCACAATATTAATATTTTTGAATTAGCTTATAGTAGTTGCTTGAACCAGAGTAATATTTTTTCAAATCAACTAAATTAACTTCTATCAGGTTTTAAAAAATATTTAGCAAAATAATTTAAAATTTTGGTTTTTTACCGAATTGCTTGATATTATTTATCAATAAATTAACATAATTAATTGAAAATAAGAATTTTTGTGGAAAATGTATTTTATCCGACGAATTTTCCCTCGTTGAAGTGGTTTTAATAACTTGGTTTTCACTCATAGCATGTGTTTCCCTTGCAAAAGTATTGATACATCAAGGTGACCGTGCCTTCGGAAAATATCATTGAACAATGAGCAGAACGTTTTTAAAAAAGCGAACTAAAATTAGAGAAATACCATGCAGAGAGCAAATAATGTTTTGTTTGCAAATATTAACCTAATTTAAGTGTTGAGCAAATTTATCTAACACGTCAAGGGCGTGAATTAGGAAAAAACATTACTTTTATTTTAAATATTAAGACTGGAGCGGCAGGGAAAATTTTAAATTGAACATGCCCCGCGCAAAAGGGTAAATGTAAAAGGACTACTGATACAAGAAAAGGGACTACTTCGGAAAGTTTAAGAACTAGTGTACCTTTTGAGTTCCAACATGAGCATGTACGAGGTTCGCTCGTATACAGTATGGTATGGATGTCCTCTAGGAGGTCTAATAACAAGTCAAGAATGGCTAGGCGAAATTTCAAGGAGTCCAAAAGTCCATGTAACGGAAAGAAATTTTTTACATTTTTTCTTAAAAATGTTTAACCGAAAAAATTTGTCCTTTCCTTCTTTAAGGTAAGCGTTCGAAAGCTTGAATGTTAGAATTAAGGAATTTTTGTGAAAAAAGAAGGTTGTTTTCCAATTTATTTCGGTAATAACAATAAAACGTGTTCCATTAGACATAGGAGGTAACAAAGATCTCAATACATAAAGGGGAATTGGATTCAAAAATGAGTTCATAAGGTCACAAAAAGTAAAATAGACGGTCATAAAATCGAGTAAGGTTTTACCATCTGGTAGTTAGAATTATTAATGCCAATTTCTGCTTTTATAGGATTTGTAAAATTTTCTTATCAGTTTTTCTCCTAGGCGACTTTATACCTCGTAATAATTACGTCGGTTAATGTAGCCGTTGAGTGTAACAATAATTATAGGATGGTTTTACAATAGAAACAATCTTTGATTGACTTTTCTTTCTTTCTAGCAATATAAGGAACCTAATTTTGATGGAATTGACATATTTGAAAACCCTTCGTGAAGCTCTTTGTAAGTTCAATCGATGCGTGGGACGGGTAGATGGGTAATATTTTGCTTATTACAACTTCGAAATCAAAATAAAGGAATAACTGTATAATCTTCTCTTAGTTTGTAGATTTCTTTGGCTTAGGTTTTTAACATTTCCGTTCATACCTGTCACAACCAAAATTGATTGAAATCGATGAATCTTTAAAAGTTCTTGTAGCTTTACTGTACTTTACAAGAATCTTGTGTGTCGATTTAAAATCCAACTACTATGTATACCTGATTTACATTTTTGGTCTCAAAAATCACATCCCCGCAACGCGCGTTGACGATACATAGTACTTCTTTATTTGATGTCACTGTCGTTTGACTAATTTGTAACCTCAAATATTAACTCATTAATTATAAGTTTTTCAGCATTCAATGTTAAAAGAAATTAAATAAATCGCTAAAAGATTAAATAAATTGTCACACACTCGTATAACCATGGTAACCATGTCTTACATAAACTGTACTATTTCCAGGATAGTATCACTTGAAAAATCCAAGTGATTGGAGGCCTTTCGTGAATTGAGTTTCCTACCAGTCTTTAACTAATATTTTTTACGACGAAAGGCATTTTCGAAAAGGCGTCGTTTTATCTCTTTAATCTTCAATCCATCTTAAAATTTTCCCGAAACTTACGCGCCCTCAAATGTTCCAATGAATCAAACGTGTTTTGGTTAATTTCTCGTGGGGGTGGTATGGGGCTCTGAGGAAAACTGCTTTAAATAAACCGGGAAGGGTCGACACGAACCTCGGGTGCGAAGATGACCCCCGGAAATCGAGGAAAAGCGGCAGTCCGCGCCGCTGTCGCCGAGGGCGAGGTTCCCTTGATGGTGCAATCCACTACGGTGGAGTCGCCGCTCGAATCCGTCACACTTATCCGGAAGTTGAGTTTCATCCCGTCCCTCAACTGCCGCTTTAGGTGGACGTTGGCCGAGCAGTGAGTCTTGTTGCGGGAGCACGGCAGGTCTCGTATGATCACTATGGCACGACCCGTCGCGTCTGAAAAACAATTCGGGTGAGGAAAATATAATAAAAGATATCTAAGCAGCTCAATGTGATAAGTTAATTTCTAGGTGTTATTTCAATGGGAATTGGGGCATAATTTCGATAAATGTCGCAAATTGGAACATATTGAAAGAATTTTAAAAAAGCACATATACACCAACACACAAGTACAAAAATCAAGTACACATTAGTAAAAAAACAAGTAGGTTTAAGTCTAGGTCCAGAGCATTGGGCTGGCAAGTCGAAAGATCCTGTGTTTAAGTCCCGATCATGGAAATATTTTTGCGGTTGTGATCTGCTCGATTCTGCCTTTCCCATCTCTCGTGTGTGCGTCTTTATATGTGTTCCTATCCCTTTTCCTTATATATATATATATATATATATATATATATATATATATATATATATATATATATATATATATATATATATATATATATATATTCCAACTGAATGAGAATACTCGCTTGTCTGTGTGTGTGAAATAGCTCAATTAGTATGATAGGAAACCTACTTAGTTTTTTTTCTTTCGCAGGAGTCCGATTGTGACTGAATGCGGTTAGAAGACTTGTAGGTATACATTGGTTAAAAATGCCATCAAGGGCAGAAGAAACTCAAGGTTTCTATAAACTATTCCCATTTCTTAAGAACAGCTGCCCGACGCCATCTCTTGACCAAACAACCGGGGCATTTGGTGCTATATCAGCCTCAGAATCACAACGTGAATTGGGTTCCTAGGTCGTTAAAGGGCTAACGCATCCGCCCGGCAAGTGGAAGAACCGGTGTTTAAATCCCGGTCTAGGAAATATTTTTACGTTCGTGATTCTGCCCGATTCCGCCTTCCTCGACTCTCCTGTGTTCGTCCTTTATGCATGTTTCTATCCCTTTGCCTTATATCTATTTCCATGTGAATTAATATACATATATATACACATATAGGGTGGTTTTCATACTACTATCAACTTTTATGTTTCACAAAATCTTTCATCTCTCTCCCAGCATCAATTGCAACTTTTGCCTGTCTTCATCTCTTTAACCTCATTCTTTTCCTTTTTCTATCATCCCGCTTACCTAATATTCTTCCCGTTATCGCGGTATTTTCAACGTCTCTTTACCATTTAATATACCCTTCATCCACTTCATCTGCCTTCTTCGATAGCAACATCGATTTACTTAACAAACAGCAATTTCCCTAATAAAAATACACCTCAAATACACGGACTGCTCAGCCTTTTATGTGTCACGCATGAAATACTAAAAAGTACTACGTAACAAAAAAGCGTGCAACGCGACATAAAACGTGAACGTCCACAGCCTGGGAAACCATGCTAAAAACCCATAAATTCAATCCCTGCGAGTTCTGAAAAGAACGGTTCGTCGTTCGATACAGATTCAATTGCCGAGTGCGAACGGAAGATCGGTTTTTCGCCCGCCAATCTAATTCTTTTATCGCGGCGAGGCCCCGTAGCCATTCCCGGCTTACCGTGGGTGTCGAAGTGAAGCGGGTAGTCGAAGTCGGAGTCGGTGGCCCTCAGGCGATAGATGACGGTACCAACTGGGACGTCGCTGGGCACCAAAAGGATCCTCATCTTGGCGGTGACGTCGAAGAGCGGGAGGTTGGCCGTTGAGAGTGGGAGAGCTAGGATGAGGAGGAGGACATTGAGGGGTATGAAGAAGGAGGCGGCGGGGAGGGGGGGGGCGCCGCCCCGCCCTCCGTCGCACCATCTCCACGCCACTCTCCGCCGCCACGCCTCTGATCGCATCCTCGCCACCTGTAAGCAACGGAAAAAGCGTTTATACAGCGCCGATCTGGGGCGAAACGATGAGTTTTTGTCAGGCACTGGTAGGTGGGAAAAGAGTTCATCTCTCTCCTCAAGAATATTCAAACCGGCTGCGTTCTAGATAAACCTCTAACGCAGCGTTCCTCAAATTTCACGGGTCAGCACATTTCCAATAGACTGATCACAAATGGCTTTTCTCAAGGCTGGTATATTTTTATATTCGTGGACCAGAGCCTTCATTAAGGATTCCTCCGATCACGAAGTTTGGAGTGAATAAGCATTTGTCTTATACGATACTCTCGTACTTCATTATTATACTCTCCATAAGTAAATAGATAATTGTTTACAAAGGAATGCTTTGACACTGGATACAACTTAACTCGATTTTACTTCCTAGAAAATATATGCCATAAACTTGTGAAAATCAAAACCACGATCTAACAAATCTATCACTAATCTCTGGCTATCACCAAAAAATATGTCTCCCAATACCAGTTATCACCTGACGGTGGTCTGTGAGAAAGTTCTGTGGATCCGAGGAGAAATTTCAAACCAGTATTAACAAATTTAACAACACTACATTTAATATATTTTATAGAGATTAATACATTTTCACTACTTTAACAGTGAAATTTTTATCAATAAAATGTTCTTATTATGAAAAATTCATTTTGTTTGATCATTATTTTTTATGAGATAGTTAATCCCTTAAAAAAAGTCACTTTAGTGGTCCGTGGAATAAAAAATGGTCAATTCAGTAGTCCGATTAGGATTCATTTTGGATGGACATCGACTTAGCATCAATACACTTTCTACCGTCGTCTAGGAAGGCACAACCAAACAATCCATACTACAATAAACTGTTCTTCAATGCCGCGTGTATAAGGAGGGTGGTAAATATCTACTTTCTGTTCATCCAATCGCAAATCTTCTTTCGATGTTCCTACTACTTTGATTATCATGGTCTAAAACGCTCCAGAAGTAGGTAAACTATACCACTTGTTCTAGTTTTTTCCATCCAATTTTAATCTTAAAAATAGGATTTTTCTTTCTAGAAAGCCTCATAACCTTTAACTTGTTCACTTTGGTTCTCATTCCATATTTATCACACCACGCCGCTCACCAATGATGTCACCATTTTTGCTGGCGGCTTAAATAAAGATCTGAGTTAATTAGAATTTATATCTAAGATCTGATCATAATGGCTTTTTAAGCAAACCTAGGGTAATGGTTCTCTTTTAGGTCAATTATAAACTATTGAAAGACAAGAGACTTGGCTAATGAAATCCTAAGGCATGAAATATTAAGAATAAGAAGAGAAAAAAAGCTTAAAATGAATATTTATAAATCGATATTATCGCTAATTATCAAACATTGGAATCAGAATAGTCAGAACAGATGGATAATTGAGTGTACTTCCATCAATTGCATTCATTAAATTGTTATTCAAATATTCGTTAAATCATGAAGCATAACTCGTACATCTACCGGTTCTCTCGTAGGTAATCTACCGGTTAAGGTAGGTTTTTGGATGGACACAACTATCAAATCAAATTTGTAACTCCAAACAAAACCCAATCCAGCAACCTAAACTACATCAGGTCCCTCTTCATCTCTGTGTACTTCTTTCCTCCCTTCATCCCATCCAACATCCCTATCCTGTTCCTACCCTTTCCTCGCTTGCCCAACATTCTCCCCTCTATTACCTTCTTCAACATTCCACTACCGCTCAATACGCCTTTCATCCATTTTTCCTGTCTCCATAGGATTTCTCTCAACAAACCCCTCTCCTCACCCACCATCTCTGGTACTTCCTCATTTGTTTTCCTTTCGGTCTATTTCACCTTCTCCATTCTTCTCCACACCCACATATCAAAAGCCTCCAATCTACGTCTATCCTCCTGCTTCAGTGACCACGTTTCCGCACCGTACATAGCTACGCTCCATATCAGAGTTTTTACGAGTCTTGTCTTAACATCTCCACTCAACGTCCCCATCATCAACTCCCTCCTCCTTGAGGAAGCCTCCTTGCCTAGCGCAATTCTTCTCCTTACGTCCCTACCACTTTGACCGTATTGGTCCAAAACACTTCCAAGATATATAAACTGCTCTACCTGCTCTATTTTTCCTCGCCTATTTTAATATTTAGCTTAGCCTTTTTCTTTCTGGAAAATCGCATAACCTTTGTTTTATTAATATTGATTCTCATCCCATATTTATCGCACTGAAACTCCAATTCACTCAACAATGCTTGCAACCCCTTGGCTGACTGAGCAACTAATGCTTGGTCATCAGCAAACCTAACCGATTTTACGAATTCCCCCCCGACATTCATTCCTACCTCCAGTTCTTCCCATGCCTCTTTAATCATTTCCTCTACATATACGTTGAACAGTACCGGTGACAATGGGCAACCCTGCCTTACACCTCTTCCTAACACTGCCCATCCGGACTCTCCGTTCCCCACTCGCACATCAAAACTAATATCGGGTTTATTTAAACATGGCTAATATTGAGAGTTTATGGAAGGAAAGAAGTTTGTAAAGCGCCATATTTATGTCCACTTCAGGATTTCAAAACCTGCGGTCGAGCAATATAAATGGATATCATGTTATTCCAATTTTAACTATCCATGTAATGAAGCTTGAAAGGTATAGTCCAGTTTCGGTTGATTTCCTTTACCATTTTCCCATTGGGGTGTTCGTTCAATAAATTCGTGCAACTGTGAGCGGCAACGATTATATTAGCAAAATATTTATTTTCACACCTCCAATAAGCTGGCTATGTTTAACGGCCCTTATTTATTGAATCCATAAAACAGATGTGGTATAAATCTCTGCTTTCGACGGACATATATGAATTTACCCTTCAACGACATAAATTGGAATTTAAGCCATGGCATTAGGTAATTCATGTAAAGGGAACGAGAGAAACACAACACGAAAAATATTTATGTTTTTATGGAATTTTTGCCTTACTTTGTTCCATTTTGGTGAGGCTACCTCGCGCAATATTGACTTCCCTGTCTTCGATTATTGCGGTCTCCCTGGTTAACTCTAGCTAGAAAAATCAAGAAAGCATATGTATATCTATGTTAACCCAAGGGTTTGTATTCGCAATTCGCTAAAATATTTTAGCAGTATAAATGGAAATAAGGCAAATGTTGGAGTGAGACAATGTGAAGTGGAGTTTTGACAATTTTCATCGGCCAAACTGTCGGTAAATGTTAAATTACTTGTACATATTCCCAATATAATGAATGAAAATTCTATTTACTCTGGAACACATGAAGTGTTATGGAGCATAGATATGGTCAGTCACATTTTCTATGATATTGTATACAAAGCATGCAGATACATCTAATGTCATTTAGACATTTTGCACAAAATATGGAAGATGTGTGAAGGAAAGTATTCTAAGGTATACACTTATAATACCAGTATGAAATGGAACAATAGTTAAAAAAGAAAAATAAGGTAACCTAATTTACAATTCTAGAGCTGAAGTGAGTAAATTTCCTTTAAATACGAAATCTCTTACATTCAAAGGCAGTTCCACAAAATAGTATTTAGGATATCTCTGTTTTGGATACGTAAACATTTTTATCAGCTTTAATTTTTGATGGTTTATGATTTCAAAGTTTGCACGAAGAAAAAACATATTTCATTCTTGTTTGTACAATAAGATGGAATACACAGACATTTAAAGTGCCAAAGAGTTTCCTTTAATCAACTGTAAACATTAATTGCCAATATAAATGCTTAGGTGTTTTGATTATTAATTTTACGCTGTTTTCATTATACCAGTATATATACATTTACGTAGTTTTAGTATGAAGGGACATTATATTTGTAATACATATTATATTCCTTATTATTTATATCAAAGACAAAGAGAAGACATGCGAGAGTCTGTGTATTCCTAGATTTAGATGATTTGTCAATTCAGAATACACTATAGAACAGCATTCAAGATAAAAAGAGACGTATCAGGCGTGATATGTTGGAATAACATGATTAATTAAGCACTCAAGATGCGGAAACTACGGTATTTATACAAGCTTTTTCCAAAATAAGAATTATATGCATGAAATAATGAAGCGGTATAGATAGAAGTCATTAAAAAGTTGGAGGTTGACACCAGTGTAGCAGCAGTAATGAAACTGTCTTCAACAAATGACTTTAAGATAGGAGTTATCATGAATATTGTTGATCTTTTTCAATGAAATTATTTATGGCGTAATTATTTAATTTTAATGTAAACATACGGTGTAATTACAGGTTAAGGGATCATAATAAGATTGGCCAACCGCGGTAGGGTCATGTTCGGGTAAAAAATAATCTGGTGTGTATTAACCCCTTGCTACACAGCCTAGCGGTGGCCTGCAGGGTACACAAATAAATAAGTATCAAGTGTCTTGAGTACACTTAAACTTTTCAGAGAAAATAGCAGAAATTAATATAATGGTAAGTAAATTTTATGGACAATGTTTTTCTCCAATAGTTGAAAATTGTTTTCGTTTGTTATTTATTTTGGGGATCTTCATTAAAATTCAATTGACATCGTAGGAATTCTAAATCTCAAATGCCACTGACATGTGCCAAGTAGACATACCTCACGGCGTAATAATACCATTTGACCACAGACCATTTATGTAGCTGATGAATTTAACGTAAATATTAGAGACTTTTCCTTACTTTCCTAAATTTACGTTTTGTGCGTAAGGTCTGTACGATTTTGTCATGAAGTCGAAGTGTGTCGAAACTGGATATTTTTTGGGCAAATGGAACTTAGGATGAGTGGATGAGTAAACTTTTAGAGCTTCACGTCCGTTATCTCCTTTCAATCATCTTTCAGGCTCAGTCTGCTTCCCTTTCCGCGTGATATTGACCAGTCCTGTCATACGTATATAGATCTCACTCATGTTAAACCCTCTCTTGGATATCTGACGACTGGAAGGCTGTTTTTCCGTATGACTGGCCAGCCAACAGCTTCCCGTTATCTAAACTGTGGCCGCATTGCAAGAACGATTTTCACTATCTCTCGACTCTCTCTACCATTACGGGGTGTTACCCCACACCAATCTGTAATTATTCTTGTCATTCATTCTTTAGTTATTTTGATGATTAGCGATTTTCATACTTTTGCTTTCGATTGATCGTGCACATATGGTCCATAATTGACCATTTTATAATAATTTACCGAACATTTTACCTTCTTATGCTTATGTTGGGTATGTTTACAGAAGCTTTTCTCTTTCCTCTGAATAACTTTACATTTACTTTTTTAATATTAAAACATTTTTAATTGAACTCATATGTAAAAGACGTGGAAACATTAGGGATGCATGTTAGGCGTATGAAAAGGCATGTTGGAAGGAATGACAAGATGGAAGGACGCCAAACGAGACGTTTGATTTCCCTCGCTTTGACGCTGTGAGACGTTCGGATTTCGCTGAAATTTAATAGCAGGAGAAGTCTATAAGGTGAAGAATGGCTTCAGAAAATTGTAAGCAAAAGAATTACTTATATGGAAATATTTTTGGTGCATAAATTGAGCTATGATAGATAATAATATTCCAAATCTGTTCTTTTTCACTTTTCTTTTTTTTCGGAAATTAAAAACTATGGTATACATGACTTTGTTTAAGAGCACCATTTGACTAGGAATAATTTTGCAACAGTAATTCCAAGCTGGTATGCATAACTACATAACATCACGCCAGTTTGACCGTAATTTTCATTTTATTACGAAGCTTTTAGTTTATTTGAACCTATATACCTATGTGGCACTCATTACACAAACTTTAAAAGGTAAACGAAGCACCTTTAACTGCCCATTAATGTCATTCAATAGCTATGTTTTCCAAAAAAACTTAAAATAGAGTGGGACATTAAAATAGAACCTAAAGACCATTTTCCAAATTTGAGGTATTCGCAGTGTGAAGATTCATTCGTCTAAAAACAAAAAAATACCGGGACCGTAAACTTGATTGGCACTAAGTGATAAGAAAAAAGGGGGAAAAAGGAAAAAAACACAAACACAAAAAAGCCAAAATAAATAATACAAATAATAAGTAATCAAACAAACTTACAGCCACTCGATCACTAGGGTGTGTTTCGAGGTAACTTTCATTCTTGTGAATCACATTCACACACACACTCAGGGTTTGTAAGGACCCCTCCTCTGTCAGTGACCCGTCAATCACACAAATAAATGACAATTATAAAAGGATGTAATGAAACAGAAACAACTTACGTGAATACACACTCAATCACTCAGGTGTGCTGGAAAAACAGGACCATTGTGATTCACAAATACTCACACGTTCAGGATTTACCAGGATTCCTTCTAGGCCAGGGACCCACCAATCACACAGAAATAGCTAAACGGAAAATAAAGGACTTTGGTAAAAACGCAATCACTCAATCACTCAGGTGTATCGGATCTTTGTGAAACGGACGCACTCACTCATTCAGGATTGACAAGGATTCCTCCTATGTCAAGGACCCGTCAATCACACAAACAAAATTAAAGAACTAAAATTGTTGGTAGGTAGGTGCCTAAGAAAACCTGACACCAGGTATTTCACCTGCAAAGCAGGCCTCTTCAGAGAAGAATCCTTATTACTTAGTGCCAATCAGGTTTACGGTCCCGGTATTTTTTTTGTTTACATGGATTCACGACCCTATGTTCCTTGTATATTTAAATCATTCGTCTTCCACGGAACTGAAACTTGGATCCGTTATTTTTCAGCAATTTCATATCATGTGATGATTTAGGCAATATTTTCAAGGATGGAATCTGAACCGCAATTTACGAAATACACGGTATACTGTTCCAGAATATCATCAAGCTAGTATGTTTTTGTTTTCTGGGCAATTCCTATTCCATTTTTTTAGTCCCAGGACAGAATATGGTAGTATTGAAACTAAAACCGGTCCATATTAGTGTTTCACTTTCTAACAACAAAATTTAATATTAACCTTCTCACGCTTTGGCTGAGAAGAAGGATGGTATAGCATTCCAAGAGATATCAAGGGTTTATTTTGAAACATGGAATTTTAATATATTTTTTTCACCACAAAAATGTTGATTATCTTTGTATAACAAATAAACATAGAAAATAAATATTGGAAAGAAAAAATCAAAAAAGTGCTACTCTGTCACAAATTGTAATTTGTTAATTATATTTCTAAAATAGGCGCTCTAGATGTGATAAGACTACTTTAGTTTTTCTTAGTGAACAACACCAGGTTTGAAAAAATAAATCCCTTTGTATTTTTTGACAATGTCCCGAGTAATGATTTTTGACGTGCAAAAAAATGTCAGCTTTAAAATCGAAATTGTGATGCTCACTGGTATTTTTTTTGCAGAATGGTTTGATATGAGATCACGAATGATCAAATTTTACAAGTTTTTATTAACTTATCCGCTATTTCGATCTAATTAACCTATTCCAATTTATATTATTTCAGTCAAAGCTTATTTAGTTCCCCTTGAATAATTGCATAAATAACGTTACGCATACAGCATCTATTAAAGTGGCCAAAGAGGAAATAAGCAACACGTAGAGCATCAAGTAGCATGGCAGTAAACAAAAAACGTTATATTACCTTATCGCTGTATTCAATTCAAATTTTAATCGCTAGGATAATTTTTATAGAGGATTATATGAGCAGCGGAGTTATCAGTAAAACGTCAAGAACACAATAGAGCTGTCCTTTAACTCTAGCTCACTCCGGTTATAATCAACTGCGGCACGAGAGAGGGTATTTAATTTTTTTAATTTGTTCGGTTCACATAAAACATTTAGTGTGCATTCTGGGAGGACTTAAAAAGTCCCTCATCTCATGATCCTCGCTCTTCCGTGGCGTTTTCATGGCTTTACAATGGCATTCGCGGTCGCGCGTGAGGAAACTCAAATCCAAGGGATTTGACGAGAGGTTCCAAGGGAAGCCGTGAGAATTTTCTTCACTGCGAGATTTACCCTACACAATCAAATCAAATTTCCGAACATATTCTCATAAAAAATTCTCCTATATACATATAAATCAACAAAATGAAAAACTTGAGTGCCAGTGTGTGTGTGAGTGTATATGTGTGTATATATATATATATATATATATATATATAATTATATACACACACACATATATATATATATATATAAACTGTGACTCAGAGTCTGACTTCAAGAAGGCCTCGGAGTAGGCAGAAAGCATAAACAATCTACAATGTGAGCGTCCTTTTACGTGATATCTACACGTATTTTGTTCTGTGTTCTATTTTACCATTCAAATGATATATATATATATATATATATATATATATATATATATATATATATATATATATATATATATATATATATGTGTGTGTGTGTGTGTGTGTGTGTGTGTGTGTGTGTGTGTGTGTATGTATGTCTTCGAAAAGGAACGCTCTTCGCAACGACACAAATACATAGAAACTTTGATTAAAGTTTTTATACACAGAAAGCCCTCCCATGGACTACAACCTTGTCGTGGTGGAAGGGCTTGTGTGTTCCGATGACCCCTAGAGCTGTGCTGGCGGGAGTAAATATAATTTCTCCTGGTAGGGTCACCCATTCCAGATAGGTCGGAGGTTAGGACCCAGACGAAAGGTAGTCCACGCAGCGTCTGTTCCTCAGAGAGGCGGCCGCAAAGGCGTCTGACCCCAGTGGGGCGGCCATTAAGTGATGGTATCACGTTAAAAAAAACTATTGAGGAAGGCAACGGGAAACCACCTCAATTATCATTCCCAAAAAAATAATGATGGACGCAAAACAGAAATTGAGTCCTGGCAACTGCGGGACTCGACCCAAGGGGCCGTGTGTCGTGCCCGGCAGCGGGGGAGGCAAGGCTTCCGCGGTTGTAATCCCACGAAACCCTTGCGGGGAAGGAATAACTTCAGCAGGACAGAAGACTCAGAAGAAGGCGAAAGTAGTTAGAATAGGAACATGGAACGTCAGGACAATGTTGAGGAGAGGCAAATTAGAAAATATTAAGGAGAGATGGAAAGAGGTAATATAGATGTTTTACGACTCTGCGAGGTGGGATGGAAGGATAGCGGGGATTACTGGAGTGACAATTATAGAGTGATATACAGCGGCGGGGACGAGAGCCAACGAGGGGTAGCCGTAATATTAAATAAAGGAGTAGGAAGAAGCGTAGTCAACATAGAGCAAGCAACTGATAGAATTTTACTCGTAGAGATTAAAGCAGAGCCGACGAACTTGGTCATTGTTCAGGTATACATGCCACCGAGCAACCACAAGGAGGAAGAAGTCGATAGGATGTATGATGAGTTAGAGGATATAGTCGCGAGTGTTCCTGCAGGGAAACATTTGATAGTGATGGGGGATTGGAATGCGACGGTAGGCGAAGGAAGAGAGGGTGGTGAGGTGGGGGACTATGGGTTAGGCACGAGGAATGAACACGGGGAGAAAGAGATTGAATTCTGCAAGAGACAGGGGTAAGGCATCACCAACACATGGTTTAGACATCACAAAAGGCGTAGGTATACATGGAAAATGCCAGGTGACTCAGAAAGGTATCCGTTAGATTATATTATGGTTAGGCACAGGTTTAGGAACAGTGTGATAAATTCGCACAGCTTCCCAGGAGCGATTGCGGACTCAGACCACAATTTAGTTGTTATGAAATGTAACGTCCGTTTCAAGAAGATAAGGCAAGGACGGAGGGTTAGGAAATGGAACGTAGAAGCATTAAATGGATTAACGAGGAAGGAGTACAAGCAGACTGTAGAGAAAATAATGGATGGCGGTAAAGAACTGAGTACAATCGAAGAAAAATGGGAATGTATCAAGCAAGGGATATCGGAAGCAGCAAAAGAGCTATATAGGCAGCAAAAGCTCTATAGGAACCATTAACGGGAAAAGAATAAGGAAACCATGGGTCACGGATGAGATGATTGCAAAGATGGATGAGAGAAGAAGATGAAAGAATGTAAACACAGAGTAGGCAAAATTAAGTACAAAGAGTTAAACAATAAATTGAGAAGGGCCACAAATAAAACAAAAGAAGAATGGTGGAAAACGCAATGCGAGGATATGGAAAATTTACAGAAGAAGGGTAAAATTGGTGCTCTATACAGCAAGGTTAAGTTATTATCGGGAAGTAAGAAGGCAAGATCTGTGCTAACAGTTAAAGATAAATGGGGTAAGATAATAGTTGAACCAGGAAAAATCCAAGAGAGATGGAAGGAATATATAGAAACACTGTATGGCAAAGAACTTAGGCCGACAAGGTTAGACAAAGAAAAGGAACACGACGTTGAAGAAAATAGCTTAGATCCAGGCATACTCGACGATAAAATAGAAAGGGCATTAAGGGAGATGAAAGCGAATAAGGCCGTGGGGGTGGAAAACATACCCGTAGAACTGTTGAAATGTTTAGGAAAATGCGGGAAGAAGGCCCTATATGGACTGATTCGTAGTATCTATGAAGAAGGAATCTGGCCGGAGGATTTTATGAGATCGGTGTTAGTTCCTATTCCAAAAAATTAAAGGCTACATCATGTGAGAATTACAGAACAAGAAGTTTGATATCCCATGCAGCTAAAGTTATTCTCAGGATCATCAACAAAAGGATAGAGAGTAGGGCAAATGATTACTTAGGGGATGATCAGTTTTGGTTTAGGAAGGGAAGAGGTGCGCGTGATGCCATTGCAGTAATGAGATCACTAATCGAGAGGAATATAGAATACAATCAGGACGTTTTTGCCTGTTTTGTAGATTTCGAAAAAGCGTTTGATAGAGTGAATTGGGAAAAATTAATGCGTGTATTTCAGAAAATAGGAATGGATTGGAGGGACAGTAGACTGATCCGCAACCTGTACATGTCTCAGACTGCTCAGGTACGAGTGGGGAACGGAGAGTCCGGATGGGCAGTGTTAGGAAGAGGGGTAAGACAGGGTTGCCCATTGTTACCGGTGCTGTTCAACGTATATGTGGAGGAAATGATTAAAGAGGCATGGGAAGAACTGGAGGTAGGAATGAAAGTCGGAGGGGAATTCGTAAAATCGGTTAGGTTTACTGATGACCAAGCATTAGTTGCTCAGTCAGCCAAGGGGTTGCAAGCATTGCTGAGTGAATTGGAGGTTCAGTGCGATAAATATGGGATGAGAATCAATATTAATAAAACAAAGGTTATGCGATTTTCCAGAAAGAAAAAGGCTAAGCTAAATATTAAAATAGGCGGGGAACAAAAAGAGCAGGTAGAGCAGTTTACATATCTCGGAAGTGTTTTGGACCAATACGGTCAAAGGGGTAGGGACGTAAGGAGAAGAATTGCGCTAGGCAAGGAGGCTTTCTCAAGGAGGAGGGAGTTGATGACGGGGACGTTGAGTAGGGATGTTAAGACAAGACTCGTAAAAACTGTGATATGGAGTGTAGCTATGTACGGCGCGGAAACGTGATCACTGAAGCAGGAGGATAGACGTAGATTGGAGGCTTTTGAAATGTGGGTGTGGAGAAGAATGGAGAAGGTGAAATGGACCGAAAGGAAAACAAAGAGGAAGTACTAGAGATGGTGGGGGAGGAGAGGGGTTTGTTGAGAGAAATCCTATGGAGGCAGGAAAAATGGATGAAAGGCGTATTGAGCGGTAGTGGAATGTTGAAGAGGGTAATAGAGGGGAGAATGTTGGGCAAGCGAGGTAAGGGCAGGAAGAGGATAGGGATGTTGGACAGGATGAAGGGAGGAAAGAAGTACACCGAGATGAAGAGGGATCTGATATAGATTAGTTTGCTAGGTGGGGAGTCACAAAATGCTTATTTGATAGTTGTGTCCATCCAAAAACCTACCTTAAACGGTAGATTACCTAATAATAATACACAGAAAGGACACTCAAATATCATAGCTGGCGTTTCGACGAGACGGCCGCCTTCATCAGAATTTTTCGGATGCTCTTGATTCTCAGAATTCTTCTGATGATGAAGACCGTACCGTCGAAAGATCAACTAGACATGTGGGTGTCCTTTCTCTGTGTTTTTGGGTATAAATGTTTATTGATAGTTTACACATATGTATATGTATGTTTATTTATGTATATACATATATATTTACTCGATATATCTATAAAAGATTAACAAAACAGATGAACTAAGTGAAGTTTACGAGAGTATCTAGCATGGTAGAAGCAAAGCAGGATGGATTTATCAATGAGATGGGCAGCAGCAAGATTTAATTTGGATATGATAAATGAATAATCTTCTAATAGTGGATTGGGTAAATGTTTAAAAAAGGTGTGGAAGGAGAACATAATGTTTTTCAATAACAATTCTTGAGTCCTGATTGATAGAATGACTATAACCAATTTATAGTATATTTTTTAACGCTAAGCCTTGGTACCAACCGTTCTAGTACACACTATTAATAAATCCTGCACTTATACTTTACACGTTCAACCTTCACTTCGCGGAATTGTTTCATGTCCGCATTAAATGAGTTTGTTTTTTCTGTGGAAATTATGATATTATTTAATATGGAAATCCTTCACTGTTGCCTTCCGAAGACACCAAACTTATATTTTATTCTATCGATCATATTAGTGGTCTATCGCTATCCTTAGACCACCAACAAAAGTATACTTCAACCGAATGGGTTTGAATTTGAAATAAATATTATTCCTTTCATTCGATAAACACATGAAAACTTCGTTCCTAGAAAAATGAGTATACTTGGGAAATGTATCAAAATGAATTACTTACTAACCTGCAAAATAATAGGGATATTCGTGAAATGTTAACATTGAGCAGGATGGGGAAAATAATTTGGCCAAACAGCGAGATAAAGGAAAATATCTTTGGTGTGCTGGGAGAAGAGGAGGAAGGAGTATTCCGGGAGTTTTTTTTACGGCAGAAAATATAAATTGACAGAGGAGAGATGTTTAGAGGAAGTGGACTTTTTTAGACTGAGATGAAAAGGAGATAGGAGATTGTTATGTGAGAAGGAAAAAGGACAAGAGAGAGCGCTTCTTGGATAACATGTTTGGAGGTTGAAAAATATGAAGACCTGAATTAGGATAGAGTGTAAAGAAGAAGGCCTTGTTTATATTATGTGGAAATCCCGTTGTGCGTGTCCCACAAAGAGTGTATCCCAACACTCCAGACTGCTCATATCAATGGAAGAAGAAAAGTGTATAAAGCTAGAGCCATATACATTTTAAGAAAAATATGCCAATAAACGTATGACTGAACATAACAATCGTAAAAATGCTTCAGAAACTGAAAAGGCGTAATGCAGTTATGGGAATAGAATTCCGTCATATTGAAAATAGACATAAGCTGACCAGTTCAAATTTTTAAAAGAACATCGGACCTAACACCACTTAGAAATCATGTTGGAAAAATCTGCAGAGTTTCATCCATGAAACTTGCCTACAATGAATGGAGGAGGAAAATGTGAGAGTTATAAAGTTTAAGTTAGGAGGTGTTATTTAGCATCGGTCACA